>JAJHZJ010000226.1:0-635000 GCA_023548195.1 Bettongia penicillata ogilbyi
CTTTTGCCTCTCTTAGATTCTCTCTCTCTTTTCTCCATTTTTCTTCCTCCCCTTTCAGTCCCTTTCATGCCCCCCCCCCGCCCAGTCCTTCTCTTAGTCAATCTTTCTCTTCCTTACACCTCCCATTTCAACACTCCCCCACCAAAAAAAAAAAAACCAAAACAAAACAAAAAAAAAAAAAACCAACCCACCAGAGCGGCTCACTCTGGGGAAGCCAAAGTCTAGTAACTGAGTGTTAATTATGTCTGAGTGGATACTAGAGAAAGAGAAAA
Organism: Bettongia penicillata ogilbyi; assembly: GCA_023548195.1. Taxonomy (NCBI): domain Eukaryota; kingdom Metazoa; phylum Chordata; class Mammalia; order Diprotodontia; family Potoroidae; genus Bettongia; species Bettongia penicillata. Next base: position 273 of record JAJHZJ010000226.1, read on the forward strand.
GCACACACTGTATCAGCAGAGAAATGGTTTCACTATGAGGAAACTAATGATGCTTTTATCAGGAACAATATAAAGATTGCTTTTTTACTAGTGTGTGTCCCATAGGGTTCGGGGCTATGAGATATTTCTGTATCTGGCTTTAGGTTCCTCTGAGCTTTTACATAATCAAATCAATATAGCTATGATTCACCCTCTGGCAACAACTGCTCCTTGCAAGTTTGCTGCTGCTTCTTTCGTGGCTAAAGAGAAAATAAATAAATATCTGGAAAGAAACATTATAAATCTGTAGACATTGATTTGTTGGGTCTTAGCTCTTACTTTTTTAATTGCCCAGTATGCACACATACGCGCGCGCGTGCACGCACACACACACACACACACACACACAAAAGAGAATATGACCCTTCATGGTCAGAGGACGAGGTGATTGTGTGTTTCCCAATAATTCAGCATTGTTTGGACATTCAGTTCGAAACATAATCTGTGCCTTCTTCAGTAAAAGCCAAAGTCCAGGCAACATGGACGCTTGTCTTTTAAACCATTTCATTTTTCTTGCAATCTCCTCCCCGCCCCCCATTTTTGCGAGTCCTCTGCATTCCAGGGGTACTTTTGTTTCCTGACTCTTATTTGGAGAGCCATCCTGGAGTTCTTAATAAAATGATGGGGGTGGGTGGGAGTGTTACAGTCATCATCTCGCTCAGACAACAGATCCCTTCACACAGTCATTTCCAAGGGCTCCCTTATCCTGGTGACAGCTGTACTGGGCTCCAAGGAGAATAAAATATAGGGGTGGGGTGAAGGGGGTAGATAACACATTTTTTTACTTGAAAGTAAATTCCAGCATTAACCCAAAAGAGCTGGCTTCTTTTCAAACCCTTTGCAGTAGAAAGACGATTGAATTAGGAATCCAAGGACCTTGGTTCAGACTCCAGCCCTGCAGCTCACTCTCCATTGGGCAAGTTGTTTCACCTCTATTTGTACCTCAGTTTCCTCATCTTCAAAATGAGGAGGGTGGGGGTTGGATCTCATAGCCTACAAGAGGTCACTTCTAGCTCTAAATCTATGATCTTATGAATTTCTTGAGCAAATCTTAAACTGCATGTTGATGCCTTATAAAAAAAGCAGATAATCAGCTTTTGGAAAACCCTTCCCCATTGCTTGTCATCTCCTTTTGTGGGATCAATGGAGAGAGAGAGAGAGAGAGAGAGAGAGAGAGAGAGAGAGAGAGAGAGAGAGAGAGAGAGAGAGAGAGAGAGAGAGAGAGAGAGAGGAGACACAGAGAGACACAGAGACAGAGAGAGAGAGAGAGAGAGAGAGAGAGAGAGAGAGAGAGAGAGAGAGAGACCCTTTGCAGAATAAACTCGAGCTGATGTCTTACCACACTCTGATTTACTTTTTATGTACCAACAGGGATGGATGGGCTGGGGGCTGGGGATGGGAAAGGAACTTCTAAATATCAGGCATCTGCCCCAATAGAGCAGTACTCCTTTGAATCAACACTGACCGCACGGATACAATAGGTGATCTCTCTGGTCCATAATCCCAAGTGTTTGCGGGAAAGGTGTTGCCTCCCAGGTCTTCTGAAATTTCCTCTCTGGTAAATCCACCCAGCTAATAATAGGGAGAGTTCATGCTCTGCAATCCCTGTTTTCATCCATAGCTTGGGAGGACTGGGTTCATGGTTCTATTTTCTCCTTCCCCATCCCTCAGAAAAAAAGAAAGAAAGAAAAATTAGAAATGATTACAGGGACAAAGCAGTCAAGAAGCTCGGCTCTCATTATCAGGTGGTGCAGAGGCCCTAGTGGCCCAAGGGATCCACAGTTATTATAAAAATAAAGTGGCTCCCTAATTATGAGATATGTCTAATTACTAAAGCCACTATTGCCAAAGCCACATGATATATAATGATAATGCTTCACTTCTCAGAGAGCACAGACAAAAAGAGCCCCTCCCAGGTAAACATTTGCCATAAAATCATAGCAGCCCATGTTGGGCTGGCCCTTGCTTCCATCCAAGGTACTCAGAGCTCTTAGCAAACCTGTCAGAAATCAGGACTTTTCGATAAGGACAACCAATGGTAGAGAAGTTGTAAGGGCTAATGTGCATACTTCTGCCCTGGAGGGCCTTCTTGCAAGGTTGCATACATTTACTCAAAATTCAAATTTCCTTCTCAAAAACACATGCAGAGTTTTCCTACTACTTGTAGTGCCCGAAATTTGAGGCAGTCCAAATAATTTTTAACAAGCCTTAGAATCAGTTTCAGAGACATGCCCCATTTTACAAACAGAAAAAGTGAGGCATGGAGAAATCTGCCCATTTATCCAAATCACTAAGTGGAATAAATAGGTTGCTGGGGATGGAGGGAAGGAGAAGGGGTTAGGTAATGATGTAAGTTCCCTTCTTATTAGAAACTTTCAAGCAGAAGTTAATGGCCATTGATTGGAAATGTTGTAAGGAGAGCGTTGGTCAGATACGAGTTGAACTGGAGGAATTCAGGTATCTCTTCCAACTCAGAGGGGCAACAATTCTTTGAAATTCATTTTGTCCCCTTCCAGCTCCATGGTACCAGCCTTTTGACTATAGGGCCTCACCTCTTCCTATTTATCTTGGATTCCAAATTCCATTGTTACCTTTTGTTCTTTATTCTATAGAATCTATACATTTTGTATAGATTCAAGTGATGTTCTATGACAGGGTTTCTCAACCTTTTTTTGTGTTGGCAGTCTAGGGAAATCTATAGACCCTACCCCCCTTTGCAGAATGAAAACTTCAAAATACATTTGAAGGAAATGCTAAATTTCAGTGAGAAGGTAGTGAAAATAAAGATGATTTCTTTTCCCCCACCCAAGCTCATGGAAATCTATTGGAAGTGTGGTGGGAGGGCAGGATAGGGTTTGGATCCTAGGCTAGAAATCCCATTGATAAGGAAATTCGTTCATTCATTGATTCCTTGAGCAGATATCTGTATTGAGGCCTACTGTATGTGAGACAATGTGTTACCTAAACTTTGCATCTCTTCTGAGGCCAACCACAGTACTCTGCAAGCAGTAGGTTCTTAATAAATATTTGTCCAATTAAGTTGAATGACTATGGGAAAACAAACCACTGTTTTTCCTCATTTGAACCTGTGGGAGACTAAGCAGCATCCTAAGACTTTCTAAGTGTCATCTATAGATACACAACCCTCCATCCCACACACTGACACACAAACACACAGATTCTGACACACATATGCTCTCTCACTGGAAAAAAAATCAGAAAATACACTAAAAAAATCTAATAATACTTACTTGAGGCTTTTAAACTCCTTGGGGGTAGATAGATACAAGGCAGTAAACCAGCAGAGGGAAAGAAAAACAGTTAAAAAAACTAATAAAAAAATCCCATAGGAAGGAAATGGAACCCCCCCTCCAAAATGAAGCTAAATTGTGTGGTTGCTATAGCTGCCTTCCTGGAATTGAGGCCAGGAGCTGATAGTGCAAAGCACTTACATTGGAATTATTTTCTAAACAGATTTTGAGTGTGTATTTTTCACATATTTTAACCTTTCTCAAAACTTGCCCAGCCAAAAGCAGTAAAAAAAAGAATTAAAAAAAAATACTGCACTATTAAAGTTAAATTAGGGGCCTGTGTCCTTTGAGGGACCCAGCTGGGTTTCTTCTGGCAACAGGGGAGGGATGAGGAAGCAAGAGGGACTTCCTCCTCTGTGCTGGCCTCAGGTGTTTGCCTCTTACTGTTTGGGGAAGCACTCTGTTGGACCTGGCTGTGAGCTATTAACACTGTTGGGGGCAGTGAGAAAAATTTTTAAAAATAATGAAGCAGTATACACATGTTGGGAAATGGAATAAAAATTAAATCTGCATGTTTCCAGAACCAGACTGAAAGGTTAAAATAACAGTTTCATTTTTGTATACCTTGTTAGAGAAAAAAAAAGTGGTTGAGGGAGAGGGGGAAGTTTCCTTGGGTGCCTGGCATGGGGGTTGGTGATAGGAGAGAGGCCCCAGTTTTATTTGAAAAAAAAATAGGCTTCAGGTAGAGTCAAGCTGGGCAAAACTTACATGTTCAAAATCATCATTAGTTGTAGCCAGGGCTATAGCATCCCAAGGTTCACCCAGCAGCCCCAGTGGTCAAAAAGTAGAATTGGAAAATTTTGTCATTTTCCAAGACAAAAACAAATAAAACAGAACAAAAATCTTAGGTGAAACAAGTTCTAGCTGACAAATTCTGTTCCTATATCATTCTGAAAATGTGAACTTATAAGATGATAGATTTAGAGCTGGCAAGGGTTTCTATCCTTTCTCAGACACTTAGCTACATGATCCTGGACAAGTCACTGGTAAGTGATTCTCTCAGTGTCAGCTTCCTCATCAGCAATATGTAGATCATAATAGCACCTACCTCATAGGGTTATTGTGAGGATAAGATGTACTTTGCCAAAATTAAAAGTCTATATGAATGCTGGCCACTATTTTATTTATTATAATTACTCCTACTACTATTAAATCCAATCCCTTTTTTACAGATGAGGAAACAGAGGTTAGGAGAGGGTTTAAGTGATTTACACAGTCACAGAGTCAGTAAATGTCTAGAGCAAGATTAAAACCCAGTTCTTCCTGATTCTAAGTCCAATGCTTGAACCAATATTGTCAGAAAACACCCAAGAAAAACCAGTGTTTCTGTGATGAATACTTCCACAAATCTGCTTGTCTCTGGAGTATTTCAACTTTTCTCTCTGGAGTCATTCAGAAGAGTTACTTGGAATAAATCTGATTAAAGTATGGCCATGGAAATTTTTGTTTTTTATTTGTTTCTCACTGCCACCATCTTTATAACCATGCCACATCCTTCTCCACCTCAAGGAGACATCTATAAGCATTATACTATAGGTTCCTAGAATTTAGAGGTGGGAGGGACCTTAGAAGTCATTTAATACAGAATTCTTATTTTGCAGGTAAAGAAGCTGAGACCCAGAGTAGTCAAGGGTCTTGTCTAAATTCACACAGGTAAGAAGTTATAGGCCCGGGCTCTGTCTCCAGGACCCTAGGCTGCAAAATCAGCGTTCCTTTTGCTGTACCATGCTGCCCCTACTAATTGGCTTGAAGGCTTTGGAGACCAACAAGAGCTTTGGCCCAAAGGTTGTTGCAGTTGGTAGGAGCCTATAGCTAACAGATGTGTATTTGTAAGAGCAGTCGGAATGTCTGCTGGTGAAACCAACGCTCGAGATTGGAATCTCTGCCGGAGCTGTTTGGACATGACCAAAGGAAACAAATGTTTGACAAAACATCTGAAAACATCTGTTTTATTTTGCTTGTGTGGATGCAACCTTTCTGGCCTGAGGTGTCTGCTTTTGGCGCAGTTGTGGAATGGAGGTCTGTCCCAAATATGGTCAAGGCATATCCTGCCTCTAACAAGAGCAAGGGAGCCAAATTCCAAGTTGGGTAATTACATTTTGCCTGTTTCAACCCTCCAGCATGAGTTTCATCTCATTATAGCTTTCTTTTTTTCTTTCACCCCAGGAACTAAAGCACTAGCAATGAGTGTTTGAAGTACGGAGAGTTGGAGGGAGGAGGAAAAGAGGGAGGGGGAAAGACTGGGCAAGAACGATATGTTGGGCTTATCTTGAACCATTTTTTTTCTGACTAGGAAAACTAGAATACCATAATTTCCTTGAATTAAAATTATTTTCAATGCCCATCCACTATTCCCCCTTAAGCTGCCAAGTGAAAAAAAAAAAGGAAAGAGAGGGGAAAGGATTCCAGTCTTTAGCACCTACTATACCCAAGGCACTAGACTGGAGAACAGAAAATACAAAGATGAAACAAGAAGAGTCTTGGTCTTCACTGAGGTTCATTTTTCAGATGTGGAAATTGAGGTACAAGGCAGCCAAGTCACTTTCCTCTGGTCATACAATAAGACAGAGGTAAGATTTCAAATCCATGTCCTCTGACTCCAGGCCATGTCTCTTTTCGCGTACTACTAGATCAGACAACAGCTAACAGCTTAATTTAGCTGGACTATAGTGTGTATGAAGGAGAGCCGTGTGAAACAAAGTTAGAAAGGGAAGCTGTTGTAACACTGCGGAGGGTCTAAAATGCCAGACGGAAAATGAGTAGAATGCTTTCAGGAAAGTGACCATCTTTTAAAAAAATCGATTTGGATTCTTATTTTATTCCTGCAAACGGCCAATCTGGTGTCATTCATGTGCCCTTTTAAGGAGCATATCTGGTGGTGGCTGTTGAAGAGATGTAATTCTCAGCTTCATCTTGGTCAAGGGAGCTCAAGGATGTCGAGAACAGTGATCATCACACTTTGCAAACCTTAAAGCATTATACAAATGCTACTACTACTATCAAATCTAACCCTCTCATTTCACAGATAAAGAAACTGAAGCCTAGCATTAGGTTACCTAGCTTATTGGAAAAGGTAGAGTCTGAACAAAGTCAGTGGATTGTGGAGTGGACATGGGGTGGCCCCACCCCATTCGCCTGCCTCGAAGCCCCTAAATCCTGATTGCTCTCCACATTTCTTTCTCCCTTTGGTGATGAAAATGGGATGTGGTGTCAATTACTGGGAAAAATATACAAAGACCTGATGGCTAATCTATTCTTCTAAGTATGAGGAGGCCTACTGCACCTAAGAGACCGGATCTAATTGTATAATAAAATTCAAATCATTTCCAGCAGAACAGGACAAGCCGTGTCTGTGAGGGGAGGAGCAGTCACTGCCTCTTCTCTAGACAAGGGAGCTGTGAGCTGACCCTGGAAATTGCTTGTGGGTAGAATCAGAAGAAGACCTAAGGGGAGTTAGGAATATGGCTGCTGGGAGCAATGAGGGACTGTAAAGCTGTTGTACTGTAAATAGTATCTTCTTGTTTTATGTGTCTCGGTGGTCGTGGTTGTTTTTCCAACTAGAATGTCTATGTCAAAAGTCTAACCTTGGAAAGAAATCCACAGCACTGTTCCATAATATTCTCTCTCTCCGCTCTCCACCCCTCACCCCACCACTGATGTTTTGAGGGGAGTCTGTGGGCTGTCCACCCATCACACTCGCTTCAAAACCGTTGGTGATCTATCTTTTCCTTTTCCCCCTGGGATGTATTTATGCCTTGTCCATAGTTGGGGAGGGGAGGTAGTTCAGATGCTGGTCCAGAACAGGGGTGTTTGGTCAGGTGTCTCAAGTGGCTTGGGTATATATACAAGACTGATCAAGAACTTGGAAAATGCATCTGAATATCGGCTCTTTTGTGAATGCTGATGCCTGATTTATCTAAGCTTGTCCAGAATGCTTACAGTAACCCCCCGCCCCCGCAACAGAATACACATAAAATGAATGGCAGCTTTGAAAGTCACCAAAAAACCCAAACCCTCTGTTTATTTAAGCTAAAAAAAATGCATCTGGGAATAGAAGTCATTGAGTTATAAATGAGTTCTCCCCACCCTATCCCCCCCCCACCAAAAAATAATTATAATAAAAATAATGGCACCATTTTCCCTGATAAACCAGTGCCAGAAAAGCTCTTGGGGATCAAGTTTTTGTCAGTCCCCAGCTTTTACCAATTTAAATTCTTGGCAGTGTATTAAAAAAAAAAAGCATAAGGTATTTGAGACTCCAATCCCTCAGGTACTAAATCTAGTGTTTCCTGGCAAGAGATGAATGTCGTTGGAGTTTAAACCTAGCACCATCGCACCAGATCTCCATAGCTGTTCATATTTATACTTAACAGACAAATATGTCATTCTTTCAAGATCCCTTTAGAAAGCCAATTTTTTCTCACATGTTCCCTCCCCACCCTGATAAAAATGAAGTCTGGAAAAATCCTAGAATGGCAGCTGACAGACCAGTATGGTAGGTTTTGAAAAGTTACTTGGGATGCTCTTTTGGTGCCCAGGAAACCTTATTTCCCCAACCCTGCTTAATTACGTCAGGCCATATGGGTAACAAAGAAGTCAGTACACAGCCCTCTGGACACACTGAGTGAGAGGGAGTTGTAGCTCATTAACAGCCATCCCGCGATCCCCTTAAATTTCCTTTGTGCTTAGTGGATGGATTACTATGACCTAGGAGGGTTGGGGAGTGCAGTAGTCACCAATATTTTTCTGCCAGCAACTCCATTTGGCATCTAATTTTCAGGTTTCTCTGCCCAGCGAGCAAGTGGGTATATTTTTAGACCCCATTTCGGTTTTTGCATGTATCCCCCTCCACTTAGTGTTTTCTGTTCTCCTATTCTTTCTCTCCATTACAAATAGCCTTCAGTCCCTGTCCGTTTCCCTTCAGGATAGCTTTTGAGTCTTTCTTCATATCTCTGTCAGAGTTGTATCTTTATTCCAGTGATGAGGAACCTGTGGCTTCATGGCCACATGTGACATTTCTAGGTCCTCAAGTGTGGCCTTTTGACTGAATCCAAACTTCACAAGTTCACAAGCCGTACTTGAGGACTTAGAGCCACAGGGTGACAGGTTCTCTACTCCTGCCTCTCACTTGAGTACTCTAAGTACATTCTGAACCCTGGTTCTATCTTGGTCTCTGAAGCACATTTGGATATAGGAAATAGGCTAGTTTTGGCCTTGGTCATTGATGTATATAGGTGTGACAAAATCCCAGTTACTTCCCCCTCCTTACTCATAATAATAGTAGTAGTAGTAGTAGTAGTAATAGTAGTAGTATTTATATAGTGTTTTAAGGTTTGCTTTGCCTTACATGTGTTATCTCATTTGTTCCTCACAACAACCGTAGGAAGTGGGTGCTATTATTATCCACATTTTACACATGAGGGTCCTGAGGTAGACAATGGTTAAGTGACTTACTCAGGGTCTTAAGTGTCTGAGGTAAGATTTGAACTCAGGTCTTCCTGACTCCAAATCCAGAGCCTTATGTAGCCTCTGTGAGGTAACCAGGTGGTTCAGCAGAGAGCATGCTGGACATAAGAGTGAGGAAGACTTATTTTCCTAGGTTCAAATCTAGCTTCGGGTACTTAAAAACTATATGCAAGGGCAAGACACTTAACCCTGTTTACCTCAGCTTTCTCATCTGTAAAATGAGCTAGAGAAGGAAATGGCAAACCACTTCAGTATCTCTGCTAGGAAAACCCCAAAAGGGGCCACAAAGAGTCCAACAGGTCTAAAAAACGACTGAACAACGACCCATGTAACATTAAGTAGCTACTAACTCTTCCATCTAAATCGCTCCTGCTGGAAAGTTTTCGTCTCTTCTGTCTTACCATCCAGCAAATCTTACCCAGTGCTTTAAAAGCCAACGCAGGTCCTTTTCCTTCCACGGAGGCATCTCCGACCCACACTGATCCTTCATTCTTAGAATTCCTTTAATGCTTACCGTCTATGTCTCACCATCTTTCTCCTCATTTTTTTCATCTAGTGTGTTTTTATGTGCATATGTTTTCTCTCTCTTATGAGATTATAAGCTTCCCAAGGACAGGGTCTATGGCTTAAAAGGCCATTTATATCCCCCACAATTCAGATTAATGAATCAAAGTGACTGAATTTCATTGGTATTTCTATATTGAACTGTGGGTTTTTCATTGCTCATTTCATGTGCCTGCCAAATTCCTGCTTTATCCTATTTCCTTTCTCGTGATATCAGTACAGGGCTCTCCCTTTGCACATGCAACAACATATATTGCATATGGGTCATAGGGGGATCATTTTTTGTGTCTTTGTTTTCTGCATTTTTTTAAAGACATTAATGCTTTTCAGCTAATATATCTGTATATATTTAAATACACTTTTAAACTATTAAAGTGTAAAACTTCATTAAGACTTTGGGGACATCCTATATTCTTAACATTTTATCAATGTCTTTGGGTTTGACATCACAGTCATTTGTAGATGTACTCCTGTGACCTCCAAAATCCTCCCCACCGCCTGAGAAACTTCCTTCGAAGGAAAAGTGACCAAGCAAATCAATAGTTAACACAGCACCCATGCCCGGTAGTACATGGGTGCATATTCTATGCAATATTCTATACCCATTGTGCTTCCCCTCCCCAGCCTCCAGAATGAAAGAAAATACATTTTCTCACCTCTCCTCTACAGCTAAGATTGACCATCACCTTTATACAGCCTTTGGCTTTGTTTCATTGTCCTTTTTGGTGACTGCAGTATTACAGTCATTGCAGTCATAGTGTAGCCCTTCAGTTTATTGTTTGCCTGGTTTTGCTTCTTTGATTCTGCATTTCTCTTAATTATTTGATTTGCTATATGTTATAGAGCAAAAATATGTCATTGCATTAACATACTACAATTTGTTCAGTCAGTCCTCAATAAATATGCATCCATTTTGCTTCAAATTCTTTTCAGCTGCCGAATAAGGATAATTGTCTATTCGGTCTTTACGTAACGAATCTACTATGAGAATTTTCAGGGGATGGGGTTATTGGTGGTAGCAGGTTGAGCATCAAAGGATAGATTCAAATTTAGAAGCACCATGTCTGGGTGATTTGGTTATCGTGCTAGTATTACTTTGCATTCATATAGTATATAGCATATTTAGCAGCTGGGTGACACGGTAGATAAAGAGTTGGGCCTGGGGTCAAGAAGACCAGAGTTCAAATCCAGCCTCATGCACTTAGTAGCTGTTTGGCCCTGGGCAAATCACTTGACTTCTGCTTGCCTCAGCTTCCTCATCTGTAAAACGGGGACAATCATAGTGCCTATCTTGCGGAGTTCTTGTGAGGATTAATTGAGGTGATATTTGTACAGTGCTTAACATGGTGCCTGGAACAGTTAGTGCTATATAAATGCTTATTCCCTTTTCTTCTCCTTCCCACATGAAGCTTTCCAGAATGCTTTACATCCATTAGCTCATTTTCATCCTCACAACAATCTTTTTTTAAATTTATACTTCTCATTTTATAGATGAAGAAATAAGATTCAGAGGATTTGTGACTTGGACATGGTCACATGGCTAGTGATTCCTAGAAGGAGGACTAGATCCAAGCTCCACCCTATTTCCAAGACCCCTATACTACTCTACAGCTTTGCGCTATAGCACTTTGACTATCCTTTCAGCAGATGAACAAATTGAAAGGTGGCTGAGATGTGATGAGGGGAAGAAAAGCATTCTTTCCCTTTGATAGAGAGCCATCTGTCAAAACACAGTCGCCCTCCCATAAAATATAAATTAAGCAAAAGTCTAAAATCTGACGTTCTCTGGATTTTGTTTAGTCTTTCTCAGATCACGCTTCCTTCATGTAAAAGGAAAAATTTGTGACCTATTCACCCATAAGAACTCTTTATGGTGGGCGCTTATGGAGTCATAATCTCTTTACAGGTAGAAGTGATGGGATCTAGGAATTGAAAGGAACATTGGAAGCCTTTTAGCTTAGCTCCTACCTGAGAAAGAATCCCACTCTTTTCACAACATTCCCTATGTGTGGTTATCCAGTCTGTGTTTCAGTCATGGGGAACTCACCACCTCCCTGAGGCAGCCCAAGATGCAGTAGAATGCTGGATCTAGATTCACAAGACTCGGATACAGATTCACTAGATCAGGATACAGAATTCTTCAGAAATGTATCTAGCTGCTTTGGAAGGTGATGGGTTCTACTTCATGAAATACCTTCTAGAAAAATCTGGATGAACACTTGCTGGATATGTTGTATCAAGTACTGTGCTGGCAAAACGTTTAACAATCTGGTTCTCCAGGGGGAAAAAACCCAAGTTCACAAGACACATTTTAAATTTTAATCTGATTTATTAACATTTTCCTCCATCATTTTATAAAGTTTAGAAATCAACAAAATGATAAATCAAGCCCTAATCTGTAGCATACAGTGATTTCGGAGGAAGAAATACTTACTCTGAAGTTTTAACAATCAGCTCTCATGAGCCAGCACATTCCTGGTTCTACCTGTATGACCTTGGGAAAATTGTCTAACCTCTCTGAGCTTCATTTTCCTTATCTGTAAAGTGAGAGGCGTAGACAAGATGACCCTTAATGTTCTTTCCATCTCTTTCTCTGTGAAGCTATGGATAGTTCTAGTTGTCAGGAATGTTTTTCCCCTCCCTAGAGCTTATATCCACCTCTCCAACTTCCACGGACTTTTCCTAATTCTGACTTCTGAGACCAAACTGAACCATGATGCTTCTTCAAATACTTGAAAACATTTTATGGTGTTTCCTTAGCCTTCTTTTCTCCCAGCTATACATCCTCATCTTCTTCAATTAGACTTTGTTTAGTAATTTTCAACCCTCCCACCATTTTGGTTTTCCCGCTTTGAACATACCCTGGTTTGTTTGTGTCTTTCCTAAAATGTGACAATGGGCATAATCCTCAAGATGCGGTGTAACCAAGGCAGAGTACTCTAGGACCATATGGAAACATTTACTCCCCCCCCACACACACACACTCCTTTGCTTTAGTTATGTGTGTGTTCATCCTTCATTGCTAAAGAAGACCATGCCATCAGAGAAATAATGGCATGACTTGCACTTGACTTTATTTTGAGTGAGGGAGGGCTGTGCAGGTCACCAGCCTCACTTCTCCTCCAGAGCCATCTGAATCCAGTGACCAGATATTCATCAGCATGACTGGAGATGGCCCAGGATGAGGCAACTGGGGGTAAGTGACTTGCCCCAGGTCACACAGCTAGTGAGTGTCAAATGTCTGAGGTGAGATTGGAACTCAGGTCCTCCTGACACCTGCACTGGTGCTCTATCCACTGCACCACCTAGCTGCCCTTTAGTTATGTAGTTGGACAGTAATAATGGCGGTCTGGCAGATTCACTGTACTGGGATTTGTTCTGCTCCCCAACTGCCCAAGTTCTTTGGTAATCCTAGGGCCCAGGTAGGTTCTGGGATTGCAAATCCTAAAACAAAAAGAAAGGCAGCAACAGCATCACAACTTTGGGGATCCATGATTTTGCTGGTGTGGGATTCTGTCCACTGTCACAGACTAGGCAGTCTTCTTGAGTTGCTATGGCCAGAAAAAATATATTGCCTAACCATCTGATGATGGACCATACATAGCCAGCCTCTTGCTCTCTGATGGCAAACACAGATTCCATCCCTGAGTCTGTATTAAGAGCTTCTTAAAAGTGGTAGGAATTGCCAGAGCTTGCATTCCCCTGGCATTGCCTTTTAGAACTCAGGATTACTTCCACTACATGGCATTCATACATGAACCCCAGCTGATGGGTATTTTTTTTTATATTAAACCACCTAGAACTTACATTGAGTCCAAAGCAAAGATATTTAATCAAACAGTGTAACGAAAGAGGTAACAGGAAATATTCCTCCCTACCCACAAAGTTATACTTCCACAGGTCACCATACTATCAACCAGTGGTGGAAAGGAAAGCACATGGTATGTACATGAGACATACATAAAGGGGCATACATATGGGAAATATGCATGGCAAGGCAATGCTCATGGCTGGAGCAACTCATACCTCTAACAGTCCAGTCCAGTTGGTGACGTCAACAATGTTAATCTTGGCTAGACATATCCATGGGTCATACTCTGTCGCTTTCATCTGGGTATCTCTGCTGAGTTGGACTCTTATGTTGTCCATTGAGATGTTATTTCTTCCTTGAGTTGCTACTTTCTCTTGCCATCTACAGGTCTTCACCTGCAATGCAGCTGTTTCCCAGTATGGAGAGAGTTCTACTGGTTTGTTAGCTTTTTAGTCATTTTAAGTCTCTCTTTCAAGATCATGTTGTCTCTAGGGTCTCTCTTAGTCTACTCTCTTATCTGAGTTTTGATCTGAAATTCCTTTTATCTCCTATCATGTCCCAGTGTCACTAGCTTGGATTCCCTTCAAATGATCAGGAGACTTCACTTAGCAAAACTGGAGCTGTGGTGAAGGGATTCCTTTAAACCTCCATAATGTCCCTGGTTACTGTAAAAATCAACTTTGGAGCAAGACTGAAAAGAGTCAGGTGTGACTGGTGATCTGTTGACCTTTGCCCAACTTTCCATCAGCAACCAAAATCACCATACTCCCTATAGTAGAATTAAAAAAAATTAATGATGATAATGGTGATGATGACTGGCCAGGGGTAGAGGGGGCAGTGTATATGAGGTTGTTCTTTCCAGAAAGGTCCCCTTTCTGGCACAGGCTTAATTGTTCTCTGGTGGTGCCTGTAGGACTATTCTTGACTTCAAGCATCACATCAGGAAGAGTAGAGTTGATTCATCTAAGGACGGAACTTGGCTTTTCATTTCCATGGGCTTCTAGAATTCCCAGAGATCTACTTTCCATTCTCTACATCCATCAAAGGGATGAATGAGAGAAACATATGTAAAACAGGAGAAGGGGGAGAGGTAAGAGCAGTAGATTGTGGTTAAGTGGGGGGACTCAAGGAGAGTGGTTGGTGGGGAGGGAATGAAGGAGGGCAATTTGGGAGAGGGAGCGTTATGAATATGCTACGTGATATTCAGCTCCTTATTGATTAAACCCATTTGGTAGACTGCTCATGAACCTAATAATCAGATCCTGCTTAAGCTTGAGCTTCCCCAGTAATTGACTCTCGCATATTGATTAAGATGTTGTTGTGTCCCAGTATTTCTCAGTGGTAATGCAGCTGAGGATGGTGTTCTTCTCCCGGCAGGGCTCAGCACTCACTATACGGCTGTCACCACGCTTGCTTTAATGGATAAAGCTGTCATCCTAAAGCTGGAATGTCTTGCAGGCACAAAGACGAAATTAACTGTTCAATAATTTATGGGACATGGAAAAAAACTTTACCCAACAACTCCAATTGATTGCTGTAAGTGTTTTGACTGCACTTGCCTGCTTTGCATAAAGTCAGCGACTTTGGGCAGCCTGATTTTCACTCAAGGCCATTTCCTGGCCCCTTTCAGAATAAAAAGTGGAAGAGTGTTTACTGTATGCCCGGGATGGATTAGCTGGCATGAAGAGAGCTAGCAGGTAGGCTCTGATGCCATCCTTTCCCACTCACCCCTCAAGTGATGGGCCATCCCAAGGGTTTAAGGCAATGAGTTTGGCAGACCTTGTGGCCAGGTCACACAGGATCCTGGTGGTACTGAGAGCCTTGGTCCAAGTGGGACCAACTACTAGGCAGACACCCTCCCCATAACTCTCCCTTCTCAGCCTTGTCTGTGGCCCGCTTTCCCCTTTCCCTGTACCAGGTCAGGGCCTCCTGGAGAAACAGGCTGTCAGTCACACCTAACAGGGAGGTAGTTTTGGGTCACAGACATAACACACATGTTTGATAGACAGGCTGGGTATCATTAAAAGTGACCTCGCTTATTATCTAGGTTTTGATTAAATAACAAACTATCTCACTTATCCCACAGGTACCATGAGACATGCTTTTTTTCCCCTTAATCCACTTCCTTTGTAACCTTGAAAGGGTAAAAAAAGGGGGGGAGGGAGAATCAAGGTAGCAAACTCATAATCTGCATCTTTTCTGCATAGCTCAGCCTTTTAAAAATATAATAATATCCTTTGAACATGTCTCTGTTTTATCACAGGATCTTTATTGAAGCTTTAATCAACATGAACAGCTGACAAAATAGTAGATTGCAGATACTCTTGTACATTATGTATCCTCCTCGTGAAACTGGAAAAAAAAATCATAACATTCAAAGAAGAGAAAATAAACATCCTGGTTTAAAAAATAAATGAATCTCACTAAATGGGGGCAAATCCTCTTGTAGCTGGAGAAAGGCCAGCAACATGGCACAAGGACATCATCTGTAGAGTTTGGAGTCTTATTGGATCATTAATGTAAGATAAATAACGATCTCCTTTTGACACCCACTATGAATGTAATCAATACTTCAGGCCCAAGTCCAAAGACTCCTTCTCCACAAAGCCACTGCCAGGGGCCATGGACCACACTAACAGCTCTGTCAGGAGGCAAATAGACTGCTGTCTCCCTGTCTAAACTCAAACCCACTGGTCTGGCCAGTCTTTACTCCTTTATTTCATCTATAGACACCTTTCTCCTATCCTGTTGTCTCTTTTTCCCCAATGAGTCCCCTTCCCTTTTTTAGTATCTGTGTTTATTTCCTCCTCAATGACTCCCTTTGGTGTCCATGTGAGTGTGTCCAAATGTTCTCTAACATGAGAAGAAGTGTTTTTGCTTCCCTCCCATTCATGGGAAAGTCTGATTTAGAACTGAAAGTACCTTTAGAAATCACCTCCTAGTTGAACCCTCCTCATTCTACAAATGGGGACATTGTAGGAGAAACCCTCTTTGTTCTACAGGTGGACACTTCAGAGAGGGGAAATGATTTGTCCAAGGTTCCACAGGCCTTCTGGTTCTAAATCTAGTGCTCTGTCATTTCCATGACCTCTTGTCCAAATCAGGCTTACAATCGAGGAGCAAAAATCACTCTCCCCATTCCCTCACCCCAT
This sequence comes from Bettongia penicillata ogilbyi, assembly GCA_023548195.1. Lineage (NCBI taxonomy): Eukaryota > Metazoa > Chordata > Mammalia > Diprotodontia > Potoroidae > Bettongia > Bettongia penicillata. The sequence goes on from JAJHZJ010000226.1 coordinate 16,616, forward strand.
AGCCACCCTCATCCCATGACTGCAACGATGCAAATGGAAAAAAAAAATAATAAAATGATAAAAAAAAGTTCATGCTTTGAAATTGTAATGACCAAATTTCATTCAGAAGAAGAGATATGAGCAAGTACTTTCTTTGGCTTCTTTGGAGAGGTGAGGGACAATGGGTGTGGAACAACATCACTTGTAATGGCAGATATTTTTATGCGTTGATTAATTTTACTGAACTATTTTTATCTTTTGTTATAAAGATAGCTCTCTGGGATGGAAGACAGATATGCTAGGAAACATGGGGGATATAAAATAATAATAGTTAATATTTATATAATGCTTTATGGTTTAAAAATATTTTTTATAAATATTATCTTGTTTTATCCTTATAGTAGGTTTTGGGAGATAAATTCTATTATTAGTCTGTTTATAGATAAGGAAGCCAAGGAAGAAAGACATGAAATGACTTCCTCAGGGTTGAATAACTAATACGTGTTTGAGACTGTATTTGCACTCAGATATTCCAGGTGGCAGATCCAGCACTCTGTCCAGTGAGCCATCTTGCTGCCTCTGAAAAGAAATAATTTTTGAAATTAAAAAAAAATTTTTTTAATTAAAAAAAAAGTTCCTGATAACTGCCAATAAAGCAGCTTTCTCAGAACATTTTCCCCTATGGTGTCAAGAAACTGGAGTTAAAGAACCAGCAATGACCATGGAGTGACTGGTAGATATTTCTACCCCTGATGTAGTAGATGCCACCATCACTAGTTTGGCCAGACTTTTAAGTCTTTGTGTTTATGCTCTACTGACATAAGACTTCCAAAACAAAATATGTAAAGTCAGACTCAATGGGTCTGTATTGGGGGGAGGAGGTGGTGTGAGGGAGGATTAATTAATTAATGATTCAATATCAAAACCAGAAGATATCAATAAATATGTTGTGGTTCCTGTTACTATTATTGTTAAGTTAAGGAATCTTGTGAGGTAGGTAGTATACATTATCCCCATTTTACAGATGAGGAAACTCAATCAAAGTCGTAGCCAAGAAGCAATGAAACTTTGAAAATAGCAATAGAGTGTTGCTTCCCCACTCTCCACTTTCCAGTAGACTAACCATATGAATGCTAGCTCTTCCAGTCCACATTTATGTAGTATGGAGCAATGAATGGAGCTCTGAGGTTGGAGTGGAGAGGTCTGAGTACAAAGCCCACTGCAGGCATTTATGCTTGCTGTGTTATTGCAGTCAAGTCATAAAACTCTGAAAGCTTTAGTTTCCTCACTTGTAAAATAAGGATTTGTACTGAATTTTTACTAAATGTCTCACAGGGTCGTTGTAAGGAAAGCACTTTGGAAACCTTAAGATGAAACCTTGAAATGTAGGTGGTTATTATAATATAAGCTCATTCGCCTACCTACTACTTTTACAGAAAGTATTGTAGACAACTGAACAAGAAATTCTCCCCTTTTTTGTCAATTTTATTTGGTAAAATGTCACCTTTTATGTTTAGTTACATCTATTTTGATGTTGAATTCACTTGTAAACTCCCAGGAAGTAGGGAGAGTTTTTTGTTTCTTTTGGTAGAGTTCATGGAATCATGACATTTTGAGCTAGGGGTACCTTAGTGATAATCTACTGCCTCCATGTCTACAGTCAAACCCACTGAACCAGCCATTATTTAGGACTTTAGTCTGTCTATGGATTTGTCCAGTTTTCTGTTTTTCCCCCATTGGCTTATTTTACAACTGAAGAACCCAGAAAGAAGGAATTGTTTGTCCCAGATCACACTGGGAATAAATGACAGATAAGATTAATCCTTCAGTTCCCAATCCAGGGCTCTTTCACAGGACAGCTAAGATAACTAAGGTCCATACTTCAAAGATCTATAATTTCTCTTCATGGTGTCTCCCCTGGTGCAGCTCCAAAATCCTCTACCCTTAAGTAGACCGCTTAATGTGTTGCTATGTTTTCTTCTAAATCATAACTTGGTAGCCTACACTGAGGTGAGGCTTGCTCTCAGCAATACTGATCTTTGAATGCCAGCCTAGTACTATAAAGTCTTTTCAGCTTGGTAGAACTGTTCAGAACTTGTACTCCCCGGGCTCCAGTTTCAAGAACTCAAAGTAAACTCCAGGTCACAGAGTTATCAAAGGAGGACTCCATACATGGAAATGATCAGGGAGGCAACATGATATATTGGAAAGAAATCTAAACTGAGGATCAGAAGACCTGAGTTCTAATTCTGACCTGCTGAAGAACTTTGGCCAATTCATTTGATCTTTCTGGGATTGTTTTCTAATGTGTAAAGTGAGGAATTTGGCTTGGATGATCTCTGAGGTCTCTTCCAACTCCAAAGTTGTTTGAGTTTCTGAAAGAGGTCAGGACTTCAACACTTTTCTCATGAAACCAACAGATACCACAAAATATAGAGTTTCAGCGAGATTCCCATCCTAGCAGGAGCTCACTAGGCAAATAGATTATTTCTTCAATAAGCATTTATTCAGTGGTGACCATAAGTTCATAATCATAGCACTATCTCAAATACTAGGAAAGGGTTATGTAAAAATTAGAAAATAAAGTGCTTACCTTCAGGACCCTTATGTGCTTAGTGGAGAAATAAGATATACATTATAAAACTAAAGAATAATTACAAAGTCAAGCATGTATGATGGTTTATTGACACAAATAGGAGAGGTGAGTACTGGCGGGATGGGTAGTCAAGAAGTGATTAGACTGAGTCATTTAGGGAAGGAAGGCTTCTTGAACGGAGTCTTGAGCTGGATCCTAAAGGAAGAGGGAGATACAAGATGTCACAGAAGAGTTGGGAGAATGTTCCAGGGAAAGAGAGCCAAGGCATGATGCAAATATGAGCCAGGCACCATTAGAGCTAGAAATACTGTTGAGAAATGATAAGCGAGAGGTAGGCAGGGAAGGGTGTTAGGTTGAGTTTTAATTTGTTCTCTTAGAAAAGAAGCTATACGTTCTTACTTGGAAAATGACAAGATAATAACAATATCTGAGAGGGATTATTTTGGCAGCTATGTGAAGAATTGACTGGAACATAGAAAAACTAGAGCCAGGAAACTGTCTAGAAGGCCAGTTATCCAAGGATGAGGTTACAAGGGCCTGGAATAGGGTAAGGGATGCTGAAATGAAAACAAAGGTTAAGTTGAATTATCAGAATTCAGTGGTTGCTTATGAGCCTGAATGACCCTAACTAATATTATGGAAATACTTGTCATGCTGGCCAGCTTGGCAAAAAGACTCAGTTGCTTCAGAGAATAGTAGGTTTCCCTTCAGTAGAGGCCTTTAAGCAAGGGAAGGATATCCACTATGGGGAGATACTGTAGAGGCAATTCTTGAACAGGTAGATGAACTTGGATGAACTTCTGATATTCTGTAGTTTGATGCTTCTGTGAACAGGCTAGGAGAGATAGAGCTTGGGCTGAGAAAGACTGAATATGGAACAGAGTTTTTGACTCTTCTCTCCATCTTTGATTTCCTCTGTTTCCCAGGAACTCAGGAAAACAGAGTTAGCATCCCCTGACCCTGGGAAGATCAGTAAACATTTATCCTTGTGAGCTCTTGGGAGATTTGTCCAAAAAGTTATATAACCAAGAGTTTTGTCCCTCTATGTTTCTGCTTGATGTCTGTATCATTATTTCCAGGTGTGAAAATGGAAATGATTCATTCTGGGAACCCTAATAAAATTGGAATGAAATAATTGATACACTATAAGACACACCTGCATGTTAGTGAACCTGGAAGTCACTTAAATTTAATCTCTCTGCCTTACCTTAACTCTTATCATTTACACCACTGGCTTCTTCAAAGACCAGTGCATGGGAAGACTAGGAAACAACCCCAGGGCAGTCACTTTTCAGAGGGACTCTGTGTGGGAGGTATCAATCACCTGTACTTCCCCAGTCCTCATCTCCAGAGGGAAATGGAGTTTATACTGTGCTTGTCACAGAAAATCAAGCTCTTGCTCACTATTTTGTCAGTCAGTTTTCAAGAAGTTAAACTACAGTTAAACCAAGGGTTCTCTGGGGTCACATCTGTAAGAAACACATCCATTTCCCACACAATCCACACTCCAAAAGGCAAAGTCAGAAACTGAAAGAATGAGAAGGAGGCGAATAGTAAATTCAAGTGGAATGGCCTATTTTTGCTTTACTCCCTTCAAGGTGCTAATCCAGTGTTATTGAGAATGTTCCAGAAAGGGGTCCCAGATGGAAACACAACTGTACCAGCCTTCCCTGTCTTGATATACTACATTTTCATTCATTTCCCCTTTGAGAAGCTTCCCTCCAATTCCATGGGATAGAAGGCGGTTGCCGATCTCCACTGCACTGTAGGGAGCAGGAGCTTAGCCTAAGCCGGCGGCATGGGCAGAAGCAGCCAAGGCTGGTAATGGCGGTACCTTTGTGGGCTGTATGCGGCTGATGCTGCTTTGCTACTTCAGCCATGGCAATGAGTAGTGGCTGTTTGAAGTCCAGTCCTCAGTTAGGAGACCCAAGAGGGCCTGAGCTGGGCCTGTCTGGATATCAAAGTCCAAATTAAAAATTTATTCCAGTGTTTGAAAAAATTCCTGACCGAAAACTTCATATGGATTTTTAAAAAAAATCTCCCCTGTCTCTTGAGCAGCTCCAATTGAGGACTTGAGGATTTATTTCTGAAAAGGGGGGGTGGGGGTGGGGAAAGACTCAAATAGTTCTATAAACTGACTCAAGTCAGATAGTTTTTAGCTAAATCACCATGAGGCAAGTATTCTCTGAAACCACCCTGGGCAACTGGGAGGCACTTGCTTTTCGTTCTTTCTCCTTCTTACATTTGTAGTATTTTTTTCCCCTTTCTCGTTGGATACCAGGTCATCTGGCTAGGTACAGCTAGGAGCTGCCAGACACAGAGTGGGAGGGAGAGAAACCATTTTCCCTCCTCGACATCTGTGGCACAGAAATGCAGAGCTGGAGAGATGAAAAGCCTGGTGGGATCCAAAATAAATAAATAATCTGATGGAAAAGTGGGAAGCCTAAAAGTAATTACAAAATCATACAAAGAGTAGGTCAAGAAGATAACTGGGACAAAAACAGAAAAGCTCAAATTAGGAGTAAAAGAGAAAGCGATAAATTCAAAGGGCATTCATGTAGGGTCTTATATACTCGGAATCATCCTCAGTCTCTGCCATATAGAGATATTCTCATCCTCCCCTGATGGAGCCTGGTATGACAGATTCAGAGTCAGAAGGTCTGGGTTCAAATTTCGCTGGATTCAGAGTCAGAAGATCTGGGTTTAAATCCTACTTCTACTTGGAGATCATAGATTTTGACCTTGAAAGGACCTTAGAGATCATTTAATCCAAAGGTTCTTAAGTCTTTTTTTGTATTACAAATCCCTCTGTCAGTCTACTGAAACCTATGGACTCCTTAGAATGATGTTTTTAAATTTATAAAATAAAACACAAAGGAATACTAAAGAAGCCAATTATATTGAAATATAGCTATCAAAATATATATTTTTAAAAACAATCCAAGGGCAGATGCCCTGGTTAAGACTCCCTGATTGGGTTCAATCCTTTAATTTTACTTTACTTCCAATTTATTTTAAAATTTAATTAATGTTGAAACAATTTGCCCAAAGTCACACAGTTGAGAGCTAGAATTCAAACACAGGTCCTCTAACTCCATTTTTTTTCCCCGCCACTGCCCCATGCTGATTTTCCTTCATATCTTGTGATCCTGGACAAGTCTTTTCACATCTCTAGACCTCAAGTCTGCCCTCTAATAAAATGAAAGGTTGGACAAAATTCATGGTCAGCTTGGACTGGCTCTGGAGAGTCAATGGTTAAATTTCCAGTGGGAAATCCAGGAGGTTTGATTTTTATTGTTTTGTCTTGTTGATTATCTAGAATTAAGAAAGTGGTGGGAGAAATGTAAATACTGAAGATAAAACTGAAAAGTACATCATGGGTATATTTTTTGATAGCTGGTGGTTAAACATTTATACCAGCATATTCCTGTATCACTTGAAGTTCTCCAAAGTCCCTTGGAACTTTCAGTCTTATGATTCAGATCACAGCACTCAGATACTATTTTATCCTGTGCAACTCTCACTGATGTTTTGCCATAAACTCCCCAGAGATGATCTACCCAACTCACTGGAAACCTTTACCTTCCTTGTTGTTTTTATGTCTTTAGGATATCAGCACAAATACCAAAAGGAAAAATAGGACACTTGTAGGAGGAGAAAAAAAGTAAGGCAGGCTTGAGAAACTACTTCAGAAAGAAAAAAATCCTAAAAGAAAATTGAAATGGATATTTTAAGATCATATGGGAAAGAGAAGAAAGATATGTACAGTAAAGAGAGGGAGACAATGTATGTAATAGGACCCAATGGAAAAAATGTTTACCAAGGCACAGAGATGTAGCAGGGGAGATCCTCTCCTCGATTTAATAACTACCCCTCCTCAACTTGTTGCTATCGTCAGAAAGGGACACCAATCCTGGAACCAGTTATGTATCCTGGCGCCTTGCTGGGAAGGAGGAGGTGATGCTAAGATTAGACAGAGTGGACTCTTCTAGCTTCCCTTCATGGGGGATAGGGGAAGGAGGAGACATACTTGTCATTCTCCTCATTGTAATCTATGAGAATGAGAATCTGCCCTTGAGTCTGGGCACTTTTTTCCCCCCAAAGTTTTGTATACCTTGGAGTTCTATCCGGGGAGTGTTTGGGGCGGAGGGCGTGGAAGCAGTGGGGCAGCTTGTAGACATAGCACATAGCAATATAGGAGACAAGCGCTCACTGACATTGGAGACCCTGGATGACTCCAACTTTTCCGTTTCCTTTTATGAATGCAGGTCAAAAACTAGTGATCCTTAGAAGTAGACATTGCTAACCTAGCATTATCCCATGGGTTGAGAGTTCTTGAGTCACCAAAATGAATGACAGCTACCCAGAACAGGAACACTGCCAGGATCACCCTAATCTTGGAGGACCAAGGAAAACCACTTCCTGACCGGCCTGGAGGTCTGGACCTTGTCAACTCTCTGTGATAATTTTGGCGAATTACTTAACTGCAAATTCAAGAGGAATTCCAGGTGTCTGGTTAGCAGTCCCACAAAGCCATCTTTACCTTGTAAAAGGGAGTACAGTTATCCCTTCTGCATTGCAGGGTAGGGGAAGGATTAGGGGCTTGGTGACCCCGCGATCTGGAAAATCCCCATTAAATTTTTTGGCCCTCCCTTCCTACCAGAGAAGAAGTCTGAATTATTATGATATTAAAAGAAAAACTATGCTGATATTATACAAGACTATACACACACACACACACACATACATATATATATTATGCATTTCTGAGTTTCTAAGTGCCTGTGTTGTCTGTTAGCTTCCGTATATTTTCTGTAGCTTCCACAAAACTCTCAAAAAATTTCCATTTAATTTCTTATGCAGACTGGCAATATATCAAAACTTCTATGGGAAAGTCAAGATGGGAAAGGGATAACCATATAATGAAAACAATGAATTGAATGTTTTATGTTTGCTTACATGGTTGCTCCTATATGTCTTTGACTATTTTGCATCTTATTCAGTTTTGTTTTTTGTTGTTGTTGTTTTTTTGAAATGAAGGCTTTCTCATACCTGATATCCACATTGTATATTACCTATACCTTTTTTGGGAGAGTAACAAGTCACATAATGCTTCTGAGTCTCAGTTTCTGCATCTTAAAAATGGGTCTAATAATAAATGCCTTATCTCACAGGGTGGGCATGAGGATCAAATGAGCTAAAATATGTAAACTGCTTTGCAAGCATTTATAAGTGCTAGTTATTATTAACTAGGAGCAATGGGTGGAAATTACAGTTAAATTTTGGCTTGAGGTAAAGATTAATCCAGAGATTAGAGATTTGGAATATCTCTAATGGTTAATCTCAGATTAGGTTGCCTTTGGAGGTACTAGGTTCCTCCCTATTGGAGATTTATTTGGCATGTATGCAGTAAATACAGTAGCTAGGTGACACAATGAATAGACACCAGCCCTGGAGTCAGGAGGACCTAAGTTAATGTGACTTCAGACACTAAGCTGTGTGACCCTGGGCAAGTCACTTCACCCTGTTTGCCTCAGTTTCCTCATCTGTGAAATGAACTAGAGAGGAAAATGGCAAGCCACTCTGCTAATATCTCTGCCGAGAAAACCCCAGATACTGTCATGGAGAGTTGGACTTGACTGAAACAACTCAACAATGACAAATTAGTGGCATCCTTTGTCAGTATGGGTTGGACTCAATGACCTCTGACGTCCCTTTCAACTCTGAAGTTCGGTGATTCTTTGAATCTAAGGTTCTGATAAGGTAAGACTCCTTTCTAAGCTCAAAGGAGCATGAAAAAGATAAATCTCCCAGAATCAGGTTATGATGTCGGGAGGCTGTGAGGGTCTGATATGATTAATTGTAATTATCATTTATAATTTATAATCATAATCACTTCCCTTCTAGAGCATCTTCATCATCTTTCACTTTGGAAATGCTGTGGTTTCCCAGTAGACTTGTGGGGGAGGTGTTATTAGACCCAGACAGTTAAGCCAAGATAGGAGGGTGGGCTCCTCTGTAAACCAGGAGATATTTGCCAACTGAGCCCCCCACCCTGCCTCGCTCACTCACAATTGACATGGAAGCCTTGAAAATAAGTATTCAATATTTGTCAGATCACACAATTTGTTTATGTCTGTCCTGTCAGAAAGGTCATTCTGGTAATAAAATTAAGTCAATTAACACAATTGTACTTGCTTATGAAAATCATTCAGTGACACAGTGTACAAAGAACCCCAACATACTTTGCCTTATGGCATAGGAGAGTTCAAGAAAGTAAAAGACTTTCAAATCAAATTCTAAGAATAAGCTGAATTCAATTTGAAATGAACAAGAGGAACTTTTTCTTTAAGGGGAGATTGTGACAAATCAAAAAATCATTCCCTGGTTAAGTTGTTCTTTCATTTCAATTTTTTTTTTTTAGAGTTTTCTTAAAGAAGGAATCCCAATAATGTTATCTATTCATTTTTAGTTACGCTCCATTTTTTTGTGATAATATTTGAGATTTTCTTGGTAAAGATACTAAAGTGGTTTGCCATTTCCTTCTCCAACTCATTCTATAAATGAGGAAACTGAGGTAAACAGGGTTAAGTGTCTTGCCTAGGGTCACACAGAATTTAGAAAAAATGAGTCCTCCTGATGCTAAGCCCAGTGCTTTATCTACAGCAACACCTGGCTGCCCCAGATCCTGACAATGATAGTTACCTTTCCACTGCAGAGGGCTGATGCCTCAGAAGAAAAGTATTGTTCCCATCTCATGCCAACACCCTATTCATTTCAGTGGAGTTCTCTCAGAGGATAGCTTGGGCATCCCTGCCTGGCCCATGAAGCTTGACCTGGTTCTCCTGCCCTCAGAAGTTTTATGAGGTCCACTGAAGCCCAAGAAGGCAAAGTAGTCATTGGATGGGGGCAAAGCAGCTGTATCAACTCAGATCAGAAAAGCTTATGTAGGCAGTAATCTTGGACTATGCATTTGTGCAGCTTGATAGTAAATTCAACATATTATTCACAGCAACACTGAAGTGAGCCAAGTTAAACAGTGCACTCCCTGAAAGAGTTCATGTGCTGATTTCAGAAGGAACTCCAATTTGAAGAAACACTTTGGGGTCGGATATTTTCTTGTCTTGGGGAGCAAGGGTTGATCCCACATTTTCTTGAAGTTTAGCAACCATAGCAAAAAAAGGGATCGCTAACATCATGATGTCAATTCTTTTAAATGGATCATCTGGCTATTCTGCCTTTCTACAGCTCAGGAACACAGATTACTAGTGGTCCCGCTCTTGGAAAGTCTTACATTTGGGTCATATGCTTGGGTTGAAAAAAATTAACCATGCAAGTATAGGATGAGGGAGATGTGATTTGACCTAAACTTTTGTAAAAAGACTTAGAGGTTTGGGGGGATGATATGGCAGCCAAAAAACCTTACATAACCAAAGAAGAAGTGTCTCCTAGTGGTTAATTGACCAATCAGGATCGTCTTTTTGCTTAGCTGGCCTGACTCTTGGATCGCAGACACAGTTTGTCGCCAGTTTCATGAAGGTGATAGATTTACTATATTCTGCCTAAGTCAAGCCACACCTGTAGTGTAGCCCATCCAGAGTTTTTGCTCTGTCAGAACAATTAGGAGCTAAGTGATTAAATGGATACACCACTGCCTAGAATTCGAATCCTGCTTCAGAAATTAACTAGCTACATGAGCAAGTCACTTAATTTCTATCTCAATTTCCTCAACTTTAAAATGGGGATAATAATAGCACCTATCTCCCAGGTTTGTTGTGAGGGTTAAATGAAATAATATTTGTAAAGCATTTAGCACAAGACACAGTTAGTAGTTAATAAATCCTCCCTTCCTTCCTTCCTTCCTTCCTTCCTTCCTTCCTTCCTTCCTTCCTTCCTTCCTTCCTTCCTTCCTTCCTTCCTTCCTTCCTTCCTTCCTTCCTTCCTTCCTTCCTTCCTTCCTTCTTTCCTTCCTTCCTTCCTTCCTTCCTTCCTTCCGTTTCCCTTGACATAGTCTTTAAGAACACTGGTAAAATTTTTATCCTGGGGGACAGACGATAAAGCACACTTCCCTCCTAATCAGCAGAGGGCTAAAGAGACCGTGAATATGGAATTCTGTATAAACTGGCGGATATATTTACTTATTTTACTGTTTTTCTTTAGGAGTTAGTGTTCAAAGAAAGGGTTAGAATAAGAGGCATTTAGGGTTAGAATCAGATTTAGGGTTACCAGGAAATGGCTGGTATAAAAAACAAAAGGCATCAACTATATATATATATATATATATATATATATATATATATATATATATATATACACACATATGTATGTACTAATAAACCCAAGGTCATCTCTGTGCCACAATAAAGCCACAGTGTTTAGCATTAATGCTGTTATCAGTCTAGAACGAAGGAGATTATTTTCTTGGTATAATCAGGCTGCATCTGTGATGCTGTCTCCAATTCTAGGTACCACATTGAGGAAAGACTAGATTGTAATCAGAACGATGCATATTGGTGACAAGGGTTTTTTTCTTTTTTCGATGGGCAGAGGAACATAGGACTGTTAATTGCTGTTATTTGAACATAGAACCTAATTTTTTTGCAAATTTCTATATTGTTTATTTAATATAGAATTAAAAAAATTTTTTAAAGACTTAAGGTAGGGAAAAGAATCCTTAGAGGTGATATTCATCTTCAAATATTTGAAGAAATATTACATGGAAGAGAGCTTGATAGACTCATTCCTTTTTTTTTAACCTGTAAAGGCAGGAATTGAAGCAACAGGCAGAAATTCCTGAAAGGAAGACTCGGGGTGACATGGACGGACCTCATCCTTAAGAGATGGGCAAAGGTGGCTGCTTAAGAAAGTCCTTTATTGAAGGACTTCATATGAAAGTCAACTGACCACTTTCTTGTCCAGGATGTTGCTGGGATGATTCTTTTCTGGTTTGAATTGGGCTAGAGTAGACAATCACCACCATCTCTTCCAACTACGAGATTCAGTGACTCCATAATTCTGTGGGTGGTGCTTGACCAGGTCAGCAAATCCACCCATAAGGGTGGCTGCCAATACCCTTCGCAGCTGCGTGTCCATCGAGATACATTTCTTCCAGTCTTTGTTATTCTCATTCCCCAAAGCATAGAGAATTAGATTCCCTTTCCCTACTCACCCACCATGAAAATGTTCATTTGAATATTTTCTTTGTTTGGTCCCCAAAGAGGTGGGGCTCTTATTTTGTTTTTTAGCCTGGGTAGGAATTCCAGGGGTGGTAACTCTATTTCTCAGTTGGGGAAAAATGTGTTGTTTTAAAGTACTTTATTTTTCAGCCTGGTCCCTGCCTGCTCCCTGCTTCTAGGACCACACATACACAAATGTGCACACTTGCACGCACACAACTCAAATTTTTTCCATTCATCTCTATTTGAGGGAATCAGTGGTCACTGGGTCTCCTTTCCAGCACCTGCAGGAGAAAAATGAGGCGAGTCAGTGGCAGTAACCCAGAAGTATCCCTTCCCACAAAAGAACAAGCTACACTCCCTGGACAACTATGGCTCTCTGGAGGCCACATTCAGATTCAGGGTGGGGCTTCGGAACATCTTTGTTTTTGTGCATCTCTCTTGGGCCAGCTGTTCTCTAAGTAGGCAGGAACATCTGCCCCACAAGGTTTAGCTGTCTATTTTATTAGTGAGTGACAACTGTCCCTTAATAAAGTACTACACTCTGCCACAATGACCACACAAATAGTTGACAGAGAAAGATGCTTTAAGAATTCCATTGCCAGATATTCTAGGGACATAGTAAGTATTCAATACATAATATTAAATTGGTTTATCAAAACAGCTAAGGTTTGCTCCAAGTGGAGGTAGATAGTTTTAGTAGAACAATCTGCCAGTCATTTGGGGCACGTTCATTCCTATTACATCATTCATTCATTCAACAAACTTTTGAAAAAAAAGTCTTCTTATCTCTTGTTTTCACATCACCTACATTTTCCAAATGTTTTCCTCCTTCTATCGTTTGTAACTCAGAAGAAAAAGGAAAGAAAAAATATAATTCAGTAAATCTAACCTACCAACTGAAACTGGCAGACTATGTAATGTAGTGTACCCATATTGCTCTGCAAGGAAAGAAGGAAGGGAGGAAGGAAGGAAGGAAGGAAGGAAGGAAGGAAGGAAGGAAGGAAGGAAGGAAGGAAGGAAGGAAGGAAGGAAGGAAAGAAGGAAGGAAGAAAGGAAGGAAGGAAGGAAGGAAGGAAGGAAGGAAGGAAGGAAGGAAGGAAGGAAGGAAGGAAGGAAAGAAGGAGGGAGGAAGGGAGGGAGAGAGGTAAATTTTTTCATCACTTCTTTGGAGCCAAACTTAGTTATATTAATTACTTCGCATTCAGTTTAAGGAAATTTTTTTCATAGTTGTTCTTTCCATGCACATTTTATTTTTTTTCCTGGAAAACTTTTATTGTAGGTGGAGTAGGACAGCTAGACACAGTTTAGATGATCCCAATTTTGTTGGCAACATCTAAGGCATCATAGTCTGGAGCAAGTTGGACATAGGCCTTCTCTCCATCAGGCCGGATCAATGTGTTGACCTTGGCCACTTTGATGTCCTACAGCTTCTTTAGCACCTGCTTGATCTGATGCTTGTTGGCCTTGATGTCCACAGTGAAGACTAGGGAGTTGCTGTCCTCAATCTCCTTCATAGCAGACTCAGTGGTCAAGGGAAGTTTAAGGATGGCGTAGTGATCAAGCTTGTTTCTCCAAGGGGCACTTTTCAGAGGCCTCCAAAGTCTTCGTGTCAGGGCACCAGAAAGTGGGAGATGTTCAGATCTTCTTTTTGTGGTTATGGACACCCTTCAGCACTGCCTTCTTGGCCTTCAAGGCCTTGGATTTGGCTTCTGTCTTGGGGAGGACAACAGCTTCCTTCTTTGCCTTCAATGCCATCTTGAGGGAAAGGGTTCCTTGTACTTTTTAATAAGCATTCATTGTGTACTCTGTAGTCCAGGCGCTACATCAGACTTTAACAAAGACCAAAGCAAAATGGTCCTTGTCCTCAAGAAGCTACTGAATAAAAACCGAATGTTCAAAGAACATAAGCTCCAAATAGGTACAGAGGAATTTCTTCAGGTACCAAGGCAATCTTTACAAGGGAGATGGCACTAGAAATGAGTTTTGAAGGAAGCTATAGGGTTTTATGAAGTGGATGTGAGAAACAAGCGCATCCTTAGCATGGACAAGGTACACAAAGAACTACCATGTACAGGGAAGAGGAAGCAGGTCCATTTGGCTAGAACACAAAATACATGAGAAAAAGTAATGAGCGATAATAAACCTGGAGAAGTGGACAAGATTGAGAAGGGGTTAAAAATCAAACAGAGATGTTATATTTTATCTGAGAAGTAAGAGAGAGTCACTGAGGCTTTTGGGAGCAGGGAAGTGGTATGGCCAGAGCTATACTACAGGAAAAATCAATTTGGCAACTGTATAGTGAATAGATTAGAAAGGGGGGAGAGTCTAGGCTCAGGAAATTCAGTTGGGAGGCTACTATAATAATCCAAAGGAAGAGAGAGAAGGGAATGGAAGTGGAATCTGTTTTGGAGGCAAAGTAGGCAAGAGTTGGCAACATATTGGCTACAGAGGCGAAGGATAGTGAAGAGTCAAGGTTTCACACCAAGGCTGCCAACTTGAGTCACTGGAAGGATAATGGTGCCTTCCCATAGGAGACAGGATGGGGTGGTATCAAGAGCATAAGTAAAGGAGCTGGAGTTTGCAAGGACAAAGGCCATCTTTCCACCTGGTAGTTTCCTAGTTTAACTAATTATTTTTGTTAAGCAGGTGTTAAACTCATTTATTTTAATCTGCTAAAGGAGTACAAGCTCTTGCAGTGCCTAAAAGTAATGACCCTCTAGGACAAAGCCCCTATTGCTTCACCCTAGTTACACCTCCATTTGAACTAGTGCCAATCTCTTTGAATGGTTGTATTATGCTCCTGACAGAAGGCAAGCCTATGGAACAAATGGTCTCTTGAGTTCCCCTTCTGGGTCTCTGATCTATGATTCTTCCAGTCCTGGAGCTACCTGCCTCATTCCCACAAGCATTTTATGGCAATCATTCCTAAACGAGTGTCCTTCTGAACCTCTGCCCAGGTTTTTCTTATTTGAGATGCCTTCCTTTTGGGATCAGGAGTTAGAAAGAAGTGAGGGATGGAAGGCAACAGCGTGAGAGTGAGATAATTATAGCAGGCTAACCATTTTGTTTGAATTTATTTTATATATGTGACATGGAATATTGAACTTCATATGTAAATCTTTATGTGAACACTATGCAAATTAGCACATGTAGCCAGAATCACTGTCACTTTTAAAAATAGGATTGCCTGGAATTCGACTGTTATATCCTTGGGTTTCCCCAAGGCCATAAGTGCATTTTCCCAGCTACATGAAAAAGTGAATTTATGTGACCTCTGAAGAATAGAAGTGACTCAGACTCTAACAGAGGTGGAGAAAGCATGGAGGTCTAGTCACTGTGCGTGCTTTTATCCCCAAACCATACAATACCAACTTGTCTAATTTGCAGTAAGAAAGATACAGATTGCATGCTGCATGAATTTTAGTTCAGCAGTTGTTGTTGAACACTGGCGTTGGTGACCAATATAGTTGGAGAAATACAAGTCCATAGACCTTTGTAAATAATACAAAATTGCATCTATCAAGGACAGCTTAAAAATAGTTATGCCCTGAGATTGAGGGATGGACAAGGCTGAAGCCTTTCCTATTTCTACAAAATTTTGCAGCAGAAAGACCATCCATACCAAGGATATGTAAGAAAGAGTTCAAAGACTCTGTTAGATGGACCAGTGGATAGAGCACTGGGTCTGGAATCAGGATAGACCTGAGTTCAAATACAGCCTCAAGACATTTATTAGCTGTATACCTTGGACAAGTCTCTTAATTTCCGTTTGCCTCACTTTTCTCAACTGTAAAATAGAAATAATAATAGTACCTACTCCTAGGGACATTGTAAGGCATTTAGCACAGTGCCTGGAATATAGTTGTTAGTCATTTCTGTCATATCTTACTCTTCATGACTCCATTTGGGATTTTCTCGGCAAAGATGCTAGAAGGGTTCATCATTTCCATCTCCAGCACATTTTACAGAAGAAGAAACTGAGGCAAAGAGAGTAAGTGACTGCGCCACCTGGCTGCCCCTATACAATTAGCACTTCATGAATGCTATCATTATTATCAATCCAGAAGGAGCAAATTTTGCATTGGTGGAGAAGAAAGATATGGTTCTGTTGCTCTGTTTTTACAGGAAAGATAGTGCAGTACAGCAGCAAGTATACTAAATTTGGAGTCAAAAGTCCTGGGTTTGAATCCTGGCTTTCTTCCTATGACCAAGTTGTGTGACCTTGGGAAGTGACTTCACTTTTTTGAATCTCAGTTTTCTAACCTTGTAAAACAAGTGGCTTAGGTGATATTTACCGTACTGTCAAACTCTGAAATCCATTTTTTTTGAGTCCCCTTAAATAAGTCCTACTTTAATACTTTCTTCTCTTCCTCAAGGAAATCGGGGTTAAATGACTTACCCAGGGTCATATAGCTAGCAAGTGTTTGAGGCCAGATTTGAACTCAGATCCTCCTGACTCCAGGGACAGTGCTCTATCCACTGCACCACCTAACTGCCTGATGACTTCCCTTTCTTGAATGCTATGCTGGAGAAACATATATTCTGGCAAATTCTGATGTTCTAGAAAACCTTGGAGTATGAACCTGGTAGCAATTTATGCCTACTTCCCAAGAATCAGCCTACTTAAGTATGAAAAGATATGAGCACGAGGCATTTCATATTTTGATAAATTCTTTGGTTATAATAGCCAGTGAGAAAAAGAAGATGGGGAGCATAGTGATAAAATGATGGTAAAGACAGAAGAGAGTGCTAAGAGGCTCCTCAGTAACATGAACTTAGCTGTTGGTACTCTAAATATGAAATCTTTGTCTAGTGACATACTACTAACCCATACTACTAATCTTGAAATTGTTGCTCTAAAATAGATGCTCTTAACTTGGGGTCTATAAATTGGGTTTTTAAAAATATACTCCGATAACTGTGTTTCAATAACATTGATTGCCTTTGCATTTCCTTTGTATTGGCTTCCTATGTATTTCACTTTATTTTATGCATTTAAAAACACAATTCTGAGGTTTGGGCAGTTGTCCGAATGGGTCCATGATACAATAGAAGATTCCTAACACCCGTTCTGAAATAAAGCAAAGGAATACAAACATATGATCGGAAAAGAAGATGAACTGGTCAAGTGGTGAGAGCAAAGCAACTCATGTTCTCCATCAATATCCACACAATGTCAAGAAATCTAGAAGGTGGAGCCCAGCATCTGGGGCAATTGACTATGGAGAAATGATGGAAAGACATGGGTGAGAGTCATCCAGGGTGAGAAATCATGGATGAGTAGTGATCTGTAGATGGAAGACCCATATTGATGAGGTCACAGATTCACCAGAAGGTGGGAATCCACAGCCCTAAAAAGTAAATGTAAAATGTGAGTAAATGTGACAAAAAGACATAAGCTAAAATCTAACTTCTCAAGACAAATGGTTGCTATCTCCCTTTGTGTCTCCTTAAGAACCGAAAGGGGAATATAGAATCCTCAGTCCATAGGGCAGCTGGCTTCTTCACAATGTTATTAGCTAGTGACTAAATTAAATTACTGTGGGTCCTCCTATGTAGCCGGGCACAGTCAAAGCATGATGTCTCTTTCACCTTCCAAATAGATGTGGCTTTGATATTTAAAGGGAAGCTCTTCAAAAGCTGCTCGTCTTCATCTGGCATGCAGAGAGAGTGTGAACTGTTTTCATCATATGCACACTCGGCCTTTGCTTGGGGGTCTTTATGATAACTCTGCAACCTTTAGTGTGCCCTGGTTATCCACGCTGCAGAAGCTCCGATAAGAACAATGCAGCTTCTGCTGAGCTGTTAATTACTTTTCAGAAGCACCTGGGATAAGGAAGAAATAGATTTATCACATACATACATAAGGTGCACACACATTCTCTAATCAAAAGAAAGAACATTTGAATTTAGCCTCAAAAGATTCCACTCCCAACTCAGTTACTTACTTCCTATGTGACCTTAAACAATTTGTATGACCTCCCTGAGCCTCAGTTTATTGATCTGTAGAATAGGGAGTTCGAACTAGATAATCAGCAACTTCTTGTACAGATTTTAATCTTATGGTCCTATAACTCTGTCTTCAAATTCATATCTTCCACTCATAGTCTTGTCAATTAAATTGGCAAGACTCTGTGGGAGATGAAGTGAATTTGGGTAAGGGTTTTTGGATAAAATGTACATTCCACCTGGGATGTCTAATAAGCAAGAGGCTTGATGAGAGACATGGATAGAGATCTCTGGAATCTTGTCCACCTCTCTCCAAGGGATGGTGTGATTCCTGCCTTAAGGAGAGCAAGAGAAGGGAGGTGAGACTGGTCACTCCATTTTACTCTCAGAGAGGGAAGTGCCATACTAGAATTATGTCTATGTAATTCCATAAATATAACTAGTGCAGGGGAACAATTTTTTAAGTTAAAGTTGATTTCCTGGTCATTATCTCTTAATAAGGAGAGTAATGCAAGTGCTAGTTACACAAAAGACCTTCACAAATAGTGAATAGTAAATAAACCCATTTATCCAAAGAGATAGAAAACAAAGTAAAAAAATTTCTTTGGATTAGAGTATTCCAGAAAATACATGAGTGAATGAACTCTTCATGTAAGAGTAAGTTGAGATACTGCTTAACCAAGAGAGAGGCTTTGATCTCATCCAAGGGAGTATTTTCCAAAATCTTCAGTGAGGCAAGCTGGAAATCAGGGACATTTTGAGAAGTTATATTCCCCTTATATTTCTTTCTCCTTCCTAGAGTTGCTCCCCAAAAGAGTCTGGAGCAATACCTGTCTCTCTCAAAGAAGGAATAGTGGCTCCTGTCCCCAGAGCTTTCCTGACAACTCTATCCTTGTTGCAGATGCAAAGAATTAAGTCATCATTATCTCCAACAATTAAAAGAATATTCCAGTGTGGTTGAAAAACAAGACTATATTTGTTTTTGTTCCGACCTGTGATTTCACCTATGTAGCAACTCCCTCCATCAGTGAACATCCAATGATATATGAATTACTTGTGACAAGTGAGAATTTGGATGTTTTTATTTTTTGACAGCAATGGTCATATGTGTATGCTTCTGCTAATTCTCGCCTGACCCATAACTTCTAACCTTATCCAGATGAAACCAAAATATACTGGGTTTCCACCTTTCATTAATTTACTATCAGTTAAGTGTTAGATTTCAATTCATATACCTATTTCTTGGATTCAGAAAGAACTGAATTAAAATCCAGTCTCTAATAGTCTATCCAGTCTATTTTCCAGCTAGCTGTATAATCTTGGACAAGTCACTTTAACCCTCTCTGTCTGCCTCAGTTTCCTCATCCATAAAAATGGAGATAATAATAGCACTTACATCCCAAGGATGCTGTGAAGATCAAAGGATATAATATAATATAGTATAGCATAATATAATATAGCATAGCATATGTAATAGCAATATAATATAGCAGCATAAATATGGCTCATAGTAGATACTATATGTTAGCAATGATGATGATGATGGTGATGACAACTTTGGAGGAAATTCCTTGTTACTATTATACATACGCAGTTTTGTAAACTCAGCAATCTGGTGCCTATGGCTCTAGCCCTGGCTATGGGGGATTTATCTGCGATTGTAAGGGAGCCTGGTGTAGCAGAGGATGACATACGGACTTTGACCAGTTACGTAACCAAAGGTCCTCTGAGTCTGAGTCCTCCCCTCTAAAATGCAGAAACCAAGACCCACATGGAATAATTGATGAACTTCAAATCGCTATATAAATATCAGTTATCATTAACCTCTTCCTTCTGACTTGCTGCTGAAACTTTCTAATGTGTATTATCTTTCCCAGTTAGAATAGGAGCTCCTTTAGGGGAAGGATCCTTTTGCTTCTCTGTTTGTATTCTCTGTTTGTATAATGCTTACCACATTGCCATGCATTTGTTAAGTGATTAATAAAGTCATCTTTATTTGTTCCTTCATTCCCAGAAGCATCCCTGTAGTCATCTACATAGGACCATCTTAAGGGGAAAGCTTCTATCAGTAGAGGTTGTTGCGGAGTAGCCAAGAGCTGCTGTGAAAAATAGCAGCCTCCCCAACTAAACCTTTTAGAATGTGAGGGGATGAGCTCCTGCTTTCATTGCCCAACCACTCACAGTGCCCCCCAATAGCCACCTTTACTGATATCCCACTAAATTCATCATGGGGAGTCGACAAGTCTGTAGGCCTCCAGTGGACTCGCTGTTCCTTTCATATTTCATATGGTGTATGGATCATCCCCAGAGCCTGGAATATGCACTGCATTCCGATGCACACTGGCATTGTTCTGACATGAGGAAGCTCCGGAGCATAGCAAAGGAAAAAGCCACAATTGACCTGGAAGAGAGTGCCAGACTTCTGAGGCCCTGTAGTGAACCTCATGGCAAGGAGGGCTGAGAGAGAGAGAGAGAGAGAGAGAGAGAGAGAGAGAGACAGAGACAGAGACAGAGACAGAGACATAGAGAGACCCAGGGAGAGGGATGGATGGAGGAGGGAAGGCAGAAACAGAGTGAAAGAGGGAGGGATGGAGGAGAGAGACAGACAGACAGAGAGACAAATAGACAGAGAGAGAGAGAGAGAGAGAGAGAGAGAGAAACAAAGAGACACAGAGACAGAGACATAGAGAGACCCAGGGAGAGGGATGGATGGAGGAGGGAAGGCAGAAACAGAGTGAAAGAGGGAGGGATGGAGGAGAGAGACAGACAGACAGAGACAAATAGACAGAGAGAGAGAGAGAGAGAGAGAGAGAGAGACAAAGAGACACAGAGACAGAGACATAGAGAGACCCAGGGAGAGGGATGGATGGAGGAGGGAAGGCAGAAACAGAGTGAAAGAGGGAGGGATGGAGGAGAGAGACAGACAGACAGAGAGACAAATAGACAGAGAGAGAGAGAGATACATATATACATGTAAGTGTATTGTACATAGGAGGAAAAGGTAAGAAATAGAAATACACATATTCATCCACAACTGTCTTTTTATGTTCTTTTGGGCATATGTAAATACTCTCATTTTGATGTGTAGTTACATATCTAACATTAAAATAATTACAAACATGTAAAGAATCTGTTCTTGTTCCTCTGATTGAAAATCAACGAACAACAGCAACTGTGCAGAATGACTTCTACCCGCTCATCACTAGGAAAGTATTTTCACAAGTGCAGGAGTAGACCTGAGGGCTTGTTTCCTCTTCTGTGTCCCATCCTTGGCCCTCCCCAAATTCTCCATTTAGCCTATATTCCAAGCGACTCCCATTTTGATGTGAACCTTGAGCGAACCTAGATCTTCTCTTGTCTCTTGACATTCTCCCTCTTGGTGATCTCATCATATTCCATGAACTGAATCCTCATCTCTCTGAAGATGACTCCCATAGGTAGGTAGCCAGTGAGTACTAAGAATCCTGGACATCTCAAACTAAATGTCTCATGGGTCACTCCAATGCAAAGTGACCAGTCACACCGCATATCAAGAATGTTTGTTAAATGGTTTGTCTTTACTAGGATTAATCTGGTAATTTAGTAACTGAAGTCCAAAAACACAAAACAAAAGAATCCCTGCTCTCATTCTTGAAAATTCTCTGGTGCAAACAACAGATAAATAATTGGGGAATAACCATCACTGATATGGATTGTTGTAGTATTCCTCACATAAATTTTCCCCTCATGTGGGTAGACACAAGTAATATTAACTGTCCTCTCAAGTACTAATATATGTTATCATGATGGGTTGGGGATAGGGTGCAACTGAACCATACAAATACCAATTTAGGAATCTAAGGGCATCTGCATCAAGAATATGTGAGAGGATATAAATTGTAAGCAGACTTAAAAGTTCATGGGGGAGGTTATGAAGGTCTTGGAATGATGGAGGATTTCACATTTAATCCTAGAGTTTGTAGGAGAAAAGTGGAGATTATTGGGTCAGGCACTAGTAAAGTCACATCTGCAATTTAGAATCATCAGTTTGATGGCTGAATGGACAATAGAGTGGAATGGGAGAACCTGGTGGGAACAGACCCACCAGCAGGTGACTGCAATAGACGAACAGTGAGGTGAGCCCCAGGGAAGCTGTTGTGTGATTGGAGAAAAGGAGACGTACAAAGATGCTATGAAGATGGGAAACAGGCTTGGCACCAGACTAGAAAAAGGGATAAGTCTGAGGAACGATTGGAGGACGGTGGTGAGGTGCAAGCCTCAGTAATTTCCTTATTTTGCAGTCTTCTTTCACGTGTTTTCCCCTCCACTCCCTGAACCAGCTACAATGACTCATTTTTTAAATCCTTACACACAATCGTCTCCAGCTCCATGCCTCTGAGATGACTCTTCCCCCATGCCCAGGACGCTATCTTTCCTCGGATCTCCTTCTTAGTTTGCCTGGATTCCTTTAAAACTTAGCCCCAATTCAGCCTATTGCAGAAAGCCTCTCCTGGTCCCCACAACTGCTAGTGACTCCCCTTTGAGATGATTATCTGCCTTTTTATTTTTTATATATCTTGTATGTTTCTCATTATCAGAGATGGATGCACTTACTTTGCACAAATCTATAAATGGAGAAGCCCAATGGTCATCATGGTTGCTCAATAATAGAAACCTGGGGAAGATGTACTAGATAAACAGATGATATAGAAATGAGAGAAAGGAGAAGAGAAGGGAAGATGGGAGAGGGGAGCATGGGAGAGAATTTCTTTTGTGAAAGATGCCCAACCCTCAGTTCCCAGGCACAGTGGAATAGATAATGGACTTTGTGGGTCTCTTTGTGTGGTCAGTTATACTCTCATTCAAAGTTCTATTGTCCAGGTGAGCACAGGTCACTCCAAGGGAGTCTTGAAGCTTGAGACCCTGAAGAAGAAGTAAAAGGTTGAGGAAACAGCGAGTAACTTTGGAGCAGTTCTCATTGAATTGGTGTGTCATGAATGCTTTGACAGAGAGAGAGAGAACAAGTACTTGGGAAGAAGACTTTTTTCTTCTCATTTTGTTTTAAAACAGTCAAAATGTGCTAGACCTGTGATGTGTGCATACACTATTGTCCTGTCTTCTAGAAGCTTACATCTTAAGGCATCATTCCATTGTCATCCCCTTCATCATTGTCATATACCTTCCACTTTTAGAGCATCTTAAGGTTTTCAAAAGCACCTTCACACGTATTGCTTAATGTAATAAAAATCTTGAAGCACTTCCTCAGTATGAATTGCAATGCCAGGTACTGGGATTAAAAAGAACAAAAAAATAGAAAAAAATCCCATCTTCGAGAAGCTTCCATCAGACTACTTACATTTAGTTGACATCTTGTAAAACAGGGTAGGGATTATTATCCCCATTTTATAGAAGAGGAAATTTGTGTGAGAAAGATTTAAGTGGCTAATGTGGCAGGCAGTAGAATAGCATCCATATTTATAGTGTTTTAAGGTTTATAAGCACCTTTTTCCTAAAACTTCTGAGATAGGAATTGTAAGCATAGTGCCCCCTCTGAGTAGCCCCCCAACTTCCACTTACAGGTTGGATCCCCCACAGGGTGACTTTGCTAGGATTGTCTTTCCTAAAACTATAGCTGAGAACCCCCTACCAGCATTTGCCTTTAGTGGACAGCCAGCAGCATAATTAGGTCAAAGTAAAGTCATTACTGAGATGATATTGCATAATCAATAGTGATAATAAATAGCTAATATTTACACAGCATTTTCTATATGCCAGGTACTGTGCAAAGTGCTTTACAAATACTATCTCATTTGATCTTTACAATCTTGTGAGGTAGGTGCTATTATTACCACCATTTTACAGATAAGGAAACTGAGGTAGACAGAGTTTATGTGACGTGCCCAGGCACACATAGCTAGGAAGTAGCAGAGGCTGGATTTGAACCTAGGTCTTTCTCACACCATCTATTCACTCTTCCATTGTGCCATCATTCACTCTATAAACCTGAGGAGCAGTCCTCCACAACTACCCATAGCACCGGTATGAAAAGCAGGCACACAGACAGAGTATATCAGACAGGTACACATAGGACACACACATGGCCCAGGCAACATCTCCAACACTATAGAGCTCAAAAGTCTTGTCCCTTCCCTCGGTGTTTTCATGCTATCACAAAGGGCACAGAATCTCTCCTGGGCAGTTCACTCAGCTGGCCCTGCCTTGTCCCAATTCCCAATAGTCAGGGCTAGATCTCTTCTCACCTGCCAGAGGTCACATTCCCAGAGTTGTCTTTTGCCTCAGCTCTCAACTGACTATTGAGAGATTGTATCTAACTTTTTAAAGCTTCACCAAGGGAATGGCCAATCTTTTGCTTCCCTCAAACTCCATCAGTTCTGATTGGAATGGGAATTTATTCATACTTCATAAAGGAGTAATGATGTCTAAACCCTTCTTCATTCAAGATCTTACCAAATTTTTGTCTCTAATACTTGCATCTCATCTTTAATGATTTTTATCAACTGGATAAGGGAAAAATCAATTGATCAGAGGTTTCTGATCAACTTCCTACCACTGGCATATCACTGTTTCCATTTTTGGATGAGGAAATTGACACTCAGAGAGAAAATATGATTTATTCATAATCATATAGCTAGTAAGTGACAGTGGCAGACCTTCCACTCAGATCTATTTTATTGATTTCAAATCTCTCTCTACTGACACAATATATCACACAGACGCTTCATATAGCAACCTCTGAGAGGCATCATAGCATAATGATAGCATGTTAGTCCTGGATTCAGAATGCTGAATTGAAATTCCATCTCTTTCACTAGAGACTATGGGTGTGACTATGGACAAGTCACTTAACTTCTCTGGTGCTCAATTTCTCATCTGTAAAATAGGGGAGGGGTGTTGGACTAGATTCTCTTTAAGGACCCTTCCACTTTCAAATCCATGATCCTGAGATCTTTTAAATGTCTCTCTCTCCCTGTCTCTGTCTCTCTCTGTCTCTGTCTCTCTGTCTCTCTCTGTCTCTGTCTGTCTCTCTCTGTCTGTCTCTGTCTCTGTCTCTCTGTCTGTCTGTCTGTCTGTCTGTCTGTCTGTCTCTCTCTCTCTCTCTCTCTCTCTCTCTCCCTCTTTCTCTCCTTTATCCCCCAAATAAGGAGAGATGATAGAATATGGAGAAGACTTAGGTGGAAAAAAAGTTTAACTGGGAGGAAGAGAGAAAAATCGAAAGAATTGAGACGCGTACACATATCACTAATACGATGACAAGAGGTGCATATATTTGAGTGTTTCATCTTGTGTGGAGCTTTCTCAAGTGCCCTTGGAGACCACTTCATTACCTAAAAGATCTCATTGAAGGGAAGTTTTTCCTTCCCTTAAAGCCTCATCTACCCTAATTTCATGCCATTATTTCTCATTTTGGTCTGCTCTCTCAGGAAGAACTCCTTACCTCTCTTGCTACTTATACCTTAGGACCCGGCTTTGGTGTATATTAGATCATCCTTCATTGGCTTAGGGAAATTCAAAGATTTTTCACTTGACCTCCACTACTTTCTTGGGACCTGCCCCACTCCATAGCTTCCTCAATGAAACAGCACATACTCACATACAGGCAGTGATCACAGTCATTAGGAAATATTGCTACATAGCCCCACAATTCACCAAAAAAAAGGCCATTGTTGACATTTTCTGGGATATCTAAACATTTGCTTTAAAATATAATTTTTGTTTATCTGGGCTTAACTTTCATCTTTGTATATTTGTTCTCATTTCCTCGTCTATAGACATGTTGTTTCCCTCCCAGTTGAATATAAGGTCTTTGGGGACAAGAACTTTTTCATTTTTTTCACTTTTTTTTGTCTTAGGTCAAATACTTATTTGAATCTGTGATTTCATCAATATAGAGATTCTCTCCACTGTGTCAGCATTTATTAAGTGCTTACTATACATATCCCAGGCACTATGCTAAGTGCTTTTTTCTTTTTGCTTTCATAGAGTTCACTTAGAGGAAGACAACGTTTAAATAACTATGTCCATATCAGAAATATGCAAGAAATGAAAGGTAATCTCAGACTGCTTATAGAGGATAGGATCTGAGCTGTCTGGAAGGAAGTCAGTCATAATCTGGATGATCTGTTTGTTTTTTTCCTATGTGAATGGTTAGGTCAAAGTCTAATGAATGGTCATATATCTCATCCAGGAGTCTCTATGATGTTTTGGAGTTCAGTGTAAATAGTACAATGTTATCCACAATGAAAAGAATCGGGAAGACCTCCCTGCCAAAGGAAATTCCTCTTCACCTTGAACTCTGTACTGAATCCCCATCATGATATCAATCTCCATTCCTCCACCCCAGGCATCTTATGTCTCCCAGTTTTATACCTCACCTGGCATTAATGGTCCTTGACCAAAATTACTTTGTTGTTTATTTTTAGAGGAACCTTGAATTATTTTGATTAATGTGTAGGAGAAATGCTAGAAGACAGTTTTGAAGGTGGCATTTCATTCTGTCAAATGCTTTTTTAAGTCAAAAAACAAGTGCAGTGGAATCTTGAATTCTCCCCATTTTTAATCAATTATGTGATGACAAAGTTGTCATCTATTGTGCAATATCACTTGTGAAGGGTTGCCTATTCCCTGCTAATATTAATTTCTTCAATGTGTATGAAGATTATTCTAATCAAATTTAATATGGATGGAAAAATAATCATATAAGGAAGCAAATGTCAACATTGTCCTGGTCACTTTTTTGCTTTTAAGGTCTAAGATGTTATCCATGCCTTTAGTATCTTCTCGTAAATACATCTTGTAGTACCCTTACAATGATGTCACTTCCATCATGACTCTCCTCTACGTACACGACCTAATTCAGCAGCTTTTATTGTACCATTTCTATCTACACCATAAACATGTTCAGGACTGTGATTTTAGAGTTCAAATGTGGAACTACCGCTATCCTTGATGGTTAAAAGAGTTTGCTACAAGAAGGATTGCAGATCTTTTCCATTTTTGTTCTATTTATTGTACTTCTTTTATATTCATCTTTAAATGCCTTAGATCTTCTGCCAAGCTTTAAAAAATTTGCCTAAAGCTTCATCCACTGAAGTTGATTTACAAAGTGTTATTTGCTTATAAATTTTTAAAGCATCTTTTTGCTTAAGATTGTACAAATGAATTAATATTCTATCCCGTTTTGCCCTTAATTTCTCTCTCTCTTTCTCTTTGCTTGGCAATAAAGTAAAGTATCTCCAGGTGAAGGTGCCTTTTAAGCTATTTCCTCCATAAAGAAGCTTTATCCTTCCTGTTAGAGTGATTAATTTATATTAATCAAACTTGTGTATGAAATTATTATGGTTGGTGTCCATGTTCCTCCTTGTAGCTGTTTTCTTTTTTGCCATCAGTTTTGTTTTTTACAATTTTATCCTTTCTTTTAGTTTTGTCCAAGCTTTGATCTCCATACTAATAAGTGAATGGTCTAACTACACCTAAGTAGTTGAGACTGGAATGATTGCCACAGCTATAATGAATAATGTCCTGCCTATTAAATATAATCAATTTCATCTTTTGGAATGTTATTTTGTGCTTGTCATGTCTATCTTCTAATTCTTTTCTCAAAGAAAGCATTCATAGATTATGGAAAATTGTAATGGTGTATGAAATGTTTTTGTCCTTTTTTGTGTGTGAGACTTTCATATAGTTTGCATGTCTTTAACCTCTCTCATTCCTTATTCCTGATTCATATTTTCTCAACGTCTTTACCTAGTCTCACTTTTTCACTGAAGTCCCTGGATAACCAATATTTTATGCTGATTTAATTTGGAGGGTCTTACTGAGTCATTTGTAGAATTTCTCTTTGTCCTAGTCCTTAGCAACAGCTGTTGGTACATAAAATATTGTTCTTTTAATGGTGGATTTATTTTATTTTTTGTAAATACTTAATAAATTATATGTCTTTTGTCTTTGGATGCCTGGTAGAATTAACTCAGCCAACTCCTTCATATTTTACCAAATTGGAGAACCTGTGAGGCATCTTGTTCTTTACCTGATAATTTCTTCTTTCTACTGATTATAGAGGAATATAATTAAATTTCTCCAATACCAAATCCACCCAACATGGAACAATGACCTCACATTTAGAGGACTAGCAGTTAAGTAAATGTTTACGGAAACTCTAAAAGCAGCGTGGTCATTATCTCCCTCTTTCTTTGTCCCTTGTGCAGTTTCACTCAGGACTAAGAACCATTTTGTTCCATGAGGTACTATGGCTAAGCAATTCACCATCAAGGGACCTCATAATAGTCTCTTCTCTACTCAGGGGGTCTACTTCTCGGAAAGCAGGCACAGTGTGTTTCTAGAACCATAGTCAAAGCCTTTCCAGCCTTCCTCTGTTAGTATGGGCCTTTGGAACTTACTGTCAAGTCCACATCATGATGAGGCATTGAATTTGAACTCTAGAGGACAGATTATGTTTTTCAATCTGTAAATATTATATTTGTGCTAACTAGTCAATTAAATCTCTGTTTCTTAATGGTATAATTCTACTTATACATGAAAGATGGGGATTTCATATTCCCCTGGCAACTATTCTATAATGAGGTAGATCATTCTTCAATAGGTCCATACAGGTTAAGTAACTCAACCTTGGTTGTAGTTATATAGCTAAAAAATGGCAGAAGACTGATCTGAATCCCCATTCTCTTGAAAAAACAAGTTCAATTTCCTATCCACTACAGTATATCCCCTTCTCACTTCTATGTATTTTGATCATACTAATATCATAATAGTTTGTGGATACCTTACACTTAAAACACAAATATATGCTTGTGTAAGTTTGAGCAATAAACATTCTTCATCCACTTGGTCTTTCTAGTGTGGATGAACAGGTAAGATTTTTTTTGAGCAATTACAGTTCTTTTCCAACAGGCTCTGAAATATTCTGGTGCTCAGTGAAATCAATACAATATCATCCACAAATAGGAACATCCAGAGGACCTTGTGGGCAATCCCTCTTCAGTCAGCCCTCTGAAACTTGTCCATTCATCACAGTCACAAATACCTTCCACAAGCATATATTGTCCTATTGTTATGTCTCACCTAATATTTATGATCACAGGGTTAATTCTTGAGGGAATTAGGTCTTTTGCAAACCTTTCCCCCCTTCTCATGAAAGCAGAGACTCAATTTATCAATACTAATATTCTATATGTATCACTGTGGCAGTGAGACATGGTATGCAATTTGCCTCTGAAGAGTTAGAAATTAGTATCACACAGAGGGAAATAGAAGGTATATGGTGACTGTGAACAGTTTACAACAAACAACCAATAGAGAGTTTTTGAAAAAACAAGAGTAAGCAATATCTTCAAAGAATTACATCATGGAAAGAGAAGAGGGGATGGCCATATGGCAAAAATGTGAGAACTAACTGTAATAAGTGGATAACTGGGGTGCCCTCCAGCATCTGGGGTAGATCCTCTGGGCTCTCACTTATGAGAGACATAGACAAGAGTCCCACAGGATGAGCAGGCATGGATGGATTTTGATCTGCATTGTTGGAGAGAACTTCTAAACTTGTGAAAATCTAGCTCTGAGTATGAGATAATAAGCTCCTTGAGAGCAGGAACTACATTTCATTTATCACTGTAAACTTAGTGGATACTGTGGTGCTTTGCAGAGAGAGATACCTAGCTGTTCATTGGATGAATGAATATTAAGTTCTCTCAACTAAGCCATATGTAGTAATCCAAAAAAAAGTATGATTAGGAGGGTGTGGACACAGCATTGAAAGATGAAGGTGGGGCAGGCACAGATGTTGGCAAACTCATTAAGAAGATATTTTTAAAACCATATGCTAGGCTATTACTATAGTTCTATGACCTTTGGTTTTGGATTATTTATTTTAAAGTTGTAACTTTTGAATGATTTGAAGTGATCTTTGCAAACATTTGCCCTCCCTCCCTTTTAAAAATTCATGGCGCCTAGCACAAGACATTACCATGCTATGTTGGTAGAACAAAAGGAGCCCTGCACCTAGAATGGGAGGGAGGTCCTATTCTAGTTCTAACTGTGTGACTGTATGACCCTGGACAAGAGTCCCTTTATCTCTGCAAACTTCAATTTCCTCATCTGTAAAAATGAGGAGAAGAATTTTTGCCATCCCTAGCTCAGAGGATGGTTATGAGCAAAGCCCCTCTGGGAACATGTAAGTGCTGCAGACAATTAAGTTGTCATTTTTATTTATTGATTGAGAAATCACTCAATCTGGAACCAAGAAATCTGATTTCAATTCTTGCTCTATTTGCTTCCTGGGAAACTTTGGCCAAGTCACTCAACTTCTTATCTTTAAGATGAATGTATCATCTAGGCAATATGACATCGTGGAAAGTGCATCAGATTTGGACATAGGAGACACTGGCATGCGTGCATCAAAGAAGGAATTGTGGGACTGTAATAGCAAAAGGAAGGTGAGATGTGCAAATGTAGAGATATCTCCACTCCAAATATTCATGTGGAGTGTTTGTGCCTAACCTGTGGTAGAGCCTTCTGAGCTCCTATTGGCCTGATCAGCCATAGTCAGACACATTGTACCTTGACTCTATTTCAAAATAGTGATGTCATGTTGATTCTCTTCAAGAATGAAGAGCAACTAACCTACCATCACATTTAAATTCTAAAGAATCTATGCTTACATCTCACCTCTGCTACTTAATTTAGAAGTACAAAGAGGTAATCTGTATATATCATTGGCAAAGCATTTTACAAGTATTCTCATTTGATCCTCAGCACAACACTGAAAGATATGCTTTATTATTATTACCTCCATTTTACAGATAAGAAAACTGAGGCTAAAAGAGTTTAGGGGACTTGTCCAGGGTCACACAGCTGTAGACTTATTAAAGGATTTGACCTCAGGTCTTCCTGAGTCCAGGTCCAATAGTCCATCCACTCTACCACCTAGTTGCATTGCTAGATAGTGGCTACAACCCATGGGACCTTGGACCAGTCATTTTTTACAGTATCATCTCCATCTGTAGGATGAGGGTGGCCAACCTCAAGGTCCCCTCCAAGTCTTTTCCCATAAGCCTGGGGTCCTATCATTTTTTCCTAGAAGTTTAAAGGCTGTCGGAATGGACTTAGATCCTCTTTTCTTTGTTTATAGACATCACTCCTATATTTGCTTTATGCTGGCAAAGTTTTAAAAGACTTTTTCTTTCTTCTCTATAGCGGTGAAGTAGCAACTCATTTGGTTTTGGCTGCCTCTGAAGACACAGGGGTGGGGGGGGTGGGGAGGGAGGAAGAAAATCTCCCAAGATTCAGGTGAACTCTGGTCAGTTTCTGTTCATTTCCATTCTCTCTCTCCCCATCTCCCCAGCCTGGCCAAGTTTTCTCATTACCAAAAGAAAACGGAAGCGACATGACCCCAGATCTGTCCAGAGACCCAGGGTGAGGGCCTCCGTGAGAGAGATGATTCACACAGTGGGGAAACTTTGCTTGCTGGTTTTCTGCCTTCCACTGGGAGAGATTGAGGTTGTGAGTTAGAGCAATCCCTCTTTCACCCTTACTCACCACGCAGTTTAGTTCTTCATTAAAAGAAAGTCCATTGAGGTGCTTAAACACAGAACTCCCTGTAATGGGGAATACTATGAATTACCCTCGACCCGATATGGCTTCATTTAATTGGAATAAAGCAGAGGCTCCCTTGACTCCAGACTCCCTGGAAATTATACCTGAATTTGCCTTGCACCTCTATGGGCCCAGGTAAATAGGCTTAGGGCACAAGGGGGTTAAGAGCAGTGCTCCCATTAACCATAATGGTTGGGGCCTGGCTGATTCCCCAGTTCCACACCCTGCTCAACCCCAGCCTTGGAGGTATGCAAGGAGTTGGCTCCCCAGTGCCCCCTTATGAAGAAGGTGTAGTACAATTTCATTTAATATTGTATGGGTTTCCATTAGCCTGAGTAAATTGCTCTCCATCCTCAGTTTAAGACTCCCTTTCTCTTGATTATCACTCTATTTTGGACAGCCCCACCTGGCCTCCTTTGGTCTCAAAGCCAGAATGGAATGTGTTGCGGATTTAACCTTGAGACACCTTGGTTTGGCTAGCAATGGGGTTGCCCAGCCCTTCTGCAGATGTGTCCAGCTCCAGATGCCTCCATTTGAAACCTGTGGTCTATGTAGTGCTTGGAATATTATTTGCCCTGGCTCATTGGTTTGGGATAGCATTCAGTTCACTTTGTTGTTTATTTGTTTTGGAGTAAGGGAATTGGGGTTTGAGGAGGCGTGAAGTCCTTTAAGGAACTCCACATCTGCTTGTTTTTTTGTTCTAACGAGTGTGACTCAGTGTGGTTCAAGATATTTTCTGGTGTTGCACTCAGGAGCATAGCAGTAAGAACTCAACACTTCTCAGACTGCAAAGAAATACCCCCACTGAAGTACAGTATCTTAAAACTTTGATAATTCAAGGCATCTGTGATCTCTTAGAGTAGATGTTGGAACTTCCTCCGGTGGTGTAGATCATAATCCATTGTCATTTACCCATCCACAATAACCCTTGGCAGTCCATTTTGCACTGGAGTTCTTTCTTTAGATCTCTTGACATTGTGTGGATACCAATGGAGGACACAAACTGTCTACTGGTTGTATGTGTGTGTGTGTGTGTGTGTGTGTGTGTGTGTGGTTGGCCCATGTTTTTTCTGGAGATACATTTCAGGGATCAGATCCTTAACACCATTTCTCCCACACTTCTCCACCAACTATGCCCATTATTAGTATGAATAGGAAGAAAATTGAGAACTTTAGACTTTCCAGGAGGAAGTTATTCCTTCTGAGACCTAGGACATACTGAGTTGACAAGTCCTCCAGAGATAGTTTCCTAGGATGTTTGCACAACTGACCCCACCCTCTTCCCATTGCTCTTTGCCACTGGATTTTATAGGACTGGTAGCATTTTCCCTTTATTGCCCCCATCCAGATTCAGTTCTAAGTAAGGTATAAACTAAGCAAGAGATGTCCAATATTGGTACTGATTTATATTCACAAGGAAAAGTAGTAATGTGGTTCCTGCTTCCCATGTGTATGTATCCCCTGTACCTCATTTCAGCCTCCTTCCCAATGATTCTGGATAGCCATAGGATTTGGAGTCAGAAGCCCTGAATGTGCATCCCAGCTACATGTCTGACACTGGCTAAGTCTCTTGCCTTTCACATGCCTCATAATAAAGGGATTGAACATGACAATTGCCATGGTTCCTTCCAAGTCTAACTCTGATGATTCCATGAATTACCTCTGATCTCTCCCCTAATGCAAGGATAGGTCCTAAAGTCCATAATGATGGAGATACTAGAATATAGCCAGATGCTGTCAATTTACCTAATTGTTCTTGTTCCGTCGTTTCAGTGGTGTCCAACTCTTCATGACCCCATTTGGGGTTTTCTTGGCAAAGATATTGGAGTGGTTTGTCATTTCCTTTTCCAGCTCATTTTTCACATGAAGAAACTGAGGCAAACAAGGTTAAGTGACTTGCCCACGCTCACATAGCTAGTCAGTATCTGAGGCCACATTTGAACTCAGGTTTTTCTGAATCCAGGCCTGGAACTCTATCCACTGCACCACCTAGCTGCCCAATTTACTTAATACAGGCTCTCAGATCACCCGCCCGGGACATTACAACAGACTTTCTGCCACCACTCTTTCCCCTCTACAGTATATTCTTCAGCTGCTACCAGACTCATTTTCCTTAGAACTTTTCCAGAATGGCCCAATCATCAATGATCTTTATCTGCTCAGATCACATAGCACTTTTTATGTACCTCACTAATGCACTAATTCCACCTTAAGTATTTTTTTATATTATAGCGATTTGTTACATCCTAATAGACAGTTAGGTCCATTAAGCCAAAGGTGGTATCTTGTCCAGATTTTGTTTCTGCCTAAATAAGGAGCTCCATGTTCTGCGAACAATAGGTATTTCGTAAATGGTGATCGAAATTCATTGAATTCAAAACATGTTCCCCAGTATGATGGAGCTTCAAAGCCTGAAGCCTGACAGATGGCTAGCTGACCTCCTCACATAAGCCACTCAGGAAGGGACGGAATCACAGAAAATCCTAAGCGACAACCCAAATTTTTGTGCTGTGTGCACTGCGGGCACTGTGGTATGGGGCACAAGGCATTATACTACTGATATAGCTATGAATGCATGCGATGAGTGGTTATGACCATTCCTGGAAGAGAAGAGGAAGACAGCAGAAGGGAAAGAAGAAAAAGAGGAAAGAAGGAAGGGAAAAGGGAAGCATGAAAGCATGGAGCTGAGAAAAATGACAAAGAGAATCGTATATTGAACTGCACATTTCCATTTGCTCAGGTTTGCCCTTGGCCATTCTATCTGTAAGGTCATAAGGTCACAGCCTTAGAGCTGAAAGGGACTTCCAGAGGCCATCTAGTCTCAAGTCCTCATTTTACAAATGAAGAAACAGGATTCAGGGGAAATTGAGCAATTTGCCCCAAGCCCAGGCACCAAGTTCTTTCCACAGCACCACAGACTGTTCTAATCTTGGTCTATGGAATGAAAAATGGTGGCTGTAATCAAGAGGAGCGATGGTTCTAGGACTGTCCTCACTAATGCCTAAAGAGGCATCCCTGTACATCTGGGCTTGTGTGTGTAGCATTTACCTCTGTGCAAAAGGGAAGGCTAAACTCAATAATCTGTCAATGAGGTCTTAGGTGTTATACAAATGATAGATTCAGATGTGGAATGTGTGTGCACTGTTGAGGACCATGTGACAAAGAACAAATATATGTTCTCTACTTTCATCCCTCTTCCACCCCCCCCTTCCCTTCCCCTATCCCCTCACTCTTTCTTGACTTTCTCTTTCTTTCTTTCTTTCCTTTATTCACTCCTTCCCTGTTTCTCTCCCTTTACCCTGCTCTCTTCTTCCTTTTTCCCATCCCTTCTCTGTCTTTTCTCTCTTCCTTCCTTTCTTTTTCCCTTCCCTTCTCCTCCTTTCATTTCTTCTCCTCCCTTTGTTCCCTCTTCCCTTTCCCCCTTCCTTTTCCCTCTCTCCTTTCCTCTCTACTTCCATCTTTATCTTTCCCTCTCCCCTTCCCTCTTGACATTTCCCTTCTTTCTCTTCCTCTCTCTACCCCTTCTCACCTCTACCCATACAAAGAATAAAATCGTAGCCATACACCAAATGCATTCACATTTTTGATCCTAGAAATAAAAAAAAAACCCTGTTACAAAGACTCTAAGCTCTCAAGATGTGATCCTAAAGTCTCAACAAGCTTTTATGGAAACTTTTATCTGCCAGATGACACCAAGGTTTGGCTTAATATGATTTAAGAAAATGCAGTGGCATCTTGTGTTGGCCTCAACTGCTGCATTAATGGTCTGTTTCTGGGCATTTGCCAGAGCAGGAGAGACAGAACCCTAAAGTAGACAGTGCCCCGAGCACTTAACATGTGATTTGTCCATCATAGTTACTTTTTTAGAGGCAAAATACCTGGGTTCCATCGCAGTCTCCTATTGCAAGCTCCGACACAGTAGCTCTGAGAATCTGCCTTTTTGTCTAGCTTCCATTCCGTCCTCTACAAAACTGGGGATGGTAATGGTTATGCCATCTTCCTCATGGGGTTATTGTGAAGAAAATGCTTTGTAAGCCTCAACGTGCCATATAAATAAATGGGAGCTACTGTTATGGTCATGATGATATAAATTAGAATGCTGCTATGATGTAATATCACTAGGTCTCCCACTGAACACTGTGAGGGAGTCCCCAAGGTCCCCAAGAAACTCATGAATCAGAAGCAGCTGAAAGTGACTCAGGACTTTTTGAAGACATGGACAGATTTGGCTAGATAGCCAACACCAAAAGGTGATGCCAATGCCCCCCTCCCAAATACATGATCAGCCAATCAGAATCCGTTATAGAACTCTCTGTGACACTTTCCTTACACTTTGCTTTACAGCTTTCTTGGAAACAACCTCTCAACCTAAAGAGATTACATCAGCCAAGCACATCTTTGGCTGGGCCAACCCCTCCCCTCTCTCTAGAGCACTGAAACAGGGTCTGCTATTTATTCACTGAGGCTAATTTCTCCATCTGTAAAAATTGAGGCTAATTTCTCCATCTATAAAACTCAGGATAATCCTACTTTCACTACTTATCTTATAGGGTTGTTGTAAGGAAAGGGCTTTGTAAACTTTAAACCATGTAGACCTTAAGTCATCATTTGAGTCAATCAAACAAATGTTTATTAAATGCATAATATATATAAAGCCCTGTGCCAGACCCTTGGGATATACAGACCAAAAAAAAAAAGATTATAATCCTTGACCTCAGGAAGCTTACACCTGTATGAATGCAGGCTATGTTCATTCCTATTAGCACTTATTTCATTCCTCTTACTCTTTCAATGGGGGTTCAGATAGAGATGATCCTGGCATGAGTCACTAGTCAGCTAGCATTCTTTTATATTTAGTGTTTTATGCACTGTCGGGCAGGGAAGTCAAAATGTTGTGTTTTTTCTAACTGAATAAAATACTCAGAAGATAAGTTCATCTTTTGGTAGCTGAAAACATTTGGGACAAAATCACTAGCAGATAGGATGAGATGAGATGCACATCATCCTTTTCCCACATTTTTTTTTTTTGGTTTCTTCCACTTTTGAAAGTTTTTCCATTCAAGGTGACTTGGAGATTACATGACTTGAGGATGGAAATATCTTTGTTCTTGAATTTGTATGAATCAATGTTATGTATTTATGACAGTGGATGATGATTTCATATATGATTATTGTTCAGTTCCAGGACAATTTATTTATGAATATTTTGAGATCTGTATTTATAGTATAGGGATGTCATAAGTTAATTAATGAAAGATAGTGAGCTTTGTATGTATAATTCAAGCCAGTGGGTCCTGTTTTGTTGTGTTATTATTAATAATAATATTAGTGTTCAAAATGTTTTGAATGAATTGAGTTAAAACATGGAGAATTCCATAAAGGATATCATTAAGAAAATGTATGATTAACCAAGATGGTCAGGACACATTGGAAGAGTGAGCAAGATATAACCATAGGCTTGGCTACATGTTCCATTAGTATGCTTGCCAAGAGAATTCAAAGAAGGACCCTGGCATACTGGGATAACTCTCCTGTTATGTATTTCCATAAGGCTATGGTTGGAGTAGTACAGGAATGGGTTACCTTTTGCATTACTGGAAAGAGTGCCCTAAATGATGAGATCACAAGGGGGGAAGAGGGTACAACAAATAATATGCATATCTTGGCAAGATGGCTGGTGAAAAAATGGGTAGTAATTAAGGTAAAGCCTGGCTGAAGCCAGCCAAGAGATAGTAGGTCACATAAAGCACCCATTAGTCAGGATAGTGGGGGACTTTAGGGCAAGTGTTATCATAGAATTTGAGAGTTGGAATTGACCTCCTTCCCATGTCCCACTTATACAAATCCTAAGCAGAAGAGGGCTCAGAGCAGAGTATCACTCTGACTGGGCATGACCTCTGGTACAGGTGGCTGGGCAGCTGTCAAGAAGATGGCAGTGCAGTAGGCTAGTCAGCCCAGATAAAGTCGGTGCCATGAATCATTCATCCATCAGGACAATGGGACATCCAGAGTTGAATTTCAGAGAAGAGTCTCTCATCCAGACAGCAAGACATCTGGTGAGAAGATGGCCATGGAGCAGGGAGTATATTAATATATATACAAAAGTTTATGATTTTATTTGGCTAGATGCTAACTCTAGACTCTCTATACAACTAATTATATAGTGGAATGATGCCATGCTGAATACAGGAATAAACACCTTTTCCTAATCATGGCAGAGTGGAAAGAGCAGCTCAGGGGCCAGAAGACTTGGGTTTGAATTCTTCTTGTATGACTTGCATAGACCTACAATTAGCAATTCTGGTGGCTAGGGTAGGCAGTTAGAAGTTGGGCTGGGGGTGAGGAAGGGGTGGAGAGACTTTAAGGAAAAACCTCATATCTTGGGAATGAATGAAGCCTTTGTAGGGGGCAGACAGAGATCCCAAGAAACCAGTCCTGTGGGTGTGACACCATGAAGCTGCTGCTGATGCCAGGGGAGGGAGATGAGACAAGAGCAGGAGTAACTGACTTGGAGGGACAGAGAATGGGCCAGGACTGGGACACAGAAATGCCATCTACTGGCTTCCTGTTTTAATGGTGTAGCCTTCCTAGCTAGATGCTGAGTTCAGAAGTTTATGCCTTCTGAAGGCATCCTTTACCTTTCATCTCTCTGGGGGAAAAAAATGCCAGTCGCCTCGTCATTAATAATGGCTCTGGTTCTATGTGACCTTAAGCCATTTTACCTCTATACATCTCATTTTTCTCATCTGTGAAGTGAAAGGACTGAACCAAATGATTTCTAAGGCCCTTAGAAGATATAAATCCTATATTCTTTGACCTATGGTGATTGTGTCCTGAAAAGAAGAGTTATCATTCAATTCAATTCAATAAACATTTATTGAATGTTTATATGTGCATGACACCTTGTTAGGCAGTGGGGTACAAATTTAAAAATAAAACTGTTCTTATATTCTTTTGCATTTGGGGATAGGATCCTCAAGACTGCTTTCAGAGACTCAAATCCTATCTCCTTTACACATGGAACCATCCACTCTCCCAGGATGACTCTGAGGTTTTTGTTGGAAACTTTACTAATGAGAAATGCACGATGCAATCACAGAACTCATTTTGAGTTTGCAATTACGTAAGGATTATTAATGAAGCAACAATGTCAAAACTGTGTGAAATCAAACTCAGATTTAAGTACTTAAAATAAACAGATATAAAGTAACAGATGTCCCGTTTTGTTCTCAGATGATTTCATCCCTTGTTAAAAATAAATGTCTGGCTTGAAAGAAAAAAAAGAACTTTACTTCAATGTTAAAAATTAATTGAATCCAGAAACTGGTAAAGCAACTAAGTGATGGTTTTAAAAAAACCATGTATTTAAGGAAGGCAAACACATATTTGTGTCAATTTTTGTTTCAATAAGTAATGAACTCACTGCAAAACACTAGTGCCGATCGCCAAACTCACATCTACCTAATCTTAAGGGAGAATTATTCTGTAGTTGACCAGACAAGAATGGGGACTATGGTGCTTCAAAGAAGACTTTAGTGCCCTCTTACAAACTAAAGGAAGAGGAGTAGAGGTTTCTAAAATTGTAGGGCCTGATTTTCATTCACTGCAGCTCTGGAAATCCCATTGGACGAGGGTTTGCCTTGGAATTTCACACAGAAGAATTCCCAAAGCAGCACAAACAAGTAATGGGAAAGGCAAATTAGGTCATTTTCTCTGTCCCTTTGCCAGTTTCCTCTACTGTAGTTAATTTTCTCCTGCTTTGATCAGGCACATTTTAAATGTTTCAAGAGATGGAAATTGTACCAGTTGTCTCTCTCAACAGGTCCATGGTCTACTGCCATTGCAAGACTAGATTTTTCATCTGTGTGGCTAGTTGATAATTCTCCAAAGAACCACGGGCTGCATTTGTCTGTCATTCTTACAAACTGTCATTCTCCTGTCCCATCTGGGAGGGACTGGGAAACCAACTGCTAGAAACCCAGAAGAAGGTTTGTCTATCTGAGAATGGCAAGGTTGCTCCCAGGAACATGCCAATTTATGAACTGAATTTGGGCACAAATACTCCAGCTGCAAGAGGCTCACATAGAAAATAGAGAATTAGCCCTGGAGTCAGGAAGACCTAGCTGCAGGTCCTACCTCTAAGGTATGCTAGGTACTTGGCCATGGCAAGTTACTTAAATTGCTCCAGGAAATCTCTAGGACTATAAATTATGGACAGGCTACCTGATATGCATCAGTGGGATGAGTTTCCATAATGGGAGTTCCTTATACCGTTGCAATCAGTCTGGGGCCCTGAGATTTTAAGCGATTTGCCCAAAAGCAAAGTACCTTCCAATTTTAATTCTGTGCAACGGCAGAATCACAATGCTAGCTTTTTAAGGATATATTAACAACTTGAACAACTTAGTCACTTAGCTTTGCAGATGGTAGTTTGAAAAACATTCCAGATAGGAACCTACAGGCTTCCAGAAAGAATAGTCATATGTTTCAAAGCTCCTAGCAGCTGGGAAAGTAAGAATCCCTTGTACCCTGGAGAAAATAGCAAAATATTCACCATTAAAAGACTACATGTTTTGTTATAGTTGTATCCAAATTAGGGTTGGCTTTAAGCAGAAGAAAAATACGTGACTGCCAAGGAATGATTTGAAAAGTTAGTGTTACAATTAATTGCCACCCTATCATTCTTCTCTTTCCCCACCAATCTATGTTTGTTGAATATCATTATTTGGGGGGTGGGAGAAAGGTGATTTCATTGGTATGGGGGAAACACCCTATGTGGAAATTACCCTCCTTCCATCTACTGATGCAGAACAGTTCCCCTGCAATATAGAAACTGAAAGTCATCTGGACCACTGAAAGCTTAAGCAACTTGACCGTGGTCTCTCAGCCAATCTGTCAGAAGCCACACTCGAAGCAAGGTCTTATTGAGTCCAAAGTTGGCCCTCTAAGTTCTACACCACAAAACAAAAATGGAGCAATTTGCTGGAGAGCAGAGCAAAGTCTGGGATCCTGGTTGGCATCAGTAGCAATAAGGATTATATAGAACTTAAAAATATGAATGTTCTGTATGTCTGTGATTTCCCTGTTTGACCAATTCATCTCTAAATGCCAGTGAATAACTTGCCATAGCTCATGACCCTAATGTGTTGTGGGAGACCACATGAGTTCCATATCCTATAGCAGCTCACTCCTAATGCATTTCAACTATTGCAGTGGAAACGTCAATTTCCCAAGCCAAGAAGACCCCCATCTCCCAGAAGCTCCTACAAAACCTAGAATATAGATGAGTTTGGCCCAATCACATGCTATATCCATACCCAGCGGATTTACAGCACACCTGCATTGGAGGTAAATCGATTGGTGTTTCTTAATCCTAGAGACTACCAGTCAAGTTTTCTTCTGCTCACTGAAGCTTAGTAGCTACATGCCCTTCACTGTAAAGAGAATTTTTTGTCCTTACGCTTGGGACTAAAGGTCAAAGTTTAAATCTATATTTAATGCCATTTTCTGAAAACTGGATTTGTGATTCCCTTTATGTTGGTATTACATATCTTAAGGGATTTCAGGGAGAGAAATCTGGAAAGCCCAGCAACTGAGAATGACCTTTACTTTAAATGTGTAAATAGGGTAGATCCTGTGTTTCTGGCTTTTAAGCCTTTTAATTGCACTTCCAAAGGCATTCCTGAAAATCGAGGGTTATGTTGATCAGGCTGTATGTAAACTGCTTTGAAAGGAGGAAACTTTGATCTCTGAATAACACAGAGGACAGGTCAAAGGTCAAAATCACATGCTCTGTGTTGTCCTGTTTTGGAGTGTTTCTTTTGAAGACAAGTGAGGTGAGCTAAAGTGATCCCCATATTATAATATGCAAATAATATGGCCTTTAGCTCTCTTGGAAAAGAGAAAGTTCAAATTTACTTAATTCTATGTTTCCTACGTATTTTATAAAATGTTATTGAAGCAGTATCAGAATATTATTCAGAATGTCAGTTTTAGAATATTTCAAATATTTACCTAAAGGGCTTTTAGAAAGGTGGCATTCGCAGTCACAGCATGCTGTATTGAAAGCAGGTAGGAAACTGACTTTCTTCACATCTGTAAGCTCAACTTCATATAATTAAAACTGAGGATCTGCCTTTCCCCATCCTCATTGTGTGTCTCTTAGCCATATGCATAATGAAATAATTAATAAATGGACCATCACGAACTTGCTCAGAAAGAAAAAAACAGCCCTTATGGCACAGTCTCCTTATAATTAGATTTATAAAATATATTATATACAATCAAATAACATGTTGACTATGTCTCTGTGTACGTACTGTATATCCCCACCCCTTCTGCCATCTCATCTCCCTCCAAGTAGAATATAAAACTATTTGAAAAGTATTATTTTCCATTTTTTTCTTTTTATCACTTGGATCTAGCCATAGTTGAAAAAATGAATGAGTGAATGAATGGGGTGGGGGAATGAATAAATTGGTTTAGTGAGAGTAGAATTGGTATGTAACCTAGCTTCCATCTAGTTTGAATTCTGAACTACTGCAATTCTCAGTCTGTTTCTTTTTGTTTTGACTCTACATTTGCAGTTTCAAAAAGCCTCTTTTACGGTTACTTTCTTGATGTCCAGTGGGTGGCATCTCCCTTAACTACACTGAGAGGTTGCTCCTTCTACAGTCATTTCTTATGACCAGTGCTTTCATAGAACAATAATCACGGCTGTGTACTACTCTCCCCACCCTAATGGTCCTGCCCCCACCAAAAAACCACCTCAAACTAAATTGTGCCATGGATGCTCTGGTGTTTTGTCATCAACCATCGTTAATAATAAAATGCTAAGGAAGATGAAGAATATCTCGATGACAGTAATGAACATCTTCATGGTACTGTAGAAAGAACAGGAATGGAGGGTGAGAGGGAGAAAAAAAGATTTTTGTTCATTGAAAAAAATTTAATTTTTAAAAAAGAAAGATGACTGCTCAAAGAGTCAGAAGGATTGAGCCCATTCTACCTGTGTGACTCTAAGCAAGTCAATTAATTTCTCCAGATCTCATTTTCCTTGTTTATAAAATGAGGAATATGAACTAGATAGATATCTTTTGGGGCCTCTTCGACTGCCTATGAGATGTTAGTGCTGAAGATGATGATGATGACGATGATAGAGGAGGAGGAGATGCCTTGAAGTCAGAAAGACCTGGATTCTTCCATCCTCCTTTTTATACCTAATAGTTGTGTGACAGGGAGCAAAGGATTTAACCTCAGTGCTCTGGGCAACTTTAAAATTTTCAAGTTGCTGATAAGTTGCTAATTTGCATCAGCAGAGGGAGTTTCCACAGTAGGAGATCCTCTACCTCAATGAAACCACAGGTCCAGACAACCACAAAGAGAACTTACTACAACTACCACAACTATGATATGTGGGTGTTCAGGGAAGACTAGTATCTCTGGTATGAGGTCTGCTGAGCCCTTTTTTTCTAGACTACACCTTTGGTTTTCATCCGCCAACCAAGTCCAAGAAGCTACGGCAAACTCACAGCAGCCACACCTCAGATAAACAAATTCCACTGACAACCTAGACCAGGTTTAGGGTAATGGAAAGGCCCCAAACCCATTGGTGAGTTAGTAGGGGTGTCTGCTCCAAGCATTTGAAGACTCCTCCAGGCAGAATGGGTGGATGAAAACCAATGGGGCCCATGAGGGGAGTGGAAGCAGGTTCTGGAGAGCAATTAGGACTTGGTTAGACATCCAAGATGCCAAGGTCATCCAGTGCATCTTGAGCCATGGCCAGTCATCCTGACTTTTGTCTTGCCAATGGACTTGGATGACTCTGGAAGACAGAGTGAGGCTGATGACTTTGTGCAGCTCTGCCTCACTTAAATCCAATTCACTCACAAGCAATGTCATTGGTCATTGGAAGAATGAACAACTCTTACTACTATTACTACCTCCACCATCACTATTCATCTTAATAATTTTTCTACTATTTTAATAACAGAATCAAATTGCTTCATAGTCACTAACATAGTTGAATTTAAGTTGTCAAACCCCTTTGCGTCACAATGGATTCAGGTATATTTTGCAAAATATTTGAATAATGCTTTTTGGAGTTTAGAGAGGTTTTTACATAATTCCTTTGAGAAATTTATTCCTGACCTTCCCATCCTTAATTTTTCTTTCCCTTTTTTTTATTGTAAAGTTACAGCCAGCTTCTTCCACTCTATGTGCCCCTTCCCCCTCAAGAATTTGCCCTCAATCTCTCTGACCTCCTTCATGCCTCTTCCCTTTGTGGCCCAGGCTTTCCACAGACTGCTTTTGTCCCAAGGCTCCCAAATAGCTGTCACTGAAATGTTCCAACCCTCACCTTTCCACTGCTCCAGCTAGCATCCTTTATTTAGCTGCCGCCTTAGGCACTGTGATGGAGCTGCCTTCCCCCT
The DNA here is from genome assembly GCA_023548195.1 of Bettongia penicillata ogilbyi. Classification (NCBI taxonomy): domain Eukaryota; kingdom Metazoa; phylum Chordata; class Mammalia; order Diprotodontia; family Potoroidae; genus Bettongia; species Bettongia penicillata. Next base: position 60,358 of record JAJHZJ010000226.1, read on the forward strand.
CCTTCCCCTCCTCTCTCCTGGGGCTTTGTAGCACCTCTGGCTTTCTTCTTGCCTCTTCAATGATCTTTAATCTGTTTTCCGAGCTCCCTTCTCTTTTCCCTCTGCCCTTCCCTCAGAAACGACCTCCTCTGCTCCTACAAAGAAGGACTTTACAAAAAAAATGAAACTCGAGCAACCCTCTCCTCCACCCCCACTACCACATCTTTTGGGGTTCCTCCTTTCTCTTTTAAGGTGAGTTTCCATCATGTCAAACTAAAGCAGGCTTTTATTGTCTTTGCCTCAAGCCTTTTCTGCCTGTTCTTCTTCCTGTTTCTCCTGTGATAACTCTATCTTCCCTCCAAACTCCCATCATTCAACTTTTTTTGCTGCCAATTTCAATTCTTACGTCCAGACGTCCAGGTCCTCTTTTTTTCTCAAAGTACTTCCAAGATTCACTCATTCCCCTCTACCATTAGCAATAGTATATCCACCCAGCTTTGTCATTCCTGCCTGTCATGATTAAAATCCCCTACTTTTCATGGTTGTCCTCGTAATAGGAGAACAAAGGTTGGCATCTTTTGGGGCCAAACTGATTGAGCCTCAACATTCTGAAAACCTAAACGGCCTGCACATAATAGATGTGATACCCAGTAAGTATATTATTTGATTGGATTTTAAGCTACTCAATAAACATTGAGGAAAAGTTCACAGCACTTGATTGCTAAGCTAATTAATTGTCCACTTAGTTTACTGACTTCCCTGCCTAATGACAGACTTTTGATTGACTGCCTGGCTGAAACTGAGCGTTCGTTCATACAAGAGACTCTAGGGCAACTTTGCTTCTTCTCACCTCTAACATCCACTGAGGGGGCAGAATTGCTGTGGGCCTAAGGCAGAGGAAGGAGCTTCTCATCTGCAACCCTCATGGAGCCCCAGAGTACCAGGCCCTGCTATTTCTGAGAGACCACCAGCACCAGCACAATTGCATGGCCACCCCAGTAGACATAAAGCACATGGCCTTGCCCTTGTTTCTTTCCCTGTTCTTGCTTCTTTCCCTGTTCCTTATTCTTTCCTTCTGAAAGACTACTGGAAATGGAAAGGTCCAGACTAGAATTTGTGAGCTTTGAAAAGTCACGAGAACCTCCAGGGGTTCATGAACTAGAGTTTGTGGGGCAGCTAGGTAAATAACATGTGGAGCTTAGACACTGGAAGACCTAAGTTAACATTCTTCCTCAGATTCACACTAGCTTATGACCTTAGCTAGGCCATCTAACCTTTCCAGCTCAGTTTCTTCATATGCGAAATAATAGTGTTTACCACTTGGACCTGATATAAGGATTAATTCAGATAATATATGTAAAGCCTTAAAACACTGAACGGATTCTAGCCATTGTTATTAGCTGAGTCTGGTCCATTAAGACCCAAGGAACGATAAAGGTCTCAAAATGAAGACGCCTGGTCCTATGAGCCAGGGATCAAATCTGTCTATGAGCCATACATTGAGTGAAATTGTGCTGTGTGGCAACTTCTTTAATTGGATCCCTCTCTCCCCAAGGACTGAAGTAATATAGGACAGAGTATGCTCCCATGTGCTGGGGGAAAATATTAGTAGTTCTCTTTTTGCTTTAACTTCTCAGTAAATGTCCATTTGGAACAGCTAATCAAAGATAATGAAACAAAGGCACTGATTACAGGTGACAGATGTTATGGAGAACAGTTGGAGATTTGAGCCAATAGCATTAGTTTGAGATACCCCTGGCCCCTCAAAGGTACCCCTAGAACTTTGAGTGGGAGATAGAGTCTTACTCTTGGAACCCAAATTTCCAGCAAGAGTGGGTGTTGGACTTACAAATGTAATAAAGGCTATCACTGCTCATCAGTTCAATATAAACCAAGTAAATTTTCCTGCTTTGCCTAATAAAAATCAAAACTAGAAAAAATTTTCAATCTCACTGGTCAATTTCCCTCAACCCAACACTATTTTTTCCCATTGATTTCCCTTCCATCAAATGTTTGATTAGGGGCACATCAGTATGATGACATAGAAAGGACTCTGTTCTGGAAGATGAGTCCTGAGTTTCAGTCCAGGCATCATCATTTACTACCTATTCGACCTTAGTCAAATCACTTACCTTCTCTGATGATCTCAGATATCTTTGAGTTCTGAAGATGCAGAGTCTACAACAGAGCTGTCATTGTAGCCTACAACTCTCCCTAGTGCTGCCCAAATCAGATTAAAATGTAATTGGGCAATATTTAACAAAGTAAGTGAAAATATAATAGAGGAGAAATATTGTTAATATGTGGTTTATAAAGACTATATGAGGCCTGATGGGATCCTTATGTACAGTTAACTGATCCCTGGTCCTATTTGAGTTGGACACCAATGGTCTACAACATTATGTTGGCATAGTTTGGTACCTAATCCCTTATAACCTTTTATGCGAATCTCTAGAATATTCTAAATTAAAAACCCAAAGAATATTGTATAGGTTTAGGCTTTAGGTTAGATTGAAATGACACTTATAGAACATGTTGTTGTTCCCTTGTTTCAACCTTTATGACACAATTTTGGTGTTGCTGCTGTTTTGAGGAAACTGAGACAAACAGGGTTAAGTGACTTCCCTAGAGTCACACAGCTGGTAAGTGTCTGAGGCCAGATTTGATCTAAGAAATAGTTATCTTCCTGATTCCAAGTTCAGAACTCCATCCATTATACCACCTACAGGCTCTTTAGAATATTCAGCAGTTGATAAAAGGTTGATTAACCTAGTCATGGAAAGGGAAAGATATTTGACAAGGATATTCATTGAGGCAAGGCTCAAGAACAAATTCAATGCCTTTTAAGAAGCAGCCCATTCCACATGAAAGGAATACTAGTAAATTATTTTCTGCCACACCTGGCTTGGAGGCTAAATCTATACACTGAATTATCCAGCTGTTTTGAATGAATGGACTAGTAAATCCAATGTGAATTTGAAAAGAACTCAAATCAGACAGGCAACCAGAAGAACCAGACTAACCACCAGCTTAGGTGATTTTGGAGAACCCAAATGAGTGATTATTTCAGTCAAAATGACTAAGTTGGCTGTGCAGTACCCTACTCACACCATTAAAGGATCTTCAATGAAATTGTCACATCTAGGGTGCCTTGAACTTAACCTTTCACTTGGGTTCAGTAAATTATGACTTTTTTTCTATTCTAATTTGTAGAGAAAATTCTGTAGCATAAATTCCTTAGTCACTGTTCCCATGAGAAGCAAGCCTCATTGCTAGAAAAGGGAAATGAAAGCCAAGAACCTTGGATGTGACTTCTCAGTTCTGAGACATGTTAATTTTCCTTACCCTAAGGAAGTCTTTACATTTTCAGTTCCTTATTTCTTACATCCATAAAATAGGGGTAAAGGCACTGGACACATTTAGCCTGGAGAAGGAAGATTAAAGGGGGATGTGATAATTGTCCTCAAGTATTTGAAGGCTTGTTCCATCAAATGAGGGGTTAAATTTGTTCTGTGGGCCCCAGAAAGCCGAAACAGCAGCAATGTGGAAGTTTCTGAGGGGCAAACTTTAGAAAACCTTACTTACAATTAATTACAACTGGACAAAAGTGGGATTAGGGCTGCCTTGAGAGTCTGGATTGTGTTCCTTTTCATTGGAGATCTCCAAACAGAAACTGGTTGACCAGTTATCAACTATTTTAGAATGGGGATCATTTTTCAGTTTGGGATAGCCAGTCCAACTCAGGTCTCTTCCAACTCTGAAATCTAGCATTCTGTAATTCAGCAATGTCCAGAGATGTCAAAGAGGTTAATGAGATAGCATATGTAATGTTCATTGAGATTCTTGGATAGTTACCAGAGATTACTGATTTGTTTATAGATTTCCAGGCTGAGCAGAACCCAGACACATTGTTTGGGATTCACAGTGAAAGCCATAATGGAAGCTTTTGATTCTCCTAAAGGGCTTCATAACCAGTCAAATTTATGGATAAGTGCTTGGGAATCTTACTGAATGCCAGTTAGTTTTTCCAGGTCTGGCTCCAATGATATTGGGTGTGGAAGTTTCCTAGCCTGTGTATTTGTCCATTAATTTTTTTCTCTGGCTTTCCCCCAAATAGCCTTGTCATCATATATTCCCTACATTCAGATCTACATTCTATGTGCAATACTACAGTGAGGTCACTTCCTAAACTTTTCTCTTCCACCCAAAGAATACACCCCTGCCTTGCCTTAGCTGATAATAGTAGGGCTACTAGGAACCATATTTCTTTACAGCGGGGCCTCCAACTGACATCCTGGTTGCCTCCTATGCTTATACTTTCTTATATTCCCCTGTAGTTTCCAACCTACCTTCATAACATTCTTCCTTGCTTGTAGTTTTTGGAAAAGACCAAATGCTAGCATTGTGTGAAGCCATTAACTGAGGAGTAATATTCTCTCCTCTGAGCTGACTCAGAGATGAAGGCACACAGAGGGAAGGTATACTGTCCTATAGGTAGAGAATGAAAGCACAAGTCAGATAAGAATCCAAGTCACTTATCTGTTGACGATGAATCCGTCCTAAAAATAATGAAATTTGTATTTCTGTAAAGTGTTAAGATAATTGTCCCCTAAATTAATACAATGGTTTACTTATTCGCTTGTTTTTGGACTGAGCAAGAAAGTGATTTTCCTTCTTGGCTTCCTTAACATATAGTGTCACTTGTGACCAGCTGATGGGAATCTGATCATTTATTCCACAAATATTCATTAAGAACCTGGAAGTATAACTAGGGTTGGCCAACTAGGGGCTTTGCCTCTGAGAGCCAAAAGTTAGAGGGTGCTGACAGCTATTGCAGTCCTTCAGCAGCATAGAAACAACTTGAACTTAGCTCCTAATTAGGAAGAATAATTAGTTTAAAAGGGAATCTGCCAGATAGCATGTTTCCTTAACTAGCTGACCACACCCCAGATGAGTCTACTCTCGTCTGGCCCAGCCTGTCATCCCTTCTTCTGGGGGTGATCTCTCCAGTTTTGATCTTGCAGTACCTGAGAGATTGTGTTTCCTTTCCATGGGGTAACATCCCAGAGTCATCTTCTACCCCCTCTCCCACTCAATTGAATTTGTTTTTTATTTAATGGACTCAAGAGCAAGTTTTGTGCCTTTTGCCCCAGGCGCAATTATTACTCATTACGTTATATAAATAATCCTACATCCTCAACACTACAAGATGGAAAAGAACTATGAGGCATATAGGTATTTCTAGTTCATTAAAGTTAGCAGATACCATACAGATTATCTAATCCAACTGAATGGTCCTTACAATCCTATCATACTTTAAACTCGATGAAGTCAGGGACTGTGTTATATCTATGTTTTATGTCACCTCTGTTACATAGCATAGTACTCTGTACATGGCCATGTTTAATATATGTTTTTGAATTACATTGACCCTTTTCATTTTAGAGATGGGTAAATGAAGGCTCAGAGAGGTTAAGTGATTTGACCAATGCCACAAAGTGACTTAGAGGAGACCTTTGACCAGCCAATCTTACAGTATACTTTTCGTTCCACTGTACTGTTCCTTTGAAAGGTGGCTAGCTAGGTGTCCCAGTAGGTAAGCATTGGACTTGGAGTCAAGAAGACTTGAATTCATAACGCAGTCTCAAACTCATTAACTGTGTGACCCTGGGCAAGACACTTAACCTCGGTCTGCCTCAGTTTCCTCTACTGTAAAATAGTGGTGACAAGCAGACCTACCTCTCGGGGTTATTTTGAGGATTTACAAAATGCTTAACATGCTATCTGGCACATAGTAGGTATTTAAGAAACACTTTTTTTCTTCCTTTTTTTCTTGCTCCTACCTCTAAGCAGCTTCCAACCCAGTTAATTCTAATGTGAAAGAACCAAAGCATAAAGCATTCAAGTACTTTAGAGAACTGTTCTGGTCCCCTGGGCTCTGACCCAGTTAACATTGGGTCGTTGTTATTATCATCATGATTGCGGATTGCCATGTGCTGGAGCTACTTCAGCTAGCCAGATTCGTCTCAGTCAAAGCCTCTTGAGACCACATCATGTCCTAGTCACATCATTAACACATCCTTACATGGAAGTCCAGCCAGAGGAAGAATTTAGATCAGGCATATATTGGAATATAATGCAGCCAAACCAATACCATGGGGAAGAAGGATGGCTCTAGTATCACAGCACTGAGAACAGAAAAAGGCAAGAGGGAGATGCTGAAGGGAACTTACAGAATATGGAAATGATAATGAAATGCCAGCTTTTTCTTTGTGAACTGTTACTTCATCCTCCTATCCAACCAGACTTGCTAATATTCCTTGCTATGAAGTGGTCTTTGCTTTTACACAAAGAATAGTGTCCTATTTCCAAACTTCAAGGATCTATAATTTCATCAGTGCAGATACTCCAGTCACTGATAGAAATCTCAACTCCTCTAACAATTTAGTTGATGGTCCTCCTGAGTTGCTATGGCCAAAACAATTCATCACCCTGTAGCCAACTGGGTGATAAACCTCTCTAAACTTAGTTAGTCTGAGTTCTCAGACAATAGAAACATAGTCTGAAGCTGGGATTTTCTCAAAGCTTATCAGTTTTGTCTCTTTTTCAACCTTGCCAAAAAAAAAAAAAAAGATACAAACCGAATTTATTCATTCAAATATATTGAGAAAAAAGTCAAATTGCATGAATAAAAGACCTGAATTATTTGTCAGAAGACTTAGGTTTGGAACCAGGAACACCTACATTTTAATAGTGGCTGTGCTCCTTAGTATCCTTGTGACTCTGGGCAAATGACAACCTCCTTGAGCCTCAGTTTCCAAATCTTTAAAATGGTGATAATAATAGCATAGTATTGCAGCAAGGATCACGTGAAATAGTATATGAATTCTCATTATTTTGTTACAGACAAAAAGACCTCATGTTAACCAATCTGGTGAGGTAATTGCACAATGTTAGACAGATAGTAATTAGAAACTATCTGACTTCAAATCTAATGATCTGGCCACTGTGTCTCCCTGTTTGGCGACTGATGTACATTATCAAGGAGGTTGTGGGACTAGATCATGGAAGGCCTTCAATGTGTATCTAAGGAATGTGGCTGACAAAAAGCCTGAGAATATTTTTGAAGAGATAAGTCACCAGTGTTTTGGAGTTTGTTTTTTTTTTTTGGAAGAGGAAAAGCAAGGGAATTAGGGTTAAGTGACTTGCCCAAGGTCACACAGCTAATAAGTGTCTGAGGCCAATTTTGAACTCAGATCCTCCTCACACCAGGGCTGGTACTCCCTATTCACTACACCACCTAGCTGCCCCAGAGCAGTACTTTTGGAAGATGGCAGTGGTATATAGTAAGGATTGGAGTAGAGAACAGCTGACCCCAGGGATACCAATATATAGGTTACTTTAACAGTCTAGGCAAGAGGTGAGAATGGGGATTCTTTTTCTGTCTGGGCTAGACAGCCCAACTCTGGTCCCTTCTGACTCTTAAATTCGAGGATTGTTTTATGAGGTCTAAACCTTCTCCAGATCGTTTTACAGATGATGAACTGAGGCAAACATGGTTAAAGTGACTTACTCAAGGTCACAAAGCTAGGAAGTATCTGAGGCCAAATCTGAGCTCATAAAGTCTTCCTGATTCCAAGTTTAGTCCTCTATTCCCTGTGCCACCCAACTGCCCCCACCTGGCACATATTAGGTGTTTAATAAATGCTTGTTGATTTGACTCAACTCAGCTCCAATAGAACTTGAGCATTTCAAGCTTAGGGGACTGGGATAATGCTGATTTCTCCAAGAAAAATGAGTAAGTTAGATCATAGAGATAGTTTAAGAGAGAAGGTGATGAGTTTGGTTTTAGATAATTTGAGTGTGATACTAGTGGTGTACCCAACGGGATGTATTTATTGATTATATAGGTTGGAATCCAGGGTAGAGGTTGGTTATAGGTTTTCAAGTGATCCACATATAGGAAAAAGATGATAAAGTGGTAAAGAATAAGTTCCCCAAGGTAGAAATGATGAGAGAAGAAAGAACACTGGGAAATGCCTACAGTTAGTGTACAATGGGAAGGAGAGCAAGATAGATTTCAGCCCCATCCCATTTATGAACTGCCATGAATTACAAATAAGCCGTTATGGTGGATTTGGAGGCAGACAACCTGAGTTCAAATCCTGACTGCTCTCTAGCCTCAGTTTTCTTGTCTATTAAGTATGAGAGACAAGATGATCAATCAACATTTATTAAGTTCTTAAGTGACCCAGGTCTCTAAACTGAAACACTTACCTAAGACTCTCATCATTGGTGGAAAGCATGTTGGCTCAATGACATTTGCCTACAGAAGGGATAGAATTGGTATGGCTGCTTAGAAGACAGGAGACTTTCTTTTTCCTTCATGCTTCAAGAGAGAACACATGTGGTTCCAGACTCTCTTCAGAGAGAGAGCAGTGTAGAGAGAAAACATACCATGGAAGGCAGATATGGAGGGGAAATCCACTCCCCAAGATGCCCTTGATTTCAGCTTGTCTCCATAGAGATTTTGGGGAACTTAACCCCATTCAGCTCTCTCTCTCTCTCTCTCTCTCTCTCTCTCTCTCTCTCTCTCTCTCTCTCTCTCTATATATATATATATATATATATATATATATATATATATATATATATATATTATGCACACACACCAAAACAGCCCTTATCTTCAAGGAACTTACATTCAATTTTTTTTAAATGTTCTACAATCATTTCCTTAAAATTAAGATTTTATCTCCCCCTCATCTTCCCGCCACTGCTCCCCTCCCTCCCCACGACAGCATACAATTCTGTATAGGTTCCACATATACTTTCCTATTGAGTACGTTTTCACTATAGTCATGCTATGTACCTGCACTACAATAAATGGAAGAAATCATATAACAAATCAAAACATAATACACTAAACCCGCCCCCCCACACACAAACATGATCTGCTACATTCTGCGAATGACTTCCATATTTCTTTCTCTGAGTGTGAAAGGCATTTTGCCTTAGAAAAACACCACTGGGGATTTTTTTTTTTAGTAAGTTCTTGTGTTATTACGAAGTTCTAAGTCTACCAGAAAAAACTCTCACACACTGTGGTCCTCTGAAAATTGCCTGTTCATATCCTTTCCCCAATTGATAAATGGTCAAAGGATATGAACAGGCAATTTTCAGGGGAAGAAATCAAAGATATCTATAATCATATGAAAAAGTGCTCTAAATCACTATTGATTAGAGAGATGCAAATCAAAACAACTCTGAGGTACCACATCACACCTATAAGATTGGCAAACATGACAGAACAAGAAAATGATAAATGCTGGAGAGGATGTGGGAGAGTTGGAACACTAATTCATTGTTGGTGGAGCTGTGAGCTGATCCAACCATTCTGGAGAGTAGTTTGGAACTATGCCCATAGGGCTACAAAAATGTGCATACCCTTTGACCCAGCAATACCACTACTTGGACTGTATCCCCAAGAGATCGTAAAAACGGGAAAGGGTCCCACATGTACAAAGATATTTATAGCAGCACTCCTTGTAGTTGCCAAAAACTGAAAATCAAGGGGATGCCCATCAATTGGGGAATGGCTGAATAAATTATGGTATATGAATGTAATGGAGTACTATTGCACCATAAGAAATGATGAACAAGAAGACTTCAGGGAGGCCTGGAAGGACTTATATGACCTGATGCTGAGTGAAAGGAGCAGAACCAGGAGAACTTTGTGCACAGCAAAGGAACTTACATTGTAATGAAGCAGATAATTTTTACATAAATAGAAATACAAGATACATCAAGAGCTCATCAAAGGTAAACTTAGAGAGGAAGGCACAAGCAGGTTGGGAGACCAAAAAGTGGTCAGAGATTTCAAGAGGGAGGTAGAGAGAGACACTGTTCCAAGCATGGGCAGTGAACAATGCAAATCCAAAGAGATAGAGTGCGTGTTTGTGTTTGAGGAGTGGGCTGGGGAAGGGAGTAGGGTTTGTTTTGTTTGGAGCAAGGCAGAAAAAGAGACCAAACTGATAAGTTTATGAGTAAATATCAGTGACAGACTATATATATATATATATATATATATATATATATATATATATATATATAAAATATCAGTGACAGACTATATATATATATATATATATATATATATATGTGTGTGCGTGTGTGTGTGTATGTATAGTAAAGATTGTAAAGAGCTTTAAATACCATATGGGGCTTACATTTGGTCTTAGAGATAATAGGGAGCCACTGAAGATTATTAAGAGTGTATGTATCTGTTTGTGTGTAGAGAGTGACGTGGTCAGATCCTAGCTTTGAGAAAATCACTTTGGCAGCTGAAGGGAGGATGGAATGGAGGAAGGACATGACCTTTTCCAGTCCTAGATCCTGTATGATCATAAGAATTTATGCAATTTGGCTATACCTGGGTTAGAAAACTTGACAAATATTTTGTTATTTAAAGGTTCATGTCACTTTGCCATGCATGCTGTTTATGGCTGAATGGAAATAGCGCCAGGAAAGTTCCAGCTGGCATTGCTCAAAAGGTAGAGGAAGCCTCATATTTTTTAAAAAAGTCTCTCCAACCTTTTGTGGTCCAAGTGAATACTTCCTGGGAAGGGAACATTTCTGGGAGCTACCAAGCAGAGCACAATGGACATTAGGGAGCCTTTGTAAAGAGGGGACAGCATCGTAGAAATCCCCTCTGCCATCTTTCCACCAAAAGGAACCCCATCTAGCATCCATAATAAATGCAACACTTAGAAGGGCTTCCAACCCTGTCTGCATCTCCAGCTAATGACAGCCTCAATTACAGGGCCTAATCCTGCATTCCCAACACTCTCCTTATCCATGCATAACTTCCATTGGAGTCAAAAGGCCTTCTGCACTGGTGAGGGAGACATTAGTTATTCAGGAGCACAGCCTAGGGCATTCTGGAAAATTTAAGGGTCTGCTGCTATGGCCACACTCACTTGGAGATCTTAAATCATCCTATTTTTGACTGTTCACCTTATACTGAAATAAAAGCCACAGTAACTCCGTTAAAAATACAATCTTTCTGTAAGGAATGAATACTAGTTCCTTTCTAGTTCATATTCTGAAAACAAAATAAAAACCCCAAATAATTCCCTGGGTTCAATTCCATGGAAATTTTTACTTTTCAGGGGGAAAACACAAGCACATATCCATACACACACACACACACACACACACACACACACGCACGCACACACACACGCACACGCACGCGCACACACACACACAAAACAAACCACAAAATAGAGTCTTAATTTTCTGTATGTGTGACTCTTACTTATTATCATATTTAAAACATTTTATTTGCAGGCTGTTACTCTGAGATCCAGGTTCTCACTGTATAGGAGCACACTGAGAATGAATCAAGGACACCTCTGATTTTATTAAGAATGGCCTTGTTTCTTCAAGCTCATCATTTATTTTATTATAGGAAAAACAAGCCTATGGCTCATTTTCATTTGGACAACTACTAATCAGGGGCATTTCAAGTGGCACTGTATTATTATCTCCAATTTTCTTGACTGCCATTCAGGCCATAGGCCCAACAAGCAAATGGGTTGGAGCCCCATGGTCCAGAGGCCTTGACTGCCAAATCACTGGGGGACTGCATTCCAGAGGATTCTCCACTACTGATATCCTCCTAACAGCCAGGCCTTTAGAATAAGAACACTTTGGGATCCTTCTGCAGCAGGATAGGATAGAGGGAGGAGAAGGTTAAGGGGACTCAGTGGAAGATGCATTCCTAGTAGAGCAGGGATCTGGAGTAGCCAGGAATCAGGCGAGGTACCTCCATGGACAAAGTCATTTCCCCTGGTATACAGAAGAGTTCAGCCTGGCAGGTTGTGGGGTGGTGTTCCGAGTAACTAAGGCCTTAAACAGGCTGCAATTTTAAACCCTTCTTCCACTCACCTTGGTCACACCAATGGTGAGTCCCCAGGCACGACAAGACAAGCTGGGGCAATACCTTTGTCTTTGCATTCTGGGTGACCCTTCTCTCTCTCCCTTTCCTTTTTCCCTTCCCCCACTTGCCAAAACACAGGGTAGTATATTCCAATGATGCAGTTTTGCCCAAGGACATTTGGTAACTGGGGTGAGGTCTGACTCCAAGAAGAAAGGTCATGGAAAAAAAAGAATATTTATGTTAATTTCCTCAGAAACTCTAATCTCTCTGCCTTGGTATGTCTAGCAGGACAAACTTTTAATTATGGCCTCAGTGCATTTCCTACCATGGTGATTGATGGTGGCCTATAAAAATGTCCAAAGTGGAAGGATGACTCCCTCTGAAGGTAACTGGGAATTTGTCCAGTGGAATGTGAAGCCCAGTTCTGCTAGTTATGACTTGTATGACCTTGGGCAAGTCACTGATTTCCTTCTCTGGGCCTCAGTTTCTTTCTCTGCCAAATGACAGGGGAAGGGAGAAGGTAAACTCTATCTTTAAGGTCTTGTAGCTGCAAATCGTGGGGCTCTACTTTCTCTTGTTCTGCTTTTCCCTATAGGGATAAGGAGACACTGCAACGAGTCTCCTGTGTTTTGGACTGGCGTCTGAGAAATCTGCTGGGCTTGCTGTGTGGAAATTCCCCAATCTCGCCTTTACATCCCCACAAAACAGTAGAAATCCTACCACTCAGAGGACAAGAATACATTTTTTAAAACTTTATAAACTGTGCCCTCATCAGTCACTGAAGCTTTGTGTAGAGTAGGCTTTCAAATGTTAATTCTTGAATTGACTCAGAGCACCCTGATTTTGAACAGGCTTCAAAAGAGAAGACAGAAATTATTAGTCCTTTTTTTGTAAGGGAAGACACCAAGAACTGACAGTTTAAAATGACAAATACTTGCTGTTTCTGTAAGTGTAATGCTTTACCTGTACACACAGACAGATATTTGAAGCGAGATTCATTTGACAGATTCTCGTCAGTTTTATGGGAACATTTCCTTGGTAATTATTGTTGTCTCAGCTTTAATTTTCTGCAAAGATGATACAATCCTTTCACTTGGCTCGGTGTGTATTATGTGTTTTGAGAAGAAGCATTTGACTTTTCTCTGTGTTTGGACTCTGGAGATTCATAAAACAATCTACCAAAATGGAAAGTACATTGGATTTCAAATTGAGATCTGAATTCAAATCCTGCTTTTTGTCACTTGCTGGCTGTGTGAATTTTGCCAAGATATTTAATTTCTCTGGGTCTGTTTCTTCTGTAAAATGAGGATAAACAGATTCTTCTGCCAGACTCCAGGTGAATTTACAGAATATTAGAGCTGAAAGAGACCTAGTCCAATATTTTAGAGGAGAGGAAATAGAGTCCCAAAGAGTGTGACCATGTCATACTGGTAAAGTCAGGAGCAGCTAGGTGGCACAGCGGGTAAGTGCTGGGTCTGGAGTCAGGAAGGCCTAAATCTGAATCCATGCTTGCTAGTTGTGTGACCTTGGGTAAATCATATAACTCCTGTTTTTCTCTGTTTCCTCATTTGTAAAATAGAGATAATAATACATCTACCTCCTACAATTGTGAAGAACAAATGAGATATTTGTAAAGCTCTTAACACAGCACCTGGTACATAGCTAATGCTATATAAATGTTAACTATTGTTATTAAAATGAGTGACAATCAGGTTTTGCCAAGTCAATTCGATGCTCTTTCTCTTACATCACATTGAAATTCAACTCATTTAGCAAAGAAAATTTGAACCTAGCAGAGAAAAACCCACACTGGTAGTATAATGGCTTGGATAGAAACCTCAGCAGAAGCTAAGGTAAGATACTGGTCTTACCTATCATTTCATTTGCTGAACCGCCTTCAGCACCCTCTAAAATTGGCATCCTGAGACAAAACTCCAATTGCCCTGCCCTAGTTATGACTCTATCAACAAACATTTATTAAAGACTTTCTTTGAGTATGCAAGGCATCATAGGCAGGCTAATGTAGTCCATAGAAACCTAGTCTTGGAGTCAGCAAGACCTTGGTTCAAGTTCTCCCATTTGACCTTTCCAATAACACTACAAGGCTGTGAGGAAGCAGGGTTGTTCAGTGGAAAGAGCACCAGATTTGACTCTGAAGTGCAGGGGTTCAAATCTAGTACCTGTGTGCCTGCAAGTCTTTCTCCGTGGACCTGAGCTCTAAATCTATGATCTGTGATGATAGGAAACAAGGAAGTTGAAAAGGTGGAAAGAGGGAGAAAGATGAGACTTTCTGGCTGGGCACATAGTTTTTAAATCTGAAAAATGAGAAGAGCCAGGAGGGGAATGAAGGTTGATTGGCTTGAGTCCTCTACAAGAAAAAGACCCCGGGAGGAACTCACAAGTGGGAGACGAACCAAGCTGGCCAGAAGAATGTTCCAGTGAGGAGACTACAGACAGCGAGGGATGGTCCCCATTTACAGATAAGGAAACTGGGACCCAGAGGGCCTAATGGTTTGCCCATGGTTACATGGCATGAACCGAGGTCTTTCTGATTCCCAAATCTAACACGGTATCCAAATTGATTCAAGATACAGCACCATATCTCACTTTTGAATCAGTTCACCCCATCTCTATGATTAGAGTTAGGCTGCTCTCTCCAGACCTTTCCCTCCCACCCACATCTGGATTCCTCCCCTTTCCCAGACCCCAAACACTTTCACCCCTGGCCTAATATGCCAGAAAACTCTGACCTGGCTGGAGCCTTTAGGCAATTGCCAGACATTCTAATTCTTTGGTCACCTCTTCTGACACGATCCCAATTTCTTTCATTGTGTCTTTTTTCTACCCCTGAGAAATATATGTCTGTTGTAGCATCTGTCCCCTTCGTCTTTGTGAACAGAGAAGTGAGAGAGAGAGAGAGAGACAGAGAGAGAGAGAGAGAGAGAGAGAGAGAGAGAGAGAGAGAGAGAGAGAGAGAGAGAGAGAGAGAGAGAAACACCCAACAAAAAAAAGCTTTTAATATTTTTTAGTGGTGTCTGAATCTCCTGTCAATAAATTACCCCTGCCAGCACGTCGAGGCCCTATCAGCTCCCACACTGACCTCTTGTTCCTCATGTTCTGGAAAAAAGCCTTATTATTTATCTTAACCTCTCTTGCAATTTTCTTTTCATTCTTCACCTTTTGCTTTCCTTATCGTGTTTTTGCACTTTCTTCACTTTGTGCTCTAATTTCGCGAGCTGGGTCGGGATTTGATTTTTTTCTTATACTTTCTCGCTTTCATTAGTCTCCTCTAACGCCCCCCCCCTCTCCACCACCACCATCCCTTTCAGAGTTTGTTCTTTGGCCTATTTTCTGCTTTCCTGGTATTTGTTGCTGGGTAGCAGGCATGTTCCCCAGACAGTTTTTATTAACTTATCTCTGCATACTTTCTGTCTTCACCCTGGGGTGTTCATTCCAGTTCTCTGTTTCACTTATTTGACTTGGTTGGAACTGTCCATCTTTGTCTCCCTCCTTTGCATAGTTTCTGATTTACTGGTTCTAATTCACCAAACATTGGTGAACTTACGTTTAGGGCCAGGGTAGGCACTGAGTTTATATGAGAAGATCTTCACCTTTATGAAGCCTATAGTCCACAGCAGGCATATAGAACATACGCAGGCTCCTCTTATGTGCTAGGCATTGTACTAGATATTAGGGATGCAAAGACAAAAAATGAAATTGATCTTGTCCTGAGGAGTTTACATTATTAGTAGAGTATAGGGGGTTGAGGGTCAGACTTTGGAGTCTGAACGGAGTCCTGCCACTGGCTCACACTAACCACTTAGAATTCACTAAACCGTTTAGTGACTGAGGTCTTCAGACTTAAAAAAAAAAAAAAATTCCTGCTATGACTCTAAGTCCCTTACCCCACATATCCAATTAAGTGCCAAATCTTACCACTTTAATCTCTACTACCTCTCTCAAATTCATCTTACCCCTTCTCTCTGCTCACACAACCATCACCTTAATTCAGGCCCCATCTCTTGCCTAATTTATTTCAATGACTTCCTGGTTGATTCCACTGCCTCAAGTCTCTCCCTACTCTAGCCCATCCTTCATATTGTTGCCAGTGTGTTTTTCCTTAAACCCAGATATGACCACTTCACTCCACTGCTCAATAAACTGTACTGGCTTCCTTTTCCTCTCGAATCAATATCAACTTCTCTGCTAACTTTTAAACCACCTAGCTCTAGGATTTCTTTCCAGGTCTGTCACTCATTATTCCCTTTTTCACACTCTGCTATTCAGCTAAACTGGTCTTTCTGTCCCCACACAAGACTCTCCATCTCCCTGCTTTGGGTCTTTATACTGACTGTCCCTTTAGGCCTAGAATTTACTCACTCCTCATTTCTTCATAGAATTTCTCACTTTCTTTGAGATGCAGCTCAGGTTCCACTTTATACTTGAAGCCTTTCCTGTTCCAGTGCTCTCCTTCTGAAACTACCTTGCACTTAACCATTTTGTATTCATTTTTCATTTATTCTCTTTATATTTTTATACATAGATATAAAAGCATCGTTGTTTTCTTTTTCATTCTTGCATTTGAATTCTCATCTCCTATCAAAGTCCCAGGCTCATAGTAAGTACTTAAAAATAGCTTGCTGATCTGTTGATTGCTAAGTTTCTGGTCAGTGAAGGAAGTTTCCACACAAGAGAGTTCCCCACCCTGATGAAATCATGGGACTGGGATGCTCCTCCTGCTGTACAAAAAGGAGCCATAGCATTTGAGTCCTGTGAAGTATCTACATGGAGAAAAATGCTTTGTGTGGATGGAAAATCATCACTCACAATGGAGATCAGCAAAGTCTTCAAGCAGGAGACATGTTTGAGCTGAGCCTGGTAGCAATACAACAGTCAGAAGGTGAAGGATGACCATTCCTACCAGAGATAAGAATATGAACCAAACAACCCCCAAAAACATGGAGGTGAGAAAGCATGAGACATGTACAAGATACCGTGAGTGTGTGCTTCATCTTAACGAAGAGGCCAAGAAACAAAATGGAAGAAAAATAGGAGTTGTTTGAAGAAAACGAAATGGATGCAGAAAAGGAGAGGACCCTGCTGCTCAGGGCTGATGATATAATACTAGGAAGAGAGAAGATGAAACTGAGAAATTCTTCTGTTTCTTTTTTTCAGACAAAAAAAATGATCTTTGGACTAAAAAGAATGAACAAAAATTCCTAGAAGGGAGAAGATCCTGGAGATAAAAAGGGGTGGGGGAGGACATGAGAGGGCACATCTAGATACCCTTAATGAATTCATATCATCTGACCCAAGTGAACTACATCCTGGTACTGAAAAAAAGATAGGCAAATGTAATTGTGAATCAGGGAGAAAGCTCAGTGTTGTGGAGAAAAAGAAATGTCCTAATTTTCAAAAAGAAGAAAAGTATAGAATCAATTGCTAGTAAGAAAAAAAAAATTATAATATGCTATAAAAGAGATGATTCATGACCGTCTAGGAAAAAGGAAGCAGTGATCACAACAAACCAACATGGGTTCATCATAAACAGATCATGACAAACTAACCTTATTTTATTTTTTGACAAGGTTGCTAAATAAGTGAGGAGGATGGTGTAGATATCATGTACTTTAATTTTAACAATGTATCTTGCAGTAAATGCCCTTTCCTCCCACTTTCTGAGCATTTTCAGACACCATTTTAGTGAACACTTGGAAACTAGAGATGGAGGGTGGAGGAGGATGGAATGCTTCTGGTTATGAATGATTCACTGCTGACTCTTTCATTCCTTACAGTTTGCACAGATATTTTCTTCCTACTCATTTCTGGCCATATATGATTCATCCTCTGAGAGTCCTCTGGCTTATGAGCTGGAAGAGCTAAGCACCTATTGGATATTTTCAAAGAAGAATTGTATTCTAGTTGACACTTTAGGTATTAGATGTGATTTCAGGGAGCAGGGAGATGCAACATGGGCTCCTGGAAGGGATGAAAAAGAAGCTAGATTCAAACCTGGTCCCTCATGCCTTCTCTTCTCTTGTGCATGTCCTTCCTTTAGCATCATCCTTGTGAATATCTAAAGGTGAGGAGAGATTACAGTAGTGGCAAATGGTATCTTTCCCTTCCATGGTGACTGTGTAGCACCAAGGGTAGGAATGGCACCAAGGAAAAAGTGAGCAGTAGAGAGGCATAGAATACTAGAAAAAAAATCAAAGTTGGAATTTGATGGATTTTGTTCAGTAGAGATGAAATGTAAAATGGCCAGTTGGCAAAACTGCAAAAACAATTTTATTTCCCAGTTGACTGTGCTAGTAGTAACAACTGAACTACTGAATTCATTTTTGATCATTTTGTAATACACCCTAAATTCTCTTATGGTTATCACATATTTCTTCAAGTAGTCCTGTAGCCAATTCATATTTGGTTCTTTAGCACCTCTTTTTATTTTCTGTAATTGTCCTTGGAATTGTCCAGAATTGTCTGGAATGGGGTGATGGTGATGAACCACTGAACAGGAGTGGAGACCCATTCTCTAAGGAAGAGCACTGTAAAAAAGCCAGGTTACAATCAAGATGTACTGGTAAACGTTTAACAATTAAGCTTGCTGGGGAGTAGGAGAGAGGAAAATATATACACATATACTTTTAAGTTTAAGCTACTTTTTTCATACTTTCTTAAGTCTAGAGATAACCATCAAGGCAATAAATCAAGCTCCCGATTTGTAGTGATTGCCGATTTCTGAATATGAAGGAAAAGCTAATACAGTGGATGACAGAATCTGAGGTACAAATACTCATGCTGAAAATTTAACAGTTTAAAGTTAGAGCTGGCTCCAGCTTACCCCTAGTTACAGAGCAGGAAAGGGGTAGGGATCTTCAGTCCCTATGAATCTTAGTAGTGATTGCCTCTAGTCATTGTGATAGAGTTTGATAAAATATCTCATGTCATTCTTGTGACAAATAAATGTGGTCTGGTAATACATTTAAGTAGATTTGGAACTAGTTGAAGGTGTAGATTCAAAGAATCTTTCAATTTCAACTTGGAAGGAGGCTTCCAGTAGAAAGGCTCAGAGATATATGATGGGTACTGTGGCATTAACATTTTTATCAATGACTTAGATAATGCCATAAATGGCATCCATATTGAATTTGCAATTGACACAAATTGTGAAGGAATGGCTAACACAGTAGATGATGGAATCAGAATCCAAACAATCTTGACAGGCCTAAGCATGGTCTGAATCTAATAAGACAATTTAATAGGGATAAATATAAATTAGATTTAGAATTGGGTTCAAAAAAAAATCAGCTTCGCTAGTACAAGATGGGATAGACACATGGTTTGTCTGTAAAATATCTGGGGATTTCAGTGGGCTACCAGCTCAACATGAGTCAACAGTGTGGAATGACAGCCAAAAAAACTAATGCAGTCTTGGACTCCACTGAAAGGCATTACTTTTAGGATTAAGGAATCCACTGTCCCATTGGACTCTGCCCTGGTCAGATCACACCTGGAGTGCTGTGTTCAGTTTTGGACACCACAGTTTAAGGAGGACATTGACAAACTAGAGAACATGCAGAGGAAGGCAGCCAGAATGGTGAAGGGTCTTACATTAATGCCTTAGAGGGATCACTTGAAGGAAATGGGGATATTTAGCCTGGAGAAGAGATGATTCAGGAAGTACATAAAAGCCATCTTCCAGTCTTTAAAAGGCTGTCATGTGGAAGTAGGATCAGACTTCCTTTGTCTCCTAGAGTACAGAATGAGGAGTAATGAGTGAACTTTCAAATAATAACCGTGATAACGGAATCTATTTTTAATTCAATTTAATTTTTTTAATTATCAAGCATTTAACTTTTTTCCCTTTCACCTTCTTCTCCCCTACTAAATAAAAAGAAAAACAAATGACTACAAATATGCAGTCAAACAAAACAAATTCAATAGCTAACATTTATTTATCACTTTAAGGTTTCAAGGAACTTGATAATATTATCTTATTTGTTCCTAATGACAAGCCTGGGAGGTAGGCTCTATTATTATTCCTATTTTAAAGATGAGGAAACTGAGGCAGACAGAGGGTGTCACTTGCCCATGAGGTGGATTTGAATTCAGTTCTTTCTTCCATCAATTTCAGCACTCTATCCATCATCTATCTCTAATTTAGACCTGATATTAGAGAAAGCTTAACAATAAGTGACGCTATGCAAAAGTAGAAGATGAGAAGCTCTCTCTTCCAGCAGAGGCCTGATCATTGATCATTGGTCAACTATGGTGCCATGTGGATTTTTTTTTTCAGATATGGCTTAGATTAGGTGGTGACAGAAGTCTTTCCCACTTCTGAAATTCTGAGACTGTGATTCTATGACAGAGAGCAAAGAGCAGGAGATTCAGGCTGAAACAGTGGGAATAGTACTAGATTGTGGTCAACTTTTAAAGCTGGGAGAAGAGATGTAAGCTTTACCCAAAGGTCAACAGGTAGCCACCAAAGAACTCCGAGCAGAGGACATGACCAGGACTATATACAAGGAATCAACCCAATACATAAGGAAGATTAGTCTGACGTGGGGTGAAGCATGATTAGAGAATAAAGTATATTTTCCAGAACAATTTATACTGTAATATCAAATTGAAAAGACATTTCTCCAAGTCTTAGGAACTCTTATCAACTTAAATGATTACCCATGATTGCTGAGCATTGATAAAAAGGACCCCCACCTCAAAACAGAGAAATGTTGAACTAATATGCAGGGTAAGAAATGTACTTTTGGACGTGACCAACATGGAATTTGTTTTCCTTGTACATGCTTATGTGATATAGGAATTCTATATTTCCCTCCCTCTTGCTTCCTTCTTTTTTTTCTTCCTTTCCTCCCCTCCTTCCCTACTTTCTTTCATTCTTTTTTCTCTCCTCCCTTCTTTCCTTTCTTCCTTCCTGCTTTCTTTCCTCCCTTTTAGACTTTTTCTTTAGGGGAATAGTGGAAGAGACAAAAAAATGAAATAATCGAAAAAAATAATTAAAAAGAATACATTGGAGAGAGGCAGGAGGAATTGTCAGTAGGCTGCTCTACTAGTCCAAGTGGGTACAAAACCTTATTTGTAGGGTAAGGGATGTAGGAACACAGAGGGAGGGGCAGATGCCAGAGAAAGAGTCAAGCAGATATGCCAACTGATATTAGATATGAGAAGTGAGGGAGAAGAAAGAGCCAAAGGAAACACCAAACTTTTGAGAGACTAGGTGGATGATGGCACAACGGACAGAAATTGTGAAGCCAAAAGAAAGGAAATATTTCAGAAGAAAGATAATAAGCTAAGTATTAGATATATGCTATTTGAGGTATCTACTTTCCCCAATAATTCGTTAATTTATTCAACAAACATTTATTAAATATCAACTAAGGTACCTGCTAGGTGCTGGGCACATAGAGACAAAAACGAAATTGTCCCTGTCCTCAAGGAGATTATATCCTACTAAAGAGTATAATAGGCAACAGGTCAAAATACAGGATAATCCGAGAGGAGGAAATACTAACAAATAGGGGCATCAAGGAAGATGTTAAGCAGGACAGAGCTCAGTTTTCCTGAGCTGTAGGGTGCATTCTGAGAAATGATGGAGCTAAGTTGGAAGAGGTAGGTTGGAGTCAGATGGTGAAGGGCTTTAAAAGACAAATGGGAGAGTTCGGGTTTTTGTTTTTTAATCCTAGAAGTAATAGGGAGCCACTGAGGTTTCTTTAGCAGAATTTGGAAGGTGCCAATAAGAAGGCATGGCCAGGAATAAAAGACAGGACGATCAAGAGGTATTTTTTTAAAATAGGCTTTGCTTGTACCCTTCCACCAGAGCTGTATTTAGCCAGTCAATCTTCAAAGGATAATGATTCTCGCACTCAAACCCAACAACCAACTCTACTTCTGGTTTCAGATATGGAAACAGCTCTCCTAAGCGCTATTTACTATCCCCAGACACATGGGGTTTATAGTTTTGTGCTAACACTGCCTCCTTTTTCTCCCTAGTTGTTTTTTTCCTGAGTCCTTACTGGTCCCTGGGCTTGCTCTCTTGCAGGGTCCCATCCTGACAAAATGCTTTCTACCTTTTGGCTCGGTGACAGTCCTGATGCTAGCACTGTCCCCCCTGGCAGTACACAGGCTGTTTCCCAGGGTTCTTGGATCCTTTGCTCAGTCTTGATTCCTCCTAATGCTCTTTGTTGTACTGCCCTAAGCCCCAGGCTACCTGTATGACTGCTTTCCTTCCCTTCCCGCCCCCCCTCCACCCAACCCCAACCCCTCCACCCTACCATCTGTTTATTTTGGCTGAATCTTGCTCTTTTTCCCCCTGTTCTGTGTGATGGGGAATAGTAGACACTTCCGTTAGCCTGTCAAGGGCCTCCCCCACCCCTGCCTTGTCCATCACTAAAAAATTGTCTCCAGACCCACAGCAGCTCTGTTCAGCCTCCACAGACAGTTGAGTCCATCAGGAAGGTTTTGCTTAGAAAGAGGCCTTTTACCTTTTGTAGACAACCCGACTGATTCCGTTCAGTCCCAATGCCCTCTAGCAAATCTACACTCTCCTTCTGCCAACATTCCAACCACACAGTCATGTTCCTAATCCACAGCACAGCAGGTCTGGGACAGGGGGTGGCATCAGTAGAATTCATAGCTTTGGGAGGTTTGCTTTTTTGTTTTCAGTTCTTATAAACACAGGGTTTTGCAAGTGGCTGCTACTGGAAATACATTAGGCTCGTGTTTCTCCCTTGTTCTAAAGGGAGCACACTGAGCTCAGTTGGACCATGTTTCAACTCAACAAACATATATTAAAGTATCTTCCCAACAAAGACTTCTAGACAAAAAATGACATAAAAGGTGCCACTGAGGAAAGATGTGACCAGAAAAGTTGGTGGGCCAGTCATGTGGTGAGACCAAGGCACAACAGATGGATGGAGGGCCTGGGCTCTTCACTGGTATCAATGCAATGGAAAAAGCACAAGAGAAAGACTGACTATATTAATCCTTTGTAGAGGACTCATTAAAAAGGGTATAGAAAAGAATTGTACACAAGAAGAAGGGCAAGTAGACTGAGGTTTATATCACAGGAAGAGTCTCACATCAGTGACACGAATCTATCCACCTATCTTTGTGCAGTATACATCTTTAAAAGATGAAAAAAAAATATATACTTCTCAAGGAAGAGGGAAGAGGGGAAATATGGCATTTCCACAAATAACTGTAGAGAACTTTTCCAATTGGGAAAGAAGCTCTGAACAATATCCCCCAAAGGTTGTATGAATATTCCACAAACTGGAAATATCATCTAGGTGTTAGGTGATGAGTGTTCCCAGCAGTGGTAACAAACTTAAACAGAAATGATCCTTGCCTGACTTAGAAAACCACAAAACAATATTATCTGTGTTGTACTGTATTTTATTTGGTTAAACATTTCCAATTAAATTTAATCTGGTTCAGGCTACATTCTGAGTTTTGCCAGCAGGTTGGTGTGTTTCCATGTTTGACACTTCTCACTGACTCTGCAGCATAGAAATTTTCCAAAGCACTGGGATCAAGACTGGGTATAGCTCTTGTGGGAGCAGCAGAGATCCAGATGACCCAGACACAGGAGTGGAGACAACTGTAAGACAGAGATATAGAGCCAGACACCACGCTGGGGAACAGGAGAGCAAGCCTGCAAAGAGACCTGGGGAACAGCCACAACTTGTAACTATGAAGAGGCCGCTGAGGACAGCAGCTGCCTGGACCCGTGCATAATGCTCTGCACTGACAGCACCCACTAGCAGTGGGAAACAAGCTTCTTTAGGACCTGATATGAATATCCGATATGCCCTACCTCCCACTGCGTTAGAGAGGCCAAGAAAATTACTCAGGAGTGGAATTAGTGTTCCTTGGGAGACACATGTGAAGGAATGGACGGCAGTCAATTGGGAATGGGTGTCTGGAGAATTTAACGCTTGATTTTAATTCCATGTTATATCATTCTGTTTCACTAAATGTCTTTGCTTTGGATTTGTAATCATGTAGCTTGGCTTAGTAAAAGAAACATTAATTGGAATTTATGAGTTATGAGTTTAAATAAAGGATGGCACTAAGAACCTGGGATTAGCCAAAATGGGGAGACTTTAATAGAGGGCTCTGGGGCTACATAGTATGATACCAAACCTTACCCCCTCTCCTACCCCATCCTACTATATGGGCATTTCAGTGGTCTCTTCTAGCAATTATCACATCACCAGCTGGTTTCTAAATTCATTTATTTTCATGCACTTTCCTATTTCTATTGACAGCACCACCATCCCCCTTCCAATCACCCAGATTTAAAACCCCGAAGTCACTCTTGACTCTCCATCCTCCCTCATCCGCCCTAATGAGTTGTCAAGTTTTCTTGAGCTTAGATCAGGGCTTGCAATGCAGGTTCTTAATGATTGCTTGTTGACTTAATGGCGGTCTCTAAAATACCTTTTCTTCCCATCTTCCTCTTCCCACTTACATAGACTCTCCCTTACTAGAAGCAGATAAAGGGTAAAGTATAGATAGAAGACTGGACTCAGAGTCAGAAAGAGCTGAGTTTGAATCCTACCTCAGACATTTGATAGCTATGTGATCCTAAGCAGGTGATTTTGTCCGTCTAGACCTTGGATTCCTTATTTGTAAAATGAAGATAATGAAAGCACTTACCTCTCAGGATTGCTATGAGCTGAGATAGGTAACAAACCTTAAAATGTTTCAGCACTTTATATGTGTTAGTTATTACTCTTATTAATTGGTCAGACCCTGTTAACTTCATAATTTGTGTCCCTGCTTCCAGGCTCTTCTCTCTCCAATACATTTTCCATGATGCTGCCATATTGCTAATGCTGAAACATAGACTGTGGAACTCCTTTATTCAAAATTCCTTGGTGGCTCCCTATTTCCTTCTAGGTCAGTATTTCTTAGCCATTTTTGTGGCATGGATTCTTTCAGCAGTCTAATGAATTCTATGGGTCCTTTCTCAAATGAATGTCTCAGTTACCCATATTCATAATGGAAAGAAATGCTATTTGTCAAACTAGAGACTAATCAAATCAAGTTTTTATTAAGCACCTATTAAAGACTGAGGATACAAAGAAAGGCACAAAAACTCCCAACAGCTCATTGTCTAATGGGGGAGACACCATGCAAACTCCTACAAACAAGATAGATACAGGATCAACTGGAAATCATCTTAGAGGTAAAGCATGAAAATTAAGGAAGCTCCAGAAAGGCTTCTTGCAGAAGATGGGATTTTAGCTAAGACTTGAAGGAAGTCAGGAGGTAGAGAAGAGAAGGGAGAGAGTTTCTTGTCATGGGGTACAGCCGATGAAAATGCACAGTCAGGATATAGAGTGTCTCATGCAAAGAACATATTAATTCTTTATAAAGGATTTTAAAAACCCACAAAAAAGAATTGCACACAAAGAGAAAGTGGGAAGGAATTGAGATTTTTACAATGGGAAGAAGTATCCACATCAGTAAGATCATTAATCCATCCCAAGTATCTTACACTGTGCTTTGTGCTAGGTACTTGATTATCTTTCTTGATTCTGCTTACTTTAATTTGTATCAGTTCATACAAATCTTCCCATGTGTCTCTAAATTATTCTATTTGCTATATCTCTTTTGGAGGGGAGGAGAATTGATGGGAAGGGTAGAGATCTACGATCTCATCAGGGTAGAGTTCCTTGTAAGAATTAATGCTGTCTGATGCTTTCTCTGAACCTTAGAGTCTTAGAGAGGTGCCAGGACAGTAAGAAGTTAAGTGACTTGCCCTTGGTCACACAGCTAGTATGTAGACTTGAGTCAAGGTTTTCTGGACTTCCAGGCTAGCCCTCCATCTACTATGCCACACTTTCTCTCCAGTCATTTCTTCTTATGCAGCAATATTCCATTATATCTTTATATATCATGGGTCATTCAGATATTTCCCAGTTAATTGGCCCCTCTTTTATTAGTTCTTGGCCACCACAAAAAATATGCTACTATGACTATTCATAATATAATATAGTATATGCCCATTAGTGAGACTGCTGGGTCAAAAGATACTTGCAGTTTAGTGACTTTTCCTTTTCTTTTAATAATTTAAAATTGCTTTTCAGAGTAGTTAATCCAATTCAAAATTCTACTAACAGTGTGTTGGTCTTCCCATAGCCCTCCAACACCAACTGTTCTCACTTTGAGGTCAACTTTGTTAGCTTTCTGGTTGTGAGATGAAACTTCAGAGTTGTTTTAATTTTCACTGTCATATTGTTAGTGATTTAGAACATTGTTCCATAAATAAAGTTAATGCATCTAGAATAAGAAACTAGAAGAAAACTACATCAAATATCATCACTAAAAAGTCTGACATCCAAGGTAGGGAAGTGGCACAAATAGAAGACCAAGAGCTATCAATCACCATATGCAAAAATATGTCATTGAGGTAATATGTTGCAGGCTCTTTATCGTCTCCATGCATCTCTCCCTTAGGTCATTTCTAATTTTGCCTTTATAGCAATTGTGGTATTCTATGATTCACAGCCATATGGCATTGCTAGGAGAATTTGGGTGTTGAAAAGACGGGTCTTTGTGACAGAGAGCAGACTAGTACCATTGAAAGCACTGTAATCCAGCTTGCTCTTCTCTTATTCCACCCTGGGCCCCAGCTAGCAATGCACAAATATCCATCAAGAATCTGTGCTTTCTTCTGGGTACGAATTCTGTCTGTCTCTGCCTAAGGCAAAGCATAACAGAGTCTGTAACTTAGAAGACAAGAGGTGTCCAGGGAGCAAAGGCTTAGTGACTAGCCTATGGTCACACAACTAGTTAGTGTCAGAAGCGGGACTTGATCCCAGGTCTTCCTGTCTCAAAGGTCAGTACTTGTATTCACCCACTCCATTATGCTGCCTCTCTAACTAAAACTACAAAGAAGGAATTAAGTGCCTACCAGTGGTCCAGATAGCAAATGCTCATTAGAGGTAGATGTCACTTTGCAAATGACTTAAGATTCTGACTATAACTTACCTTTCTATTGTGATTTCCAAAGTCATGTGAACAAGGTAGCACAAATACTTTTAGTGTCCCTATTTTACAGATGAAGAAATTGAAACACAAAGAAAGTTGAATGATTTGACCAAAGTCACAAGGTAAAGTGGTAGAACTGAAACATCAACCCAAGTCTTCCAATTCTTAGCCCAATGTTCAATTTCTTTAAACATTAGTACTCTTTTTTTCTTGAAATAACTTTGTATATTTTATAATTAATATAATTTAATGTTGATATCAATGATATAACATTTAATGTAATGACATTTCTATTTTTGCTTATCTGAATATATATGCTATATAACTCTAGCAGAATATAAATGCCTTGAGGGTAGAGACCATTTAACTTTTGCTATTATATCTCTAGCATCTAGAATTGTACTTCCAGAGAAGACAAATGGAAACGAACTTAAATTCAAACCAAGCTGCTTTTGCTACTTGTTAGTGATTCTGCTTGTGGATAAGTTCAAAACATTTGGCTAAAACTCCTTTGGGAGCTGCTCCTGATATCTGTCTTGTATTTTTGTCTCCTACTGTCACCAGATAAGCATCGACCGTGAGATGGGCCAGTTTCCGGGGAGTCCTTCTTTAAGGGTTAGTATTGGCACACCAGTTAATCCAACCAAACCCTCCTATGGACTTCAGCTGGGGAGCAGGGCTGCTTTAATGAAATGCCATGGCTGGCATCCATCAGTGATCAGCAAATTACGATATCGTTCTTGTGTTGTCACTTAATTTAATGGTTTCTTCGTTTACTCATTAGGGGATCTTCGCACATGAAAGCAGTTTAGAATAACTCAATAATTAGCTATGGGGACAGTTGCCTATATAGGAAGGCAGAATGTTTCCTAAAGTATCTTCTATAAAATAAGTGATGAGCATAAAATTATAATTTACTAAATTATTGGTTGTTGAAAGACATTAGCTTGTTGTTAGAAATAAATTACCATAAAGACATAAAATGTATGCTTGCTCAAGAGCATGCCTATCATCTCAGTTTGAGTCCTGGTTCTCCTGCTTCACAACTCTGTGACCTTGAGTTAGTTTCTTGACCTTTCTGAGATATCCTCATCAATAAAGTGAGGATGATAATGACCATTTGAACTTTTCAGCGCTTTAAAATTTACTAAACACTTTCCTTACCAACAACACTATAAAGCAGATCATGGAGAGCTCATTAACTCCATTTTACAGATGACGAAGCTAAGACTCACGGTAGTGATTTACCTAAGGTGAAACAGCTCGTAATTGTCAGAGCTTGAGTATAACCTAAGTGATGATATTTCTGGCATACATTTAAAGCCTTTACATTTACTGCCTTACTTGATCTTTATAACAACATAACAACACTGTGAAGTAGGTACTATCTATTATTATCTCCACTTTTCAGAGGAGAGAACTGAGAATAAGAGATATTGCCAGGGTCACAGAGTTAGCCAGCAGCTCAGGTGGTATTTGACCCCAGTCTGTCTAAATACCGGCACTCTGTCCTGATGCCTTTTACCCTATCTCTCTCACATGATTCTTGTGAAAATCAAATGAGATAACATGTATGTGAGGATGCTTTCAAGGCTGTAAAACATTATACAAAAGTAATCTATTATTGTGAAAAACAAAGTATTTCAGTGGGCATCCAAGGGGTTGTTTTTGACTCATGGTAAATGTCAGAGGGCTTATGTGTAGCTATTTCATGGAATTATAGAGTCTCAGACTTGGGATTGACCTCAGAGGCAAGCTAGTGTGACCCAGAACTGAACAAAAATCTTTTCTACAGCATCCCTGACAAGTGACCACATAACCTCTGCTTGAAGATTTTCATTAAGGTATGAACTATGACCTCTCAAGGCAGCCCATCCCACTTTGGCTTGCATCAGTTGTTTATTAAGAAACTTTTCTTCACATTGAGTCTATATGTGCCTTTCTTCAATAGATAGCTATTGTGCCTAATTTTTCCTTCAAAAAAGTAAGAACAAATCAAATCTCTTTTCTATATGATAATCCTTTACATTGTTTAAAAGATAACTATAGAGTCCGCTGTAAGGGGACTCATCTCCAGGCTAAACATTCTCAGTTCCTTCAATTAGTCATCCTGTGGACTGAAGTTGAGATCTTTCACCTACCAGGCTAGTCAAAGTGGGCGTTAAGGAATCCCATACTAGGAATCAGGGAAAAAACGGAATGGATCAGAGAGGAAATAACTCTTGACCTGATGGATCCAATCCCATCCCCAAACTGCCCGATGTTCATCTGGCTCCTGGTTCTTTTCAGCTTGGATGACAAGACAGAAAAGGTCAAACGTCAAAAGAAAACAAGGGCAAGGACTTGGGGCCATATGTCCTTTCTGTATATGCTATATAACCTGTGGGAAAGAGAAACCTCTTATCCATGGAGGCCACTATGGGGATGACGCAGAACACTGCAAAATTTCAGTCAAACACAATGTTCACCTAGTGGGTTGATCTGATTAATTTAATGATGTGCTTAACAGAAGGCTAAGCAGGATTTTTTTTTAAGCTTGAACCTGTATTGTCAAAAATCTTCCTCAGATGAATTAGTTCATTTTTATTCTGTAATTTAAATACATTATATTGACTGTAACTGACTCTTTCTTGGGTGATTATAGATTTGAATAATCAATCACTCATCACAGTTATCGAGGATTGTAATACAAATGGTACAGGAGATTGATCTTGGATCTCCACTGACCAACGGCTGGTCCCTTCGAAGAATTTCTTCCTCTCTAAATCTCAGATAACAGCACCTTAGAATGACTCCATGACCTTCCTCTATGGGATTAGACAACAACCCCTTCACACTCATCTACGCAACTCTTATCCACATAGGACAGTCAATGGTCAAAAAACATTTTTAGTACCTACTATATGCCAGGCACTGTGCTAAATCCAGTGGATACAAAATACGGATAAAAACAAAGACAGTCCCTGCCTTCAAGGAGCTTACAGTCTAATGAATTCTTAGAATCCCAGATCTAGAGCTGGGAGGGACCTCCTTTTACTGATGAGAAAACTGATGTCCAGGGAAATCAAGTCATTTGCCCAAGGTCATACAGAGAGCAGGTACCAGAGGTGAGATCTGAGTTCAAGTTCTATGACTTCAGAGTCAAAGCTATTTCTTATGTGCCATGTTGCACATAAATCAGAAGGGTTTTTTTCAATGAATATTGTACCTCAAGTCAGGAAGAACGAAGTTAAAATCCAGCCTCAGATACTCACTAGCTACGTGATCCTGGGCAAGTCACTTAACCTCTATCTGCTCATCTATAAATTTGCTGCAGTTGTTGTTTTATCCTCACAACAATCTTGGGAGGTAGGTATGATCTGAGAGCATCTCTCAAAACCGATGCTAGTTACCAATAGTAATAATAGTAATAATTTATCTAACTATCTGCCATCTTTTATTTGTTCTAGATAACTGGCCCATTTTCTTTTCTGATTGGCCTTCCTTCATCAAGTTTGCCATGACATTTCTCACATATAAATAAATCGTCATTAACAACATGCTGCAGCTTCCATATAACAGGTCTTTCCATTAACTTTTGGCTTACTTATAACTTATTCTTTTGAATTCATTATGTTCCACGTTTTTCAACCAAATGGCATCACTGGGAAAATATGTGTATTAAAGACATGGGCTTTTGAGGCAGCAAACAGTGACTTGGAACCATTGAAAGGGCTATATTAATTCTCAAATACAATTCAGCTGAAGCTCCTTTTCCTACTCAATTCTAGGATCATTGTCAATCAGCAGCAGCCCTCAGATAGATGACAGACTGACTGACTGACAAGAAACATGGTAGGCAGACAGGTAGATATACAAATAAGCAGGTAGATAGACAATCACAGATGAATATATAGATGGATAGATGGATGGATGGATGGATGGATGGATGGATGGATGGATGGACAGATGGATAGATTCAGAGGACTTAGTCTGAGAAATAAATATTTTTTAAAAATCTATTTTCTTTTATTAGTGGGAATGGCTATACCCATCCCTTATGCACCACTTTAAATTTCAGAGGAAATTTTACAGTGTTCCAGGACTCAAATGTAATTAGTACATGTCTTGTATAAATGCAAGAATTTAGAGAATCCATTAATAAAAAATTCTTCTGTTTTGACTCTGTTTGGGACACCTTCCATAACAGTAATAAGTACATTATGATGTATGTATATGTTTACATATGTATATATCCTTTTCTAATGCCTCACTTGATGCTGACTCTTAGAAAATCATCAGCATTATCTTATTAGTCACATCTATTAGAGGTGTCATGCAATTTTGATGTACGTGTGGGAGTCAGCAAGCTTGAGGAAAGCCTTTCCATCTGCATCTTGTTCCATCGTTTCCATTTTTTATATCAATAAGTAGGCAAAACATGATCAGATATTCACCATACTTCTCTATCATTTGTGTAATTATGAAGATATGGTCTTCTATGTAAAAATCATATGCAAAAATTGCCTATTCTATTGTAATGTTTTCATCAAGGAGAGCTTTTGTGTGTGCATAGACCATTTACATTAAGTTTTTATAGAAATAAAGACAAGGTTTTTATATATTGTATTATAATTTGCTGCTTTCTTCTAATTAGCCTAATGCTCCCCTAAATTCCAAGGAATAGGGTCTGCTTAATTGAACTTTAATGGAGTATGGAAAGATGTTCACGTGTCTACTCATTTTCCTACTGCCTATTTTCCTGTGCCAATGTACACAGGACTTGTTACACCCATTGAGTCCAAGCTTGTTTGATTCCCACTGCTAAACTATTAGGTCAAATAGCAGATGGGGTTGGTGGCTGGGTAGAGGTAGGGGATTGCCAAGGCTAGTCAGTGCTCCTCAGATTTAATCTTGAACTTTGAGCCTGAATGAGAGATTACTAAAATAGAATTAAAGGCAATTAAGGTCATTTTGGAGATTAAAAGATAAGAGATAAGAAATCTGAGACTCAAAATACTGTAAAACCTATTTCCTCTCGTCCTTTCCCCACCTCTGCCCCCATCTCTTTGGTAAGATGTACTGGCAAACTCACTTGTTTGGTCTGACCTTTTTGAGAACCGTACCATGGCAAGGGACAGCTTAAGCAGGTGGTTACTGTCATTGCTGATACCAGGGCTGGGGCTGAAATGTTTTCATTGGGAGGGACAATTAAAGGAGGCAGATGGGATGGTCATAAAGACTCCCACCTACCGTCCATGAAAAACTAAAAATACAAAGCAAATGTGAAAATATAGCTCAGTCTGGGGAAGAAAAGGTGAATACACAGCTGGATGCCTGAACCATGCCAGCCCGACAATCGTCTCAGGCTTGTCACTCATTAAAAAAAAAGAAGAAGGAGAGATTACAACTCATTTCTGAATAAAGAAACCTGCACAAACAGACTTAGCAATTTAAGGACGCCCACACACTTGTCGTGGATTCCTAGAAAGGCAGATATAATTTAACTGGGTGTAGTTTAGTACACTCTTTGGGCATTTTATGACACCTTTAACACTCTCAATGGCTGATCTCTCCATGTGACAGGAGTTTACCACATTCATTGCACCAGACAAGGATTAGGGGAGTAAAATTAGTCATGTATGTAAATTATAATCACGTTGAATAGTTGTATGTGCACATTTAGGCATTTTAGCTGTGTGTGATGCTATCCTCTCTGTAGGACTAATAAGCATTAGCTATAATGAGGTCAGTCAGTCAGGCAGGCATTATCATGGGATTTAATTGGGACACTGGTCTCTGCTGAAGTGAAAATTAATAACTTTTGTCAATGTTCTGGTGAAATGTTCTGTCTTATTAAACTAGGAGGGTCAATTACAAAGCATTATGTAATAAAGTCCCCAGCAGCAGAACTCGAATTGAGTTATACCACAGCCGTTATTCTAGGGCAATTGCATTTGAAAATGGAAAACCAGGGTGCCATATGGAGGATTCGGGTCATATTTACAAGCATCGCATGTTAAGGCTTCAACAAGAAGGAAATAATTAAACGTAATACTGAAATAAATCAGCCCATTGCAAGTGCGAGGCTACGCCAAGGGGCCGAAAGCAGGCTTGTGCCCTGGTCAGGGTGACTCTGCAAAACAGTCCTTGTTTATAAGCCTTGTTTGGGCTCCATCAGACAGCTCCATCCCTGTAGATCACTTGACGCAGTCAAGATCTGGGGCACACCTGGAAGGTAACAGGCCTGCACACTGACTCGTATAAATAACACTTTATTGTGTGGCTATTAAGACCAGAGATTGCTTTTATTAAAGGCCAAGTTATTGTGGTACAGCAAATTAAAGAATTTTAAAGCAGGCTAACCAGCCTCCACTATTCCCTATTCAGTCATGTTTTACAGTACTTTAAATGGGCAGTATATTGTTAGGGAGATATAAAATCTTTGCCAGTATTGGAATACGGGGAGAGAGTAGAGCTAAGGCATCCTAGCCAGGCAACATTGGGAGTGGATAGGGTAATGATGAGGTGGGCATTGGGGTGATCACAAAACCAGAGGGGCGGGGGGTGCCTAGAGGGGAGATGTCTCTCCCATCCTAGAAGAAAAAGTGGCAACGCTGGACTGAAGGGCATTTAAAGCAAGCTAACCCATCACCAAAGATCTGCCAGTTGTTATCTATTCCATATTCTCCTTTCTGCTGAAAGGGCCGCTCACTAATGAAGTATGCTAAAGTCAGGTGATAATACTCTTTGGTCCTGACTCTAGTCAGGTCTCACCATAAAATCAGACACTAATAATAATTTCAAGGTTGTTGAGTAGAGGAAGCCACAGAGTCAGAGAGAAAACTCTTTTTCAAAGGCATTCAAAACTTTTCTCTTTACCACATATTAAACTGCTCAGTATCTACCTGGAGTGGATTAGCATTTACTATCTATCATCCATAGATGTGCCAAAGGAGAAACTGAGTCAGAGTGTTCAATGAATCAGTAGGAGAGTCAAAAATAAATCTCAAGGTCATGAACACATTGAACCAGATTTCATTGATGAGAGGACATAGACCCTCCAATGGTGCAGATCACAAGCTAGCCATGCCTGTCCATCCTATGCAACTCTTATTGTTATTATAATGTTATCCCATTTATAAAATGGGCCAAAATTATGTGGTTTTGAATTTCAATTAATGAATTAAAAGAGAATTAGGTTATAAGTTTTATATATTACCACTATTTTGAAAAGCATAAGATCATCAGACCTGGAAGTGGGTTTGCTGGACATCCCACCATCTTGTTGTCCCATCATTTATTTCTTTTTTTTTATTTAATTTTTTTACATTCATTTTCACAAATTTTTGGGTTCCAAATTTTCTCCCCTTTTATCCCCTCCCCCCACCCCAATACACTCAGCAATCTAATTTTCCCTATCTCCAATCTGCCCTCTCTTCTGTCATCCCTCTCTTCTCTTGTCCCTATCTTCTCTTTTCTCCTGTAGGGCCAGATGACTTTCTATTCCTCCTTAACTGTATGTCTTCTTTCCTAGTTGCAACAACAATACTAAACAGTTGTTCTAAAA
Source organism: Bettongia penicillata ogilbyi (assembly GCA_023548195.1). Taxonomy (NCBI): domain Eukaryota; kingdom Metazoa; phylum Chordata; class Mammalia; order Diprotodontia; family Potoroidae; genus Bettongia; species Bettongia penicillata. The sequence continues at coordinate 94,848 of JAJHZJ010000226.1, forward strand.
CTTTGAGTTCCAAATTCTCCCCATCCCTCCCTCCCCACCCATTCCCTTTGGGACGGCAGGCAATTCAATATAGGCCATATCTGTGTAGTTTTGCAAATGACCTCCCTGATAGTCGTGTTGTGTAAGACTAACTGGATTACCATCCCTCCTAACCTGCCCCTCCTTGTTTCTCTTCTGTCTTTTGATCCTGTCCCTCCCCAAGTGTTGACTTCAAATTGCTCCCTCCTCCCTTTGCCCTCCCTTCCATCATCCCCCACCCTTGCAATATCTCTTTCTCTCCCACTTTCTTATACTGTAAGATAGGTTTTCATACCAAAATGAGTGTGCATTTCACTCCTTCGCTTAGTCAAATGTGATGAGGGTAAACTTCTTGTTTTTTTTTTTTCCTCAGCTCTCCTCTTTTTCCCTCTACTAAGAAAAACTCCTACCTGCCTCTTAAATGACATATAGTTACCCCCTTCCCTTTCCCTCTCTTTCCTCCCCCTACATTTCTCTCTCACCATTTACCTTAGTTTCTTTTAAGGTATGGTCCCATCCTATTCAGTTCAATCTGTGCTCTCTATCTCTCTATGTGTGTGCATGTGTGTATGTGTGTGCATGCGTGTACATGTGTATGTGTGGTCCCACCAACTACCCAGATACTGAAAAGTTTTAAGAGTTAGAAATATTGTCTTTCCCTGTATGAATGTAAACAGTTCACTTCTGTTAAGTCCCTTAAGACTTCTCTTTGCTGTTTCCTTTTTCATGCTTCTTCTCATTCTTGTGTTTGAAAGTCAAATTTTCTTTTCAGCTCTGGTTTTTTCATCAAGAATGATTGAAAGTCCTCAGTTTCATTGAAAGACCATATTTTCCCTTGAAGTATTATACTCAGTTTTGCTGGGTAGGTGATTCTTGGTTTGAGTCCTAGTTCCTTTGCCTTCTGGAATATCCTATTCCACGCCCTTTGATCCCTTAATGTAGAAGCTGCTAGATCTTGGGTTATCCTGATTGTATTTCCACAGTACTGGAATTGTTTCTTTCTAGCTGCTTGCAAGATTTTTTCCTTGAGCTGGGAGTTCTGGAATTTGGCCACAATGTTCCTAGGAGTTTCTCTTTTTGGATCTCTTTCAGGTGGTGATCGATGGATTCTTTCAATACTTATTTTGCCCTCTGTTTCTAGAATGTCAGGGCAGTTTTCCTTGATAATTTCATGGAAGATGATGTCTAGGCTCTTTTTTTGATCATGACTTTCAGGTAGTCCCATAATTTTTAAATTGTCTCTCCTGGATCTATTTTCCAGGTCAGTTGTTTTTCCCATGAGATATTTCACATTCTCTTCCATTTTTTCGTTCTTTTGGTTTTGTTTGGTGATTTCTTGGTTTCTCATAAAGTCATTAGACTCCATCTGTTCCATTCTAATTTTGAGAGAACTATTAAATTCAGTGAGCTTTTGAGCCTCTTTTTCCATTTGGCTCATTCTGCTTTTGAAAGCATTCTTCTCCTCATTGGCTTTTTGAACCTCCTTTGCCAATTGAGTGAGCCTATTTTTCAAGGTGTTAATTTCCTCAGCATTTTTTTGGGTCTCCTTTACCAAGGTATTGATCTGTTTTTCATACTTTTGTTGCATCTCTGACATTTCTCTTCCCAGTTTTTCCTCCACCTGTCTAACTTGCTTTTCAAAATCCTTTTTGAGCTCTTCCAGGGCCTGAGCCCACCCACCACCCCCCTGGGGTGTCTGGGGTACTGAGGCCCCGCCCTCCACGTCTTTCCCTGATGGCAAGGATACGTCCTCATCATCAGATCCGAAGGTTGGGATCATTTGCATTTGTTGGAAAAAACTCTCTAAAGTCTTATTTTTCTTCCCTTTTCTGGGCATTTTCCCAGCCAGTTACTTGACTTCTGAGATTCCTTTCCACCCCCCGCCTGGATCCGCCCAGCTAGTGCTTGGCCTCTGAGATTTAAATGGGCTTTCCTCCTGCTGGCTGTCAATCAGTGAGCTTTAGTTCAGGTGCTGGGGTGCGGGTAGGGCCGCCTCCCAGGTTCCGATCCCTCAGGGGCTTTATGCAGAGACTTTCAGGAATGGAGTGGGTGGGGGCGGGGTGGGGGGGCCCGACTCCCAAACCCAGCTCCCTTGGGGGCTTTAAGCAGAAGCCTTCAGTAATAGAGCGGGGTGGGGGCAGGGCCATCTCCCAGGCTCAGCTCCATCAGGTTTTATGCAGGAATCTTCCGTAATGAAGATCCTGCCTGCTGCTGGGGGATTCCTGAGTCCCAGGCCGCTGCCGCCTCAGCCGCCGCCCACACCTTGCCTCCGCTGCTTCCTGCCCCCGTCTCTGCCGCCGCCGCTTCCTCCCGAGGGGGCCCGAGTCACGGAGACGCCCTGCTCCCCCTCTCGTCCAGCTTGGCCTCCTCTCTCACTGACCTGTAGCTTCTGTGGTCGGAGGGACTTTCCCGGCTGCCGGAGCTTCCGTCTCTGAAGCCTGCTCGGATCAGCTTCTCTGGGGCCGTGGCCAGGGCAGCGCTGGGGGTGGGGTCCGCTTTCCGGGGCATGCCGGACCCTGGGGACGGGTCTCCAGGGCTCCCTGGAACGGAAATCTCTTCCACTCTGTTTCTGCACACCTTGTATTCACCCAGAAGTTATGGGGGACTCTTTTTACATTAATTCTATGGGCTTTTGGTTTTGGAGCTCGTAAACGTGCGTCCTTCTACTCCGCCATCTTGGCTCTGCCTGTCCCATCATTTCTGACTCTTCATGACCCCATTTTGGGTTTTGTTGGCAAATATAATGAAGTAGTTTGTAATGTCTTCCTCCAGCTCATTGAATAGGTGATGTAATCAGGCCTAAGTGACTATCCCAGGGTTACACAACTATAAATGACAGAGGTCAGATTTGAAATTAGGAAGATGAGTCTTCCTGACTCCAGGCTGGGAGCTCTGTCCACTGCCTCACCTTGCTGTCTCTGGATCTTGCTGTACTCATTCCCAAGAGCCAATTGTTAAATGTTGTGACTATGTACACCTTGGGAACTGGCAAATACTACAAATCAAGGTGCCATTGATTGTCTAGACTTAAGAAAATGATGGAGAAAATATTAACAAGGCAGATTAAATTTAAAAGTATGTTGTGAATTTTGGAAAATTAATTGTTAAGCATTTACCAGCACTTTCTGGAAGAAATCCCAGAGATTATCTGTCCTGCCTTCTTCATTTTATAGATGAAGAAACATGGCTAAAGAGGTTATGTGCCAGCCCAAAGTCTGGAGAAAGAGCTGAACTTGAACCTGGGTTCTCCGACTTCAAATTCTTGCATTCTTTCTGTTATAATACCCTTTTCAAAGTAGGCAGGCTCCTAGCTGGGGCAGCTAGGTGGTGCAGTGAATAGAGCACCAGTGCAGGAGTCAGGAGGAATTGAGTTCAAATCTCCCCTTAGACACTTGACACTCACTAGCTATGTGACCTGGGGCAAGTCACTTGCCCCCAATTGCCTCATCCTGGGTCATCTCCAGGGATCCTGATGAATATCTGGTCACTAGATTCAGATGGCTCTGGAGAAGTGAGGCTGGTGACCGGCACAGCTCTCCCTCACTCAAAACAAAGTCAAGTGAAGTCATGTCATTATTTCTCTGATAGCATGGTCTTCTTTGGCAATGAAGGATGAACACACTCCTAAAGACTCCTAAAGAAATAAAAATTCTCTAAGTAATAATCTATTTTCCTAATTTATATAGAAAAAAATCTACTTATAGGCAGCTATGTCATATAGCAGATAGAGGGCTGGATTTACAGTCAGGAAGAGCATAGTTCAAGTCCTGTCTCAGATATTTCCTAGCTGTGTGACCCTAAATAAATCACTAAGCATGTAGCTTAACCTCTAAGTACCAGTGTCCTCATCTAATAAAACTGGGGACAACACTAGCACCTACTTCTCAGGGCTGTAAGGATCAAATCACAATATCTGTAAAGCACTTTTCAAACCTTAAATGCTATATGAATGCTTGTGATGGTGGTGGGTTGTTATATTGGTAGCATTACAAATATAGAGTGGCTGCAGGAAATTGTTTCTCAAAAGTAGTTTTAGATTTTCGTGCTTACTAGGTAAGTGTAATATATAACATTAAACTAATGAAATGAGCTTAGCACAGTGCATGGCATAAAGTAGGCACTTAATGTTCATTCCTTTCCCTCGAAGTGTAGGGTGTTCTCTGGGCCTGGAGAAAGGAAACATTGAGTTCAAATCCATCCTCACATACTTACTAACTGTCCAGCCCCTACCTGACCAAGCAATGCTCTGCAATATGCTTGACAAATCATCAATCAATGTCTCAGAGTCCTCCAGTGAGAATCCATAACCTACCAAGACAATTATCAGTCAACGACACTTAAGTTCTAATGATGACTCAGACACTTGGGGAAACAAAGAAAGGCAGAAATAATCCCTGTCCCTAAGAGTTTGCATTCTAATGAGCAGCCCATTCCAATTTTGGAAAACTAATTGTAAGATAATTTTTCCTGACACCAGGTCTCCATTTTCCTTGGTTTTCCCCTTGGGACCAGTTTCCTTATCTGTAAAATGAGAATATAGAATTAGACTTCTAAGGTCCCTTCTAACACTAAATCTCTAACTCCCTTTCTTATGATTTGTGCAGCCTTAATCAAAGAACCCTGTTCAAAGGATTGATGTCACCTGGAGAAAAGTGTCTGGTGTCACTGCCCTCATCAACATTTATATCAGCAACTGGGATGAAGTCATAGATGTCCCTGTTCATTCAACTTTCAGATGACATAAATCGGAGAGGGATAACAGCTATGAAGAAGGACAGAATCACTAACCACTAAGTTCTTGACAGCTGAAACCATGAGGCAAATCTAACAAGATGAAATTGAATAGGAATAAATGTACAGTCCTTTGCTTAAGTTTTAAAAAAATCAACTGGGCAAGTCCTGGATAGAAAGAAATGTGACAGCAATTTATGTAAGAAAAAGGTATTGGGGGGGATTTTATTTGCAATATGAATAATTAGTATGAAGTGTGCTTTGTATTGGTCATATTACAACTGGATTATTATGTTCAGTTCTGAGCATCACTCCTTCAGAAGAAAATTGACCAACTGTAGGTGGAAGAGCAGGAAATTGAGGAATTTGACATCATGTCAACAGTTGAAGGACCTGAGGATGTTGAGCCTGGTGAAGAAGAGATTACAGCGTTTTGTGATCGCCATCTTCAAGGAATATTATATGAAAGAGAGAATGATACCTACTTGAGATAGTTCTAGACTAATGTATAGAAGTTATAGAGAAGATCCCTATTGTTCTTCAGTCATCCATCAGAAGTGTCCAACTCCTCCTGGTTTTCTTGGCAAAGATACTAGAATGACTTGACACTTGCTTCTCCAGCTCATTTTATAGATGAAGATACTGAGGCAAATAGCATTAGTGACTTTCCCAGCTCACACAGCTAGTGAATATCTGAGATCAGATTTGAACTCAGGAAGATGAGTCTTTCTGACTTCAGGCTGCACCACCTAGCTGCCAGAAAGATTTTAGTACAGTATAAGTAAGAAATCTCCAAAAATTGGAACTATAAAAAAAAGGACTGGGCTGTCTCATGACATTGTATATTCCTCTTCCTAGCATGTTAAGGTATAATGTGGATGGCCACCCATCTAAGGATGCTATAGAAATTTCTGTATAGAGTAGGGAGTTTTGATTAGCTCTCCTCTGAGATCCTACTCTGTTACATTCTACTATAGTCTGTCCTATTCTTTTACAGGAGGCAAGATGGTGTAGAATACTGGGCTGAGAGTCAGGAAGACTTGAAATCAGATCTGCCCTCAGATTGTGTGATCCTGGGCAACTTATTTCACTTCTGTCTATCTCGGTTTTCTCAACTCAAAATGGGGATAATAATAGCACCTTCCTCACAAGTTTATTCTAAGGATCAAATGAGGCACTATTTGGTAGGCACCTTCTGCCTAATAAATGCTTGTTTCCTTTCTTAGAAAAGGCTTTATAGGAACACTAATACTCTATTGATAGAGTCCAACCATTTCGGACATTAATTTAGAACCATGCAAGAAAAAACCACTAAAGTATGTTCTTTAGGATGCAGCAATTCTACTACTAGGCATAAAGTCCAAGGAAGTTAAGGCAAAGGCTAGATATATTCCAAACAATTCATATAAGTCCTTAAAACCAAAGGATGTTGAGGTCAGGAACTGCCTTTTCTTTTTTATCCATTGTATTCTCAGAATTTAGCATGGTGCCTGACCTATCAGAAGCATTTAATAAATATTTATTGAATTAGATTGGATTAACTACCAGTATCTTGTACCAGAAGCAAAACTGGAATACAAAATGGGAAGCAAAATGGATATTCATCAAGTAGGGAATGAGTGGAAAATCTGTAACGTACATGAATATCCTGAAATATTATTGTATATTAAGATATGAAGAATTCGGAGAAAGATGGAAAGATCACTCTGCCCAAGCAGAATGGAATAAGTAGAAGCAAAAGGAGAATGCACATAACTATAACACTATGTAATTAAGCCGGACTCTGACCAATGGAGACAACAATCATGGTCATGGAGAACAGACAATGAAACATTCCTTCTCTTTTCTAGGCAGAGAAGAAAGGGACTCTTAGAATGTTGTTATAGATTGTCAGAAGTGGTCACTTTACTAGAAACCTTTGCTTAAATGTTTATTTTTCTTACAAGAGAATGCTCATTGTGTGCAGGGTGGGGAGGTAGAGGGAGGTAGAAAGAGATATTTCTGGAAATAACTGGAAATTAAAGGCATCAATAAATCTTTTTTTAAGACTTGAACTTTTTGTAGTAAATAGTGGATTAACAAAGTAGGTGTTCATCAATTGGAAAATAGTTAAATAAATTTTCAAATATGAATGTGATAGAATATTATTGTGCTGTAAGAAATTATGAAATTGATCACTACTGAGAAGCATGAGAAGATTTATATGAACTGATGCAAAGTGAAGTAAATTGAACCAGGAAAGCGGTATACACAATGACTACAACAATGGAAATGAAAAAAATAACAACATAATTGAACTGGAATGACGCGAAATTATGATGACCAAATTTAGCCCAAAGAAAAGATATGAAAAGGTACCTACCATACTTCTTGGAAAAGCAAGGAACTATGGTTAGGAAACACTACAGTGGTTTGCTGAACTGACTTTTTTAAATTTATTTTTTGTTTTAAGGAAAGGTCCTCTGGGAGGAGGGAGAAGAGGGATATATTAGGAAATACAGATGATGCAAAAACAAATGATATTGACAAAAACATAAAAAAGTAAAAGGCCTGACATTACATCCTTAGCTTCTAAGGTACACAGTGATCTGAAGGCCAGCATTGACCCCAAAAGGAGGCACTGACAGCTCCATACACCAAACAATATTTCTAAAACCGTCACAGAGTCTTCACCATAAATTTTTAAATGTCCTTCCCTCCTCCCCCTATTCCCTAGTCTAATAAACAAGAATCCTTCTGGTGCATTTAGCTCCATTGTGGCTCTCAAAAATCATAAACGATTATAAGACCCTGAAAGTAGCAGAGAGATATGATTACTATTGAAAAGTTTTAAGAACTGTAAGAATGCTGCTCAGTCTGCATGAATTAGGGCCATATATTACATAAACGGACCCAGAACTCTTGAGACTACTGATTCTTTGTGGGTGAAGCATGCCTTATTACACACAGGTGAAATTGGAGTCATCTGTAGGAGGGTAGCCAGAAAAACCCCACCAATCCAAACACATCAGCCCCATCGCCTGATACTCTAAAAAAGCAGTTCCATTCCTATGAGTCTTGGGGCCATGGGCAAGTTTCTTAACACACACTCCTCACCCCCCATCTCAGTTTCTTTGTCCACAAGATGGCGATAAAAATGTACCGCCCACTTCACAAAGTTATTGTGGAAATGTGCATTACCATGAGTAATAATCTTTAAGAGACTCCCATTACAATGCAGCTACCCCTGGGAGCGGTTATACCATGAGCACTTTCAATGAGAATTAGTTTACTGCTTACCAGAACTCAAATGGAACACAGGATAAGCATCCCTGTTGATATGAAAAGGACAAGAATTTTGAGGTGCATTTTATGGATGAGGAAATTTTGGATCGGAAAAGAGAAATGGATGGTTTAATGAAATATATTATAGATAGTAGAGGCAGCTAGGTGGTACAGTGGATAGAGCACCAGTGTAGGAGTCAGGAGGACCCGAGTTCAAATCTCACCTCAGACACTTGACACTCACTAGCTGTGTGACCTTGGGCAACTCACTTAACCCCAACTGCCTCATCCTGGGTCATCTCCAGTCATCCTGATGAATATCTGGTCACTGGATTCAGATGACTCTGGAGGAGAAGTGAGGCTGGTGACCTGCACAAAACAGGTCAAACTCAAAACAGGTCACTCAAAACAAAGTCAAGTGCAAGTCATGTCATCATTTCTCTGATGGCACGGTCTTCTTCAGCAACAAAAGATGAACACTCACTCATTATAGATAGTAAAGGGCAAGATAGTAGCATGGAAACACCAGTAGAGTGCTATGTTTGGCATCCAGATTCCTGGATTCAAGCTCTACCTCTGACATTTGGGAGTTGAGTGACCTTGAGCAAGTCACCTAACTGATCGATGTGTCAAGTTGTTCCCTAGAACTTGGCTACTATAAGTCATAGGCAGATTATGATCTTTCTTGTTGGAGGGAATTCATACATGGGAAATTTCCCAGGTTGACAAAGTCACAGATTCTCACTGGTATTCACTTAATGAGGGGCAGAGCCTTTACGTTAACCCAGGCTGTCTGCCCTCAACTCAACTGCTCTATCCATTATCCCACACTTCCTTTTCCACCCCTTAAAATACAAACTTTAAATGTGGGATTTCTTCCCCATTTCTTTTACCCACCTACCCCCACCCCCAGGATCCATTCAGCACTGGAGAAAAAAGAGACAGGACTTTTATCTGGACCTAAGAACTCCAGACATTATATAATGCCTCAGAGACAGTGAATCGGGGTCCCATGGCAGGGCTACCAGGACTTGTGCTGTCTTAGGCTTTGAACGATCCTTCTTCTTAATGTTCGTGGAAAGGCTTCAATCATTCTACCTCTCACCATAAGGGTTTCTGGTCCATTTGTGCTGGGATGTCTCTAGGGATGACATTTCTGTTTAGGGAGAGAATTTTTGGCAGCGCTTTCTGTCTGACGGATCAGACTGGAGAGGGAATTTCAGCCATTTGTTGTGTTGTCTCATTTTTGTTATTTATGAGAAGAGGATCTATTCTCCCAACAAAGGCAACAGTAAATTTCAATATCTATAAATGTTGAGGCTTTGGATTTTGTTGGAAGACAGAAACCTCCAGTTATGTCTTAAATAGTTTGTCAAACTTGGGATAACATTTTACCCAAAGGATATGGCTAACAGAATTTGCCCCCTGATATTTAATATTCTTTGGTTTTCAGGTGCCTAAGTTGTCCCTGGTCTGAGGCTGCCACTTATCATTTACTTCTGTAGAGGACTAGGATCCTTCTCCTACCCTTTCACCTGGAAAAAAAAAAAGACACATACTCATGAGACCTGGTCACCCAAACCACTCATCCCCACACACTTAATTTCACAGACAAATGCCTTCCCAGCCATGCATTACCACCCCAGCTCCAGGCCTATCCTTTCTAAATAGCCTTTTCCTGTATCTTTGAAGTCAAAAGACAAAAGACAAGAGGTTGATACTAGCCCCCAATCCATTATTCCCAAGAGAGTGAAGACATAGTCAACTCCTCTGACCTGGCCTTGTCAAGGTGGGTTATGACTATATTAAGCAATCTGCAACATGACCTCTACATTTCCTCACACAAAAGCCCAGAAGAATCACCCTGCCAAGAAGGGTGTTGCCGTCAGACCCACATCGGGGCTTGAGGGAATGGCCCTTCTCTCTTTTCCAAGAGCTGTCTGCTCTTTCTCCCTAACTCAATTTCTCTCTCTCCCTCTCTTCATTTTGTTTCCCCAGGGCTGATTGCCTTGGGGCCTGCCAGTCTCCTGGAAGACTGGCACTGGGGATTTGGGCTTTACTTTTGCTATAAGTGAATAGTTTCCAAAGTGCTGACTCTCCTGCATCTTTCCATCCACAGAGACCTGCCTGCATGCAATGCCAGTATTCAGTGCCAGACTAGCCATTTTGGAGTTTTCCCTGCATGAAAGAGTTTTGGAAGGTGTACCCTGGCACTCAGAAAAGCAAGCTTTATGAACCAGCTAGAGACAGATCAGCAAAGCACCTACCTTTCACCCAATATATACATGTACACACATGCGCTCACACACATACACACACACACACACACACACACAACTGTTAGAGACCATTCTAAAGAATCCAATCAGTTCTTAAACCAACTTTAAAAAGGAATAAAAATTCCTCAATCTCTTTGATGATATTCAAAGGGCCTTTTTAATATATGAGAAGACATGTTCTAAATTCTTAACACTGAGTGTCACCAGCCCTTTTTTCCACTAAACCATCTTAATTCCATAATTTAGAAGGCCTCAAGAAATGGAAGGATCAAACTGCAGCATAATTGGCCATCCTGTGCCTGCCAAGGGTTGGATTTGATCCCCAATAAAGCCTGGAAACTTTTCCCACCTTCCCTACCCCCTCAGGATAGCTTTTGGGGAGGGGTGAGAGGGGGGAGCCCAGTGAGTGGGGGGCTCTCTAGTCTATAGGGCTTTTGACAGGAGAACTGAGCTGCCCCCAGGAAAATGTTTGCTATCCATTTTGTACTGACACTTCGGGAGAGAAGTACAATTTCTTTTGTGATTGGAGGTAATGTAATCTACAGGAAAATCAATGTGGGTTTACGGGAGTATCACCAAACTGGTCTGGGAGCCCAGAGACACTGAATCATGTCAGAGAGGGAGGAGGACATCAGCCAGTCAGTTCCAGGCTGGGCCTGTGGGGCTGAACTCATTTGGATATTTTTGATCTTTGGGTTCCTCTGGGCCCCGCGTTAGCTCAGACGCCTTGGTCCCTGTCACTTCCAAGGAATGAATGGTTAGTCACTTGGCTACTAGGATTTTCCAGAGAAGTTAAAGACAGCTGTGGTACCCTAAGCCAGTGACTGTCAGCTTGATTAAAAAATTTTTAAGCAAGAGAGAGAGACAGAAAGAGAGAGAGAGAGAGAGAGAGAGAGAGAGAGAGAGAGAGAGAGACAGAAAGAAAGAGAGAGACAGAAAGAGAGAGACAGAAAGAGAGAGAGAGACAGAAAGAAAGAGAGAGAGAGATAGAAAGAGAGAGACAGAAAGATAGAGAGAGAGACAGAAAGAGAGAGAGAGTACAATCTCCAGAAACATCTGAATCTCTGTTGAAAAATTCTGACTGATTTGTTCAGCTTATTGCAGCAGCAGCTAGCAGGTATCACTGTATTATGACCCAGAATCACTACAGTCCATGATTCAGAATGAGACTTTGCACTGGACATATTCACCAGCTTTCCCAGCATTCCTTTCCCCATCCCATATCCTAGCAACTTCCCCCTGTGAGTCACCTGATTATTAGACACTTGGTTCTGCCTGTCTGCCTATCTGTTCCCTTCTGATGATACTTTTTTGGGATGGACATTTCATATTGTTATATTGGAAATCTGTTTACATCTAATTATATCAATTGTATGGGAAAATTTGTTGTGGTTGGTAATAGGTTAAGACCTAGCAGTATTGAAAACAAGTTCTGAAAGGCCAGCAGTATAAGTATCATGCAGTATCATGAAGGAACTAGGGAGGGGAACTATGGAAATTCACATGCCACTGTCCCCTTCTTGAAGGCTACAGCACGGAAGACAGTCACACACGCACACACACACACACTCTTTCTCTCTCTCTCTCTCTCTCTCTCTCTCTCTCTCTCTCTCTCTCTCTCTCTCTCTCTCTCTCTCTCTCTCTCTCTCTTTCTCCCTCCACTCTAGTCACTTCCTCACATATTGTTTAGGATGTACTCCTTTCATTTCCCCACTAATTTCTTGGCAAATACTATCTAGCTTACCTACCATATTCCAGGCAGAAACTTTTAAGGCCAATCAACCGGCAGCCTCAAGCAGGGTTTCTTCGAGTGTTTTTGGGAGCAATTCAGGGTCTATTGGCTTCACTGGCTTTCCCACTGTACCATCCTCGCTCCACAACGTAGCAGACATGGGCTCTGGACAGCAGGACAGCGAGATCCAATAAATCTGAGACCTGTCTAGGTGCTTCATTTATCAAGAGGCCTAATTTACCCAGGCCCTTTAGACTAATTGCAGATTTGCAAAAAATGCTGAGAGTGTAGAACAGGGCGTTGTGAGTGTCCCTTGCCATATTTCAGCTAATGTGTTTCATCTGGAGTACATAAAGAAGCAGGGATGCTGATTTTAGACACAGCACTTTGGGGCTAATCCAGTTAAATGATTAGCCCTAAAAATCTGCAGTGATGTCATTTTCCCTACAGTGTTCTGTCTGTTGTGTTGTTTGCTTTATGGTGAGAAATATGTAATCCCAGGTCCCAGGCTAGCTTTTCCAGGCATCATGTAGAAATTTGCCCTCGGTTATTTTTTCTTCCCAGACAACCAATTCGGTCAGTCTATCTTTTTCTCTCCGTCATGCCAACCACGATGGCCATCCAAGTGGCAGCTAAAGGGACATCTGTCTACTCCAGAAGTTATATATATATATACTATATATATATATATATATATATATATATATATATATACTCCCTTCACTATCACCACCACTCTAAAACTTCTCCAATCTTTGAAACCAGTATCTTGAGGTTTGGGAAACTTGTTTTCAATGGGTTTTATTGCCTGTATTTTCACCTGGACACTCATAGGTGTATGTAAACAGAATGGTGGGTATAGGCTCCCTGAGATGGTAGGACACTTTTCTAACCAATCAATTGGCATTTATTAAACACTGCTATACATCAAGCACTGGTTAACCAGTAGAGATAAAAAGACAAGACCAAAATGATCCCGGTACATAAGGGGCAAGCATATTTACAGGTAAGAAAATATAGCATATATTCACATATACAAAGTAACATTAGGGTGGGGAGAGGCCACACACAACTGGGGTGATAAGGCCTCATGTGGGTGGTTGTATTTGAGCTGAGGTTTAATGTAAACCTAGGGATTCTAAGCTAGGGAAACAGAGGCGAAGAAGCAGTACATTCCATGTTCAAAGACATGGAGACACAAGATGGAAGGCCACGTACCAAGAGCAACAATCAGCGGACTTCTAGTGAAACCTAGAGCAAATATTCCATTAGATTCAACAAGCATCTATTAAGCACCTACAATGTGTAAGGCCCTGCATTCAATACTAGAAATGGAAGTTAAAAATGAAACTGTTCCTACCCTCAAGGCATTTGCTATATTTGACTGTATCCTAGATAACTATTTCCCCAATTAGGCTAGAAGTACCCAAATGTCAGAGTTTATTGATAGGTGAGGCTAGTTTGGCTTTGGTTTATTGTTTTTAGGTTAATTTCTTTAGTCATTTAAATGAATGGTCTTCTGGGATCCAAACCAATTCAACTCAATAAACTTGAATCAAGATTTGGAAGGCTGGATAAATCCAACCCAAAAAGAAAAGCATGACTGTATGCAAGGCTCTGGAGAGTCAAAAAAGACGGAGACTGGACCTTGATTTCATTGATATGGGGTGCTCCCAGCTGAGGAAACTCCCTTTTCCTCTACAGGTTTGCACCTTCTCTGGAAATATATGGTTTTAGAGAGTTTTCTAGAGCAGCAAGGTCAAACTCATATATAAAGAGGGGCTTCTAAACTATATAGAAAGATACCTACTGGTGGGATGCATATTTGCTTAGTGTTAAAATTTATTATTACCTGTGCTTTCATGTATTTTATTAAATCTTTCCCAATTACATTTTAATCTGGTTCAGAGAAAGCTTGGTTATGTTGTGAACTTCACAATGCTTGACCTGAGAAATTAATTAACTTGCTTTGACTTAATTTGTGTCAGAGGAGCGACTTGAACTCAGATCTCCCTGGCTTCACGGCCATCACTCCATCCCACTTCAGCATTTTTTAAGGTACCATGCTGAGCACTAAGGATATAGAACCTAAAACAGTCCCTGCCCACAAGCGCTTACATTCCAATTTGGGAGCCTATGTGAAGACAATCATACACAGCATGGAGGATAAACTGGAGAGAAGGCCTAGAATGAAGGGTGACTGGAAAAAAGCCTTCTTGCCAAAGTTGGAAATTTAGCTGAGGCTCGGAGGAAAACAGGGAAACCTCCATTATGTCACTTACCTCTTCTGGAAATACAAAAACAAAATAAAAGTAGACCCTGCTCTCACAGAGTTTCCATCCTACTTTGGGATACTGCAAATAAATGGATAAGCATGTATATGATCATTTCAGAAGGGAGGACATAGTAAAAGTTAAAGGGTTCCTAAAGGAGATGGTACTAGCAGGCCCTTGAAGGAAGCTAGGAGAGGAAAATAAATGTCAGTGATGGAATGATTGGGATGATCTAGAGGCTCGCTGTGTGTCAGAGGGCTATGGACTAGACCCAAAAAAATGTGGTCATGTCTTACATACCTTCACTAAGCCTTTTACTCGCATTCAAAACTCTCTTATCAAATCTCTTAAGGAACCCTGTGAATTGACAGAGTAGAAAAATGGTTGAAAAGACGCCTGAAAAGGGAAATATTCCTCAAGGTTCTGTTTTTATGCACTTCTTTCTTAGGCCATTTCATTTATTGCATTGTTTAGTGCATTTGTGTACAGATGTTACATTAGAATCCATAGTCGTACCCCAGCCAGATTCAAGAAACTTGCCCACAGCTAGATGGGCAACATTTGTCTTGCAACTCCTATGGTTGATGAAGGAGCTAGGGGCACTGGCCAAATTATATGATGGATTCTTCACCCCCACACTATAAATTTACCCCCAAGGGCCAGATGCTTTGGGTCCTGCCTGTGTCAGCGCTCCACGCGCAGTCTCCGAATCATAAAGTAGTGTTCTAGGGGGAGGCTGAAATTAATGAAACTCTGCCTGACATTTTGAGCACACACATACATATCTCAACATTATCCCACAAGTATATATCTTATGGAGAGAGTAGTTTTTCCATATTAAAAGATGGCATTAACCTTCAATAGTACATCACTCCCGTTAATCCTTTCCACCTGTAAATATTGCAGATAAAAATATCACATTTGCAATGACCAAGCCTTGCTAATGTGGTTCACATCCAGACGAACGGGGGAGAGCAGAGTCTTAAACTTCTCTGCTTTACAATAAGCCCCTAAACTGAGTTAGAATCTCCTGTTCCACTCTTACTGCCCCACCTTTCTGCAAAGTAAGCAGGCATGAGAAATAATTGAGTAAGATGAAGTCATTTCATATCCAAAAAAGTGTCTAGAGTCATTTGAAAATAGTGCTGTGATGGGTTTTAGACTGGCCAGTCAATGGGGCCTCTTCATCTTCAAAGCTGAATCTGAGATTTTAGAAGGTGTGCCAGCAAGGTGGTCACCACATGGAGGGAGGAGCAACCTTCCAAATGCCCAACATAATTGGAAACGTCAAGGAGGGGCTCCATCAAGCTTCCAAAGAATTTCCAACAGGGAAAGAACCTGAGGAATCATTCATTCTTAGTTTATAAATCAGGAAATTGGAGTTCAGACAGATGAAATCCCTAACACAAGCTCACAAAACAAAGTTGATATTGGAGGGCAAGGTGAGAATCTAGATCTCTTGTCTTCTGTAGTATACCAAACTCACTCTGGGCATAGTTTTTTCAGGGTATTAATCAATTAACAGGTATTAAATGCCAGGTGCTGAGGATATAAAAACCAAATGAAAAAACAAAATCTTTCCCTTATGTGGCTTTCTATTGGAGGAAACATATTTATAATTTTTTTTTTGACTGGAAATGTAATTTAATGAGTGTAGGGAACTTCTTTGATGAATGCGCCCTCTTGCAACTTAAAATATTTGTAGTAATTTATAATATAATAATTTTACAATATAATAATATAATCTTTATAACAATGTATGATATATATTAATATAACATATAATAATACGATCTTGTTAATAATTTGTTTAGGGCATTGAGACAGTAAGTGACTTGACCAGTGTCACATAGCCAGTAATACCTAGTATTTATGTAGGCTTTAAGGTTTACAATGTCATATATATATGTATGTGTGTGTGTATGTAATATATATTAACTCATTTGATCCTCACAAGAACTCTATAAGATAAGCACTATTATCACCCCTATTTTACAGACAAGGAAACTGAGGCACAGAGAAGTTAAATGACTTGCCTGAGGTTATATACCCAGTGAGTGTCTGAGGCAGGACCTGAAATTAGATCTTTTGGATGCCAAGTCCCACAATCTATCTGCCGTGCCACCGCATTGCAGTGTGTGTTAAGGATAGAAATTCCAATAGAGGGAGGAGTGAAGGGCATTTCATTCAAAGGAGACAAGAGCTGATACAAAGGCACAAGCACAGGAGATGGAATATGATATGTGAGCAGTAGCTTGTAATATTGGAGGACCAGACAAGACTTTAAAAGGCCATAGAGTTCACTGTTCTGCCCTCAAAATGACAGGTAGGAACAGTCTACTCATTTCTCCCGTGTCAGAACTGGGAAGGGCCTTGGAGACCACGAAATTCAGTACGCTCATTTTATAGACCAAGAAACAGGCCCAGGAAAGGAAAAGAGCTGGTCCAAGGCCACATAGCTTAATTTGGCAAAGGTGGGACTAGAACCCAGGTCATTAGACTCCCAGGCCTTCTTTCCTAAGTACTTTTCCTTAAACACCAATCCATGTGGTTCTTCTACTTAACTATCTTCCTACTGCCTCCTAATTAAAATGCAAACTCTGGTTAAAACTCTACCCAATCTGGCCCACCCCCCCAACTCTTTCCAGTGTCATGGGACATTAGTCTATTACTCTGCATTTTAGCCTTACTGGCCTTCTTCATGTGATATTCCATGTCCAGGTCTAGGCACTGGTCCCATGCTCTTCTTTTTTTTACTTCCACCTTATCACGTCCCCCTCTTCCATTTAGGTGCAGATCAAGCACCATGTTCTGCAGAAAGCTTCCCTCAATTTGTTAATATCCTTCCTACCAAGCTAAGTTGTATTTGCCTAGTTTGTATTTTTTAGCTTTGCCCATACTACATTCATTTTCGCATATCCTTACGGGTCTTCCCCATTGGAATGGAGGTCCTTTTTTAATTCTTTGTATCAGTGTCTCTAGGGCCTGGTACATAGTAGGTATTTAATAAATATTCATTGGTTAAGTGATTGACTGATCTACAACATGCTGGCAGGGAAAGTGATTATTCATCCAATCTAAAAACTGAGAGAATTCCACAGACTATTCCGGTGTTTAATACATCTTACTATCAAAATATTTTCATCTAAATTCCTCTTATTGAAATTTCTTGTTTCCTTTCTTCCCTCTCTCCTATGTCCTAAACATTTTCTGTTCAATTTAATAATTCAATTCGATAAGCATTTATTAAATACTTATGTGCCAAGTACCGTGCTATTTAGTAACGTTTAATAATCAACTTTCTCCCTTAATCGTGTCTTCTCTCAAGCTAAGCAGTCCCAATTCTCTTCATCTTTCCCATTTTTGTTTTGTTTATGGAGCAGTGACTTCTACTGGTGTGCCAGAATTCCGTGTGTGAAAAGACCCTCCATCAATGGCTAAGAGTTGCCTGGGACACCAATGTCTTTCACAGTCACATAGCTCATATGTGTCTCAGTCAGAACTTGGACTCTAATCTTTCTTCTCCCAGGGCCAGGCTTCTAACCACTAACCCATCTTCTAACTCTTCGGAGTCAGCATCCTTACAGTTTTCTATAGTATTACTCTGAACCTCTCACCCATCTTAAAAGGTTTTAGGGATCGATTGGGCCTGTGATTTCATAGAGAACTTTAGGGAGAGAGAATTCCTTCTACCAATGCAAGTGAGCACCTTCTCTACAACTTAAAGTATTAAAGAGTTGCCCAGAGGACTGAGACTAAATTACCTGTCCAGGGTCACCCAGCCAGTATATATCAGAGGTAAGAATCTCAGGGAGGAGATGCAATGTATGTAACAAAATGCACTGGACTTTAGAGTCTAAAGACCAGAGTGTGAATCCCAGGTCTGGTATTTAAAATCTCTATGACCATAGACTTGTCAGTTGAGTTTCTCTAAGCCTCTGTTTCCTCATCTGTAAAATAGGAATGTTAATACTCATACTACCTACCTCACAGCAGCTATTGTAGTGGGTGCAATGCTGGGCTCAACCACTTACTACCTATATGACCCTAAGTAAGTCACTTAACCCTATTTGCCTCAGTTTCTTCACCTGTAAAATGAGCTGGAGAAGGAAATAGCAAGCCACTCCAATATCTTTACCAAGAAAACCCTGAATAGGGTCACAAAGAGTCTGACATGACTGAAAGAATTAAGCAGCAACTATATTCTAGGAGAAATTCAGAGGAAGTTGCTAAATATACTACATGGTTTGTATTAGAAGAATAAAGATCCAGATTTTATTAAATCATTTTGCACACTGAAGACCAGGAAGGAAGACCACTCAGAGATGTTTCCATCTTGATCCAATTTAGGTGCCATAAGATTTTATCTATAATTTTTCCCAGGAGTAGACAGGATCTTGACTCAACTCTCGTGAATGACGGAGCAGCTCTCAAGAGCTGACCACTTCTCAATGACACCACAAAGCCAGATTGCCTGTGAGTCCAAGGCTAAGGGTGCAGGTTGAACCCTGGATCTTTTAGCCCCTATGAAAACACTAGTATAATAGAACTTTGATATAACTCAATTCCTAAGAAAATTCCGAAAAACTAAAACTCAATATGAGGTGGTGGGTCCATCTTGGGTCCAACGCAAGGCAGTTTAATTATGTAAAGAATCATAGGTGAATGAGGCCTTAGAGATACTTAGAGAATCAAATTCCTTTATTTTTGAGAAGCTTGCATAAAACCAGACAGCCACAAAGCAGAACATTCAGGATTTTAATCCAAGTCTTCGAGTTGCAAATTCAGCATGTTTCTCAATACTGTCTCTCATTATAAGTCAGTTTGCTAACAAAATGGTACCAAAGCATAAATACCATGGACTGCCATATGGGGAGGTCTAATTCATCACTGTGACCCAAATCTAATTTGTTTTGTGGTATGTAACATAATATGTAAGCTCCCTGAAGGCAAGAACTATTGAATTTTTGCTTTTGTACACCCAATGACTTAGAAAGAACCCAACGTATGGATCAAGGGCCTGTGATTTCATCCATGTGGGAATTCCTTCCAACAGAGTAGATCTAAGACTGTGGCTTGAAGTCTTAAACAGTTGCCTGAGGCTCAGAGGAGTTAAATGACTTGGCCAGAGTCAGAGGCAAAATTCAAACTTCGATCTTTTTGATTCCATGTCTAGCATATCATCCACTCTACTATTGCTGTCTCTGAGCATAATTGATGGGTATTTTTTTTGCATGTTTTGATCCAGACCTGTGATTTCATTGATATCAAGAGCTCCTAGTTGGGAAGATTGACCTCTGCTTTGTAATTTCTTATCTTATTGAATTATTTGTGGCATTGAGAATTTAACTGATTTGCCTAGGGTCACATAGTATTTGTCAGAGACAAAACTTGACTCCATTTCATCCTGACTCTAAGATCAAAGATCTCTTCATGATTCCAATTTTCCTTTCTTATTTAACAATTCTTTTAATTTTTGAAAGAAATGATAGTTGCCCACTTTTCTAAAGTACCCCTAAGGTTTCCAAGACACTTTTTCAACAACTCTGTGAAGCAGGCTGTGAAACTGTTTCCCATTTTGTCAATAAAGAAACTGAGAGTAGAGAAGTGATGACTTTCCCAGGCCACTTGGTCAAGGCACAACTGGGGTTCATATTCAGGTCTTCTGACTCTGGAACTTTAGACCCGCTATGGTAGGCTGCTGCTCAAGGAGAAAGTGTATCCCTACAGAATATTTTTAGAAGTTCCAGCCCATGATATTAAGAAGCAGTCAATGGCAAAGCAGTGAGAAGCCAGCTTGGGTTCCACCAATCCTTTGGGGACTTGCCAAGTGTGTCATCTACATGGCACAGTAGATAGAGCCTACAGTCAGGAAGACTCATCTTCCTAAGTTGAAATTCAGCCTCAGACACTTACTTGCCATGTGACCCTGGGAAAGTCACACCTGTTTGCCTCAGTTTCCTCATCTATAAAATGAGCCAGAGAAGAAAATGGCAAACCATTCCAGCACCCTTGTCAAGAAAACCCCAAATGGGGTCGTAGAGAGTCAGATGTGACTGAAATGGCTAATTGACCAACCTGTAAAGTTCTTTGTAAACTTATCTATCTATCTCACTTGGATCTCATAAGGTCAGTGTTTTACAAAACAGAATTGCAGAATTTTAAATTTGGACCAGGAATCTCCTGCACAAAATATTCAAAAATTGTTCTTCTTGCCTCTACTTGATGACCTCTAGGGAAAGGGAAACTGTCCTCCAGGCAACACATTCTATTTTCAGACAGCTCTAATTATTAGGAAGCTTCGTTTCCATTTTTTGTTTTATTTTGTTTTCCCTGACATTAAGCTTCTTTGCAATAGCCATCCTTTGCTTCTTTTTCTGCTCTCTGGGGTCAAATGGAACAACCATAACCCCTCCACTTTCTTAGTTTCACATTTCTTAGACTGCCTTAAGAATTTGAAGTCACTAGTATTACTTAGGAAGAAATTCTGTGCCATCCCTACCTAGAACTTTTAGCATCTTAGAGTTGGGGGAACACAAGGGCTAAATCTCCTGATTGGGATTGACCTTGTTTTGGCTTTTCTCTCCACAGGAAGAGTTAGGCTCCCATAATCCTCTCTGCCAGAAGCCCCAAGTGAAACCCACCTGAGGTCACTGAGCTTTGCCTGTTTTCCACCTCAACCCAATCAATCAGCCCCTGTTCACAGACAGCACAGGCCAGAGTCTGCTGAAACGCTGCCCAGGTTTCATGGAAACCTAGCCAGGCAGGACTCACTCAAAATCCAGCCTAGGGTTCATGAACCTTGGCCAACCTCTCAAGAAGGCCTGGTCCAAGTTCCAGGTCTTTGCCTGGTTTAGGGTTTCATTATGGAAGTTTCAAAACAGTCTAATTTTAATCAAGCCAAAGACTGGGGCTCCTTGAGAGAGATAGACTTTTATAACTCTGCAAGCAAAGGGCCTGCCTGGGTAAACCAGGGGGGGATTGGATACCTCTAAGGGGATCAGGGGGTAGGGGGAAGGAGGGGGTGGTGGCAGGTATAGACTCAAGTTACATTAAGCAGACACCCAAGTAACACTCCCACACTGCAATGCAAAGACTGATAATAGAAGACTTATGGTGTCAGCCTCCCATCCCTGGTGCAAGCAGGTCAGGCCCTAGCCCATGATGGGCTGTTACCACTGTCTGAAAATCAGATAGCATACACAAAGGTCACAGTACAGATTAACTTAGAGTTATCCTTAATCTTAATGGAAGTATAAGAGGCAACATGGAGTCAACTTGGAGTCAGACCAACTGGGCTCGGTTTGTAAAGCATTTGATACAGATTATTTGATTCCTAAAGCAAGCCCAGGAATTAAATGCTATTATTGTCCCCATTTTACAGATAAGGGAACTGAGGCAGACCTCTCCCATTCCCAATACATATGAAATAACATAGGGTTGTTGAATTGTTATTCTGAATTTGAGCAAAAAAAATTTTATAGGTTAAATGACTTGCCTAGAGTTATACGGCTAGTAGGAGTCCAAGGAGGGATTTGAACTCATGTCTTCTCAATTCCTAGATTGACGCTTTCATTCACTGTACCACCTGTCTGCTCTTCAGATAACCTTTAAAATTCTCTTCTCTTCCAACTGTGAATTCCACGGTTTCTCCAAGGCAGACTTATGAGACACTTTACTTAGGAGCCTAATCTTTGCATCTTTATCATTCCATACACTCCCAGTGTTTAGTTTTCAAGCACCTTCTTTCCAAACACAATCTCTTTCCTCACCTAGACCCAAGTCTTCAGGATTTTATGGGGGAAAATTATATAATGTGCTTTGTTAAAGCAACATCTTCTGCCTGCCCTAATACCATTATTGCAAGCCACTTCTCGCCATTGTCAGGTGTCTTCTCAAAGGAGACTAAAGTCTGGCTATCAGAATCACAAAAACATAGGCATAGCACAGTCCAGTATCCTGGTAGGCCTCCGTTCATAGCCTAGACATGTATACAAATCCAATTGTTTTAAATATTTTAAAGAAATTTTCTATTTAAATGAAGCCTACTGCATTTTTTCATGAAATGATTTTTTTGTGAAATGAAGGTCACATCTCCCCCCCTCAATTTATCTCAATGTTGACATATTAAATTGATGTAACAGAAGATAACTAGAATTAGAAATCATTTGGATTGTCTGAATTGTATATGTTGCCTAACTTTATAGAATGGAAACTCTTTGAGGGTAGTTATGTCTTTTTTTTTGTCTTTGTATCCTTTGCACTTAGCACAGTGACTGACATATAATAATATGTCATAATACTATAATAATGTCATGATAATAACAATAAATACTTGATCAATTGATTGGTTTCTGAATTCTAGTTCTACCTGTGCTCCTCACTAGCTCTATGAATTTAGGACCACTCTGAATCCCAGTTTCTTCATGGAGCTAGATAAACTAACCACCTTTCCAACTTTAAAATTCTGTGAGTGCTTTCTCAAAGCAAGGTTCACCTCTACCTCTCTCTCGATTAGCTAAGAATATGCTTAACAACTACTCACATTTCTATGATACTTTACATTTTTCCACACAATTTTTATTATCCCTATTTTACAGATGGTAAAACTAAGGCTTTAAACAATGCAATGACTTGCTCATGTTCACACAGACGATAATTGTTATTACTAGGGTTTGAACCCAGTTCCACTGCCTTGAGGTGTAACATTCATTCTTCCACACTCTACTATTACAGCAGGACATTTCTGGACTGGGTTTTCTGGCAGTCTTTGAGTCTTGACTTAGGAGCGCTACTGTCCATATGGTTTAGAGAACACCTTTCTCAAAGCAGAGAAATAGAGCAAATGGGTCCCTTTCAGTTCTGTTTATCCGATTCTCCTGTAAAGCTATTTTCTTTTAGCACTCAGTTGCTGGAGGGATAATCACACAGTACTTTTGGCACCCACTTAAATCACTCTGCTAAAGCTTCAGGGACTGTCACCGGAAACCAGCTAAGTATAAAAAGCCTCCGCTTCCACAGGCCATTCAACGAGATGGAATTTTAGCTGCTACATGACAGAGAGCAGGAATAATTGACTCCCTCTCGAGCAGTGATGTCAGGGAGAGAGCCTCGTTGGTCATTCCATCCAGGAAATTCTGCTGGATGCTACTTACATACCTTGGGACCTGTTAGCGTGATCACACACACACACACACACACACACACACACACACACACACATACATCTGAAATGGAAGATACGGAGGATAAAAGCAGAGCAGAAACTCAGGAATGAAAAGCAGACTAATTTCCCTTTACAACCTTACCTATTTCTGTTGGCTGTTTCTTAATTGTTTAAGAGTATGCCATATATGATTATGAGAAATGTGTCTCTATGTAAGATATATATGTACCGGTGGACAGAGGTCAAGCTGGGAAGGCATGGATAGATATCTCCAGAATACGGATGAACACCCTCCACAGGAAACTGTGATATTGACCTCTCCAGTAGCAGAAGAGCCGTCTCTGGGTATTTGCCCTTTCCCTTACTTACCTCCAAGAAGGGTAATGAACTATGATTATTTCTGTCTTCCCCCTCAAATATTTATGGTCTAAGGGTATAATTTGGGGCTTCAAAGAAAAATAAAACCACTTTTCCGGATATTTATAAGAGAGAGGGTAACCTCAATCTTACACCTGCCCAGGTTGACTCCTTCTTGCCGAATACTGGTTATATAAAATGCCATCCAAACAGCAAGTAAACCCATTTATCCAATTAACCAGCAAATGGAAGTTGGAGAAGTTATACAGATTATACCAGAAAATACACAAGAGTGAATGAGCTGTTTAGAAAGGAGCAAGATAAAATCTTACCTTAACTAAAGGAAAGGTGCTGATCTCACTCAAAGACAAGTTCTCTTTCCAATGTCTCTGAGGAGGGAAGCTGGAAACTTGGCACATGGAGAAGAGCTATCCTTCCTTACATGTCTACAGTTTCTAAGATCTTCCCATCGTTCTCTCCTAAAGAGTGTTTGGCACCACACAAGAAGCTCTTTCACCCAAGAAGCTCATGCACCAGCTCAGACATCTCACTTCCCACATGGCTACAACTCATTTTGAATTTCCTTGGCTTCCCCGCCATGCCCCTGGTAAACTCATCAATGGGAAATTTCATCATCTTGAGAGATTCAATAAGCCCTGACATTCGTTCCACATCAGTACCCTGTGCCCCTTCACTTAAGGAGAGGGAAGTAGACTGACATCTCAGACATCTCCTTATTTCTCTTATTTTGGATTTATTTGGATTCTCCAATATTCCTCCATGCTCTCCCCTTGCTTTGTACCACATCCCTCACATACCACCTTTGTGTGGTCTTCTCCTATTGGACTGTAAACTTCTTAAGAGCAGGATCTCCCTTTCATTTCTGTGCTTGTATCCCAGCACTTAGCATAGTTCCTTGCACATAGTAGGTGCTTAATAAAAGTTTATTGACTATCAGCTATGGACAACTCCTCCCTTCACACAGATATGCAGCAATGGTCTCCTTCTATATACATACTCCAGATCTTCTGGAAAACCTGTCATAGCATAGTGGAAAGAGCTGTAGATCTGGAATCAGGAAACCTGGATTTAAATCCCAGTTCTGATGTTTGCTAGTTGTATGATCTCAAGCAAGTTATTTCACCTCTTTGAGCCCATTTCCCCCTCTGTAAAAATGAAAATAGCAATAGTTGCACTCTTTATTTCTACCTGTGGTAGGAAAACCTTGAGGTTTAAAAAGTATTGATAGAATCACATATTTTAGAGCTGGAGAGAAAATTAGGGATTTAATCTTGCCCTGTCATTTTACAAGACATAAGCCTGTGCCCAGCAAAGGTAAATGGTTTGCCCAAAGTCACCAAGGGAGGAGCAGGATGGGGATTTTATCCCAGGTCCTCTGATTCCAAATCCACTGCTATTTCCCCTCCACCATGCCAGCTTTTGCTACTCCTAGCTACTTTCTTATCCACTTTAATTAGTCCCTAAAGCCAATGCGCCAATCACCTTGTTTGACTCTCATTGCTTCAACTGTCACTCCTTTTCTTAAAACTGCTGCCTAGTAATCCCACATGTGCCATGCCTATATTTTTTCCCTCTACCAGACTGCCTCACCTAGAGTACCAAACACAGCCCCCTCCATTTGCCTGCCATCTGTCCTATTTCCTAGAATTAGAGTTTGTATAGGGCAAAGATTATGCCTTTTTAAGCATTTTGGTATAGAACTTTAAAAAGATAATCAGATCTTAGGTCTGGAACTGGAAAGAACCTTAGGGATCATCGAGTCCAAACCCCTCATTTTACAGATGAGGAAGAGAGGTTAAGTGATTTTTCCCAGGATTCAAACCCAGATCCCCAAACTCCCAAGCTTAGCTTTCCTTCCACTACACTCCACTTACCTGCACATGTCTCATGTCCTATGGACTTTCAGTAAATACTGAATAAAATATTCCACTTCCACATTCTCAGTCTCTCTCTGTGTATATATGTGTGTACCTCTCTATTTCTATAACTGTTTCTCTCCCTGTTTGTCTTTCTATCTTTGTCTACCTCTGTCTGTGTCTCTCTCCCTTCCTTTTCCTCCTCCCAGTACAGATAATTTCACCTATGATGGGAAATCCTATAGTAGAAAAGGTTGAGTCTCTCCCTGTTTCTCTTTCTCTTTCTTTCTCTTTCTCTCTCTCTATCCCTGTCTCTCTCCCTTCCTTCTCCTCCTTCTTCCAGTACAGATAATTTCACCTATGATGGGAAATTCTGTAGTGGAAAATGTGTCTGTTGATGTACATCAGCAGCCCTCTTAGGTAACTTTAGACAGTTTCCTGGTAACTCACCCATCAGTGCACACCTACAAATCACAGTCTCCATGTGTCCTTGTCTCCAAGACAGGTTCCAATCAGGTTGTCCAGAGAAAAGTATTAAATATGACTAGACTTGAGACCAAAGCTGGGGCTGTTTGTGTTTGTTTGGTTTTGTTTGGTTGGTTTTTTTTTTTGTCTGGGTGATGAAAAAGCCAACATAAGGAGCTAACAACCAAGGGCTAGTTGGTTTCTTAATTACATAGAGAGCAGATGCTGTGTACTTAACGCTTGCCACCCCATAGGAAGCACTATATTTGCAAAGCTGTTGGGGATGGAAAGTTGACTCTTGTAACACCCAAGTAATGGATGGGGATGAATGAACTTCTTGAAAGCCACTCATTTTGGTTTGAGGGAGTGGCACCCACTACAGCTAGCAACTCCATTTAGCATAGCCTACATTGAGCTAAAACCCCAAGCCAGTCGGGAGACCTTGCGAGCCCTTGCCAAACTCACCAGTTGAAAAGTTCATGTGAACTTTAGGGGTTTTGTTGCAAAACATGTAATCAGTCCGGGTTTCAGGTTCCATAACAAAAGTTTTCCCCAGCTCTCATGACCACAAGCCATGCTGACATTTGTAAATGCACTTCCCTGGAAAAAGAAGGCACTCTCTAATTGCATTAGTAGCCTTGTACCACATTTCATCCGGGAACACTGACATGCTTTGACAGGCATGATGAAAATGTACTCCTTTCAGTGAAAACTGCCAACCACACCGAGTCCATTCCTCCTTGGGATCACTGCCATTCCAGGGGAGATAAAATTCAAAGCAGAACCAGGAATTGTTCTTCTTTGATGAGGACAAAGTTAGCACTCTCTCTTAAGAAGGGAACCAGTGAGGTATCCCTTACTAGTGACATGGTTGCATCAACCACACAGAACAGCCTTCCCAAAAACATCTTCCTTGCTTCTATTTATGAAAATTGTGCCTCCCTTTACTCCCTTTGCCAGTATGTTGCCCTTTAATACTCAATAGTTTTATATCAAATGGTCTAATATTGTTTTTTGGTTGGAAAAATATGTATTTCCAAACATACGCATATGGATATATTTCACCTTAAGACTGGTTTCCAAAGAGCTTTGACCACATTTTATTACTTGACTATCACAATAACCCCATGACATAGATGTTATAGTTATTATTATTTCCACCTTACAGATGAGGAAACTGAGTCTCAAAGAAATTAAGTGCTTTGTCCATGGTCAGAGAGCTGGTAAGTAGAAAAGGCAGGATTCACACTCAGACCTTTCCTGACCTGTTCAGTGCTCTTACTACACCACACTGGCTCTCCAGTAAAAACCTCTCTAATATTTTTTTTTCCAAGGTGCCAGCTACTACAGGAAAAATACTTTAGGAAGTGGAAAATTAGGCATGTAGATGCATCATAGAGGAAAATTACATAAGTGAGAAATTCCTAAAAGGGTTTCACTGTGTTTCCCAACAAGCTAAGGCCTGGATTTCTGTTCCCCACCGCTCCTTCCATCCTGTTTGATGTGTGAGTATAATCTTCCTTTGTGTCAAAGTGAGCTCTGTGTCTGAGAGTGTCCCATAGGCGGTGAAGGGGTCCAAAAAGCTTGGCCTATCAGCCAAAAAAAGAAAAAGTGATTGGAAGCCTCCAAAGTCCCCTGCTGAGGGGGCCTGGATTTTTATGTCCATTGACTCACAATCAAAGCAGCTGAGAACAGTCTCTTTTTTGCTCCAAATATGTTGTACGTGACTTTACATTATAGTGCAGGTCAGCATTATGAGGAGGGACAGAAAATTGTCAAGTGTGGGAGTAGATAAATGAGAAACCCAGACTACAAAGCACCAAGCTTAAGCTCCTCTTCCTCCCCTCACCTCTCCTTTCTGTTTATGTATGGCCGAGAAATTGTAGGCTCACTTTGTAAAAGAGAAAAGTGATGAAAGCTAACCCTGGTCAAGAATACGCCCAGGTCTGAATGGGTCTATCAAAAGGTGATGAGCCCATGCATTCTAGGCTTTGGATTTCTCATGAACATGTGGAGGAAGAGAGAGGAGATAAAAGAAGGAGGAGAAGAGGGGAAGACATTTTTACAGATTTAAGATTTGCAAAATACTTGATCTACATTGTCTCATTTGCTTCTCACCAACAGACCAACTGCCTTAACTTAGTCTGAGTGAGGGTCAGGTACAATAGAGGTACAGTAGAGGAAGGGAAAACCACCGCAAGACAGAACACAGTACAACACAGAAGTTAGCAGAGAGAAAAGTAAACCAAATCAGCATTATTGGGGGAAAATATAATCAGAGGGGGAAGTCAGGGAGGATGGAAATGGGCCAGGTCTTCAGGGAGTCTGGTGGAAGGGAATGCCGCAAACTGGTCTTATCTGACTAAGCTGAAACAGATCTTGTGGGAATAGGGCAGGGAGCCTAGACCTGGTATACAGGTCACAGTTTGGGGACTTGCTCCTGGTTCATGCTAGAGAGAGAACACCCAGGAAAATGGTGGCTCGTTGGTACGTGCCTACTTTGTCATAAACTTGCCCATCATTAGGAAAAGGGGTTTTCGGAACCGTGATTGTAGGTCTTATTTTTATGAGGGTGACTCTGGGGATCTGAGCCATGCCAATGGTGTATTCATTTAGTAGAATCTAGTAGCTGCGGAAGTCCTCACAACATTCCAGGAAAAATGTGGCTTGAGAAAGGTGATGCATTTACCCATGGTCACACGACCATTAAGTATCAGAAGTAGCTTTCTTATTCAAGTCTCTTTACTCAAAGCTTGTTAGCTCTTTCCATTGGTGAATAAGACAGAGGTAGTCACAGGACATAGTTTAAAATCTCAGTTGAGATGAGTTGACAGCTAGGCGCTTGAAGAAACTTGACCTAACCTTCAGAAAAGAGAAGCTACGTTGAAGGCTCAATGATCTCAAACCCTAGGTTTGGGACTAACTCAACTTGCATTCCCCCCCTCCCAGTCTCTATCATATAGCCTGGCAGGCAACAAGCATTTATCAAGTGCCTACTATATGCCAGCTAGGTGGTACAATGGATAGAGTGCTAGGTCTGGAGTCAGAAAGATCTGAGTTCAAATCCTAGGAAAATAAATCACTTAGCCTCTGTTTGCCTTAATACACAGGAAAAGGAAAAGTCAAACCTCTCCAGGATCTTTGCTCAGCAAACCCCATATGGGGTCATAAAGAGTTGGACACAACTGAGCAACTAAATGACAGACTCTATGCTAAGCACCAGGGAAAAGGCAGGTTCTGCCCTCAGATCACTCACAGTCCAGTGAAGGAGGAAACACATCAGCAACAGACAAACGAGATATACATACAGGAAAACTGAAAGTGATGAAAGGCAGGAGAAAGTGACTTTTAGCTGATATTTGATCAAAAGAATATGCCATCAGATTAATGTGTTGTATTTTTTTTTAAGAAAAATAAAGATTTAGGATCTTAAAGATTTATAGTTAGAAAGGACCTTTCTAACTCAACCCCCTCATTTTATAGATGAGGAGACAGAGGCTCTGAGACAGAAAGTGATTTGGCCAGGGTCATATAGGTGGTAAATAAGAAAGCTAGGATTTAAATACAGGTCCTCTGACTTTCAATCCAGTGCCCTTTGCTCTAAATGTTGTAATAGTAATGCAAGCAAATGAATGCTGTAAACACTCAATGTACATTTAAGACCCCTGCTCTAGCTTATATTTAATAGCAGGGTATTAGGGAATTAGATGGGGAGAGGTGTGAGTACATCTTTGATCTCATGCTAGTGTCTTTCATGATCAGTCCAGTGTAATTAAGAGGAATAAATTCCTGTATTTTAGTTCAGATTGGGCATTGATAATTAGCCAACTTTTTTTAATACTCTGCCACTCATAGCCCAGGGCTAAGCTCAAGATATGGGTTCACACCAACATGATATATGTGATAAAAGGGGAAAACATTGGATTTAGTCAGGGGATTTGGGTCCAAAACCCATCTGTCACACTAGCTATCTCTGTGACCTTGGGCAAGTCATTAGTATCTCTGGGCCTTGGTTTTCTCATGTATAAAATGAGGAGATTAGACTTCATGCTAGCAGTTATCTATGATCCTATGACCCTGCTCCAATTCTGAAGGCCTGACCTCAAAGAGGTTCAGTACATCTTTTACACCCACCTTAAGGTGCTACTCCTCCCCGCTCAAAAACAATCTACAATACTAGGAGTATAGCTGGCTTCTAGCTTTCCCAAATGTGATCTTTAACTCCTGTATGGGCACTCAATGTACCACATAGTTATCAGGCATGAGATGAAATTTATTTCATACTCACAGAAAATGTATGACACAAAGGACCCACAGAAACCCAAAATATCTCATTTCCCACTCTGCTGCATTTCTCTAGACTTCATCCTGGTCTCTAGATCCTTTCCATCCTACAAGATCACATCAACCTTGAAATTCACCCCTCTCCATCAGTACCTCTCTACTCCCAGGGCTCCCTCTATCTGATTAGGGAGGGTAGAGGGTAGACATTGGAGAGCCCCTCCCAAGTTCTCAAATCTCCAAATGCTTTCCCATCTGCCTTTACTTTGGACTTTATCATGTCCCCAACAGAATACTCTCCCTCCTTGCTTTTCTCTGTGTTGTTTTCCCTAATAGAGTATAAATCCCTTGGGGGCTGGGACTATCTTTTGCCTTTTGACACATAGTAGGTGCTTGATAAATGTTTATTGATCACATGTTTATTGATTGACCGGTGGGACAAGTGCATAAAGCACTCATGTAGTCCATTAGACACCCCCAGAAAATAAACACAGCTTGGAGGGCTGCCAGACAAATAATCTCCCTATCATTGGCCTTATAGACCAAATAACTTTTGGCAACAGTAGGGTAGATAAGATGCAGATAGCTTTTGCCTCTTCTTAAGTCCTTCAGCCGGAGTGATACTCTGCTAGCAATCCATTTCTTTATCCAAGAAGCTCACTGCTTCAGGAAATCTCCCTCTAGGAGGACTTTGTCTGAACTCAAAAACTCAGGAACTATAGAACTTTGAATTACCTATTAAATTCCCAAAGCTAACATTGCCCAAGAGATTTCCCTCATCTGCCTTAGGAGGCTACATTCTGGAATCATGCGGTTTGCATACCACAACTCCTCCACCTCCTCCTCTACCACACGTATCCAGGAAGTTACGGTTCAGGAACAGTGTCATTGAACTCTCTTCTAAGACTTTTGCAAGCCTTGGTATATCCCCTACCGCCATCACTGCCATGTGCTTCTTTCAGTCACCAGGAAACTAAAGAGAAATCCCTTCACTCCATCACCACCCCCAAATGAAGATCCTCTCTACTGCTGCTCTATGGTCTAGAAGTCAATGGGAGGGAGGGAAAAGGATGACCCACTCATGATATGTATATGTGTGTGTGTGTGTGTGTATGTGTGTGATATTTTTCCCCCAATTTACTCACTCACTTTGATACTCCACAAGATAAAACCACTAAGATTCTCTCTCATTGAATCTCAGTTGCCAAGTATCATGGAGGTAACACCATTCACTGGGAACCAAACAAAGGAGTTTACTTTGTCCTCTCATCAAGGGGCCAGTTTACATAAATAATTTAATGGGAGGTGCCCTTTAGATACCTTCAAACAAAACTTCATTCCCTATAATTTCATTATGTTGAATGGGAAACTCATCAAATTGATCAAGGGCTCCCTTGATCAACTCCCTTTATATTTCAATACATCAAAGATTCTCTGCTTCATTGGGTACTCCTTCCACCAACGAAGACTGGATTCCTTTTATGCCTTGGTAGACAGTATTCACAAATTGCTGTAGCTACGACCTGACGTCAAACCTTCTTGTGACAAGTCTTTCTGAACTTAACTGAGAAGAAGGGGGAGTGAGCCAATGAATTTTTCAGAGACCTCTCACTCCACAAAGACTTACCCAGGTCCACTGTGTCAGATACAGATTACATGAATAAATTTGTATGTAGGTTTCCTTTTGCAGAAAAATAAAACAGCATAGAATTTCCTACAAGATATTACAACATGTACATACATACATATTGTCAACAACAGGACAATTTACCTTGGGACAAAAAAGCAGATATAAGCTCGATTCATCACTTTGCTAGGCTAGGTAAAACCTGATGAGGCCAGCAGCCATTTATTGCATAAATAAACCATTAGAGGTAGAGAACAGCGATGTCAATATGGTGCAATCTACAGATTGACTAGTTGGTGATGGACATTAGCCAGTTCGAAGACATTAGCCATGAAATCTGAATGCACATATGCTATTTTTAATATATGTTTTCTATGTCAGAGTTGCTGTTTTATGCAAATTATTACAGGGATTTTTGTCATTGATAAGAAAGACGAAATCCTTGCTAGCTTATTTAAGCTTCTGAATATCAGAGCTACAAAATAAAAGGATTTACAACCTGAAAGATAAATAGGTTGGGGGAAGGTGAAGGATTTGACCCAGATATGATATTTTTGTGTTCAGGTGACTTAATTTATCCACAGCTCTGTGTCCTGTCCCTCTCCCCCACCATCCTCCATACATACACTCCTGGTCTCAGAAACATTGTGTTACCACCCCTGTTAGCCTCTTCCCCTGGGCATATTTACTCCCATAGACAAGGAGTACCTTTCCCTTTGATGTTCAGCAGTGAACATGAATGTATTCTAGCCAGATAATCAGCCTTCTCCATCTGTAATATGAAGGTGTATAATATAGCTTTCTTTAAGCTACAAGGCTTGCACTTTCAGAAAATCAGTTGATCAAGAAGGATGCATCCCATGAATTATAGACATGCATAGTATTTGGGAAGATTGACCTTCACCTAGACAGATAAATAAGTGATAACAGGACAGATAAATAAGAACATAGAGATAAATAAGTGATAATCCCAGGAAAACTTTTCTTCTTCCTAAACCAACAACTTGATTTTTCTTCTTTGCTAAGATACAGAGCTTGCCAGAATTTCCCACTAGACCTACAACTTAATCCAGTTGATGATCCCTTGCGAAACTGGACCTGACATTACCCATTTCCCAAGTTCATTTTTTGAATAAGTGTAGCTAGTTTTTAAGGATTGATAGGGGAGGTATGAGGAGGAGGTGTCACTTAATACCAAGACCTCTTTCTGATGGGGAAATAAAAAAACCCACCCTATTGGATCCAGCCTGATGAGGCATTCTGTCTGCGTTTCCCCATTCTCCTTAGCAAAACTTTGGGAGACTTTTTCTTAAATCCCCTGGGGAAAGTAAAAGTTGGTCAGAAAGTCCTCAGGGCACTTTTCTTGTCCTCATCCTGGGCAGTCCACTCCTGACCCGACTGCATACTTTATCCAGCTAATTAGCCCCCTTAGAAACACAAATCCAAAACAGGCAAATTGTCACAGAGGGCCTTTTCTTCCCCCTTCCAATTAAAAAAAAAAATCCACACACTTGAAATATACTCTTTTGACATAAGCTTCCAGCCCCACTCAGGGATTTTCCAACAACCTAATAGCAAACAGATTATAGACCAGAGGAGCATGTGTTCATCCAGTCCTCTCCTTGGTCCAACTGTGAGCTCGAGTTGTGATTAGAAGGGAAGGCAGGCCCAGGCAGTTGCTTTAACTCTGATGTTAAAATGGAAACTCCATGCAGAGTCCTCAGGAGGATTGGAGAACACTAGCTCTCTGGACCTTCAGAAATGGGATAATATTCCCTATTCTGGTCCTGCTAGTATCAGTTCCAAGTTGGAAAGCAGCCCCCTATCATAATTCAAGCTGGGGCTATAGCCGAGCAAGCCTTCTCAGATATTATAAGCCAGTGTGAGCTCAAAAAAAGCATTCACCGCTCAAGGCCAAATAACTTCAAAGCTAATAATCCTCTGGAGTCGGCGTGTGAGCGCTGAAACTGTCAATGGCAACTTCCACCATGCATAGTGAGCGTGGAACTTCAATAATGCCATCATGGAGGGAGGGACAAAGGGCAGATAATTCACAAAGAAGTGCAGGGGCCGCTTCAAATCTTTGAAACCTGCCCGGATTTACCGGGACTAACACTTCTCCACGTAGCCATTGGAGTCTTAGGCTACACTGATTAAGGATTTAGCTTATTCAAAGGCTTTCCCTGGTAGGAAGATGACAAGGTTTCAGTAGCTCGATTGATTACATTATCTCGCCCTAGCCTCTCCTGCTGACCGGTCTCCCCCCACACTGCCCCCCATCCCCCCCTCCCTTGGTGCCTCCCATCCCACACTTTGCTTTCCGTCCCTCCACATCTGCCTCCCCAAGGCTAGAGGTTTCTTTCCCTGGCTTTGGCCCCTTTGATCAGGGTCTGGGATTGATTCTCAAACTCATATACTCAAAACTCAGCCTGCAGATCCTAGCAGGACTGAGGAGGAAACCCCCAACCTCCTTCCCCCTCTCAGAGCCTATTCCCCTGGGCACCACATAATGCTCTGAGCCAGCTCACAAGAGCAGGAGAAGCAGGCTCGCACGAGAACAAGATCCTGAAATCAATGTGGTCACGGTCACAGTTCATAGGAAGAGAATTTTTAAAAAATTTCCATGAGCGGGTAGGTCAGGTAGAAACCCCTTATGGGTGTTTTTTTGTTTTTGTTTTATTATTAAATGCCAAAATTGCAAGCAACTGAATTAATTCAGGTGTTGCTACCATATCAATGTCAACAACCTTCCAGTTGGCTTCAGCCTTCCAACACAGCCAGTGTTGCAGACTAGGATCTGTCTGCCAAGCAAAACGGTCAATGGTGGAGGAAAGATAAGATACCAGTTTTAGAGAGATGTGATCTAGTCTCACCCTTTCATCTCACAGAAACTTGAGGCTCAGAGAAGTGATGTGACTTCCCTATGATCACACAGGTGATGAAAATAGGAGCCTGGATTTAAAATTCACATCCTCCAACTCCAGAAGCAAAGTTCTTTGTGCTGTCTCCACACAGGATACAGGCAGGGCACAGAATATATGCAGGAGATAAGGAAATCATACTAGCCCCCATTTCTATTTCATTTCAAAATTTTCACAGTTACTTTCCTCACAACAACCTTTAAGGTAGGTAGTGCAAAGACTGGAGGCAGTTAGGTAGCTCAGTGGGCAGAGTATTGGACTTGGAGTCAGGAAAGTCCGAGTTCAGAACTGATCTCAAGATACTTACCAGCTGTGTGACTGAACAAGTCATCTAACCTCTGTTTGCCCTAATCCTCTGATAAAGGAAATCAGTAAGATCTGCCAAGAAAACCCAATGGACAGTATGGTCCACAGGGTTATGAAGAATCAGACATTATTTAATGACTGAAAAACAAAAGTGTCAAAAGTATTCCCATTTTATAGATGAGAAAGAAACTTGAGGCTCAGAAAAAATGACTTGCTTACAGCAACAGTGTAAGTAAACTCTTCCTTACAAGTTGAGGAAGAGGCAAGTATCTGAGTAGGACTCCTGGAGTCCTGGACTCCTGAGCTGAGTTTGGAACAGAGATCCTTTTAAGGGAGTACATTTCCTGGTATCAATTCACTCCAACAAGCATTTATTAAATACGTACTGTGTACGAGGCTTTGTATTCTGAACTGGAGATATACAAAGACAAAAAGAAAATCTCAAGGAATTTACAAACTACTGGGAGGAAACATGTCCACAGAAAAGGAAATGCAAAGGGATTTCAGGAGGTCCTATTAGTAAGGTAGACTCTACATGCAAGGGAAAGTCTGCTTGCAACCAGATGGGAGCAGACCTTAGCTTAGTCTAGCACAGTGTGAAGAGCTTTGGATTAGAGACAGAGCTCCAAGGTTCGAATCTAGGCTTTGTCACTGACCGCCTCTAACCTTGGGAAGATACTTCCCCCTATGGCGACTTCGGAGTCCTCATCGACAAAATGGAGGAATTCAACCAGATGACCTCTTCCTGTTCCCTGCTCTCTGTAACACAGCACCTGGAGGAATGCTCTGGAAATGGTCTTTCCAGGTTACTAGCCAACTCTAGGAACTTCATGGCTATTTGGGGGTAAATTTAAGGAAAGATGGTTGTAGATGAAGGAGAATTTGGAATTAACAACACTCAGGTACAGTTTTTCCTATTAATAATTATAGTAGCTCCTGGTTCTATGGAACTCTGTTCACAACAGCCCAGTGACACAGAGAGTGGAAGTATTATTATCTCATTTCATAGATGGGGAAACTGAGGCTCAAGGAAGTGTCTGAACCACTAAGCAATCATAATTTGCTGTTGTTTAGCTATTATGGTCATGTCTGACTCTTCATAACCTCATTTAGGGTTTTTTTGGCAAAGATACTGGCATAGTTTGCCACTTCCTTCTCCAGTTCATTTTCCAGATGAGGAAACTGAGGCAAACAGGGTGAAGTGACTTGCCCAGGGTCCCACAGCTAATAAATATCTGAGACTGGATTCGAACTCAAGTCTCCCTGACTCCAGGTCCAGCATTCTATCCACTGTACCACTTAGCTGCCTAATAATAATATTAATAGCATTTATATAGTGCCTTAAAGTTTGCAAAGTGTTTTAATAATAATAATAATAGCTAGCA
Source organism: Bettongia penicillata ogilbyi (assembly GCA_023548195.1). NCBI lineage: Eukaryota > Metazoa > Chordata > Mammalia > Diprotodontia > Potoroidae > Bettongia > Bettongia penicillata. The sequence continues at coordinate 131,530 of JAJHZJ010000226.1, forward strand.
CTTATATAGTGCTTTAAAATTGGCAAAGTTCTTTAAAAACATTGTTTCCTCTTAATCTCACAACAATGCTGGGAGGTAGGTGCTCTTATTATCCCCATTTTATAGATGAAAAAGTTGAGGTTGAAAGAAATTAACTTGTCCAGGGTCACAAAGCTAGTCTAGCATCTGAAAGGGATTTGAACTCAGATCTTGATGAGTCCAAGCCCGGCACACTACCCACTGAACCACCTTGCTGCCAAACTCAGGTCTTCAGACTCCAACCCCAGTAGGTCTTTTAAAAATCCCACACTGCTTCTCCACCCTTTCCAGCTTTGCTTCTAGGAAAGATGAGCTCTGCCCATGTATTTGGTATCAGTTTCTGCATATTCTGGCAAGAAGAATGATCTTGCACTGAAAATGATGGAATGATGACTAGTGGGGACTTGATACTCACCACGAGAAGATAGCAAGAGGTCGCTAAGCTACACTAGATGGATAAAATAATAACAATAAAAATAGCTTGCATGGTACCTGACAAATATCACCCCATTTGGTCCTCATAATAACCCTACAAAGTAGGTGCTGTCTTATTCTCATTACGAGGCAATTGGACTTGTCTGGAATCACACAGCTAAAAAAAATGCCTAAAGCCAGATTTGAACCCAAGTCTTCCAGGTCCAGAGCACCATCATGCTGCCCCAAGGTACCTCCTCCAAATAAACTATTGGCTCAAGTCCTGGGAGAAAGATTGTCTGAGAAAGATCACCCAGAACCGGAGAAGGGCAAATATTGACTTGATGTTTTATAAAAGGAAAAAGAATGCTCTCTGTTAACTCTGGACCAGTATCTTGACTTCAATTCTTAGAGAAAGTGTAGAACAAATCATTAAAGAGATGGTTAGTGAAAACCTAGAAGAACCAGCATAGCTTCTTCAAAACCAAGTCATGCTCACCTGTGTTTATTTCCTATTTGACAGGGTTACCACACTAGGAGGATCACTAATACTGTAGACAATCGTTTACCGAGATTTCCGCAATTCGTTTGATGAAGTATCTCATACTATTCTCATGGAAAGCATAAAGATGGCATGATATAAATGAGTGTACTCAAAATTATTTGAATGTCTATTTCTAAAGACCAGTCTTTAATGGTTCAACGTCAGGATGGCACTCTAGGGTAGAGCCTCAGAGAATTGTGCCAAGTCCTGTGTTGTTTAATATTTCTACAGAGAATTGATGGCACACTCATTGAATCTAAAGACAATGCAAAACTGGAAAAGATAGCTAGCCTCTGAGTGATAGAGTCAGGATCCAGAAAGATCCTAAAAAGCCTGGAGCACTGGGAAATCTAACTGGGTGAAATTAAACAGGGACAAATGGAAAGCCTTACCTCTTGATTTTTAAAAAAAAAAATCAGTTCACAACATGGGGGGAGGCAATATATGATTAGATAGAAATTTGTCTGAAGCAATATCTGGGACTTTTAATGGATTACAAGTTCTGCATGTGTTCAGTCTGATGTGGTAGCCAAAAAAGGAAGGCAGTCTTGGGAGAAATGTGGTTTCCGGGAATAAGAAATTGAGCGCCCCTCTGTGTTCTGTCCTGGTCCAATCCCACAGACTCTTCTAGGTACCACAATTTAAGACAGACATTGACAACCTGGTGAATATCCAGAGGACAGCAACCAAGATGGTAAAGAGCCTTGAGTTCCTGTCTTAGAAGGATCATACAGGCAACTAAATGGTGCAACTGCCTAGAGGATTTGTGTCAGGAAGACCTTGTGTTCAAATCCAGCCTCAGACACTTATTAATTGTGCAATCCTGGGCAAGTAGCTTACCCTCTCTGTGCCTGTGTCTGTCTTCTGTAAAATGAAGATGATAACAGCATCTATTTCATGGGGTTATTGTGAGCATAAAATGAGAAGATATTTGTAAATTGTTTTGTAAATCTTAAAGTGCAACATAAATGCTAGTTATATCATCATTATCATCATCACTAGGAACTAGGGATGCTTAGCCTGGCAAGGAGAAGACTTTGAAGAGTCCTGTTCGCTGCCTTCAAGTATTTGAAGGACTGTTAGGTAGAAGAGGGTTTGGACCATTGTTCTGTTTACCCTCTGAAGGGAGAATCAGGAGCAATGCGTGGAAGTAAAGTGGCAAATCTAGGGCTGGATATCAGGAAAATTTTCCTAACAATCAAGAGTGTCCAGAATTGGGATGTGTGTCTCACTGAAAATCAAGTTAACATTGAATAACTACTTCTGAGATAGGATATGTGATAGAGAAGATTCCTTTCCCATGTGAACTGGATAGGATGTCCATTTAGGTCCCCTCCAAAAGTCTGAGATTCTACAAGAGTCTATAATGTAGTTCATGAATTCTTTAATTCAGCTCTTACTTCAGTGAGATCTCTGACCTCATTGTTGGAGCATTCCTTTTACCAACACAGGGGTAACCCCTCTGCTACTTTATAGGTCTTCTAGAGTTGCCATAGTTGAAAAAGTTAGCACACTTTGGCCAACCTGGGGATGGGTGTGGATTCTGAGTCTCTCTGAAGTTAACTAGATGGAATGTAAAGAGGCCTATATCTTTTGTTAATTTTCTAATGAGGCATTGGTTCTCAAGGGTTGTGAGGACCTGGGCTCTGAAAAGTGTATAATTACTCTGAGATGAGGTTTACTTTGAGGCTTACTTATTGGCAATATATGTTTGGGCAAATGAGACTCTGGACAACTGCTAAGGAGCCCCCCAGTTTTGAAAACCCAGATATTGGTGTTTCTTTCTCTGGTAACTATGTATGTATGGTCAGACAGTTGTCTGTCTGTTGGTCTGTGATATATGTATTGCTACAGACCGTTGGAAACCTTGTCTGTTGGTTGCTCTTTATTTCTCCGTTTGTATTTTCTCTGAAGTTCAGGGTGCTGACTTTCCCCCCTGAACTAAGTGAATGATATATGTGCTTGATTAAAGTGATTTTAAAAGTTGCTTTCCTTTTAGAAAAGTAGATCTAAGAATCTGTACAGCGGGCTCTCCTGTGTATGTCAGGGTCCTTGCTGTTACACTAGGTCAATCTTAAGATAAGAGAGCCACAATCTGTTATGGGGCTTATATTTAAAGTCTTTCTAGCTTAGTAGGACCTTCATAATACTTACTATTTGTTTTGCATATGTATTTTGTATTGACTTATCTATGTATCATTTCCCCCAATTGAATGGAAGTTCCTTGAGGACAGGGACTGTTTCATGTTTGTTATTTTATCTCCAGTGCCAAACACAGCTCCTCACTCATAGAATGCACTTAATAAATGCCAGATGAACTGAACTGCCAAGTTTGCATTCTTCTGGCATAGTTTCTAGAGCAAGAGTGGCTATGGTGTCTCCGCTATGGCAGGAAGACTGAGAATCTAGTCCTACATCTGACGCACAATGGCCGTGTGACCTTGAACAAGTGACCTGACCTCTCTTGGCCTCAGTTCCCCATCAGCAGAATGAGGGGGCTAAAGTAGATGGCCTCTAAGGTTCTTTCTAGTTCTCAATCTACATTCCTGTGATTCTTCCACAGATATCTTTATGGAGCTAATAACTCTGACTTTACTGGCCATTCGTGAGAAGAAAGAACAGGTTTTCTTCTGCCTGCCACCATCTGGGCAACTCACATTCACTTTTCCCTTCCTGTCAAAAGTAGCCTCCCTGATGCATTAACTGAAATATCTCCTCCACCAGACATTAGCTTCTCCCCAAGAATCCCTCAAAATGCAAAGCTATTTATCTACCATTGTGAGCCATGTACCCTTTGTCGTGTGTTTCTCCTTTTGGGAGGGAGTAGAGCCAACCTTATTTCATTTATGGAGAAGAGAACACAATTAAGTAAATAAATGACAAGATCATAGATCTTCAAGACAGAAGGAATCTTAGAGGTCATCAGTCCAAGCCCTACATTTTACAGATGACGAAACAGAGGCCCAGAGAAGTTGAGAACACACCACCCGTATGTGGCAGAACCAAAATTCAAATTCAGGTTCTGTGACTCTAAATCTGGCATTCCTTCCATGGAGCCATACTATCTTTCCAAATGATCACTTAAGCTTTCTTGAGTTTTAAGGTCTTCAAAACTATTTCCTCACCACAACCCAGGAGGAAGAGGTAGCAAAAGTGTTATCCCCTTTTAACAAATGAGATAGACAAAGCTCAGGTGTAAAATAGGAGGTACATGTTTAGCAATTTCTGGAACCAGTTTTCTGGATTTGAACCTATTTCCTGAGTCAAAAATTCTTTCCAGGACCCCTTACTGTCTTATGGTAGTGATACCTGTGCTACTTTAGACTCTTACATTACCATTGGCCAAGAGAGTTTATGTGTTAGCATAGAGGGTAGTCCTTATAACTAGGAAGAGTAGAGAACTGCTCAGATTGCACATTCAGAATATCCTAGGAGGAGACGTCCATCAAGTCTTTTAGGCCTTTGCACCTTAGGGTGAAAGAATTTTAGGCGTTTTCCAAAGAACTGACTTGGAAAGACTTGGGGGAGGAGAAAGAAGCCAGAGAATATCAAGGTTACATGGAAAAAGCATGAGACTAAATGCCCATCTTCTACTCTTGGTTTGGTAATTCATGAACTATTTTATCTTATACAACCCAATTCTTCTCTCTGAGTCTCAGTTTCCCTACTTGAAAATGTGGGACATTGATTAAATCATGGATTCTTAACTCAGGGAAACTATGAACTTTTTTACCTTAACTTTATTTCAATAGAACTGGTTCTTTGTAACCCTGCTTAGTTTATTTTATGTATTTAATAATTTTTACAGTATTCCAAGAAGGGATACATAGGTATCACTAGATTGCCAAAGGGGTCTATGACAAAAAATGGCTAAGTGTGCCTGGACTAAATGATCTCTAAGGTGACTGCTAGGTTCAAGGACCTTTTGAGAAGCTGATATGAAATGTAAAGGGATTTGGGAAAAGGGATAAAAAAGGGAGCCAAAGACAACAGAAGCAAATTTTGACTACTTCACCATTTTGATCCAGAGTGCCCCAGAGAAATACTCTTAGAATTAAAAATATGATTTCCTTTCTCAGACCTCACACAGCCCTTTGTTTATAGATTTCTAATGCATTTTCATTCCATGTTATGTATTATTGTTATCTGATTTTATATCATTCCTCTCCTAGACTATAAACCCCAGGAGGGCAAGAACCTTGTATTATTAGTTAAATTATCTAACTTCCCAGCAAAAGACTCTACATACAGTAGGTGCTTAATAAATTTTTATTGAATACATGAATGAAATAAAGCACCTAATACAGTACTTGACGTATAATAGGTTCTTAATAAATATTGAGTAAAATAAATGTTTCACAGTAAATAGATAAAACACTGAAACCAACAAAAAGTTCATAGGGAATATTTCTGAACTATTTTTTAATAAGCTCCTCACCATTTTCTAGGATTGTTTCATAGAAAATGAAAATTTGAATAAAAGAGGAGTTTCCTGAGGCTTTTTTTCTTTCTTATTGTCATGCTATTTTTTTTAAAAGACTCAATCTTTTATTTTAAGTTTTCTCTCCAAGAAGTACCTATTGACATCCTCTGGATTTTTTTTTTTAATTTCCTAGCCTGACCTAAACCCAGTCCTAGTTTTTCTCTCTCTATTTGTTTTCTTTAAGCAGGAACTTACACCAAAAGAATGGAGAAGTAAAGGGTCATTCTGGGGAAGGACAGAAGCAAAGACAGCTGGGAATAGCCTGCCTCTTTGCTAGGCTTGCTCATCTGTGCTAGCCTCATTTCTGCTGAAGGGAGCACACCTCCCTGCTAACTGGTGAAACATTTATGACAAAGGTTTTACATAGACTCTGTGAGGGGACTTATCTTCACATCCATTTTCTCATGTGCTTGCCTTTAGAGCAAGATCGCAGCTAGCTACACATTGGGGTTTACTTTATTGTATTTCCTTTTAAAGGCAACAAAACCTCAGCTGGCCTTATTACAGCAAGCAACCTGCAGGGGAGTCAGAGATCCTTCAAGACCCATAGGAAATCCTGACTCACTCTCAATTCTAGGATATTTATTTAGGGGTAGAGAGGGGCTGTCGGAAAGGACACAGGATACAATGCAAAGAGGTCAAGAAATAATGATCAGATTATAAGATCGTAAAAGCATTATAGACGTAGTAGCACTTTAGAGATCATTTAGTGGATAGTACCTAGTAGAATTTTATTACATTTTTGAATTAAAAATTGAATTTAGGCTTATAAAGTATATTTCTTATGAAGTCCCTGTAACGTGGGTAAAGTAGGTATCATTGTTCCCATTTTGTAGATGAATGCACTGAGGCAAGGAGAGGTTTCAAGCACTTTGCCCACAGTGTCAGAAGCAGAAGCTAGAACTCAGATCTGACTCCAGAACAGTCTCTCTAATATGATCACTTTTGTTAGGCAGGCAGAGTCAAGTCAAGTCAACATGCACTGTTCTAAGTACTCAGGAGATAAAGAAAGGCAAAATCATCTCAGTCCTCAAAGAGCTCACCTGCTAATGGGGGAAGAAACATGCAAATGATTATGTATAAATAAGATATATGCAGGGTAAATTGGAGAGTATCCCAAAGAGAAGGCACTAGCATTGGGGCTGGGGGTGGGGGGCAGAAAAGGCTCCATGTAAAAGGTGGGATTTTGTCTGAGAATTGAAGGAAGCCAGGCATGGGGGATAGTCGCTATAAAAGTATGAAGTCGACAATGAAAAATCCTTTACTTTTTCATTTTTTAGCTATTTCCCACCTCTAAACAATTCTGAAAAACTCATGTAGGAATCTACTTGTTCTCTTGGAAACCACCTCACCCCACCCAATAACACTGGCCCAAACTTGAGTCCGCTCAGAATGAGCCTGGATATTTCTGAAGCAGTCTTTTTGGGAAGGATCCTGTCATTCCCTTCCCATCCCCATCCCCACTCATCTCCCTAGGGCTGAGTCTAGATACTTCTGCACCTGGGTCTTGTTTCTGAACAGTATCACCCCATCCCCACATAACCAAGTCATTAATGTCCGTGCTCACACCTTCCTTTGAGTTTGGAACTCACTGAGGGAGGGATCCATGTTGCCAGACCCTCCAGATGGGCAGGGCAAGGCCAAGAGAGGGGCGGGGAGGGGAGTGCAGGAGGCTCAGTGAACAGCCCCATAGCTGCTGGCATTTACTCAAAGATTTCAAACCATTGTCTTTGTTCCAGCTGCCCTCCTCTATCTGCTTATCTCCTGCAAGTCCCCTGAGCCCTTGCTGAAGCGGAGGGTTACCCACAAGAGCGCTTTTTATGACTCTAAGTGATCCACAGAGCTGCCCATTGTCTCACGTCACTGCTCCAAAGGCCAAGTTGTACTAATAGGAAGTGATGGCTGATCCCATTTACTTGGAAACAGTCAGGGAAGGCAGGATTTCAAGGAGTTTCGATTCCTCCATCCTTTCTCCTGGGAGCTCCGGGGGAGAGGGAGGCCAGGAAATGACTTTCCTTAAGGGAGAGGAAGGGCTATCTAATTCAGCAAGGTGGGTAAGCATATTGTGCTTGTAGAAATCCTTTTCAGTCTTCCTCAGTCTGGTTTAGGGGAAAGAGCCTTGAATTTGGAGCCATCATTCATACAGTTTAGATCTCCAAAGAACCTCATAGAATGATGAAGAAGATGATGATGGTGACTCATTTATAGACAGGTCTTCACATATATGCACACACATATGCACATACATGCACAGAGTATTTTAAGGTATGCAAAGGACTCTTATATGCATGATCTTTGATTCCCACAACATCCCCATTTTACAGATTAAGAAACTGAGGCTCAGAGAAGTTAGGAATCTGGTCAAGGTTTTTATAGCTAGGACGTGTCAGATTGAATTTGAAACAAGATATCACTTGACTCCAAGTCCAATGGGCTTTCTGCTATACTCCCATTTTACAGCTACAGAAGCTGGAGCCAGGAGAAAGGAAGAGACTTGCCCAAAGATACACAGGGGAAAATGAGCAAAATTGGAATCCAGGTCCTCCTTCCACTGGATTACACCATTCAAATCTTCATTGTGTTATTTACTTCCTGTGTGACCAATGACAAGTCACTTTGTTTAGTGACTAGTGAGCATCCGCATCTGTATAAGTGAGGAGGTTGAATGAGATGATGTCTTAGGTCCCTTCCAGTCCTTTCTCTCTCTGTCTCTCTCTGTCTCTGTCTCTGTCTCTCTCTCTCTCTCTCTCTCACACACACACACACACACACACATATATACACACACACACACACACACACACACACACACACACACACACACCCCAGCCACAGGCAGTCAAAGCCTTGGCAAGCACTAGGTGGGGAGGAGGGAGAATTCCAAGAGGGCTGAACGGAGAACTTGGCCAGAGGTGGGCAAAAGACAGAGTTATTCTCAGCTGCTCTCCTCTATGAGTGGGAGTCCAGGTTGAAGAAGAAATACAAACAAAGCAGTCTGTTATTTTCCACTGTGTGCAGTGGTGTGGTAGGTTAAGGCTGGGAGCCAACAGCATCCAAACCACATGCTGCAGCGTTCTGAGCCTGGCCTCATCACCAGAGCTCTTACTGCGCATTAAAGTAAATGCTTGGCCCTCTCATCTCCAGGCTCCCATTGAGGAGGTTGTGGGGAATGCAGGGGGATGAGGTGTCTTTCCTCTCTTCTCATTAACCATCAGCACATCGACAGTAGCTGCTGTAGGGGTTCAGCGGTGTCGTACATTCCAGGAAAAAGAGACGCCACCAGGCAAGGGCTACGCTGGGATCCCAGGGGGCGAGTTGGAGGAAGCCTTGTCTCAAGGTTTCTCTGTTAATGCACCTCACAGACTCAATTCTCACCAAGAGAAATGAGCCAGAGTCTTTTGTCCCAAGGGATCCCAAAGCACTTTTCTCCTCCCCCAACAAATGCAACAAGTAGAGATCACATCATTGCTCAAGTCTCAGCCACTGCTGGAGAACCACACAGGCAAGGTGAGAGAGAAGGGACAGCTGCATGGCATAGTAGACAGCATATCCTAACAGAATGACAAGATCCTGGTTCCAGTTGGTTTCATCATTTGCTGGTTTGCAGACTATGGCTCAAGCCTCTGGATCTCTTTAAGCCTCATGTGCTTTATCAGTAAAATGGGAGTAATTTTCTTTGCCCTAACTACTTCATAGGTTTTGAGAAGAAAATTATTTGGTAAATCTTAAAATTGTAATATACTTGCCCCTTGTAGGAGGAGGCGCCTAAACTAAGCCTTGAAGGCAGACGGATTCCAAAAGAAGCAAAGAGGGAGGGCGTTCCACGTACTGGGACTACCAGGGCAAAGGAATGGAAACTAGAGATAAATAGGTAATGGTAAGCTGGACAGTTTGACCTGGAGCATAAGAAATAATATGAACTCAGACTGAAAAGATGGGGGCATTTGATGACGCTGGCTGAACTCGAGGCCAATCGATCAGCCAACTGGCATTTATTAGGTCCTTCCTGTTTTCTTATCTCTGAAATTATTACAAGTTAAATGTAAGTGACTTGACCAAGGTCACACAAGTAGTACTTTTCTAGCACCTCTCACCCTGCCTGACACATAACTGGCACTTAATAAATACCTGTTGTGGTGTCAGTCATTGTTAGAGCTCAGGTCTTCTGACTTCACAATTGCTACCCAATACAGTAATAGTGTGTTAACATGCTAAAAAAGCAAAGCAAAGTGGATGAAGGGCTGGCTTTGGTGTCGAGGCTGAAGTCCAGTCTCTAATATATATGACCTGTATGACCCATGGAAAATCACTTAACTTCTAGGTGACTGAGGGTATAGAGAGCTGGAAATGGAGTCAGAAAGACTTGAATCCAAATCCTGCTTCAGACACTCACCAGCTTGTATGACCCTGGGCAAGTCATTCTCTGAGCCTTGATTTCCTCATCCATAAAATGGGTATAATAAGAACACCTACCTCACAGGGGTTTTATGAAGATGAAATGAGATAAAGTATTTAAAGCACTTTGCAAATATTATACAAATTCTAACTATTGGGCAGTTAGGTTGTCCAACTGTTAGCATGCTGAACCTGGAATCTAAATCCAGCCTCAGATATCTACTAGCTATGTGACCCTGGACAAGTCACTTAACCTCAATCTGCCTCAGTTTCCCCATCTGTAAAATGGGATAATAATAGCACCTATCTCCCCGGGTTGTTGTGAAAATTCAAATGAGATAATATTTGTCAGGCACATTGTAATCTTTAACACGCTATATAAATGTTAGAGTATTATTATTTTCTCCATTTCCCCCCAAAAATTCTTTTGAGTTAGAATCAAATCACAATTACTAACCAATTGCTGCTTTTTGGTGGTTGAGGGAGTTTTCCCACACGCACACACCAGACCCAGATGCCCTTTCCCACTCCTTCCCCCAAATAAGAAGAGAGTAGAATCATAGGAGTTAAACACTGAAAGATGAAGATGTCTCATTCCTTAATTGTTTCTAACTGTGCAGTCAAGATAGTAAATCTGAAAAAGGATTTTCGGGGAATGGCTGCCAGCTCCAGACTCCAGCCAGACCTTAAAGAATGCGAAGACTATGGAGAATGACCTTGATAGTGGAGGAAAACAGAGGTGAGTGGTCTGTGTTTAGCTGAGTTAGACATTCGACAGCAGGGAGTACCTGGGCGCCCCTATACTTGAGAAAAGTGCCCTGAGCTCTTGGCTGCCAGTGCTCAGAGGCTCCTGGTAATTATTTAGCAGTTTACTGGCACTTGATGCTTTCAAAGTGCTTTCTAGCCATCAATTAGTTCATCCTCACAACCCCCCTGTGAGGTAGGGAGGTATCATGACTCCCATTTTTTAGCCAAGAAAACCAAGGTATACACAGGTTAAGCAACTTGTCCAAGGTCACATCTCAAGTCAAGTGGGCAAGTAGAGACCAGAACTCAGCATTCCTGACTCCCCGGCCTGTCCTTAGCCCACTGGCCCATGCCGCCTTCAATAAAAACCACAAGTTTATGTCTCATTGGAAAGACAGGTGGAACACACAGGATATTAGGAGCCGCACGAAAGGCCATTTAAGCTGATTTCCAAGGCTCCGTAGGGCTTTTAAAGAAACTTTTAACCCCTTACCTAAAGAGGCTGATTGGGGATAAAAAGGATCTAAGTAAAACAGTAACTTCTCTTCCTTGGTGCTGCTGTTTTCTGCATCTGGTGGCCAAGTTTCATTAGGCACAGTTCACTTGAAGAGACCCAGGAGACCTAATCACTTCATAGGACTCTCTTGGGACTGCAAGTAGCAACTTCCAAGAGAGAAAGGGAATTGTTAATATGCTATACTAGTGGGTATAAAGAAACAGTGTGTGAAAAGTGTGTGGCCTGGTGGACCTCACTCCCTGACCACTCACCCTTGTCTTTAGAATACCCCCCCACATCACCCTGGAAGTGAACTGGAAGGCATTTCAAAGCCAAGGTGCCCAGGGGCACATCTGGTACCACATTCAGGCAATGGGGCATAGAAGGAGCAGCAGTGGAAAAACCAATGAATTTGCAGTCCTGGGACCTGGATTTGAATCTTAACTTTGCTGCTCACTCCCCACATGGCCCCTCATTTCTCTGGGTAGCATTTTCCTCATTTGTAAAATGAAAGGGTTAATTGACTAGATGACCTCCAAGTAGCTTTGCCGTAATGACAAAGAACTGAAAAAGGAGTGCCTATCAACTGGGGAATGCCTAAACAAATTACTGTGTATGAATATAATAGAATGCTACTGTTTTATAAGAAATTATGCAAGATAGTTTCTGAGAAACCTAGGAAAGACTTACGTGAACTGATGATCTGAATGAAAGGAGGAAAATTATACATCTAGAATAAGTTATATAATAACGACAACATTGTGAAAACAAACAACTTTGAAGGACTTAAGAATTCCAATCAACTCACTGATCAACTCTCATTCCAGAGGGCTGGTGAGGAAGCAGGCTAGCTCACTTCCTAACAGAGACGTGTGGGCTCTGGGTATGGATGGAGACCTATTTCTGGATATGACCAATTCAGGAATTTGTTTTGCTTCATGACCCATATTTGTTAAAATGATTTTTCTTTTCTTTCTTTCACAACATGTGGGAAAGAGAGGAGGAATATAGATTTATGTACTTTGAAAAAAAAAATTGAATTAACTGGGGAAAAAAAGACTCCACTCAAACTTAGCCAGCAGTTACAATGAGCCTTCCAGCCATAGGGGACTCTCTGTGCCATGGTGAGAGCTAGAATGTCATGAATGGACAATAGAACATAGGCCAGTTTGACTGGTGCGTGGAGGACAAGGGAGAGAGAAATGTGTAATCAGATTTAACTTTTCCAGACCTCTATTTTCTTGCTGATGGCAGAAGAAGATTGGGCTAGAATCAGGGGTACTAGACGATATCTGAGACAGCTTACAGTCTTACAAATCTCTATTTTATAAGCACTAATTGCATGAAAACTTTTCTGATTTTTCTTCCCCCCCAAAAAAAAATTACTTGTTTCCCACAACCCTCAAAAATGCATTTATTTTGTATATACTTGCACATGTATCTGTTGTCTCTGTGGATAGAATGTAAGATCCCTGAGGGTGAGGACTTTTTATTTCTGTCTCCACAGTGCCCGCAAGCATAGTTGTTCTATTGCTTCAGTTGTGCGCAACTCTTCATGACCCCATCTGGGGTTTTCTTGGCAAAGATACTGGAGTAGTTCGCCATTTCCTTCTCCAGCTCATTTTACAGATGAGGAAACTAAGGCAGGCAGGGTTAAGTGACTTGCCTAAGGTCACACAGCTAGTAAGCGTCTAAGACTGGCTTGAACTCAGGTCTTCCTGACTCCAGTTCTGGCACTCTATGCATTGTCTGGCATAGAGTAGATGATGAATAAATGCTTGCTGATTATTTGATCAATTGATTGATTAACACAGGATTGATCTTCCCCCCTCCCCCTTAGCTTACAAATCATTTGACCTTGATGAGTGTACCAATAATCTCTAAAAATGTCTGTCCAAAAAGTATCTGTGATTTTGTGCTACCTATCACATAGGGCTGTGGTAAAGATCAAATTATATAATGTCTGCAAAATATTTTGTTACCGTTACTACTTCAAAGGAGCACCAATCCTGGATAATTCCTGTCTGTGTTCCCCCATCAATCCTTCACCAAGGATTTACCCAGTATGCTCCAAGCCTTCCTTCATGTTCTTTTTACCTATCTTAGGAACTAGTGTAGTGTACAAGCTATCTATTCCAGGCTCAGTGACATAACCAACCAGTCTATCTTTTCCAAGCCTATATTTCTGGTAGAATTTCTAGTAAGCCCCTTGAGGCAATGGGTCTTTTTTCTTGTGAGGTTTCTTTTCATTTGTATCTCCAGTGCCTTGCATGGACACAATGGATCTATGATCTTACTGATTTCTGAGATCTTGTCAATGATGCAAATGAAAACCTATCCATTCTTGTCTATCTTACATGACTCTTGCCCAAGTTCTCCCAAAAGTAGGCACAGGGTATCCACCCAGTGTTCTGGAGGAATTCCTTCTGCCATCAGAACAATGCCAGTGAAGCATGAAAGTTGTCTAATATCTGCGATCCACCAATTTTTTTTAAACTTGTTTGGTCACTTTTAGTTTTGTGGATGTTTTTGGTTTTTATATTATATATGTTTACAGATTACTCTCACTTGGTTAGAGTTCTCTTGTAATACAATAAAACAAGTAAGCAAAATTAATAATACAGTTATCTCATCTGAAAGTGAATATAGCATTTGAACTGAGGTCTTCCTGAGTCTAGGCAATTAGTTGATGTAATGTCTAGAATGCCAGACCTGGAGTCAAGACGTCTTATCTTTCTGAGTTCAAATCTAGCCTCAGACACTTACAAGCTAGATGGCCAGTCACTTAATCCTTTTTGCATCAGTTTCTTCATCTGTAAAATGAGAAAGAGAAGAAAATGGCAAAACGCTCCAGCATTTTTGACAAGAAAACCCCAAATGGAGTCACAAAACTGAACCACTGAGTGACAACTTCTTGAATGCAGGCTTGGCACTCTATCCACTTTACCACCTAGCTGCCCTTCCCACCCTTCACCCCATTGCGGAAAAAAAGAGAAAAAAAATCTTGTAATAAGTAGACATAGCCTAGCAAAACAAACGCCCCCAAAAGCTGTACGTAAAAATGTAAATGTCTCATTTCATATCCTAAATCTATCCCCTCTCTCTAACAGACAGTATAGTTTATCTACCACTCTTAGCCCATGGACCAACCCATTTTCTCTTCTTATCATGTAATTCTTTGATGCCATCTTTTACTCCCATTTTCCAGAGTTTCCTGTTGATTATATTTTGCAGTCTGCTCATACTTACATTATGTCCCTCTCCATTACCCTCTTTTTTTAGCTGTTATTTTTAGTTATTCAGAAGTAATTGTATTCTTTCTTATCGCCATGTAACAGTGCCACTAGGGTGTTAATATTGAAAAGATGAGTCCTTGGTTTCATGTGAAGTTTGAGATCTATAAAGATGTTTTGTGATTTCCTAAAAGCCACTCAGCCCAGCCCTCTCTCCTCTTGTTCTACTGTATGGTATATCCCAGATAGGCATCCTAATGAACAAGCTCTAGAGAGTGCCCATTCAAATACAGTTTGAAATCTGAGCAACGAATGAACACTTTATCCACTTGGTCATCCCTGTGTGTATGGAAAGACCAGACACCTTTGAGTGATTACAGATCTCTTCCAGGAGGTTCTGTGGTGTTCCAGGGATCGATAGATGTCACCTGCAAATAGGGGCAGCTCAAGACCCTCATCATCATCTGCAGGGAATTCCTCTACTGAATCACCTCTATCAGAGGGGCAAACTCCTTTGCCAAGCATACATATTCCTGATATTTATTGTTAGAGGGTCATTAAGAGGGTCGTATTTTCCAAGGAATCTTGAATGAATTTGATGTATGTATAGGAGATACCTCATTGTAAAAGAGACTGGTAAACAGTTTTGTTCTACCAAAGCAAATGCTTTTTGGCAACTAGCAAATAATAAGCAAAATAGGATCTAATGTTCTGTGCATTTTTTCAGTTGATTTTGAAATAATAAAAATATAGTTCATTGTTCAATATTGTTTGTGAAATTTCAATGGTTCCCTGTTGATACCTTGACTGCACATGCCCTCAACTCACATATAGATAACTGCCAAAGATTCTATATGAATGGAAAACTAGGCATATACATCAATAGTTACTGATAATTCTCTTGGTCCCCTCCTTTTGGGGTATTAATATGGTCTTAGATTTTTCCACACTTTTGGTATATTCCCACTCTTCATATACCTTCTTTCATGGTCCCTCAACACCCTACAGTTTTCACCTCTATATACACCCAATCGAATCCAACTGCATTTCCCATCTCTAAACATTTTCAAGAGTGTGATGTTAAGGACCAAGTGTGATGGTGCCATGCTTCTTGGTGGATAAAAAGTGTGTTAAAATAATAAATCTTTTGCTGAAACGGGGGGGGGGTGTCCAAGAGAAGAAAGCACTTACCCCAACGTCAACATAGATAAGTAGAAGAACCCCAATTCAAACATAGGTTCTCTAACTTCAGATACCATCTGAAACGTGAAACACTAGTCCTCCGACTCCACATCTGCCTCCCCTTCTCTGGCTTAATTCTGCCCTTTCACCCACAAAGATTGCAATGGGGGAAAGACACGGAAGGGTTGCCATTGGCTTTTTATTTTTAACCAAAGTGATCCCAGATTCATCACAGTAGTCCCCTTGAAGGTGAATTGAAGGAGATGATCCCTAAGGATTCCCCCAGCTCTAACGCCTAGATTCTTAGGATACCTATGACTAAGGGCACAGAGGGCACAGTAAGCTCCACTCCTCTGCACTCCCCTCTCCCTGGCGGAAAGCTCCAAGGGGCGAGCGTGGTAGACACTGGGGCAGCACCAGTTCCATCGTCAGGCTCAGGCTCTCTCTCAGTCCTGAAGTGCGAATGCCCTATGTCTGCTCGCTCCCAAGCTGTCCGACCTCCTCTGTTTACAGACACCTAGCATGTCAACACAGCGAGGGCACTCGGAGAAACGCAGCAAGCTTGGCAGAGAGCGCCAAAGCCCCAGCAGGGTGGCAGCAGTGGAGGCGAGGCCAAGGCGGGCGAGCGCCTGGCTGCACCTCTGTTTCTCCTGCTTTCCTCACCCCTTGCTGCGCTCGCTGCTCGCTCTCTCCCCGTAACCTTTGTCGCGCAAACGAGCCTCTCCCTTGTGCGGCTCCGCCCGGTGCAAGGCGGCGGCCCCCCGCGGCAGCAGCCCCCCGCAGTACCAGCCCCCTGCCGTGCCAGCTGTAATTGGGCTGCCCGGCTGACCGCGCCCGGGCTCCTGCGAAGGAGAAGGGGCAATGGCCTGCCGAGCGCCGGAATATTTCAAAGGTTAAATAGTACAGCGTGTCCTGACGGGGCTGCCTCTCACAAGCCGCTGGGCTTTTCAAACTCGGATGTCTTGTTTCCAGCGCTTTCTCACAATCGCCATGGGACCGGCTTGGCCAGCAAAGCTACGGGCTGCTCGGGGTGGATTCACTTTTGCCTTTTATTTTCTTTTACCTCCAGCATCCAAAGGCGTTTATTTGGCGCCCCAGGCAAGGAGAAGGGATCCCAGCAGAGACAAGATGCTCGGATGGCCCCTCCTATGTTAGCTCCTGCAAAGGGTTGACAGCAGGGATGAAGAGAGTGGTCCCTGCTGTCAACTCTTTCCAGGCTATGGCGGGGCTGAGGTTTTAGAATTCCCACTCAGGTAAAGCTCACCCCAGGGAGAGGGCAGTGAGAGCATCCTGGCTTCTAAGGCTGATGGGGAGCTGGGGGGGCAAACACTGCCGGTCAAGTTTAATAAGAACCCTTGGGGGCCATCTTGACATGTCCTGTCCCTCCTACCCTCCAATCATCTCAGAGGATCATAGGATTTTAGCGCTAGAAGGGACCTTAGGGATCGTCTAGTCCACTAATTGAATTGAATTTTACAGATGAGAGAACAAACTCAGACAGGAAAAATGATTTGCCAAAGGTCACCCAGTGTCAGAGTTAAGATTTGAACTCAAATCTTCCGACCCTAAATCAATGTTCTTTCTACTACATTTGTCCTTTCTGGGCAGTGTTCTGTCTATTACTGAAATGTCACTATTTGAAATCTGTTTCTTTGTTCAATTGGGTTCCTGCCAATAATTTAGTAAATATCCACTCAGAGTAAATCATCTTGCCAGGCCTTGGGGGAGGGGCAAAGTTTAGAAAAGATACAGTCCCTGTCCCTGGGATGTGAGGGCTTCATAATTATTTGAGCATTGATTGATCCTGGAATTTGCGATCCTGAAGGAAGACGATGCCGGTGCACAGATAACTATAAAGTAAATAATCTTGCCCATGACCCTTACTCGTTGGATCTGACCATAAAAAGGGGACAACCTCTCTGTGTCTCAGTGTCCTTGACTGTAAAGCAGGGCTATGAATAATGCTTATACTAGTCTTTATCAGGTTCATGTGAGGAAAGCCCTTTGTAAACCCCTGTGTTATATGAATTAGTTAATAATGATATGAACAAAAATAAGTAGGGTAGTGGCACCAAGTAGTGTGTGTTAAATGCCTTTGCTACATATCCTCTCTTAAAAATGTAATGCAAATAACACACAATAGGTGGTTAACACCTGAATGTGAATGAGTTTATATTTTCTTCTCTGACTGAAGTTGGAGAAAAGAATAGATACTAAGAAGGGAAAAGCAGAAAAATACTAAAGGGATAAGGGAGGAGCATCTGTAGTAGACTAGTTTTTGTGTAATTCAACATTTACCCAGGTAAAATATTACAGGGGGTAATGACAAGTTACAGAGATATGTCTTGAAATTGTAGCAGGGGCACTTACTAGCAGCGTGACCCTGGGCAAGTCACTTAACCCTGATTGCCTCACCCCACACCCCAAAAAATAAAGAAAGAAAAGGAAAAAGAAATTGTAGCAGGGAGCTAAAGAAAAATATAGTGTTACTTCACTGTGGACACACATCCCAGGGGGCTACGCTGGGGTACTAATAGCATTCAATCTAAATACATACTAAATACATTCATTCTACTCCCCATCATCTGATGAACAGAGATAGGAGACAGTAAGATGAGAACAAAAAAATGGAAGGTGGTCCAGTCACACTGAACCGCCTTGTTCTCATCCTGGTCTCTAACAATGCTGCAGGATTTCTGCATTCCTGAGATTACTGACTATGGTTCAGAAATCATATCTCTCAGTCCTTTTGTACCCTAGGCTAGGGGACTTTGACTCTTCAAAGGAAGGTAGGGGCTTTCTTATTATCTTCTTACTTATCTTGCTATTAACTCACTGTTAGCCATTGTTTTGTCCTTAGTGCCAATATTATTCTCCTTGAAGAAGAGAGAGAGGGAGTGAGAAAGGAAGAAGGAAAAGGAACAAGACAAAGAAGAGGAGAAAGAGGAGGAGAGGAAGAGGAGGAAAGCTCTGTCCTCTCTCTATTATAAATGTTCATCATCTGATCCACCCTGAGCTATAGAACTATTCATTATTTATCCTTCCTCTTTTTTCCCCAATATTGACTTTTAAAAAACACCTTCTGATTATCCTTAGTTATTTGCCAGCCTCTGTTCATTCAGTTTTAGCATCCTGACACTATTTTTACAGAAGCACATGATGCTCTTGCATCCTATTTCTGTGCAGTTCTTTTTGAAAAATTAAATTACTAAGTTCCCTAAATAGCCATACCAATCTTTTCAAACATTTACCCCTTTTCCTCCTAATTGAAATTGTTTCATTTTATGTCTTCAGCATTTCATTTTTGAGAATATCTCATTTGTCCTGGGATGACTTCCCCTATAGAATTTTGGATCGTAAGATCTTACCTATCTGTTCTATCAACCCTGAGATCCATTCTCCCCAAATCTAGGATGCCCATCTCTAATATGTCCAACTTTCCTCTATCAAAAATTCTAAAAGGACATGATTACTTCATCCCAGCATTTCCATCTTAGAAACCAGCTTTTTCTTCTTGGCAACAACATGCCTGGAACAGCCTCTCTTCCTATAATTCTGCATGTACTGAAGTCTTTCTTTTTTTTAAAGACCCAGATAAGACATCACTTCTTACATGAAACTGTCTGTGATCCATCCTTATGGCCAGGTGAAAGTGACTTCTTCCCTTCTATATGTTGATCCTTTTTCTCCATGAACATAATTTCTTCTCATTAGTTTCTTTGTAACTCTCCCCTCCCCTTCTTTGAATGGATATGCTGGTTGCTCCAATCTTAAGTAACTTTAATATAGTCCTGAGTGTCTGAATAATATAGATTCAGGTGTCCTTTCTTTCAAAAATTTTGACTGGATCCAATTTGATCAACACTCACCAAAGATGGAATTAAGTTTAAATTTACCATAGTGTTTTGCCTGAACTTTTTGTATGCATTTATCTCATTACCTTTTGTATCCTGTTACTTGCCCTTCTACTGCCCTTCTACTACCCCTGAGGACATGTTATTTTTCATCTTTGTATTCCCAGAACCATGGGATACACACACATATATACATGTGTGTGAACATACATGCACGTGTGTACATATATATTGTTTTTGTTGAATTGATAGCTTTTTGGGGTAACTGTTAAAGGAAACATCTTTCTACCAACCTAATCTCAGCCAACTTTAGTCAGCCTTTGTAGTATGTTTGTAAATACCATTCCCTATTTTTATTTATGTTTTTACCTGAAGGGCCTGAATTCCAATGTGCCAAGAGCAATTTTGGTCCTATTTCTTTCCATTAGCTTCTTTCTTTCCATTAGCCTCTTTGTCATTTTCGTACGTTTCCTCGAGTAAACATGCTGGCCCCTTCAATCCTACATAAAGCTGGTGCTGTCTTGACTGTCTCTTTGGAGACTGGCCCAAGGGCAATTTCTTTTAAAAATCTTGACTGGATCAAATTTGAGCATCTCTCACAGTATCCATCTTGCAAAAACCTTGTGAACCTGTTGGGTATCCTTCTTCCTGGTATGGATGCTGGAAGTCCAGACTTCCAGAGAACAATGAGACGCAGATAGGATTTGTAGATTTGTACTCCTCCCCTCCTTTGAAAGACAATGACAACATAGAGCTTCCTCATTTGTATATAAATAAGATGGTTCACTTAAAGCTTGCTCACAAATGAAAATCTGGATGTATGTACCCTAAAGAGGCATAATAGGTGATGAGCCAGTGGATAAAAGGCAGGACATTAAGCCTGTTACTCAAAGCATCAGTCCAGAACATCAAAGCTGGGGTCTACATCAAAAACTGGTGTGTGGGTGGCTAAGGCAGAAGTTACTGTGATGGTATATCATGAAAGCTACCATGACAAGAACAAAGCTTTGGGAAATGAAGCTGAGTCAAAGTGTCACCTCTTGGCACGCCTTCATGTTGGCTTTCTCTTCTCCATAAATCCCCAATAATCTTTGCATTTCAGTTTCCTGATGTCCTCTACTTTTCCCTTGGCTCAAATGCTCTGGGTCATAACTGATTTACCCATTCATCTTAGCCCTGGGCATCTCAGTATCCTGAAGATACCCTTGCTAACCCTACTGTGCTCCCCTCCATTCCTCCCACCTTGGACCCGCCCTCATCTGCGCCAGATAAGAACTGTCAGCTCCTCTACTACCTTCCCCTCACTCACCTGGGGATTTTTCCTAATCAGAGACACATATTGTCCTGCCCTCTAGCCTCTGGAGCAGACAGAGAAAGAGAGATTAGACCTCTCCCTTCTACCACAGCCTAATCTCAGTGTCTATTTGTAGGAAAAATAACACTAGGGTGGAGGAAAGGTGGTCAGGGACAGAGAAAAATGGAAAGCTCCTGTATCTGTGAGGCAATCGCACCGGTTCTAAAAGTTGATCTTTCAGGACTGGTGATGGATGGATTGAGTTCATTTCTGCAGGTAATTGTTTAAATGTTGTAGGGGCTTTAACATGTCGTCTGTTAAACTTATTGGTGATGCAGCCATTCCGAACTTGTAATGTGGGTAATATTTAGATGATTTACTAGGTGACGCGCAGTTTTGGATTCAATAGCTGATGTGCTTGATTCAATAGGTGATGCATCTAATTCAACCGGGAGCCCATCTAATTCAAAGGTGATGCATTTGATTCACTAGCTGATGGTCCTGATTTAGAAGGTGATGGATCGAGCTCACGGTGAAGGATTCCAATTCCCCCATGCAAGGCATTTGCTTCAGCATGTGATGTATGAGTTTTAATAATAATACATGTTTCTCCGATAGTGAATATATCGGCTTTTTTCTTGCTGCCCAGCGCATCTCTGACCACAGTCAAATAGTCACTTCCAGGCGGAGAGATTCCTGACACAGAAACAAGCCTGAGGGAAACAAAGGGGTACAACAGAATTAAAAATAAAAGTCCAAATTTCTTTAGATCACAGCCACAGTGACTGTGACCTCTGACTCCAGACCTCCCCGCCTCTGTTAATGCTTCATCTTCTTTTCGAAGGCAATGCCAGGGGACACAAGCTTTAGAAGGTCCTACTGAGCTGGGAACCCTTTAAGCATAGGTCAGTCAATAGACTATTTAATAGTCATCTACAGTTCAGAGACGTTCTTTACAGGATCATGAATTTTTCAGCCACAGAAATTCACAGAGACCACCTAATAAGGTATGAAAGAGGCTGCATCATGGAGGGAAGACCCACTCCAATAAAATTTAGAAACCTTAAAGTACCAATGTGTGAATTCTAGTCCAACAACTGAGAGATCTCCCATCCACCCTCTGTGAGTTTTGTCTCTCTGGCAAAATCAACCTTTTTTCTGTCAAGGACGCCTTGAGAATATGATGAAACCAATGAACCTCTTCTCAGAATAATATTTCAAATGCATAAAATACAGTGTGGTATATTACAAGGGAAACTGATTATATTGAAATGAAGTTATCAAAATATTAAGAACAAGCAAGTACATGGACCCCAGGTTAAGAACTCCTGAGCTAGACCATGAACATGAAGATATAGAATATGCCATGTACACACATACATGCATATGTGTTTATATGTTTGTATGCATATACTCATGGAGAGTGCCTAGTGCAGTGCTGGAAAAAGCAACTGCTCATTATATTCTTTAAATGATATCCCATTTTCTTTAAAACGTAAATATTATTACTGATGTATTTTGTTTTTAAATCAATCACTTCAGTCTTCTTTCTTCCCTACAGAAATCTTCCTTGTGGCAAAGTGAAATAATTAAGTTGCGCTTTACAATACAAATGTGGTTGATTTGATCAGTCATATCTGACTCTTTTTAATTTCATTTGAGGTTTATTTGGCAGAAATACTGCAATGGTCTGTCTTTTCCTTCTCCAGCTCATTTTACAGATGAGGAAATTGAGGCAAACAGGCTTACGTGATTTGCCCAGGGTCACACAGCTAGTAAGCGCCTGAATTTGAACTCAGGTCCTCCTGACTTCAAATGTGATACTCTATCCACAGAGCAACCTAGCTTCCCTTACAATGTAATGCAGCTGACAATATATAGAATTTCCTTTCCTAGTAGTATGTACTTTCTGATGGTACTCCATTTCTCTGTCATAAAAAAAAATTTGTTTCATTATCTTCTGTTTGGAAAACATTGGTGTTCCAATCACTCTAAGTTCAACTTCCCCTAAATGAGATTTTCATTTATATTCTTATTTTTATAATAACAAATTTCATTTTCATTCATATATGTTGTTTCATTTACACACAAAATGATCATTGTATATAATATTCTTTTAGTTCTCTTTATTTCATTCTGTATCAGTTCTTTTAAATCTTTCCATGTTTCTCTGAATTCCTCATATTTATCATTCCTTTACTGCTCAGTAATACTCCATTTACATTTATAAACCTTTGTTTCAGCTGTTCCTCAATCTATGGAATCCACTTCGTTGCTTAGGGTACTCAGAGGGGATGTGTGGACTTCCACATAGCTCAGTAGCCCCTCTGTCACTGGGGTCACTGGTCATTAGAGGCTCAGAACCTGAACAGGTATTTACTATATAACATTATCCGACATAACATTATTTCATAATAATATCACTAATACATTATCAACAAATTTTAACATAATATTAGAATATTAAACCTCACTGGAATATTGGGTATTTTGTTTAATTTCTTTTTTTATTAAAAATGAGGGCTCAATGTGCAGGGGGGAAGGGAGACATTTTTGTTTTCTTTTCTAGAAATGATGGAGATGAAAAGACAAAAGATTTCAATAAAATGTATTTTAAAAGAAAAAGAAAAAAACACATTTTGCTAATCACTCAAGGTTATTAGATGGCCTAACTGTCCCATTACAGCAACTAATTTACTTAAACAAGGTGTTTTTCCCAATTAAACTAAGTTAGTTGGAGATAATCCCCATGGTAACTTTTCCAATTCCCTTTGGGAGATATGCTCAGCGATAGTAACACATGGATGTTTGGACACTAATTAATTCTTAGAGTAAATGTTTAGAAACTACTTTTAGAAGAGCTCCTAAACTGCTCCAGTAGACATTGGTGTCTAAATATTCATGGGTTGCTGGTATTGAGCATTGATGCTGAGGCAGACCCCAGCTTAACAGAGAGGAAAACATCTGATTCCAGAAATTCTAAGATAGAAACATAGTACCATAGATAGAGACCTCATTACGTCCATGAGCGTTCTTGTAAATGTTTAACAACCAGATTTCTGCAACACTCATTTAAGTTTAATCTACCTCGTTAATATTTTCTCTGTCACTTTCTTAAGCCTAGATAATCAACAAAACATCACATCAAACAAATAAGAGGTATAAATATTCCCATGGAAAACTGAATATTTTTGGTGAATTCGAACTAGCTCCAGCTCACCCCTGAAAGTCCAACTCCCTCATTTTACAAATGGGGAAACTGAGGCACAGAAAGGCTGTGATTTGTCCAAGGGGACACAGATAGTAAATATATGTTGGATATTCACTAATATCCTGCTAGCAAATAGAACTTGAATCCAACATGCTAGCCTTCATACTCACATTACTATGGCACTTTAAATTGATCAAAGAATCAGACCTATAGAGCTGGAAAAGGCTTTGAAGATTACCAAGTACAGAGGTGTCAAGCTCAGGAGTGCCTAGGAATCAGGTTAAAATGCAATTGGGAAAGTTTAATAAAATAAATAAAAATACAGTACAACATAGGTAATGTTAATGGGTGGTTTTCTAAGTCAGTGGATGCCCATCAAGATCTATTTCTACTTGAGTTTGACACCATTGATCTAATTCAACCTCCTCATTTTACCAGTGAGGAAAATGAAATCTCAGAGAGGTTAAATGAGTTGCCTGAGGTTTATAAAAATCTCCCCCCAACAAGAATTCTGTGAGGTTGGCAGTGCAAGAGTAAATCATTTTCATGCTGGAAATCAGGAAACCAAGGCTCAGCAAAGTAAAATGACTTTTTTTTTAAAGGTCAAGACTCTGGTTTCAAGTCCAACAATCTTTTCACCATTCCATGTGAGCCAGACATCAAGCATTCAGATAATTGACTGGATTTTTCACTTTCCTCTAGAAGTATTACCTTTTGGGAAAGGGTCTTATAACCACTATTATTTAACTTTTTAACTAATTTTTTTCAATTATCAAGCATTTTTTTCTCCCATTTACCTCCCTCCAATTGAATAAAAAATAGAGAAAAACAAAATATTTCTATCAAATATACATAGTCAAGCTAAACAAATTTCCATGTTTGCCATGTCCAAAAATGTATCTCATCCTATATGTTTAGGCTATTTTTCTCTGTGCCAGAAGGAGGGCAGCATTCTTCATTATTGGGGAGCCAATCTTTTTTTTTTTCCAATTTTTAAACATTTTTATTTAAAGTTTTGAGTTCCAAATTTTATCCCTCCCTTTCCCCTTCCCTGAGATGGTAAGTCATCAGATAGAGGTTGTACATGTGCAATTATATAAAACATTTCCATATTGGTCATTTTGCATAAAAGAAAAAAAGTGAGAGAAATAAAGGGAAAAATAATATGCTTCAGTGATATTCAGTCAATATCAGTTCTTTCTCTGGAAGTGGATAGTATGCTTCATCAATAGCCCTTTGGGATTGTCTTAAATCATTGCACTGATGAGAACAACTAAGTCATTGAGAGTTCTTTATCAAACAATATTGCTGATACTATGTACAACATACTCCTGGTTCTGTTCACTTCACTATGTATCAGTTCATGTAAGTCTTTCCAGGTTTTTCTGAAATCATAATGCTTGTCATTTCTTATAGCACAGTGATATTCCATTACCATCATATATTACCATCATATACCACAACTTGTTTAGCCATCCCCCAATTAATGGACATCCTTTTAATTTCCAATTCTTAGTCACCACAAAAAGAGCTACTATAAATATTTTTGTCCAAATAGGTCCTTTTCTCTTTTTTGGATGTCTTTGGGGTATAGACCTAGCAGTGGTATTGCTGGATCAAAGGGGATGCATAGCTGTACAGCCCTTTGGGCATGATTCCAAATTGTTCTCCGGAATGGCAGGATCAGTTCATAATTCCACCAACAGTGTATTAGTGTCCCAATTTTCCCACATCTCCTCTACCTTCCAACATTTTCATTATTTTTTATCATATTAGCCACTCAGATAGATGTGATTGTTTTAATTTGCATTTATTTAATCAATAGCGATTTAGAGCATTTTTTTCATATCACTATAGGTAGCTTTGATTTCTTTGTCTGAAAACTACCAGTTCATTTCTTTTGACTATTTATCCATTGAGGAGTGACTGGAATTTTTATAAATTTAACTCAGTTCTCTATATATTTAAGAAATGAGGTCTTTATCACAGATACTTGTTGCAAAATTTTACCCAGTTTTCTGCTTTCCTTCTAATCTTGGTTGCATTGACTGTGCAAAAACTTTTAAATTTTATATAAACAAAATTATCTATTTACAATTTATAATGCTCTCTGTATCTTCTTTGGTCCTAAACTCTTCCCTTTTCCATTTTCTGACAGATAAACTATTCCATGCTCTCTTAATTTTTATTTGGTACCCTTTAGGTGTAAATCATGTACCTATTTTGACCTTATCTTTCGATTCTTTTTTAGAGGCTCGAAACTCTTCACTCACTTAACTCTACCTTCCTTCACTCTCCCACCACCCACTATCAGCGTATGCTGAGACATCACACATGGCCAGTTCTCATTAATGTTCTTCAGTGACCACAACATTGACTTCCTTCTGCCTGGAAAACTGCCAAATTTCTGACCAGAAGCATTTGCAAAGGACCAGTATGGTGCTGATTGAGGAAAAATGATTTCATTGTAAGAAAAGATGAATTTGAAGAGCAAATGTCTGACCAAAACTTCTGAGGTTAGGAAACATAGGCAGGTAGTCAACACACCTGGACACCTTACAACTAAATAAGCCAGAACAGAACTCAGAGAAGTATAGGAGAATTTATATAAACTGATAAGGAATGAAGTCAGCAGAACCACAAAGACAATAAGTGCAATAGCAACAATGTAAACTGAAAGAACTGTAAAAATGCAGAAAAAAACTATGTAATTATATGTATCAGCTTGGAGTAGATAAGAGAATGAGAGAATGCCTTCTTCCCTCTTCTGTTAAGGGAATGGGGTAGGGGGAAATAGGAGAATGGAACAATGTATACCATGTATGAAAACACGATGTGTTAGTTTTGTGGACCTGCTTTTTTTTTTTTTTTTTTTTTATTCTTTAACAAGGTATAGACTCCCTGGGTAGGAGACATGAAGGATATGCTTGGAAATGAAGGTAAGGTAAACAGAAAGATAGTGTTGTTTTTTTTAAGAAAGACTTTTTTTTTTAAGAAATTTAAGATGCACAGTGGATAGAGTACTAGTCCTGCAACAGGAAGACAGAGTTCAAATCTAGCCTCTGACACATGAAACTTACACTGTCCTGGAACCGCTAATTCCTGAGGTCCACTGTGGTTCTCAGCCCTTTGTACACATGATTTTCATGGGGTAGTCAGAGGCAATAGGATCAAAGGATTTTCAACTGGAAGGGATTTTCAAAGTCATCTAATTCAATCCACTTACTTTATATATATAGGGAAACTGAGGTCCAGAGATGGAGTGACTTGTCTGCTAGACACTTATCCACAGGACCTCTAAATGCAGTGTTCCTCCCACTATAGTGGAATGAGTCTTAGACAAAGGATTAGTTCAGCTTTGTGGGCAACCTTTGAAAATCATTTAGGAATGTAGAAATTCAATTTGCCTAGCAAAATCTGCATTGGCTTCCGCCATGTTTTCTTTAAATCATATAATATCAGAACCTGAGTCATAAGAATAACTAACACCAGTGTAGTGTGAAAAGGCAGCTAGTTGGTACAGTGGATAGAGTGCTGGATCTGGAGTTCAGATCGGGCCTCAGATACTTACTTAGCTGTGTGACCCTGGGCAAGTCACTTCTCTCTGTTTGCCTCAGTTTCCTCATCTGTAAAATGAGCTGGAGAAGGAAATGGCAAACCACTCTATTATCTCAAAAAAACAAAACAAAACCAAATGAGGTCACAAAGAGTCAGATGTAACTAAAATGACTAAACAGTAAAATACAGTGCAAAACATTTGATATACGTTATTTCATTTTATCCTTACAACAGCCCACAGCTATCACCACATGAGAGCGAATAGAAAGTTAGACACAGAACAGGGAAGATCTGCATTCAAGTCATGCCTCTAACATATGTTGATTCTGTGTCCTAAGCAAGTCACGTAACCTCTTGGTATTCTAGGTTACTGTTTAAAACTGTAAGGTCTATACTTTATATATATATATACTTTATATATACTATATACTTTAAGACTGTAAGGTCTATACTCTGTATCTGCAGAGAGAGCTTTGTCATCCTGGAGCTCCCTATACCAATGAAATCACATTCAATCCCTTATCCAACAACCTGTAAATGTTATTAATTATCCCCATTTTATAGATGAAGAAGGCAAAACTAAGAGAAATTAAGTGACTTGCCCAGGATCACACAGCTAGTAAATGTCATAGGCAGAATTTGAACTCCAGTCTTGAAGTCTTTCTGTCTCCAATAGCCAGTACTCTATTACCTCTGCTTAACTGGAAGAAATCTTAATGGTCAGCTGGTCCAAAACCCTCTTCTATGGAAAAATAGAGAAATGAAGTAACTGGAAATTGCATCCAGTTCACCTGACTCCAAGTCCAGCGCTCTTTCAAAAGGACATGTCACAGTCCCTGTCTAGCCTCCTGTACCTGCTTCTAGTGCTGGTAGAAGGGAATTCCTTTGGGAGCTGTCATCAAATGGTCCCTGGGGAAGTTGGCAGAGTTAATGATATGAGCCAGGAGAGGTACAATTACATATTGTATCTGTCAATTTTGCTCAATGAATGCAATAAGAACTAGAAAACTCAGACCAGAAACAGAAACTTATGGGAGGTCCACCCAAGGATGTCAGCCTTGAAATATGTCTTGAAGCCTTGGAGTTATCTTGGGTACTTCCTCCCCTCCCGCCCCGCCGCATATCCAAGCCCATTCTAAGTCTTTGAGAATCCATTGCTACAACATCTTTCCACTACCTCCCCCTCCTCTATTTCCCATTGTTATCATCAAAGTACAGGCTCTACTCTTTCCCTCTCCCCAATCTCTCCTTCCTATCACTGCCCAAATGGTCTTTCTTACTTCTGATCATGTCATTCCTCTGTTCAGAAATCTTCAGTGACTTCCTGTGGGTAAAGTTCAAACTGGTATGAAGGCCATTTACAATCTGACACTAACCTACATGTCCTGCTTTATCTCCTGAGACTACCGACTATATGCTCTACTTTGTAGCCCAACTGGATTGTTCTTTGACCTCTGAATATATACTGATTTTTTTAAACCTCTCTATATTTGTTCTTGCTGTTCTCTATGCCTACAATGCTCTCTTTTCCTTTTCTAATCCTTCACATGTTGAATTCCTAGTCATGCCATAATGTCCAACCCAAACTGAGGGCCTCCATCCACCATGAAACCTTCCCTGATGACCCAGTTGCTAAAGACGTTTTCCCCACCCATAGCATTTGTTTCATATTTCTCTGACATACATATCATGTAAAGAAACAATGGACTCTGAATTCAGATTGAAGCATATTTTTTTCACTTACCTTATTCTTTGGTGTGTTTTTTATCTGCTTCTTTCACAACTGTGACTAACATGGAAATAGTTTTTACACAATAGCACATGTATAAACCATATCAAAGTGCTATCATTTTCAGAAGAGGGGAGGGGAAGGAGGAAGAAACATTTGGAACTCAAAATCTTGTAAAAATGAGTGCTAAAAATTTTCTTGACACGTAACTGGGGAAAAATAAAATACTATTAAAACAAAAAGAAAAGAAAAAATTAACATACTTTTAATGGATTAGAGTTATCTACATTTGTGTTGTATCTCTTTAGTAGTAGCTGAAAGCTCATGAAGGTTAGGGACCTTGTCTTATCTAAACCTTCTCTTTCTCCCAATAGAAAATACAGCAATCTGACATGCAGTAAGTGATTAATAAATGTTTGTTGAATTTAATTGGAATTGGATTCAATGGTAGAATCTCAGCTAAAAAGAGCATCAGAAGTCATCTAGTTTAAAACATAACCGAACAACAAACCTGATATTTTATAGATACTTGTTAAATCAAATTGAAATTACTTACAATGGAATCCAAAAAGCTCAATTTTTTCTTTGAAAAGTCTCAGGCACAAGAAAATCCTACTCAGAAGAGATCTTAAAGCCAGTTTTGGTTATTAAAATCAGAAAATCGTGCTGGATATTCCTGATCTTTAGGACAACAGGACACAAGGCTCATAGTCATAACCAACTTTTTATTTAACCTATTAGTATTTGCAAAATGTTTTATATAATGGAGCAATGCACAGACTTATTCTTCTTGGAGAGGTGGAGGACCAGGGGATGGTGTGTGTGTGTGTGTGTGTGTGTGTGCTTGTGTGTGTGTGTGATGGCATTCTTTATAGAAGACTACCTCTATTAGGCAATCACCAAAGCAACAGACCCATCATCTATTATAATGGTGCCTCTGGGGGCCATACAAGCCAACTATACTAATGCCAGAAATGTTGAGTTGGTTGCTGTCCTCTTTTCCAACTTTAGAAAATCAAAGAGAGTCCAGGAAAGTAGGTCATGATGGATCCCCAGAACAGTCACTCTGACTTCATGGTCAATTCCTGGACCTTGGGCAGAGGTGATGGTAAAAACTGAGAATGTGGGCAGCGATGTTCAAATGGATGTCAGTTTACCATCAGTTTCCAATCTTTAATGACAAGATTCAGAGAAAGTATACAAATTAGAATATGCCAGATAGTACACAGTGTGAAAAAGCTTTCCCACTGGAAATGAGGGATCACTCAGCTCACCCAAAGCAAAATCCCCTGAAGTCTCTAAGGAGTCTAACTAGAAATCAGGGACATGTTAAGGAACCAGGTTCCCTCTACGTGTCCTATTTCTAAAGTCTTCTCTCCCTCTCCAGAGACAGTCACAGAGAGAGCCTGTGACATCACATCTTTTCTAGAATCAGAAAGAAAGAAGAAATCCCCTCCTGGCTTTCAATGAGCTGAAACATCATTCTCTCTACCAGTGAGAAGAGCGAATGCTCCAGACTTGAAGCCAGGGTTCCATATGCATCATCTCATTTGAGTTTCAACAACCCTGTGAGGAAGGTACTAGAAATATTACCATCCTCACTTTATAAATGGGAAAACTTTGCAAATGAGGTTCAGAAGGAAGAATTAACTTGTCCATGGCCACTCAGCTAGTAAATATGAAAAGCAGAATGTAAATAAATACCTCAAGAGTGGCTATAGGATGAGAATGAGATGCTGCTTGTCATCCTACCCTCCCACTGGCTGATCACACATCCCCTTGGATTCAGGCCAGGTCTAAGAACTAGTCTAGAAAACAGGCAAAGGAATGAAACTCAGCACAAAAGAGAGCACCAGCCTTGACCATCAGCTTTGCTGGTGGCAAAATGATCTAGATATGGAGAAATGGGTTAGGGGTAAAGACAGGCATTCCCAAGGCAACGTTATACATATTTCTAGAAGGGATGAAGTTGGAGCTAGAATTTTATAAAACACTGAAAGAGAAAAATCATTTCTGTTTCTTTGTCTTTACTAGGGAAACAGAAGGAAGCCAAACTCAAGCTTTTGGGGAAAGTCCTTTTTGCTCATCTGAAAGAGAGAATTTGTCTTTTCCACACATCGACCAGGAAAGAGAAGAATCAAAGAGGCCTGTGAAATCAAGCCTAGTGGTGGCCGTGACCTGGGCTATCCCCAGCACCCAGGAAGTATCCAGGTACTAAGGCTGATGTTGTTTTTGAGGTTGATCAGTCATTTCAATCATGTCAGATTCTTTGTGACCCCATTTTAGGGGTTTTTTTTTTTACCAAGATACAGGAGTGGTTTTTCTTATTTATGTCCTTCTCCAGCTCATTTTACAAATGAGGAAACTGAGGCAAGGGGGATTAAGTGATTTGTCCAGGGTCACAGAACTATAGTAAGTGTCTGAAGCTGGATTTGAACTCAGGTCTTCCTGACTCTAAACCCAGTGCTCTATCCCCTGAACCACCCAGCTGCCCAAAGGTAAAATCCAGAATGGTTAAATCCTTGTCTCATCTAACTAACCCCCAGACTTAGACAGTGGGTCAGCTGAGACTGAGGGACTGTGAGAATCCCTCTTGCCATAGGTAAAGTTGAATATTACTATAAGAAAACACTGTTGTTGAGGCCTTACTGAGGACTTGTCTAATGATTTAGCCAATAAACAGGAAAGACAAATAAGTAGGAGAGACAGTGACATAATGGATAGGTTGCCAGACCTGGAGTTAGAAAGGCTTGGATTCAAATTCTGCCTTACTCACAAACTAGCTGTATGGCAAATCACTTAACTTTTCTGGATATCAGTTTCTTCATCTGTAAAATAAGGGGAGGTGGACATGGTGTACCCCCAAAGGTGCCCCCATGATCTAATAACATGCTATGATGGCAAGAACACTGGATTTGGAAGCTGAGAACCTGGCTTTAAACCCCAATGTGGCTATGCCTCAGTTTCCTTCTCTGCTATGCCCTTCCCTTCCATCAGCCCTGTCTCATTTTTCAAGAGGCATCTAAGGCAATGTCGGTGTGTTCCCCGATCAAGTCCAGCCTCCTTCTACCTTGTTCCTCCTCCTCCCAAGCTGTTCCAGCAGCTGTATCAGTGAAGGAGGCTTAAAGAGCCTCAGCCGCGGGCTCAGTTGCACATGTGGGCCTGGTTGGTTATGGAAATGGCCAAGCTGGGGCCAATATCATAGGCCCTGCCCACAAATAATCAGAGATGGCTGTTGAAAGCCACAGGAGGCGACGTGGGGGCTCCCCGTGCAGGTGTGAGTCTCCGCCACATCCAGCTTGGGCTCCAGAAACCCACCTGCACTCATTTTGCAGGTGGAAAATTTCACTCTGCGGGCAGTCTTCCCCCCACACTCCATTTTATTCCTATCTTGACCCAAAACCCACAGGCACAGGAGCGTGGGTGCTTACACATGTGTGCATGCATGTACACATACACACAGAGGTCACCATGCATCTATTCCAGTAGCTAGAGTCCTTGGGAAGATGCAAAGTCACTTAGAAATTTTGCTCATTTTTATATAGTAAACCCTTAACCATTCAGGAAACAGATGTCTTAAAATAGGTGTCAAATCCCTGAAAAATGAAATAAGCTGCAATGTCTAAACTCATGCTAAGATGTCAGAACAGGGGAGGAAGGAAGGAAGGAAGGAAGGAAGGAAGGAAGGAAGGAAGGAAGGAAGGAAGGAAGGAAGGAAGGAAGGAAGGAGGATGGAAGGAAAGAAGGAAGTGAGGAAGGAAGTGAGGAAGGAAGGAAGGAAGGAAGGAAGGAAGGAAGGAAGGGAAAAAAGGAAAGGAAGGAAAAAATTATACTTGTTCAGTCATTTTCAGGTTTGTCTGACACTTCACAGCCTCATCAGGAGTTGTCTTGGCAAAAATATGGAAGTGGTTTGCCATTTTCTTCTCTCATTTTACAGAGGAGGAAACTGAGGCAGAGTGAAGTGACTTCTCCAGGTCACACAGTTATGTTTCTGAGGCTATATTTAAATTCAAGTCTTCCTAATTACAGCCTCCCTCTCACTCTATCCACTGCACCACCTATCTGCCCTAAAGAAGTTATAAATATTCCATTAATTCCAGGATCCTGAGACAAAGGTCTGGTTGTTCTGCCCTAGTTACAGCTCCACCAAACAAGACACCTTGAGAAGTTCACAGTGGAGGTTTTCACAATGCCTTACTGCTAATCACTTTGCCCCAGTACATCTATTTCCCACCAAGGTGCCACTGTTGGTTTGCCACAGCCAAAGCCTCTCTTGGCCCAAAGCAGTGAAAGGAACTATGGTTTTCCCAAGCATTAGAGAGGAAGGAAATAAGTGTGTCATGCTGTTAAACCTGAAAGCATTGCTATAGCTAGGAGTTATTGTACAGCCTCCCCAGCTGTTCCCTTGTACCCAAGGCACTTTGGCATGGGCTCTTGCTAGACCAAACTCATCCTGTGCCCTAAGCAATGTCTCTAGAGGTAGTGAATAGGTTATTGTGCAGACCTGGGAAATACTCTCCACTCTAGGAGACACCCTAGAGGATGGGGGTGGAGGATTAAGTGGTGGAGGGAAGGGAGTTCACCTGGTACAGCCTCTATAGCAAACAGGATACAACTCATCCTGAACCTTTATCTGCAGCTGTTGCTTATCCCTTGTGGTTCAGAGGCAGACAGATGTACCCAGGGTGACCTTCCTGACTCAGAGAGTTTGGGAAGTGAGGACAAAGATTTTTCCCTTAGGAGACTGGGACATGATATTTCATCTCTCTCTCTCTCTCTCTCTCTCTCTCTCTCTCTCTCTCTCTCTCTCTCTCTCTCTCTCTCTCTCTCTCTCTCTCTCTCTCTCTCTTCCCCCTGTCTCCTTTTCATTTCTTCTCTCTCCCTTTCTTTTTCTCTCCCTCTCTTTTTAAAATTCCTTGTAACAAATCTTGAGAAACTGGAATTGAATAGGAAAATTAAATAGTCATTTGAGAAACTTCCAAAGCATAGTCAGAGGGAATTTTTCCCTTTTCTCTCCTTCCTCATCTTCTAAACCAAGGGTGAGAAAAACCTGCTTGAAAACTCTTCCATCCCTAAAAAGAAACAAATATCTGTTATCTTCCTTGTGTGGTAATACTTGAGTACATTAGGGCCAGACCAACAGGTTTCTGCATGGATAAAAATAAGGGGGAATACAGGATGAAGGGCCATGGGACTACCCAAGGAAAGCCAGATCTGGAGAGGACAGACGGGCAAATAAAATGGTGGCCAGAGAGAATGAACCAGTGGGAAAGAGAAGACTTGACTGAACCACTCAATATAACTTGCATTGAGTTTGACTGAGGCAGGAAAGGAAATGAACATTTAGGCTCCAGAAAGGCTTCCATGAGGCACCTTCCCTTGGAAAGCAAACCCTGACTGGAAGACAGTCAATCAAGCAACAGATATTTATTGATCATTGATAGGAAGGCAAAGGTCTAGAGACTGTATATTGATACAATCAGAATCCAGAGCAAGGAGTTTTTAACCTTTCTTGTGTCATGGATCCCTTTGACAATCTAGACTGTCTTCTCAGAATATTTGTTGTTGACATTCATAATTGGAAAGAAAAGCTAAATTTCATTGGGAACTTAGTGAAAATAAAGATGTATACTTTCTCAGTGTTCATTGATCCCTTGACATCTACCCATAGACCCCAGTTCAAGAACCTCTGATCTGGAGCTAGAACTAGAACTCATCTAGTTTGATCCCCTCATTTTACATATGGAGAAACTAAGGCCAAGAGAAAGGAAATGATTTGATCAAGGTTACTTGGCTGATGGAATGATGAAGCTGGGTCTTGAGCACCCGTGTCTTCTGTCTACTAGTCTGATATCTTTTTTCACAAAATCACACTGCCTCCTCTACCTGTACAGTAGGTGAGAAATTTAAAAATGGATAGTACATGACAAGTGATGCTAATCCAAAGTCCTAGAAGCCTGAGTTCTAAGGCACTTTCCAGCAGAGATAGCACAGCGATCCCCCATGCCTTAGGGAACCTACACCTTTAATTGTCTTCTGAACCCCTAGTCTTCAGCCTGTCTGGTCTCTCTACTCATACGTGTCCCAGCCTGGAAGGGAGAATTCTTTGCACGTGTCTTAGGCCTCAGAAGAGGCTTGCTCTGCCAGAACCCAACTTTCTGTCTTGGGGCAAGGAGGTGACACTTAGGGATAAAGGGTCTCAGTGTTATAGTTCCAAATCATATATGAACTCTAGGAAAAGTCCATGAGACCCTCAACAATCTTCACAGATCTTAGGATTTCATACTGGAAGAGGCCTTAGAGTTCTTCAGTTCACCACACATACCCCCATGTGACAGGACAAGGTAAGTGAAATCCAGATAATGACTTGCCCAAAGTCACCCAGGTAGTAAGTCAGTCAATATACATTTGTTCAGTATCTACTATGTGCCTAGTGCTTAAGTGCTGGGGGTGTTGATGTTCATTCAAAGAGGCCCAATGACACCATGATGTGATGGGTGATGACTTGACTTGCTTGTAAATTGGATTTAAGTGAGGCAGAGCTGCACAAAGTGAGTGACCCCACTTTCTTCTCCAGAGTCATTGCAGTGCAAAAGTCCAGATGACTGCCCCTGGCCTGGGATGCAATAGATGACCTTGGCATCTCCAATGGCAAGCTCTAAGCACTCCACAGCATCTGCTTCCGCCACCTCCATGGGGTTGGAACAAATGGTTGTCATGTGCCCATTCTGCCAGGGGACAACTTCACATGCTTGGGGTTACCATTCCCCCAATTCACTGATAGGTGGGAGGCCAGTAGGTTACCCTCCACCTGGTTTAGCTTGTCTGCTGAGATAGTTTTACAGAGGGGTGGCCGCTGCGCATGCTGTAGCTTCTTGGAGCCACAGGTGAGAGTTGGGTAAAAGGTGGACACCAAAGGCAGATGAGCAGCCTTCACCAAGAGATGCAAGTCCTCCCAGAACACTCCAGTGCCTACCCTCAAGGTGCTTACATCGTAATAGCAGGTAACAGAGCCCTCTGACTTTCCCCACTAAATCCGGACATCTCCATATACTCTCCTGGGAGGGCATCCTGGGGGGCCCAGACAATCCTGGCAGTCCCAGTTCTGTCTCTCTCTAGCTGTGTGACTCCCCCTCTCTAGACCCCATCTCTTCCTCCAAGGTGGCAGGAGCTTTCCAGCTCTGTGACTCCAGGCTCACTGGCAAGGATTGGGGACAAGGCCGCCTGAAGCTCTCTCAGCTCCTCAGGCTTTCTGTTCCTTTCTCACACCCCCTCCATTTTCCGGGCAAGTCGAGTTCCAGGATTCTATTTGGAAAAATCCCCTGTAGGATCTCCTACAGACTGGGCCTCCAGCTGCCTCCCTGGCCACCCTGTTGGCCTCTTGTCTGAAGGTTTTCCCCTTTTCCCAGTGAGGCCCAGCTTGGGGGATGAGTCACTCAACACTCAACACTCAACTTGCTCATTCTTAAAGGGACAGAGCTTCCAGCCCGCCACAGTACAGTGCCTACCATCAGTATGTATCAGGCAGCAGCTTGGGCACAGCCCGTCTTCTCTCCAGTGTGTTACAATGGAATTAGCAGGAGATTTAGACTTTAAAAACCTGTGCTCTGGTCCTGGCTCATCCTCTCCCTGCCTCTGCCCCCTGGAGCAAGTCATTTTCCCTCTTGGGGGCTCAGTCCTCTCATCTATAAAATGAGAGAGGGGAGAGATGGGCTGTGATCTGCCAGCCCTGCCTGCCTTGGCCTTCTTCTATAGTCTCCTCTCCTATCGCTCCTTCCCATGTGTTCCACAGGATTTTGTACTGGACCAGGCTTTGAAGTTCACAGGATCCCTTCCCCAGGGAGTCATGTCACTGCTAGGTCTTCAGGAGTTGGCTCCCCAGGGACAGAGATGGGCTACATGAGTGAGAGCACCCATAGGTGCCCCTTTGGGTTCAGAGGATGTGTTTGGGTGATTGCCACACTCCTTGGAGTTTCTTTTGTGGTACTTACCTTTCTGAGAAGAGCTTTAATTCTCTCCTCAGAATTATATTCAGGGGGCAGAATACTGGGCCAGAAACCCTTTAACCAGACCCCAGCCCTATCTAGACCTACTTGGCTAAACACTGAACTGTTAGCCGAGAATGAGAACAGCTGGTCCTCCTGAATAATATCGAAATGTTTGAATTTTAAACAGAAACAATAATAATTCGGTTGTTCAGTTGTGTCTAACTCTTCATGATTCCTTCTGGGGTTTTCTTGACAAAGATACTGGAATGTTTTGCCATTTCCTTCTCCAGCTCATTTTACAAATGAGGAAAGTGAAATGACTTGCCCAGGGTCCCACAGCTAGTAAGTGTCTGAGGCTAGATTTGAATTCTGGAAGATGAGCCTTTCTGACTCCAAGCCAAGCACTCTATCCACTGAATCACCTAGCTGCCTAGTCTCCTTTAAGGCCTGAAATAACCACTACCTGCCAATGGTCTCTGCCTCCTACTGGTAGCATCACTACCAAAGCTATGGTCCTGTATGTCCTTCGCTAAAGGGGGTCCAATGAATGACGAGACCAATGATCTTTTCCGCTAAGTCAGTCAGTGGAATTGAGTGAGCAGAGGGCTAGGTGTGGAGCCAGAGTCCCTTTGCACTCATTGGCTGTTCTGCATGCCAGGAATGCCTTTACTCCTCACCTCAGCCTCTTAGAACCTCTGACTTTCCTTAAGACTGAGTGCCTTGGGCAGCAGGATGTTCCTGCTCTTCTCCATTTGCTAACGCCTCCCCTTCTTGGACTACCTGCCATCCTCTATATATCTCATAGACAACCATTTATGTATTTTCCCATAAAATCTAAGATCCTGGAGAGCAGGAATTGTTGCATATTTTGTATCCCCCAGTACCTGGCACACAGTAGGTGCTTAATAAGATGCTTGGTGATTAATTGATTGATTAATGGGCTTGGTTTCTTGTTCTGTTACTTAGACTTCTGTGACCTTGGACAAGTCAGTCCTCATCTTTAGTTCATTATCTAAGAAAGGCAGAAATGAGATTGTTGGATCACTAAAGTCCCATCTAGCTTAAGATCTAAAACCATTCTCATTCCTAAAAAGCAACATTTAGAATAGCAATTTTCCTTGCTAGTGTTCCAAGGTTTTCATGATCTGCCCCGCCCCTTATAGTCTATACTGACCCACACCCACTACCACTGACAGGACGATCCAGTGACTGGTGTCTTTGCTGTTCCTTGAAGAAAACATTCACCTCCAGACTATGGGCATTTTCACCGACTGTCCCCTGTGCCAGGAATTCTCTCCCCCATCATCTCTGCCTGCTGGCTTCCCTGGCTCATCATCTATGAGATAGAAGTCTTTCCTGATCCCACCTAATTCTAGCACTTTCCTTCTCTTACCTCTCTCTCATTCATCCTTTATCCGACTTGTTTGTACACAGTTGTTTGCATGTTGTCTCCTCCATTAGAAATGAGTTCCTTGAAAACTGAAGCTTCTATTTGTCTTTGTAGACTCAGAACTTATCCTAGTGCTTGGCACATAGAAGGCCCTTAATAAATGATAATTAACTGACTCGATTATACGTGAAGGTGAAAAGGAGTTTGAGAAGATAGTTTTTATCATTCAGTTTTCCAGTCTTCTCTGACTCTCCATGACCCCATTTGGGGTTTTCTTGGCAGTGATACTGGAGTGACTTGCCATTTCCTTCTCCAGCTCATTTTCCAGATGAGGAAACTAAGGCAAACAGGGTGAAGTGACTTGCCCAGAGTCACACAGCTATTAAGTATCAGAGGCCCAATCTGAACTCAGGAAGAGGAGTCTTCCTGACTTCAGGCCTGGCATTCTATCTGCTTCACCACCTAGCTGATAAAGTTCTGGACTTCTGAATTAGAAAGACTTGAGTTTGAATTCTTAGACAATTTTTAGCTGTGAGACCTTTGGAAAGTCATTAGACCCCTCAACTCCTGTTGTGTCATCTATAAAATGGGAATAATGATAAAAACTAGGTAGAAGATATTTCCACACCTGGGAGTTCCCTGCCACAAATCCAGTCCCTTATTCCAATCTCTCCCTTTACGTATTGTACACATGGTAATGAGGCAGGCTACATAAAGTAGGTGACAGAAATGCGCCTAGAAGAACTGACTGTTGGGGTGGGATTGGGGGAGCAAGCTGGGTTTCTCCTAAGTCTTCACTGAAAGGAAAAAGAAGGTACATGGGCTGTGGGAGGGAAAAACACATCCACACTCATCTCTGGCCAGGGCATGAACACCAAAAGCACACCCACCCCATTTAGCGGCCATAAATAAAAGACACATGTTATGATACTTGTGGGCCAGACCTAATTTCCAAGGGAAAGGGTGCCAGCCCCTTTCTCCTTTAGTTCATCCCACACACAGCTGCTAGAGTCATCTTCCTCAAAAACTTCTCAGGAACCCACAGTGAATCTTTATCATGTCAAAGCCATTCTTCTCTGCTTGATCTTGGAGGCCGTCCATTCCTTCTACCCCTGGTTCAAGAATCTCTGTTTCCAGTAAATTCTTCCATATTTTTCCCACTCCCACTTAATTTGCTCCTTTAGGCAGCACATCTTGAATCTGTCTGTTTCTATACATCAGTAGTCCAAGGTTCCCATGGTTTCATCACTGTGGATACCCTCCTATCTCTGACCTCTGATCCCTTCCAAACCTTAGGAGAAGATAGTCATAAATTTGGGGCAGTTATGTGGTACAGTTGATGGAGTGCCAGGCCTGGAATCAGGAAGACTCATATTCTCAGGTTCAAATCTAGCCTAGGATACTTACTAGCTATATGACCCTGGGCAAGTCACCTGACCCTGTTTGCCTCAGTTGCTCATCTATAAAATGGGCTGGAGAAGGAATGGTAACCCACATCAATATCATTGCCAAGAAAATCTCAAATGGAGTCACAAAAAGTCAGTCACAATTGAAAAAAAAGACTGAACAGTAGTCATAATTTGTTGTGTGGACAACTGGAGGGAGAGAAAGGGAGTTAGGAGAGGGAGAAAGCGGTAATAGGGTGCTGTACTTAGAGTCAGCAAAAAGTGAGTTCGAATTCTGCTTTTGTTGCTCGCTGGGTGATGCTGGATGAGTCATAGAACTATCACATGTCTCAGGCAACCCTGACGACTTATTTATAAAAGTCACAGAAGGCTTAGACATGGATAAGTGGAGGAGCTCCAGCCCATCCTCACCCCTCCCCAAAGCCTTTACATATTTTAACCTAAAAATAATTAATTCCTTGATGGCCAGTCTTCTGATGATGAGCCATACTGCTGGCTGGGCCTCAGAAAACGAACTAACAGACTTGGAATCTTTCCAGATTGGCAAGATCAGCCCACCTCTTGCTGGCATAACCCTAGAGGGCCCTGAGTGACATCCGCACCACAATAAGGCTTGAGAGGAGGACTTTAGTGGAGGTTTCTATGTTAACTCATACTACCCACGTGAAACTTGGGCCACTGCCCAGGTTATGGTTTCTTTTTCTGTAAAATGAAGAAGAAAAATCTTCCAAAGTCTCTTCTAGTTCTAAATCTATGATCTTAGGACCTTGTGAATTTCTTTACATATTGCTTTATAATATTAGCAATACATATTGCTATAATATCTTAATATTCATAATGTTTAGAGGTGCATTGGACTTGGAGCCAGGAAGGCCTGAGTTCAAATCTTTCCTCACATACCTACAAGTTTTATGATCCTGGGCAAGTCCCTTAAGCTCTCTCAGTCTCAATTTCTTTATCTGTAAAATGGTGATAATATAGTACCTACTTTACGCCTTTTTTTAACTAAGATAATCCAAGTATCTAAAAGTCTTAGGGGTACTCCTGAGGGATAAGAGCCTCGCCTTCCCTGGCAGTGTTTGCTTTATGAAGGAAACTGTCTAAAGAGGAGGATCTATTGCGTAAGAGGATACCTTATTTATAGTGAAGTTTCCAAGACCAGTGGAGATTTTGTAACTCATTTGACCTGGGTTGCAAATCATTTGATCTGCAAACCATGGTCATTGCCTATTCTGCTTACGCACATTGGGTTGCTTTAATAGCCTAAAGCAGTACTACGACACTACATCTTATACCCTGGAACACCAGGGACACCCTGTACTGCAAACCTTACAGTGCTATTTAAATGCTAGCTGTTATCAATGTTGTTATCATAAAGCATTTCCCTTACGGTAGCCCAGTGAGTTAAGCAATGGAATGGTCACTATGCCCACTGGACTGATAAGGAAACTGAGGCAAGGGGCTGAGACGTGAGCAGGGAGTAAGGAAGGAGAACAAGGAAGATAGCTTTTTCTAGAAGTTGGGCTGTGAATAGAAAGAGAGAAATAGATCGATAGCCTGAGAGGATAGGAAGGTCAAGGTAAGCTTTTGTTTGTTTGGTTGGTTTGGTTTGGTTTTTGCAGTTGAGGGCAATCTTGGTCTTTCTGTAGGAGGCAGAAATCAAAGATGAAGGAGATGCTGAAAATCAGTAAGGGAGAGGGGACTCTCAAAGGGTGAGTCTCCTGGAGGAGATGGGAAGGGATGACATCAAAAGCACGTGCAGAGGACTGGACAATGGCAGGGTGAAGGACTGCCTCATTCTCTGAGGCTGCAGTAGAATGGATGGGGGATGATGCTAAGGAAACCAAGGCTCAGGAGGTTAAACACAGCCCTGGGTCATGCCAGCAGTCAATGTCTGAGGTGAAGCTTATTCTCTGATTTCCCTGATGCCAGCTCCAGCTCTCCCTCCACCGCACTGAGCTGTTGCACTCAATGGGAAGTCCTTTGAGTCTCAGCGCTATAGCTTTGATTCATTTTTTATCTCTCGACTGCTTAGTATGGCACCTCTTC
Source organism: Bettongia penicillata ogilbyi (assembly GCA_023548195.1). Taxonomy (NCBI): domain Eukaryota; kingdom Metazoa; phylum Chordata; class Mammalia; order Diprotodontia; family Potoroidae; genus Bettongia; species Bettongia penicillata. Next base: position 173,521 of record JAJHZJ010000226.1, read on the forward strand.
TTCTCATTTCTGGCCTTTCCTAGTTGCTACCCCAGACTCCAGGGCACACCAAGTACCTTAGATCTCCTGCTGCCACAGACAACATTGTTCCCAGAAACACACCCTAAGGGGTAAGAGCCTCAACTTCCCCCTGCAGTATTTGCTTTATGAAAGAAATTGTCTAAAGAGGAGGATCTATTGCACAAAAGGATGTCTTGTTTATAGTGAAGTTTCTGAGACTAGGGGAAATTCTGTAAATCATCGGACCTGTAAATCTTGGTCATTGCCGATTCTGCTTACCCACAATGCCAGCTTGAGTGGCTGATAAATGCTCCTGTTCATTTACTTTACCTGGTACCCACCTGCAATAATGTGGCTCAGCAAAGACAGCATCCCACAGAGCTGAGGGGATCTTAAAGGTCATTTGACCAGCGCCCCTCATTTTACAAATGGGGAATTTGAGGCCTAGGGAAATTAAGGGAGTTGCTAAAGGTCACACAGCTAGTAAGTGTCCAAGGCAGGATTCAAACCCAGGGCTTCTTTCTTTCTTTCTTTCCTCCTTTCTTCTTCTTTCTTTCTTTCTTCCTTCCTTCCTTCCTTCCTTTTTCTTTCCTTCTTTCTTTCTTTCTTTCTTTCTTTCTTTCTTTCTTTCTTTCTTTCTTTCTTTCTTTCTTTCTTTCTTTCTCTTTCTTCCTTTCCTTCCTTCCTTCCTTTCCTTCCTTCCTTCCTTCCTTCCTTCCTTCCTTCCTTCCTTCCTTTCCTTCCTTCCTTCCTTCCTTCCTTCCTTCCTTCCTTCCTTCCTTCCTTCCTTCCTTCCTTTTTTTTTCCTTTATGGTGAAGTTTCCAAGACCAGTGGACATTTTGTAATTCATTTGACCTGGGTTGCAAATCATTTGACCTGCAAACCATGGTAAACAATCAGATATGAGTTATACACATGCAATTACGCAAAACATTGCAGGGTTTCTTAACCACAAGTCCAGCACTCTATTCACTATACCACGCTCCCATTTCCCTTGTTTATTCAACCTGCTCCATCTCTCCCTCAAGAGTTTTAGAATCACAATCATTTTTATATAGTACTTTATGGTTCAAAGAATATTTATGTAGATTACCCCATTTGGTCTCAGCAACCCTGGATGACCAGGAGAACAGGTGCTATCATTCCCATTTAAGGAGTTAATCTTCTTAATGTGACTCTAAATCAAACCATTTTGGGGTCAAGGACTTCTTTGGGAGTCTGGCAAGACCTATAGGTCCCTTCTCAGAACAACATTCTTAAATTTAAAATGTGTTTTAAAATTGCAAAGGAAAGTAATTCTATTGTTTAACTCATATAGTCATCAAAATATTAAAAGTTTCAAGTTCCCAGACCCATGAAATTTATCCAAAGCGGACCGTAGATCACAGGTTAAGACCTCTGCTCTAGAGGGTATAGGTAGTGATAGCTGAGGACGGAAAGCCAGAATTTGGAGAACTAAGGCAAAAACTAAGAAAAAGCTTTAGGAACAATTGAAGGGATAAACTAGACCCGAGGAGCAAGGAGGTCGAGAGAGAGTGATGAGTCACAGGCTGGCAAGTTATCAAGAGTCAGGGTGAAAAAAAGAGATGAGGTCAAGCCAACTCAGTAGTAGAAGCTAACCCAGCGTTCATGGTCACAAAAGCAGATCTGGTGTCCCATGGTGTCCCAGGGACAAGATGACCTTTCAGCTAATACCAGACTTTGAAAGGCAGCTTGGTGCAGTAATAGAAAGGATGCAATTTGGAGTCAGGAGGGATTTAAATTCAAATCCCCAAACTGACACTAATTATAGGGATTAGAACTGGGAAGAATTATAGCAACAAGTAGCTCTTCATCTAAGGGCTAAACCCTTAGTCTAATTGAATTTCATGAGGTCATACAGGTAAATACATAGCAGCGCCAAGGTTTTAATCCAGGTCCTCTGACTCCAATGCCAAACTTTTTACCATCACACCATGACTGCCTTCAACTAATTGTGGGGCCATAGGCAATAATAATATTAGTTGGCATCTATATAACACTTTAAGAGAAGAAAAAGACTTTGAATAACCTTGTTTTGGCCCTGGGAAGTAGGTATCATAGGTATTATTAAATCCATTTTATAGATGAGGAAACTGAGGTACAGAAAGTTCATAACTTTCCCACAGTTATTCAGCCAGAATGTATCACAAATAAGATTAAAACCCATATCTTTCTGATTCTTGTCTGATATTCTACTGATTTTACCATACTTCCTGAAATGTGAGTTAAACAATTTACATCAGGCTGGAAAATTCTTAGCTCTTTTTTGTCCTAGCAGACCGTGGTTGGTTTCTCAGGACATGGATGGAGTGAGGCTGACTTTGCACAGCCCTCCCTCACTTAAATCCAATTCACTTGTAAGTCCTAATGTCATGGTCCTCTTCAAGAACAAAGGGGAAACAAAAATCTGGGCCTACTGGGGATCCATTCCAGTTAGTCAACACAACTCCCACCTTTCTTTCTTCCTCCCTTTCTTCCCTCCCTCTCCTCTCTCCCTTCTCTCTCTCTGTCCACATAGGGAATAATACTCTTACTTGTGGGCACTCTGCCCAAAGGAATATAAATTTTGATCAATGAAATCTCATAAGATATCTTTGGGCTTACAGACTAAATTCCTTTTCTAAGGACCATTCCTTTAACCCAAATCACTCTGACTCTCATTGATAGGCTAACAGTAGGTCCCAGCCCAAGCCTCACTTGGTCACTGTTTGGGCTCTGATGGCTCAGAGTGAGTATAAATAGCAATTATTCCTGTTTTGACCAGAAACCCTGAAGATCTTCCCCTCCCAGATTGATTTTATTTTCATTTTTGTTTTTTGACTCAGTAAAAGAGGCCATTCTTTGCCTCATTTCTTGCCTAGCCTCAATCACTGAATGACCATTGCCTCAGTCAGAATGAGACTTGGGCAAGACCTTAGCTTAAAAAGACCAAGGTCTCCCACTGCATCCAAGGCCATCTGCAGTTGTTCTGATCTATATCTTGCCACTGGACCCAGATGTCTCAGGAGAATAGAGTGAAGCTGCTGACTTTGCACAGGTCTGCCTCACTTAAATCCAATTCACTTGCAAATCATGACATCATCTTCCAGATGTCATGGTCCTCTTCAAGAAGGAAGGACAAACAACATCTGTCTAGACAGCACCATTCACTCAGCCTTAATTAACCTACATAAATGACTCCTTCTCCAGGAATATTCTAATGAAAATAACTTTGTGTGGCACATACAAATTGGCTCATTCACAACCCATTGAATTTTAAAACTCAGAGTGCTTTGGGAAAGTACTTTTTTCCCCTCTGGTTTGCCACAAAGTACCAAAACAAGTTATACACTTAAGAATGGTTATTATGAAAAGCATAGTGAAATCAGGCACTCTTCAACACCTAAGTCTAGCCAGGATGAGACAAAATTGCCTTAAATGGTAGCATGGAGGTTTGAAGTTAGACATTGCAACAGAAAGACTTTCTTATTAGATTTGGCAAGAACTGTCAAATGGTGGGAAATTTAACTGGAGAAGTCTCAGGTATATTTCATGCAGGTATATATGATAAGGATGATAAGCTATAGTCTTCAATGAATTGACATTGAGACTCATCCAGAGGGTAATGGAAAGGTACATGGTGGGCTATAGTATATTACAAATTAGGAATTACAAAGAAGGAAGGGTATAAAGGACATCACAAGGAACAAGTATGAGCATAAAGAAAGATGGGCCAGTGGCAGGGTGAGAGCGAGGAATAGACTGCCTACATGGCTCCACTAGTATCCATAGACAGCCAAGAGAACCTAATAAAGATCCCTGGAGTATTGCATGGATTCCCCTGTATTAAATTTACATTTACAGGACATTTATAGGAGTTACATAGGACAGACAATAGGCAGTTTTGGATGGGTTGGGGTCTGTATCATTGGCAGAAACGCCTACACTAATGAAATCACAGGTCCAATGGCATATGCTGCCTATATATCTGCATTGGTTTAAGGGTCACATAGCAGGGTGACCAACTGGTTGATCTCTCAAGGTTGCAGTGATCTCTAAGGTTCTCTGGTACTTATTTAGGAATGTGAGGTAGAAGAAAGATTGTTATGGGTCATTTGGCAGAAAAAAACAGGATGTGTGCTGTTAAGTCAGCTTTCATTGAAGTCATCAAATGTACCACTCACCACCAGAGGACATTCTGAGGTATCGGCCACAGACCTCATTCTCAACAAAGGCTGCCAGGTTTCCCCTCTTTGATTCCATCCCTCACAGGTGGTGGTCTAGATTCCATATCCTGGTCTATAGGATTAATGTGAATTTATTTACCCAGTTAAATTCTTTGTTCATAATGTCCCTGCCCTCTTAGAAATCTCATGTCTCTCCTCCCATTCCTCCTCCCTTCCCACTAAGCTCATTTACTGAGATATAGTATAACTTTATTAATCATAATAGCTAATATCTACATAGCTCTTTAAACTTTGAAAAACACTTTAGATATTTAATCTCATTTGACATTCCCAACAACCCTGTGAAATAAGTGTTATTATCATCTCCATTTTACAGATGATGAAATTGATCCTGAGAGAATTGAAGTCACCTGCCCAGGACAGCAAAAATTAAAAATGAATAAAACAGTGTGGGCATCTCTTCTGGTCTGTAAATCTTGCCCAGGGTGGGCAGTCATCTCCACTGTGGGTAGGGAAACTTCATATTCAGGAGCTCAGGGAAATAGAGTGGATGTCCACAGTTACATTAGGCAGATGGAGACCCAGCTGGATCCCACAATGGGACCACTCCTTCTTATTTGTCTACCTCCTGGTCTCCACTCTTTTTGCTACAATTGTGCATGGTTTCACTTTAGGTGGGCCTTTCCCTTCACCATGGGCAGGGAAACCAAATAGAATATTGTAATAATCTAGGTAAGAAGTGGTAAGAGCCTACACTAAGGTGATATTTGTGTGAATGAAGAGAAGGGAATGTATATGAGAAATTATGTGAAGGTAAAATCAGCAAGACTTGACAACAGATTAGGTATGAAGGATAAGTGAGAAGTTGATGATAACACTGAGGTTACAAGCAAATGTAATAGAACCCTCCACAATAATAGTAAGGTTAAGAAGAAGAGAGTTAGTAGGGGGAGGGGAAGATGAGTTCTGTCTTATATATGATAATTTTGAAATGGCTGAGGTTCATCCAGTTCAGAATGTCCAAAAGGCATTTGGTGATACAGGACTGTTGCTCAGGAGAGAGACTAGAGCTGGATATATATGATCTGAATCACCTGCATAGAAATGATCATTGAACGAATGATGAGATCACCTAGTGAGAAAATATAGAAGGAAAAGAGGAGAGAGTCCAAGAGAGAGCCTTAGCAGAGGACAGTGGACAAGATTTAGACAAAGAGTAAGCAAAAAGAGACTAAAAGGGAGGGGATACACATAGGGAGAGAAGGGGAAATAAGAGGACTGTGAAAATCTAGAAAGGAGAGAATATCCAGGCAGAGATAGTGATCAAAATGTCAAAGGCTTCCAAGAGGTCAAGAAGGATGAAGGCTGAGATATGGTCACTGGATTTGGCAGATGGTGATTTTGGAAAGGGTGGGTTCAGTTGAATAATGAGATTAGAAGCCAGCTTGCAGAAAGTTTAGGAATAAGAGGGGAGGAAGTAGAGCAACTAGTGTGGATAGCTTCTCAAGGGACTTAGCGGAGAACCAGGGAGAGATATCTGGTGACGACTAAAGATCAGATCAATTAAGGGATTTTTTTTTTGGATGAAGAAGCCATGGGTAGGTTTATAGGCAACAAGGAAGGAGGGAGGGTAGATAGGGAGGCTTCACAGAGAAAGTGCTAACCTCTGCCCGCTTTCTAAGGAAAAAGTGGAGATTAAGTTTTTAGAAAAGGTTTGCTGGACTGCTGAAGTGTACAGGATACCCTGTACAAATACATGGAAGCTCAAGAAGGGTTTTCTCCCTTGGAAGTTATTAATTACCTTTAATCACCACCATGTTTGGCTCTGTCTGCCCATAGGAGGTGTAGTGATTTCTCAGAACTTCTGACTCTAGGCATGGGGCAGGGCCAGAAAAAGAAAAAGATTAAATGGGCCCTTTTTGACTGTAGGGCACCTGGGAAGCTATTTGGGACTCCTTCTTGTGGGGAAAAAAAAATCTTTGACTAGAAGGAAGGGATTCCACAAGTGCAAAGATGGGGATTGGAATTGTCTCTGTTTCATGCTGGGTCTTTCACCTTCCAGACCTCCAGGAGGTCTCTTGCGTTAAAAGGTCTGGAAAGCATTCAGAGCATGATACACACTCTCCTCATAGCCCAGAGAGGCCAAAGGCTCTATCATTAGCTAAACACCACCATTTCTTCAACCACAAACTCCTCCCTGTTCCCTAGAGAAAGCACAGCTGTTAAGGGCACACAGTAAGCACAATTGCATGGATGTTGTCCAGGGCCCCAGGCGATAGCTGGGTTTCTTGACACCGGAAGGGAGGACTGGCTTCTCCACTAGAAACAACATTTGTCCAAAAAGTAAAATAAGGAGAAAGAAAGGAATAGAAACACAGCCCTAGATTAAAGTTTTAGTATTTTCCAAATCTCCAGTAGATTTTTTTTAAGTTGGTGTGAGTTGCAGAATTTTAAAAAGAGAATAAAAAGTGAGAATCCCAACAATGTTTGAGATTGAAAGGGTCTTGAGAGTAATCTGATCCAATGCTATCTTTTTACAGACACAGAAACTGAGGCCCAGAAGAGGGAAAGAATTTGCCTAAGGTCACACAGTTAGCTTATTTTCACTTCTCTGCTGTATATGGTGAAGTAAGTTAAGAGGAAAATCAAAAAGAGCTGTCGGGGACTATGAGCTGCAAACTTGAGCTTGAGGAAATGTTCACAAAAGGCAGATCTTTCCTAAGGCTGTGCCTTTCAGCTTCCATGAGACAAAACATCTCAGATTCTCTCCAGCCCAATCTAGACCTTATTGGGCAAGAGCGATTGTCCAGAAATGCTAGCCAGTTGCTTGTCTATGTACAAACACATAATCACATTGGCAGCCATTCAAACTGAACCTCAAAGTGGAAGAAGAGGGGGCCTGGCCTGGGACTCAAGAGACCCTAATCCCCCTTTCCTACTAACTATGTGACCTTGAGCAAATAACTTTAATTCTCTATTTTCCCCCAATTTTCTCTGTACTGATGCCAGACTGATCTTTTCTTGTACATAGAGGTGATAATGCTATTTCTCTGCCCCTGGTCTATGGTCCTATGGTCTTTAAGAACAGGGACCCTGAAAACTCTACTAGTTTTCCTAAGATCTGTGTGGATGTTCTGCGTAATGAATTACGCAGAACATGAGTGATCTCATCGTCTGTTACCAGAAAGAGCTAGTCACCAATCCAATAGTAAACATATGTAATTGGGATGTAGAAACGATGTAAATAATAAAAGAAAATAAAGTAGCAAAATCATTCTCTGCCCCCTGTAGATAAATGGATATAACCCCTTCATAGGGGCATTATAATTTAATCTTGCCCCAAATATTAATCTCCCTAGCATATCAAGAGAGGGAGAGACTCATTTCAGAACTCCTGCACCCCATAGTAACAGCATTGGATTCAGTTCTGTTAGCCTCATGGAGTTCTGCGGGACCGTCTTCGGACAAGTTGGAGAATTGCAGAATGCATAAGGCAAGCTACAGATTTGGGAAACGCGTAGCTTCGGCTGTGGGATGCTAGGATCCTGTTGGGATTTCAGGGTCCAGGACATTTGGGCAGGATTGCTCCAAGGAGTTCTTCCGTTTCTTGCTGCAATCCCAGTGTATAGTTTGCTTCTCTGTCTCGGCTTGCCCCAGAGGCTCCTGAAGCCCTGAACTCTTTCCTGATTCTGTAGCCAGATATACAGCCTTGTGGGACATGTTGTCCAAGGAATTTTTCCTATTGAAAAATAACTTCAGGGAAATTAAGTCCTTGGGACTTTTTTCCATGGTCATGCCCACTACAGCCTACCAAGTAAAGTTCTAACTCCTTTGTCCAGAACTCAGGGTCCACACTCCACCAATGGGAATCATCTGATCCTTCCAGCCTCATCTTATATCACTTCCCACCATGAATTCTATGTCCTAGCTAAATTGGATTATTCTCTGTCCCTTAAACACACTCTACACTCTCTTACTATTTTATATGCTTTTGATCAGGGTAGTTCTTATGTCTGGGATTTTCTTCCTTCCTTTCTATCCCTGTTAAATTCCTACCTGTCATTAAAAGCCACACTTAAATGCTGCCTCTTTCGTAAAATTTTTCCTGACTCCCTCCTGGAAGTTGCCACTTTCTTCCTTGAACCTCATATATCATTTGGTTTTGTACTTCTCTAATGCATTTATCAAGAAACAGTGTGTATAATTGCCTATTTTTGCACCTTTTTCCTCTGCTAAACTATAAATTCAATGAAGACCTAAACTTTTTATCACCCTTAGCTCCTAGATAAGTGTTTTTACCAGAAAAATGGTTACTGAATTAAACTGAATTGTATGGAAAAGATTGGACTACATGGTCTCTAAGGTGTTTGCTAGCTCTAAAATAGGAAGGAGGCATACATACACAAATGGGCATTTTCTTGGTTCTTCAAACAGGTGTGTGTGTGTGTGTGTGCATGCAGTTTTTGTGTGTGCAAAAATGGGAGGCCCTTTGCAAAGCTGAGCCGTGCGATGCTCTATTAATATGTATATATAACCTTTGTTGTTTGCACTGGGCCAGCTTTAGATGGCAAAAGAATCTATTCTCTGTGGAAATTCTGATTTATTTTTCCAGCTGGTCTACCAGTTGCCAAGAAATGTCATCTGAATATCATTATTTAATCGAAGATTAGTCTCCGCCTGTGACATAGGCTGGAACTATTATCTTCTTTGATTCTCTACATAAACAGACATATTCTTCCCAGATTATACCTAACACCAGCAGAAGTGAACTCCATTTTCTTCTTGGTTAAATTGACCAGAATTTACAGATGTGATCTTGAGTGAGTATCGTTTAGATTAGGGAAAATGTGTGCAGGGGTGGGAGGGAAGTGTGCAGATGTGTATATGCCTGTGTGTACACAAGCACATGTGTATGTGTGTATGTGTGTGTATACATCCCTAGAATAAGGGAAGTAATAGCCCAATTGTCCTCTTCGTTGAATAGATAACATCTGCAGAGTTCGGTTCAGTTTTGGAATTGAGACATAGGAAGGTATTAGCAAATGGGAACCTGTCATGTGAAGCCCTATTGCAGAATTTAGAGGTATTTCACCTGAAAAAAGATTTAGGGGGCAATGTGAGAGATGTCTTCAAGGGTTTGAAGAACTGTATGCAGAAAACATTCCTCCATAGAGGCATGTCTGTTTAGGATAGGGATGAGGACTGGGACTGTGGTATTATCGATATAAAGAACTCCCAGGTGAGGAAATTCTATCAGGGCAGATAGAACCATCGAGAATTGCCTCAAACAGACAGCCAATGTACATCAGGGGAAGAACTTGAGCCCGAGTTTCCTCAGTCATGCGTTCTGCCCTTCCTTCTTCAAACCACAATAACATTCCCAAAGGTGTTTAACATTTGCAAAGCACTTTACATTTATTATTTCATTGGTCTTCATGAAGCCCATGTGAGGTGGCCACTAAAGGTGTTACCATGCCCATTTTACAGGTGAGGGAAAAGTGACTTTCTAAGAGTCTCATAGCTAGTATGTATCAATAGTAGGGTTTGAAGTCCATTTTTTCTGACTCCCAGTTCAATACTCTACCCACACCGCTTCTCATCTGTGTAACCTGGAGCAAGTCATTTTCCCTTTCTATAAAGTGAGGTAGTCAGAATAGATTTCCTATAAAGTTCATCCATCTCTAAATTCTACAAATAAAACCAAGAATAAGACTCATCTATCTATTCATAAAGGGATATTGTTGCCCTCTATATGGTTTATCCTTATTTCTAAGGTTCTCATCAATACCTCTCCTTCAGAGGGCTAGTTACCCCATGAGAAGCAGGCACCACTATCTCCTAACTACAGGGTATGAAGAATCATATGCCAAGCCCAAGCAGATAAAAAAACAAGAAAAAACTAGGAAAGAACTGGAAATGTGCTTAGTGCCCTACACAATTCAGTCCAATTTAACAAATACTTATTAAGCACTTGCCATGTAGACGGCTTCTATCAGGGGCTGGGGAATGTGCAAAGTTTAAATAAGTTATGGGCCCTGTGGACTGAAAGCTCACAATCTATCAATCAAGAAACATTCATTAAGCAGTTACTAAGCACCAGGCTCTGTGCCAAGCACCAGAGATACAAAACGAGGCAAAAGTTGGTCCCTCCCTCAAAGAGTTTATGATCTAATGAGAGTAAGACATGCATAGGTGACTATAACATGTAACAATACATTAGTGAATTAGACAGATGGCACTATGCGCTTTGGGAGATTTAAGGGAGATCATGGAGGGCTTCCTGGATTGGGTAAAAATTGAGTTGTGCTTGAAATATTGGGAAGGAATTCAACAGGTAAAAAAAGAAGGGAAAGATATTCTAGGCATAGGATATAACAGCTTGCAGGAAGAAAAGCACATGTTGTGTTGGAGTGGAGCAGAGAGTACTATTTGGCTACAGTATATAGGTAAGAGTCATATAAAATAAGGCTGGAAAGAGGGTAGGGCCGGATTATGGAGGGCTTTTCTCACCTAGACCCGCATCTTAAAGTGCACTGCTATCCCTGAAAATATGGGCTAGTGACCAGGCATCATGGCTTGTAAGGGGACGTAGCCTGAACTAATCAGTAACTCTATGACTACCAGAATGAATGCATGAATGAATTTCTACTGACGTCATCAGAATCTCAGAGATAGAAGGAACTTCAGAGGTGAGATAATCCATTCTGTACCTGACCAAGAATCCTGTGTCCAACATCCCTATCAAATGGCTCTTAAGACTCTGCTTCCAGATTTCTCATGAAGGAGAAAGCCACTACCTCTTTTGAGACTACTTCTTCTACTTTGGGATGATGCTAATTAATTTCTCCCCCTGTATTGAATATAAATGAGCCTCTCTGCACCTGGCAACATAGATTTGAAGCTAGAAGGGGACGCTGAGGTCATTTAGTCTAACCCTCCCATTTTACAGTTCAGGGAACTGAGACTCAAAGAGATTAAGTGATATGCCCATAACTGGCAAAGTCAGGATTTGAACTCAGGTCCTTCATCCATTGATCATAGTTTTTCCCTCTTGTGGCCAAGCAGAATAAGAGTAATCCATCTTTCACATGAAAGCTCTTCAAGTAGCTAATATGTGTTCACACATACACATACACACACATACTAAACACACACATACAATGTTTTCTCTTCCTGACTAAGCATAGCCTTCAACAGATGCTCATATGGCTGTGCTCCAATTTGCTAATATTCTTCCAAAAATATGGTGCTCAGATCTGAAGACAAAACTCTAGATTTAGTAGGACCAAGCCAGAGTAGTACTAGACTTGGAATCAGAGTATCTGCCTATTTTACTCTACCTGTGTGACCTTGGGAAAGTCACCTGACTTCTGGGGTTCAGTTTCCTCATTTATAAGTAAAGTGAAGGAGCTGTATTAGAACCTCAATGATATCTTATATATCTACCTCTCAGAGTTTAGAATTAAGGGACTCTCACCTCCCTTATTCTGAACACTTTATTTCTATTAATGACACCTAAGAAAGTTAGCTTTTAGCACCCCTACATTCTTTCACATGAACTGTTGATGGACCACATCTCCTGCATGCTGTGCTTATACAATTGATGAGGTCTCTCATGCTGTTCTTGTGGAAAAGACAGAGAGATATAGGAAAGGATAATAGTGGAATTAGCTGCATACAAAATTATATGAAGAGCTACAATCAAAAAGGAATCACCAATACTTCAATATCAGTGTGCAAGGAGGTCTCCAGGGCAATGCCCCAGGGATCTGTGCTTAGTCTTGTGCTGTTTAAGTATTTTCTTTTTTTATCAATGACTTAAACAAAGGGCACAGATAGAATGCTCATCAAATTTACAGATGACCCCAAGATGGAAGGGAGAGCTAATATACTGAATGACAGAGTCAGGATTCAGAAAAAAAAAATTTCAACAGGTTACAACCCTGGGTCCAATGTAGTAAGACAAAACTTAGCATAGGTTAATATAAAATCTTACACCTGAGTTAAAAAAAAAACAAACTTCAGGAGGACAAAATGGTGGCCATATGGCTAGACTACAGTTTGTCTAAAAAAGATTTGGAGATTTTTAATGGAGTCAATAGTGTAGTATGTTCACTGGCAAAACTAATATGATTTAGCGTTGCATTGAGAGAAGGACAACTTCAGGAAAAAGTGGAAGTGGTCACACAGTGCTCTGCCTAGTCAGACAGCATCTGGAATATTCCATTCGCATATGAGCACAATTCTTTAGAAAGGACACTGAGAAGCTTCAGAGCATACAACAGATGGCAACCAGGAGAATGAACGACCTTAAGTGTATGCCCTATCAACTTGAGTTGAAGGAATCAGGGATGTTCAACCTTGACAAAAGAAAACTTAACAAGGATGTGATAGCAGTCTTTTAAGTAGGGTATCATATGACAAAGGGACTCTAGACTTATCTGTTGGTCCCCAGTTATACATCTGCCATTTAGTCTGCCATTATAGTCTATTGAAATCATTTTGGATCCTGGCTTCCTCATTCATCTTTAGTTTTTCCCTCTCTGTTTCATACCTGCTGCCAATTTGGCAAGCCTGACATCTGTAGTTTTATCCAAATTGCTGACCAAAATTTTGGACAGCACAAGGCCAAGGACAGATCCTCAGGGCACCTTACTAGAGACTTCCTTTCACGTTGTTATTGACCCATTAACCACAGCCTTTTGAGTACTATCATGACACAAAAGCAGGTGGCATTAGACAGAGATTCTCATTTTGTACCTTGTAGCAGGAATTAAAACTGATAGCTTTTTTACACTTGCGTATTGATTCCTCCACCTCCTGCCATGTAGACCAGAAATCAAGTCTCCAGGCTCCCAGATATCTCTGCCTTTTTCCAAAGTTAACCAGCAAACATTGGGAAACAATAGTCAAGGGAAGTTAGTAATGTCCAGGGACTGGGAGGAGGTGTTGCCCTCTGCAGTAATAGGAAAGGTAAGGGGGGTCAGGGGGAAGAGAGCTTATGGGAAAGATGAGTTCTGGTTTGGACATAATGAGTTTAAGAGGTCTACTGGACATCCAATTCCAAATGTGTAAAAAGCAGTTGGAGACATGATTGGAAGTCAGGAAAGTAGATTTCAGAATCATCAACATGGAGATGGTAATTAAATCCACAGGAGTTGATAAGATCACCAAAAGGAGTAATATTAAGGGAGAAGAGAAAGCCCAGGACAGAACTCTGAGGGATATCTATGTTTAGAGGGCAGGATCTGGAGAAAGATCCAGCAAAAGAAATGGAAAAGGAGAAGTCGGATAGGTGGGAGGAGAACCAGGAGAGAGAGTGGTGTCCTGAGGACCTAGAGAGAAGAATCAGGCAGGAGTGATACCTGTGTCAAAGGCTGCAGAGAGATGCAAAGGATTGAGAAAAGGTCATTGGATTTGGCAACTAAGAGATCCTAGGGAACTTTGGAAAGAGCAGCTTCAATGGAAGGATGAGGTTGGAAGCCAGATTGTAAGGAGTTAAGAGAATAAGGGGAGAGAAAGTGGAGGCACCTATGGGAGATTGACTTTTTACAGACTTTGTGAATAGGGCAGAAGAGATACAGGATAGAAGTTATCCAGGATGGAAGGATTGAGTGTGACTTTTCTCAGGATAGGGGAGACTTGGGCATGTGTGTAGGCAGTAGGGAAGGAGCTAGTAAGACAGTGAAAGATTGAAAAGAAGTGAAAGAGAAGGGATGACAGAGGGACAATCTGTTGGAGGACATGGATGGAATGGAATGGATTGAACAGGCAGAATGTTTGGCCTTGGTAAGGAGTAAAGTCACTTCATCATGTGAGGCGGGGGTAAAGGATGGGAGAGCAGCACAACATCTGAATGATAGGAGAGGAGGAAGGGTTCACAGAAGAGGGAGTTCACAATGGCCTCAGTCTCTTTCTGTAAAATATGAGACCAGGTTGTCAACTGAGAGACTGGGGAAGGGGGAAGGGCTTCACTGGAGATTTGAGGAGGGATGAAAAGATGCTCCAGGGAGGATATTCTGGGGCCAATGCTGCAAATATCACAGAGGCTGGATGCAGGTGAGGCAAACAGGTTTATTCAGCATGTTCTCAAGATCAGGAAAGGCTTGGACAGAAGAACAGACACCTGGGAACGGAAGTGAGTCTTAACAGGGTGGAGTGTGGTCCCAGGGCCATCCTGAAACTGAACAAGGAATTTAAATAGGGGCTAAAACATAGTTGTTTGAAAGAATGGAATGAGAGAAATCCATCCGTGGTTTGAGGAGGGATGCAAAGGTTTGAAAAGGCTGCTGTGGAGAGTGGGATAGTCAATTAATTAGGAAAGTATAAAAGCATTGCTTTGTTTTCAGTAATGACCCATCCTCAATCAGGGAGTTGGTCATGGCTAGGGACTGATTTGGAGTCAACTCCACTGAGGCAGGGGTGGTTTTCAGATACAGGGGTGCTGTTAGTTGAAGCAGGGAGAGCAATAAAGGCGAGAAGAAAAGGAAGCTGGGCTTCAGTTCTTAAATACAAATTAGGCAACCCTAAAGTCACTGGGAAGGATCCTAATAACTACAGGGCTGGGTCATTACGACCATTAAGACTGAGACCAGGGTGCCTCAGAATGGGTTGAACAAAAGTCCTTACAGTCCCTGCCCGCAAGGAGCTTGCCCTCTACATCCTAAACACACTTAAGGAAATAAAAAGCATATATGATATAATACAAAATTATTCCAAGTGAGAGAATGCTAACAACTATGGCAAGAGGAAAGCACCATACAATGTAAGTTAGGATTATGCTGGACTTGGCTCTCTTTGGGTTATGGAGGAAAATGACTGGTAGAGATGATAAACAGAAACCAAGCTGGATTTCCCACCCCACCTCCACCCCAGCAACAACTCACAGGATGATTAGCCAGAATCCAGACCTAGATGATGATGCAAAGGGAGATTTGCAGACCCTAGGAGGAGTGAGGGGAGAGGGGGAGGGGGAGGGGCTCGTGGGAAGGTGGGAGAGAATGGGAAACATGTTTTGTAAGTTTTCCAAGATGATTTTTTTTCTTTTGCTTGTTGTTAAGGGGTTTTTCATAAGACCTGTTATCCTGTCGGGGTTTACATCATTATTTGATCTAAACCCCGACAATAAGACTACATCTGCTACTAAGCTGTGTTGTAAATGTCTTTAATTTTTATATTTCATCTGAAGGGAGTTGTTAAAGCCAGTTTACGGGGTGATGGCTCTTTGAATAAAAGACATCAATACTCAAGCAGAGCCCTGTATGACACTTAATTTTCCCTCTAATAAGCCCTCCTAAAACATTACAAGATTGAAGGTTTTTTCTTCCTTTCTTCCCCCCTTTCCCCTTTAGCTTATCTTCCCATCCAGCTTTCTTTCTTTCTCTCTGGCTTTCTCATTTTTTAACCTTCCTTAAAGGACATATTTGAAGAAAATGTTTCTGCCCAGATGACACCACTTCTATTTTCACTGCCAGCCAGATGTGCTCCTGACTTCTGAATAGGAGAAATGGTTCTTTGAAGTATTTCAAAGACCTTGCTTTTATTTAGATTTTTCCCCTTTCCCTCTTTAGTCTCCTTTTCTCTTTATTTCTTTTCCTCCTTCCTCCCTTCCCTTTCTTTTTTTTTCAGAAACTCACAGGAGGGGGTTTTTCTTTCCTTTTCTTCTCCTGGATTATAAAGAGTTGAAGAATTGATGAATGTCCATTATAACCCTTAGATCTCTTTCATTCTACTCCAGATCCCTTGGTGATTTATTCTATATTCCTGCCTCAGATGCTTAGGAGCTGTGTGACCCTGGGCAAATCACTTAACCTCTATAAGTCTCAGTTTCTCCATGTGTAAAATGGAGGAGGGGGGTGTGTGAGAATAACACCTCTCTCCTAGAGTTGTTAGGAGGACCAAATGAAATAAAACATTAAAAGTACTTTGCAAACCTTAAAGCTTTCTAGAAATGCTGTCTATTATGAAGGCATTAAGTGTTCTCTACTTTCCTCCCTTCTTGAGCCAAAAGAGCTGTTCCTCACTCCCAACAGTTTAAAGGGAACGGTGGAACAAATATGGATCCCAGGAGTGAAGGGGTAGAAGGGATGATGCTTAATTCATCCATGGGTTGGGGGCAGGGAGGGAAGAGGTAAAAGGTAAGGAGATATTGAAAAATACCTGATATCACAAGTGGGAATTACAGAGAATCAGAACAGGTGTTTTTAGAGAATCATCATGTGGGTGACATTTTCCTGCCTTAAAGGCATATGGCAATCTCGACAGATCAAAGACAGCACTGAGTTCCCCAAGGATGCCCTTTGGGCACTCCCTCATAGGAGACACGGAACAGCTTTCTTTAGTTCTTTGTCAGTATAGACTCTCTCGAACAACACACTTCATATTACAAATCCCCCACCCTTACTTAGGAAGACAGCAGTATTGCAGATGCTGAACATTGAGTCAGACTTGAGTTTGAGTCCTGGCTCAGTCACTTACTAGCTGTGCAGCCAAGCAAATTAATCACCCTCTCTAGGCCTGTTTCCTCATCTGCAAAATGCGGACAATAATAGCACCTACCTCACAGGGATATTGAAAGCACCAAATAAAATTATATATACATATACGTGTGTGTGTGTGTGTGTGTGTGTGTGTGTGTGTGTAACAAGGTACTTCAAGAACTAAGGATATTTTAGCCATTTTCTCTGAATATTTGTGACTGAAAACACTGATGGCCAGCCATGGACTTCTCTGAACCTTAGCTAGGCTCATTATCGGTTGACAGACCAATCTGGAGCAGGGCCTACACCTGAATCCTCTCCAACATGGATAGGAATGGCCAGAGAAGGTGCCCTAATGGCACCAGCCATTAGGGCTTTGAGACCTCTGGGTCGCCTCCATCTTTGATGCCCATAAAAATGCTTGATTACATGACAAGTGGGAACATTTGGGAGGAAAAACTCACAAAGCAGGGGGAAGACAGCTTTACTTTATATTCGTGACCTGCTTGAAGTAAATTCATTTCTTTTCTTCCACTAAATAAGATTTGAGGGAAGGGAGTCTGGTAGGAAAGTGCCAAACTGCTACACTTTAGGATTTCCTACCTGCAAGATGTTTTGGGCTGAGATTTGCTTCTTAGTGAATTAAACAATTTTTGATGCCATGACAAATCCAATGATTTAACCTGTCCCATAAGGATGTCTATTTTGTTTTGTTCAGATCCCTTAAGCCATTTGGGAAAGTAGATTTCTTTTCTCTTTTTTTAATTCATAAAAGCACATAAGTGCTGCAGTAGATAGAGCTCGGAAGACCTAAATGTAAATCTGCCCTCAGATGCTTACTAGCTGTGTGACCCTGGGCGAGTCACTTAACCCGTTTGCCTCAGTTTCCTCATCTGTAAAATGAACTGGAAAAGGAAATGGCAAACCACTTCAGTATCTTTGCCAAGAAAACCCTAAATAGGATGATGAATAGTCAGACATGGACTGAAACAACTGAACAGCAACATTATTATTTCAGCTCATTTATCATAATTCAAGAAAGATGAGTATGTGTGTGTGTGTGTGTGTGTATCCCCAAAAATGGGAGATTCAAATTCTTCACTCAGATATCTGACTCCAAATCCTGTTCTTTTTCTGCTACACCTTGATGATTGTGGTCTGCAGTACTGTTAAATGCTGCTGAAATTCTGACATTTAGAAAGTCCCCCAAACAGAGACTGCTTGAGATACTGGAAATCTCCCAAAAACTTGGATTCAGAGCTAGAAGAAAACTCATCTTCACATAGTCCAAATCCCTCCTCTTGAAAGTCTAGGAGAGCTCAAAGCTCCTTTCAGCTTTCAGGGTTATATCTAAATATGAAAAGCCAGGAATGTGGCTAGAAAAACAACTGTCTGGACACCTGGACTTAGCTTTGTTCCAGGGCATCATTCCATTCCAACACACCCCACCCCACCCCCATCTCCACTCACCTACATGGGAAAACAGAAGGAACTCAGTTCAGAAACTGGGAGACCCTTGGACATGAGGACCCTTGGCAAAAGACAACAACTAGGTGTAGTGTAGCCATCAAAAATTAAAACCTTGAGTAATGTGTAATTGTCACCATAAACTAGAGTGAGAATAAATCCCCATGGAGAAATAAGACCACTGACCAGAAAGTTCAATCCAAAGAAAAAATTAAGTCTGAGGGTATTGGTGTTCATTTGGCGATCTATGGTCTTGGTCCTAACGGGAAGTACATACCTGTACCAAATAGAAAAGCCTTCTGGCCAAGAATCTGGAAAGGAATAAATGACCTACTAATTAAAGGACAGAAATCATAAAGAATGTTTTGTATTTCCCTTAGAATTATTGCTGTTCCTGTGACTGAGGCAAGGGTGGTTGCTTTTCTAAAAGAACTATTTTTTAAAAGCTTTGAGATAAAAGAGTACGGCAGAACCCACTCTTCTTGTGAGGAAGAAAGAGCATTATATATAAGGAATTCAGCTGAAGCAAAAAGCTGGGGGCAGATAGAAGCTCTACAGCCACCTGTCTAATGGGGTCATTCCTGGCATTATTTATGGTAAAGGCTACGTGTCCATCAGAGTTGTACCTAGTTTAGACCAGCAGGAAAAAAGCTGAAAAGGAGCAATCAGCTTATATTATTAGAAGACATGGCGGTCCTGCCACCTCAGAGGTGTAAGTTGTGCCTCTACAAAAGTATATATGTATTTGTATTGGCCATATGTATTGCCTAAAGTATGCCTCTCAGGTTTATGGGAAAATACTTTATTTCTACTTTTCTTAACATGCCATTTCATTTAGTGTGTTTTCTTTGACCTAATTATGCCCTCTGGTTGATGAATTGGACTAATTAATTAGTCTGGATGACTAATTATTTCCTTTGGTAAATACAGCAGTGGCATGGGGGGGGGGGGGTAGGCAGGGAGGACTCATGAACTATGTTTTTTAATGAATTCAGAAACACAGAGTCTCCCAAAACTGGGATAGTCTCTGAAAGACCCAGCCTGTGAGTTGGGGAGATGCTCCAAGTGCCACAGAGAAGGAAAGTGAGGTCCAAATGGAGGAAGTGACTTGTAAATGATCACATAACTAAGAAGTAACAAAGTTGGAATCCAAGCTCAGGTCCTCTGACTCCAAATCTAGGGTTTCTTTCCATTATACCCTACTGCTGCTATAGTAAGCTTAAGGACTGTTTGTGCAATCATATCTATAGAAAAGTTGTCTAGAAATTATAACAAAGGCCTTTTTGTATTAATAGATATCCATGTATAGTTTATCAATGCTGTACAAATAATTTGCACCTAAAGTATTTTTGTGGTGTTGATATACATACTGTTTAGTCCCCAGAAAAATTAAAGACTCTTTTGTCACTAATAAGGTGCATCTGTTACCTTGGGCAAGGTGATCTTCAGGACCTCAGTTTCCTTATCCAAATATAGAAATTAGATAATATCTAATATCCTTTCTGGCCCTAAACACCTATGAATTTATGACTCCATAAACATTCTTAGAAAACCAGAATTAAGAAGATGAAGGGAGTAGAAAGATGCACGTTTACAAGCTCTGAACCCACAACCCATATAATTAAGGTAAAAAGAGTTCCTGCCTTCCCAAAGGGAATGGGTGGGGAGGGAAGGATGGGGAGAATTTGGAACTCAAAGTTTTAGGAACAACTGTTTAGTATTGTTGTTGCTACTAGGAAAGAAGACATACAGTTAATGAGGAATAGAAAGTCATCTGGCCCTACAGGAGAAAAGAGAAGATGGAGACAAGAGAAGGGAGGGATGACAGAAGAGAGGGCAGATTGGAGATAGAGAAAATTAGATTGCTTGGGGTATTGGGGTGGGGGGAGGGGATAAAAGGGGGAAAAAAAATTTGGAACCCAAAATTTTGTGAAAATGAATGTAAAAAGTTAAATAAATAAATAAATTTTAAAAAAAAAGATGAAGGCAGAAATGAATGGTTTTAAAACTAGAATGCAATGACTGAAGCAAAAGAAAATGCGATGTTGTCAACCCATAGAGCCAGAAGCACACAATACAAGGGTGGGGAACCTGCAGCCTCAGGGCCTCTAGGTCCTCAAGGGCAGCCTTTGACTGAATCCAAACTTCAAAGAACAAATCTTAATAAAAGGAATTGTTCTATAAACTTGGTCTCAGTCAGAAGGCCATACCCAAAGACCTAGAAGACTTTGAGGCCACAGGTTCTTCACCCCTGGCTGCCATTAGAACATTGTACTCACCTCTTTCATTTTTTTCTAGGAAGCTATAAACATCTTTCATATAGTAGGTGATTAATAAATGTACATTGAATTGAATTGACTTGAACAAATCAAATACTTCTGCCCTCTTTACACCATGGTGATAGAAAACTTCCAAGAGTTGATTGTCATTGGCAGAGGAAGAAAAATCTATGCAATGTCTTAATTCTTTTCCCTTTTGACCCAGCCTCTTCTCCACAAATAGAACTAGCTCTAAGATGTTTATAGTATCTCTTCCTCAAAAGGGGTAGAAGTAGATGAACTTGTTGTATAATCAGCTAATGCTACATTGCTAAAGGTTTTGGGAGATGAATATGGCAGGATTTCAGCAGTTATAGTCTTCTGAAGTTGGGAAACTGCTATTACACCTATAAAATAAAGATCAATAGTCACTCAAATATCTAGAGAAAAGCAATTAACTCACATGTACAGCATAAAAAATACAACCAATCTATGAGTTCCTGGAGACTAGGGTACATGGGATCATGAGCTCATAGGATCATAATGAGTTAAAGGGAACTTTAGAGATACTAGGATCGTGCATCTACAACTGAAAGCAATATTTGAGGTCATTTAATCCAACTCCCTCATTTTGTCAGTGGGGAATGAGATCCAGGCAGAGTAACCCAAAGTCATACAGATAGTTGCTAGAAGAAAGAGATTTTGATGACAAATAAATGGAAAATGTCCTTGGAGGATAGTTTTGATTTGGGAGGAGAAGTCAGGAGTCAGTCAATTTTGATGAGTAAAGTGTGTGCTAAAGATGTAAAATTGAATTCAAACTCAACCAGGGAAAAAAAGTTAATAGAACTCAGGGACAGTTTCATTTTTGAATTTATTTTCCCACCACTTAGCTTAGGGCCTTGCACTTAGGATGAGCCTAATAGGATCATTACTTGAGAGCTGAAAAGGACCTCAGAGGCCATTTGATATAATTTTTCTTTTTATCAATGTGGAAACTGAGGCCAAGAAAGAATATATGTCATAAAGAAAGAATACATAGTCATAAAGGTAGGAGGTAGAAGAGCTGAGATTTGAACCCAGGTTCATGGAATTATAAAATCACAAAACTAAAATTGGAAAGGATCTTAAAGACCAATTAATTTAACCTCATCATTTTCCATGTCAGAAAGCGAAGGCTTAGGAAGGCTAATGCATTGCTGCCCTTGGTTGAATTCAATTCAATTCAATCTAGACCATCTTCTGTTAAGCAAAACACCATGCTAGGTTCCAAATAAAAAGGACAAAGTCTCTGTCACCAAGAAATTTATCATTTTATGGATGTTAAAAAAGTTTGATTACACATAAATGAAGTCAGGGCAGAGCCAAGACAGAAGAGTAGAAAGATAGACCTGCTGTAGTTCTCCTCCTATAGCCCATAAAATGCCTGTAAAAAATGACTCTAAACAAGTTCTAGAGCAGCAGAAGCTACAAAACTACAGAGTGAAAGGGATTTCCACCCCAAGGCATCCTGAAAGGCTAACAGGAAAGGTCTATCTCACCAGTCATGCCAGTCTCAGAGTGGAGTGCAACCCACAGAGCACAGCCCAGCCTTGGCCCATGGCATGTACAGAACCAGAGCAGGCTTCAGGGTGTGGAATCAAAGGCAGTAGTTGCAATTTTGAGATTTCTCAACCCACAAATTCCAAAGACAGCTTCAAAGGTCAGTGAGAAAACTCTTTCACCTGGGTGAGAAAGAAGCAGGGCCTGGTCCCGGCCCCAGGTGGTGGCAGTATCCATTTTTGGAGCCCTTGGCCTAAAAAACCTTAGGGAAATTGAGTCACTGATCTGAATCTGAGTGGTGGTCCTGGGGTAAAGAAGAGCACTGGCTAGTGGAGGCTCCAGAGAGGGAATTCTACTCACAGATCCTGGGCAGAAAAGCTTGTGATTACTCCCAGACCAGAGTGCAGGCCAGGAAAGGGCAAAAATCCTCTCCCTTGATTGTGCCACCTTGGAGGAACTAAGAACTTGTGGGTCTCCAGAGTATACCCTCCACTTAACAAAGGACTCAAAAGTCAGGTAATTAGCTGGAAAAATACACAAAAAAAGGGGAAAAAAAATAAGACTATAGAAGGTTGCTTTTTCAGTGAACAGGTATTTTTTTCCATTCTTTCAGATGAGGAAGAACAAAGCATACCATCAGAAGAAGACATAAAAGTCAAGGCTTCTGCATCCAAAACTTCCAAAAAAAATATGCAATGGTCTCAGGTCATGAAAGAGCTCAAAAAGGATTTTGAAAATCAAATAAGAGAGGTGGAGGAAAAATTGGGAAGAGAAATGAGAGTGATGCAAGAAAATCATGAAAAGCAAGTCAACAGCCTGCTAAAGGAGACCCCCAAAAATGCTGAAGAAAACAGTACCTTTAAAAATAGACAAATCAAAATGGCAAAAGAGGTCCAAAAAGCCAATGTGGAGAAGAATGCTTTAAAAAAAGCAGAATTAGCCAAATGGAAAAGGAGGTTCAAAATCTCACTGAAGAAAATAGGTCTTTAAAAATTAGAATGGAACAGAGGGAAGCTAATGACTTTATGAGAAACCAAGAAATTACAAAACAAAACCAAAAGAATGAAAAAAATAGAAGACAATGGGAAATATCTCATTGGAAAAACAACTGACCTGGAAAATAGATCCAGGAGAGACAATTTAAAAATTATGGGATTACCTGAAAACCATGATCAAAAGAAAGAGCCTAGACATCATCTTTCATGAAATTATCAAGGAAAACTGCCCTGATATTCTGGAACCAGAGGGTAAAATAAATATTGAAAAAATCCACCTATCACCTCCAGAAAGAGATCCCAAAAGGAAAATGCCTAGGAATACTGTAACCAAATTCCAAAGTTCCCAGGTCAAGGAGAAAATATTGCAGGCAGCCAGAAAGAAACAATTCGAGTATTATGGAAATACAATCAGGATAACACAAGATCCAGCAACTTCTACGTTAAAGGATTGCAGGGCTTGGAATATGATATTCCAGAAGTCAAAGCAACTAGGATTAAAACCAAGAATCACCTATCCAACAAAACTGAGTATAATATTCAGGGGAAAAAATGGTTGTTCTATTAAATAGAGGACTTTCAAGCATTCTTGATGAAAAGACCAGAGTTGAATAGAAAATTTGACTTTCAAACGCAAGAATCAAGAGAAGCATGAAAAGATAAACAAGAAAGAAAAATTGTAAGAGACTTAGTTGAAGGGTTTACATTACTACATGCAAAGATAATATTTGTCACTCTTGAAACTTTTCTCAGTATTTGGGTAGTTGGAGGGATTATAGACATATATATAGACAGAGGGTACAGGGTAAGTTGAATAGGAAGGGATGATATCTAAAAAAATAAAATTAATGGGTGAAAAGAGGAATATATTGGGAAGAGAAAAGGACAAATGGAATAGGGCAAATTATCTCTCATAAAAGAGGAAAGAAAAAGCTTTTTCAAGGAGGGGAAAAGGGGGAGAGGTAAGAAGGAAAAAGTGAAGGTTACTCTCATCACATTTGACTTAAGGAAGGAATAACATGCACATTCAATTTGTATGCAAATCTATCTCATACTACAGGAAAGTAGGGGGGAAGGGGATAAGTGAGGTATGGGGGGGAATGATAGAAGGAAGGGCAAATGAGGGGAGGAAGTAATCATAACTAAACACCTTTGGGGAGGGACAAAGTCAAAAAAGAGAATAGAATAAAAGGGAGATAAGGTAGGATTGAGGGAACTATAGTTAGTCTTACGTAATATGACTATTATGGAAGTCTTTGTTGACTTTTGTTAGTCTTTTAAGTTATTATTGAATTTTATAAAAGTTAGACTCTGTCAATATGATACCAAAACAGTATTTCAAATTGTCCTAGATACTGATGAAATCAGAATACAAAGCCTAATTTTCCCCTGCCTTCAAGGAGCTTATCTGAAGGTTGACATTTCATGTACTTTCTTCTGTCTAGTATGATTAACTGTAGTCTTATACTCAAACTCTCTTTGTTAATACAGGAAAGCCTTTTCTTTGCTACAAAGAGACTTTTCTATTCCAGGTATGTGTGTAGAGTAGTTGGACTTCATTGTTATCCTTTGTCTTTGAAGAGGACCAAAATGACATCACCATGATAAAGTGAAATTTCAGTGTGTCCAACTGTGGCTGATCAGGTTGGACACAGATAGTCCATGCAAACATTTATGGTGGATATCCCAAATTTGTGCATCCTGCATTACTTTCTGTTATCTCAATTCTGCTTTGCTCAAAGAGCACAGCACCCTTTCTAATGTGGGTATGCTACGCTAAGCGGTCCTGTGCCAGTGTCTCCCATGTTTCACAGTCAAATCCAAAGTTCTTGAGAGAGACCTTGAAAGTGTCCTTGTATTGCTTCTTCTGGCCACTACGTGATAACCTGCCTCATATGAATTCTCCATAAAATGATCTTTTTGGCAAGTGCACATTTTGCATCCAAACAATATGGTCAGCCCATCAAAGTTGTGCTCTCTGAAGCACAGTTTGAATATTTGGCAGTTCAGCTCAAGCAAGTACTTCAGTGTCTGGTATCTTATCCTGCCAGGTGATTCTCAACAAAAGGTAAAACAAGGGATATTAAGGCAGGATGTGACTTGCATCCCACCCACTCCCAACCGAGTGAATATAGACACTGAGTCAAGTCAATGTAATCCTAGGTGTTAATGAGGGATTAAATTAACTATAAAGATATGTCTATACCTTGATCTCTCTATGATCTGTAAAGGAACACCTTTCCTCAGATAGAGTTAAAGGGACCAGCTTCATAGAACAAAGACAAAGTTCCTCTAAGAGTGATGAGAGAGGAAATTTCTATAAGACTTAAGCCATATAGGCTTGAAGAGAAGCTGTGGGACTGTGGCTAATAGAAGAGATCACATACACTTGAAGAAAAAGAGGTACATATTCCAGACAGGGACAAATATAGAGAATCGGTCACTATAGGGAGGAAGCAGCTTTGAGGAACAGGACCTCTGGCAGCAGAGAAGAGAGGTAGCTATGTAGAGGAGCAGACCCTGGGAACACAGCTGAGCAAGCAACCCAGAATATATATGGCGCTTCATGAGGATTCTATAGAGAGAGAATGGCACCAAGAACCTGTAATTTTGAATTGTGTAGACTAATTCTGTTTCCTACATGTATAAGTGATTACCATTACACACTATGTTTACACCTACTCTTCCTATGAAGGTTGTGCATATTTATGGGAGAGTATGCTCCAAATTAATAAATGCCTTTGCTAAGAGTTAATGTGCTTATTGGAAGATTCTTAATGGGAACTACACTGATAAGGACCTATGAGCTTTCATGTTAGGAGTGAAACTCCACATGATTACTGGTCTACCTGCACAAATATGAAATGAGAGTACCATGATGGAAGTGTAGCCCAGAAATAGTAGTACAAAAATGAAATTAACATGCTGCAGCAGACTTACACATAGAAATACTAAGGAGATACTAGGTGGTGATTTGTTGCTCTGGGGAAGTCGACTAGGCTTTTTCCATCAGTCCAGCCTTCATAATGTGTATGAAACACAAGAGAATAAAGAAGGAAGATGAAAACAGTGTCTTCACAGTTTCCTTCAACACTTTTTACATTGAAAATTCAACATTTTTACATTGAAAATTCAATATTTTTACATTGAAAATTCAACATTTTTACATTGCAAATTCATTTAAAAATTGGCATTTGTCAGGGCAAGGGCATGATCAAAATGGAACCAAAATGGATTTTTGAGCATAAGTTAAGTAAAAGTTAGACTTAGGGAGTCAGTAAAGACAATATCGGGGAGTTCAAAATGCATGGCACATAGTAGGTACTTAGTAAATGCTTGTTAACTGATAGGTTGATTTTAGCTACCTTCTGAGAATAGCTTGGATGAAAGGAAGACCTTCATATTCATTGATTAAAAGAGCTGGATGAGAGAGTTTTATAGTCATTGCCTGAGTGAGATTACTAAAGAGACTTATAACCCTTAGCTTCAGGCGAGAGATTTATTAACTGCAGCATCCCCTAGTATATGGCAGACAGAATAGGAGTTGGCACTGTAGATAGCAAATCAGCTGAAGAGTATAGTTGAGGTCCAATGAGAAACTGAAATGGTCAGCTAACAAAATTATAACCTAGAGCTTAGTACAATGTGTGGCACTTAGTGGGTCCTTAATAAATGTTTACCAATTGTTTGATAATCTTCCCCAAGGGAATAGAGGCTTCCTAACCATAATATCCCCTAATGAGAGATGGACAAGATAATAGATAATTCTATAGATAGCTGGATAGTTGAAGACTGTCTTAATTACAGAGTATTGCCCGATGGGGAGGGGACACAGCTAAAAGCAATGACTACAGTACCAGGAAACTGCGGCAGATCGGCAACTATAGGAGGATTGAGGAGATGCACTTCCACATTTGTACCTGTGTTTAAACGTGCATCTCATCACGTAGTTGCCCTGGTAATGTACAGTTTCTATATATGCATGCCATAAATGTGACTTATATGTATGTTTACTATTCCCACTGAGGGTGTATGCATTTGTGGGAAAGTAAGTTCAAAGTTTATTGGGCAAATATTCTGTTGTTACTTTTATTACTATATAACTTCACTAAATGCTTTTGTTTAACTAAGTGTGCCCTTTGGCTGACTAGTAAAAGTAAACACACCAATAGGGGCTCATAAGCCATGTTTTAGAAAGGATTTTTATTCACATGGTACCTAAAAGATGAATTTGTTTTCTGAATGTCTATGAAAAACAGAGGGCTACCAATAAATCTGTCACTTTGTGTCTTCATTGTCCTTTGGGTAGTCCACAATTTTTCTTCTAAGATACAGCAATTCAATTCAATGAACATTTAGTAAGTATCTGCTATGTGTAAGGCAATGAATGTCCTTGAAGATGGAGATACGGAGACAAAAACAAAACAATTTCATCTCATCTTTTTATCCTCAACACAGGACACAGATCTTTGCAAATACATGCTTATCGAATTCAATATTTTGCTTGGGAATACAATATTTAAACAGTAAATAGATACGTGATTTTTTTTTCTTTTGTGAAGGGGGAGAGCACTAAATAGGAAGGTCAAGAAATTTGAATACTAGCACCTCAACTGAGTCTTAAAGGGAGCCAGTGATCCTATATGGTAAAAAGAAGTCTGGAGGAAACTCTGAACATAGGGGAACAATCTATGGAAAGACAGAGAAGAATGACTCGTATTTTTATAGAATTTGCACAGTTCTTTATACAGAGGTGAGAGATGAAAAGCCACGTACAGGGAACCATGAGTAGTTTAGTTTGGTTGAACCATATTGCACTTAAAGGAGAATGACAGATAATCTGGAAAATAGGCAGGAGTGATATTATATTCATATTTTATTCTAGTAGTAATAGGGAGCCACTGGTAGCTTTTGAGCAGGGGAGAGACATGACCTAATCTATGCTTCAAAAAGATCATTTTGGAAGCTAAGTGGAAGATGAATTATAGAAAAGATGGATTTGGGACAAATGGAAGGGATAAATACAAATGAACATCTTACTCTGGGAGTTTGGATGTGAAAGAGATGAAGTATAGAATGATAGCATGAGAGATTGGCAGGATCAAGTGACCTTTTTGTTTTTTAATTTCTATTTATTTATTTTAGGATGAGAGAGACCTGAGCGTATTTGTAGTCAACCGGTAGACTAAGAGGGATTGAAGAGGAGACTGAGGGCAGATTATCTAAAGGTCATGCTCCTGGAAGACCAGGTCTTTTTTACAAGAAGGGACCTTGGAAATAATCTATTCCAACTCCCTTATTTCCTAAATGAGGACACTAAAATTAAGAACAATGACGTGATTTGCCAATGATCCTATAGAAAGCAAATAGCACAAGTCAATTGCAAACCTCAGTGTTCTGACTCTTCCAAATCCAGTATTCTTTCCACTGAATCATAATTCTCTCGAGCTGGGAAGAAAGAAAATAAAGAACAAAGGTAAGGACTGTCCTCCTCCCTCCTCCTATTTCATCAGCAACTGAAGCAAAGGAGGGAGAATGAAGGATTATTCAGAGGGGTTTTAAGGTATGGAATAGGAAAGACAGATGGCATTGATTTTCTTAGTACAGTATGAGGTGAGGGCATCTGCTGAGAGGGAGGGGGCAGGGGGCAGTTGGAGGCTTGAATTAAAAGAACGTTTGCAGCAGCTGTTGTGAAGTGCTGTGGAGAGTCATGGGATCCTAGATCCGGAGCTGTCCCGCTCATTAAAGGCCACACATTCCAAGTCCCTCATGAGGCAACTGAGACTCAAGGGGGTTGATGTGAGGGGAGTTGCCCACAGCCATGTGGATAAGAAGTAGTCCACCAGGCTGGAATAAAAAGAGTTGTGCAGCAGGGAGGGGTGAAGTGAGATTAGGTAACATAAGCTTGGTAGGATAATTCAACTTATTCCATTGGTGTGCTTGTAAAGGGGGAAAAGGGCAGATAGCAGAGAGTAGGGGGGCCTGGGTTGGGATTCTGTAACGCAGGAGCAGTGACAGAACAAGAGAGAAAGCGACTCCAGGAGAGAGGATAGTGGATTGTCGAATTAGTTTATAAGATCAAGATGTTAAAAGGAAGAAAGTGAGACGGCAGCAGATGCCTTGGAAGCAAGGGAACCACTGAGTCACAGTGTAGGAGTGTAGATGGAGACCTGAGTTTGAATCATATTGCAGATACTTAACAACTTTGCGACCCTTGGGGAAGTTGCTTTAACCTAAGTGAGCTTCAGTTTTCTTGTCTGTAAAATGGGATAACAATAGTGACTACCTCACAGCCTTATTTTAAGGATCAAATGAAGAATATTAATGCTAGAGAGGGTAGCCAGGGATGGACAGCCAGTATTCTGCGAATACAAATAGTGTGAGAAGAAAGTGTCCAAAACAAAGGGAAGTTTGCCAACCATGGAGGTGGTTTCAGAGGACACAGTGGAAGATGGCAGAAGAGGATGATCATCCAGGAGGTGTAGGGATGAGAAGGGTGGGGATGGAAGCACATGAGGAGCAACCAGGGAAAGAGAATTTGACCTTCATAGACAGTAAAACTGAATCACAATTTGGGTGGGGGGAGGTGGGAATTTGCTGGCCACAGAAGAAAGAAAATACCCTTCCACCGAGGTTCTCATTCTCTAGAGTCCTAAGAGGACATAAATCTGTTTTCTCTTAAATACAAGGATAGAGGGATCCCTTGACAGTCTGGCCAATAATTACCAAGACTGTGGTGCTCCAAGGCTCCAAGTCAAAGGGCACTGAAAAAGTAAAGTTTTGCTTCAAAGGCAACAGTAGTATTGAAAATGCAATATGTATATATATATATATTTTTTTTTCCTGGCCTTCCTCCATTCAAAGGGATCATTTGTTATTAGAATAACAAGAGCCAATCACATTTCTCTAATGCTTTGTTGAAAGTTATTCTGACTCAGAGATCCATTGTTGCTCCCAGTTGTGCTGGTCTATCAGTGCTAGGGAAGCTTGCTCAGTCTGCAGCTTTTGTATTACCTGCTATCCAGGTAATAATAGTTACTTGTTAACCAGAACATAATGGCAATCTGGGGGAGCTAGGCTCAATGACCTATCCCCTTTCACAGACACAGACCTATCCAAATTGTCTTCAGGTCATTATGAAAGTTACTAATAAAAGTTAGCTCCATCTTGAGTCCATTACCGATCTCTAAGGATTAGATCTTCAATGTGTTGCTATTTTGCCATGTTGTTCTGGTTTTTGATAAACTCCTTTTAATTCTTTTTTTCCTAAGTTTTACCTCATTAATAGGGAGAAAGCCCAAATAAAGAATTTTCCTTTTAACAGCTTTAAGATTTGTGATAATAATGTATTGTTCAATTTCACATTTACTTTTCTAACAATAGTTCTGTGAAGCAGATGATTTAAGTATTTCTATAGCTATTTTACAGGCAAAGTAGATAAGATTCAGATGTAAAATGACTTCTCCAGGGTCACACAGCTAGTGTCAGAGCTAGGGTCAGAAAAAGGATAATTTTTAGTGAATTCAACTGTGAGCAGCATTGAGGCACAGTGATTATCGACAATGGCGTCATAAGATATGGGTTCAAATCTTGCCTCTTTCCATTATTAGCCAGAGTACTTGAACAAATACTGAACACCTCTTGGACTCAGGTTCTTCATCTGTAAAATGAAGGGACTGGGTAAAATGATCCTTGAAATTCCTTCCAACTCTAGATCTACCTTCTCTCCCAAAACTAGGAAATGGATGCTTTATCACTTTTAGCCTCAGGATCCTAGGGATAAGCCTGAGGGGTTAGAGACAGTTTTTAGTAGTGTTGCTTAGGAGCACCCATTCAATGTCCTCCCCTTTCTCCCCACCCCCATTGATTAAGTCTGAGATGGTATCACTAAGAACAATTGATGTAAACCATTATTCTCAATAGTGTGGGACATACTCTTTTCTTGCATATGCAAAGTTCCTATGAAGTAGAATTATTATCCAGTAAAGGGACACACTTCATGGTTCCTGCTTACTTATGCATCCTATTTCCCCTTCATGAATATCCCCTTGAAGTGTGTGGCTCTCTACAGGGCCCTGAGTGGGTTGGTGCTGCAGAAGTTTTCCTTCCTTAGGGTGTCTAGTTTGTGCACAGGAAGGGCTAGTACCTCTGGTGTGAAGGCTTGCTGGGTCCTTTTCAGGGCTGCTCACCCACCTCTGGTGTCCACCTGTCACCCAACTCTATCCTATAGTTCCAAGAACTGTAACATGTGCAGCAGGCACACCATGTAAAACTGTCTTGGCAGATGGGCCACACCAGATTGAATGTAATCAATATACCTCAAACCTGTTAGCAGGATGTCTACCCTAAATACGCAAAGACTTCCCCAGGTTAAATGGGCAGATGAGAACAATTTGTTCCAACAGACATGATGGCAGCTAAATCAGGTGATGTGGAAGACTTAGAGGTTGATCAGACTTCAAAAACACCAAGATCATCCACTGCATTCTGGGCCATCACCAGTCATCCTGACTTTTGTCATGCCACTGGACTCCAGTGACTCTTAAAGAGAGAATGAGGCTGAGGACTCTGCTGAACTCTGCCTCACTTAAATCCAGTTTCACAAGTCAAGACATCATCCATCACATGGTGATGTCCCTGGTCCTCTTGAAAAATGAAAGATGAAAAACAACATTGTCCTTGACTCCCCATGCTGCTATCAGCCACTGTTGTTCCATGGATGCTGCTGGATGGGAAGTCTACATCTTCAGTCATTTGGAAATTTATAAGTTCAACTACTGGTCAATGAGAAGAAGAAGGAAGGCAACAGAGACTTTGTACGCCTCTTCCAAATGTTCCTCTGTCAAGAGTTTGGCTGCTCCACCATAGGTTGGCCTGCTATTGAAAGGATGCATTTGACTTTATTGAAGTCCTAACAACCATGTGATGTTTCCAATTTGGTCTCATCTGCTTTCATTCAATTCATACCTATTTTATATCTTCCAGTGGATATGCTGGCAAAGGATTCAGGGCACAGATCCTCTTGTCAGTTACATTTATTGAATCTGAGGACTGTGAGATGTGCCTTTTAGACATATATGCACATATATCAGCATATATATACATATATACTTATATAATAATATTTACTTATACACTTGGAGTCAGGAAGACCTGAGTTCATATCTGACCTCAGACACTTACTAACTCTGTGACCTTGGGCAAGTCACTTAATTCTTTTTGCCTCAGTTTCCTCATCTATAAAATGAGCTAGAGAAGGAAATGACAAACCATTCCAATATCTTTTCTGAGAAAACTCCGAATAGGATCATGAAGAATTAGACACTACTAAACAAGAACAATAAACAATTGTGTGAGTGTTTGCATACATATTATGTATATATATATATACATATGTATTTATGTGCAACATACACACATATGTATACAAACACTCATATATGTACATGTTGCCTCCCCCACTAGAACGTAAGTACACTGAGGGCAGAAACTCATTTTTGTCTTTGTATCTCCACTGCTTTGCACATAGTAGGTATTTAATCAATGCTTGCTGATTGATTATCACAGATGAGCTATGTTGTTGACTTTCTGCAGCACTGGGCATTTGGATTTCTCTTCTTTTTGTTTTCTCCCTCGTGCAAAAACTTCTCATTTTCTAGGAACTTGTACTTTTTATTCTTTTGAAAGTAATCACCTAAAAATGGGGTATTTTGTTTCCCCAACATAGAATGTGTTTCTTCTTTTGCTACAGAAGATAAACACCTATTGCCAGGATTTAGATGAGAGAGAAAGTGCCCCAGGATACCTCTCTTGTCACCATGCTCATTACCTGCCCCACCCTATGCCATAATATATCTGAAATTCTTCCCTTTTTTCAAGGCCAAGCTGAAGCATCTATTCTTCCTTGAAAACTTTCAAATTTTCTTCCCATCTCCCATCCCCTACACCAAGTCCTGTTACTCTGCAAGCCATCTCCCTGCACTCAATTGTTTTATGGCAATTTAACTGAATCTCTCTTTTGCCTTTTCCATACACTACCTCGCATATTTCTTTCTGTATATATTTTATCCCCTCCTTAGTCCTCACCCATCCTTGACACTACTTCTTCCATTAGATTGTAAGTTCCTTGAAGGCAGAAAGTATATTGTTTTTCAACTTTGTATCCCCAGTGTCCAACATGGCGCCTTGCATATATTAAGTGCTTAATAAATGCTTGTTGAAGTGAATCACACACAAGCTTAAATTCTCACTTTTAGAATCCTGCCTTAAAACCCAGGTTCATCTTCCTCTTCTCCCTCTCCTCCAAAAACATGGCCTCCGGTTTCCTATCTTAGGAAATACTATCGATCAGCCTGAAATGAAAGTGGGTTTTAAATTAATGCATTCAACTTTGTCTCCCATCAGAAGAGAGGGCTGAGGAGCCACAGCTTTTAGGATGTTAAATATTTATAGTTATCGTTTCAACCGAAAATATGAATTTGGACGAGGGAGCAAGCGTGTAGTGCACTGCAGATTTTAAAAGTCCAAGTCACTCACCTTGTCCTTGGCACAACTTCAGAAAAAGGGAGTCTCTGCAGATGTGCACCCGTCTCCAAGAACTGGAAAATACTTGGGGAAAAGAATCAAAGGCCCCTGTCAAAAATGATTGAATAGAGCAGCCAGTGATCCCCCAGAGGAGTCCTCCCTGGGGCCTGAGAATTGAGAAATCAGTGGCTGATTTGGAATCTCCCGTTATCCAAGGCTGCATCTGGCCCTGCTCTTCTGCCTCTGAAACCTCTTCTCCCAACAGTGAAAATAAACGGAATTCATCAAGTCTTCTCCTTTAAGGCCACTGCCCCAGATCACTGCTGCAGATAATCACTCTTTTATTGTCATTATTGTTGGAATTTTACCTGCCCCGGGCCAAATGCCTGTGATTTGTTTTTAACCACTAATCTCTTAGCAATTACGGATGTGTCAAGCCTTGGGATGTGCTGGAAAACTGAACAGAATTTTAGCAGGTGAAATTGTACTCAATTCTGGAGTGCCTCCCAATAAGAAAATATATTTAGAGTCCAAGGTTTACACTAGGAACCCAAACATCTGACAGAAAAGTTAGAAACATAATCAACACATTTTGTACTAAGAGTGGGCAGCTAGGGACCCAAAGCAATAGAATCAGACAACAGAGAAATCCCAGAGAGAGCAACTGGGTTCTGGTAGGAAATAATAGTAATAAAAACAATACTTCACATTTGTGTAGTGGTTTTATGGTTCACAAATCACTTTCACATATACTGTCTCATTTAAGCTTTGTGATAGCTCAGTGAGGTCAGCTGGGCAGGGGGTTCGATGTTCTTTTTACAGATGAGAAAAGTAAGGTTCATTTAAGAAGTCAAATAACTTGGCCAAGCCCACACAAGATTCAAACCCGTGTCTTCTCAATCCAACATCATGGAACTCTTCGCTCTAGCATGCTAGGTTAAGCACAGCTTGGCTCACAGAATTGGAAGCTACTTTAGAAATGATCTAATCCAAACACCCTATATTTCACCTCTCTCCTCACCCTTCTTTGATGAATTTGTCCCTAAAATGTGTCTGGATAATTTTAATATCCTATCCTTTACAACTGTGTAGCAATTAAGGGGCAATTGTAACCAGTGTCCAGATCCAAAAACTCAGACATTCATTTCCACATTCCATGAGTTTTATGCAAAACCAAAAGGGGCTCTGGAGTAACTACCAAGCTTACTCTGACTGCCTCTCAGAGAGGTGGCTGCCTCTCCCTCTCTCCAATTTGCTCCATCTCTTTGTGAGAGATATTATACTCAGATGATTTAGGGTTAGCTTGTGTAGATGACTCAGTCAAATCTTCCAGTTCCAGGTCCCCGTCCTGCTAGCAAAACTGCTCCCCTTCAATATCATTGGCTGTGTACTTTCTTAATTCATTTACAGGATTTTTAAATTAATAAACTAAATGTATCAATACATCATTAGCAAACATAGACACCCCCAACCTTCACAATTTTCTTCAAACCAGACAGTAAAATGTACCCTCTTTCTTTCCCCCACCCCCAACTTTCCAGGCAAAGCAAACCTGAGAAACTCCCAGAGGCAGATGGTCAAGCATTCACTCTGAGCTTTTTCACTCATGACAAAACCTTCCAATGGGTCAGGGACCTAAGGCCCTTCCTTAGAGCACCTTTGCAGACCTTTCCTAAGGTCTAAGACAGCACAGACTTCACACAAATGGCTAGATAGCTTACAGCACTGAGGTCTCACCTCAGTAGTCATTGTTTCTAGAATTTTCTCCTCATTGGGATTTTCAGGTGTAGTCATTTAGTTCACATCTCTTCCCCTTTCACACAGATTAATGTAAGGCAGGAAGGATTTTTCTCTATATCAGGTTTTTTTTTTTACTTTTGTGTGGGGTCATGAGCCCCATGGCAGTCTGGTGAAAGCTATGAACCCTTTCCCAGAATAACTTCTTTGTAAATGCATAAAATAAAATGCAAAGGAACCCAATTATGTTGAAATGTAATTATTAAAATATTTTTTAAAAAACAAGTACATGGATCCCAGGTGTAAAAACCTTGTTCTATAGGGTATCACTGACCTGAGTCTCACAACCCTGCCCCAACAGTGGGAGTTAAAGAGGAAGACTAAAAAAGAAACCAGACACTCTTTTCCAAATCTTCCTCTTCACATTTGGCTCAGTCCCTGTTTAAAATTACCAGTGCCAAAACCAAACTGAAGAAAATAATTCTTTAAAAATTAGAATTGGGCAAGTGGAAGTTAATAACTCTATGAGATATCAAGAACCAGTGAAATAAAATCAAAAGAATGACCAAAAAGGTGAAAAATGCCTCATTAGAAAAACAACTGCCCTGAAAAATAGACCCAGGAGAGATAATTTAAGAATTATTGGACTACCTGAAAGTCATGATCAAAAAAAGAGCCTAGACAGCATCTTTCAAGAAATCATCAAGGAAAACTGCCCTGATATCCTAGAACCAGAGGGTAAAATAGTTATTGAAAGACTCTAACAACCACCTCCTGAAAGAGATCCCAAAATGAAAACTCCAAGGAACATTATAGTCAAATTCCAGAATTATCAGGTCAAGGAGAAAATACAGCAAGCATCCAGAAAGAAACAATTCAAATATCAAGGAGTCAGAATCAGGATTACACAGGACTTACCAGCTTCTACATTAAAGAATCCAAGTACTTGTAATATGACATTTTGGAAGGAAAAAGAACTTGGATTACAACCAAGGATCAACTATTCAGCAAAATTGAGCACAATCTTTCAGGGGGAAAGATGGACATTCAATGAAATTGGGGTCTTCCAAATTTTCCTGATGGAAAAAAAACAGAGCTAAACAGAAAATTCAGTCTGAATATAAGACTCAAGAGAAGCATAAATAAAAAGGTAAACAGGAAAGAAAAACAATATTGTATTCAAAAAGAATAAACTGTTCACTTCCCTATATGGGAAGATGATACTTGGTACTCTTAAGAACTGTATCTCTATTAAGGCAAGAAGAAATATACTTAGAGGGTATGGTGTAAATTGACTCTGATGTGATGATTTAAAAAATTAATTAAAAGATGAAAAAAAGGATTGCACTGGGAGAAGAGGAAAGGAGGAGGTAGAATGGGGTAAATTACTATAGAAGAGAGAAAAACAGGACGGTGGGAGCATTGTTTGAACCTTGCTGTCATTGGATTTGGCTCAGAGGGAATAACATATATACTCAACTGGGCAGAGAAATTACTCTTACCCTATAAGGAAGAAGGAGGGAAAAAGGGAGGGTGACAGAAGGAAGGGTAGATTCAGGAAGGCAATGGTCAGAAGAAAAGCATTGGTGAGGAGACACAGGGTGAAAGGAGAGAGAAAAGTGCAAACAAGGTGGGGAAATAGGATACAGATTATCATAGTAATTGTTTAAATTGCTTTCCTGGTTTTTCTCACTTCAATTCTCAGCAGTTCATGTAAGTCTTCTCTTACTTTGTCGCAGAAGTCCAATAAAATTCTAGTGCATATGTGTGCTAGAATTTGTTCAACCAAGATGGGTACCTTCATTTCTGGTTCTTTTGCTATCACATGGGAAACTTTTAGGAATATTTGGACATAAGGGGGGACCATTCTGTCTTTCATTCCACTGTGGCATGTAATACTTCTAGCAATGACATCTCTAGTCAAGGTTTATGGATGTTTTAGTCATTTTTTCATGGATATATATTTTAACCATTATTCCAAATTGCTTTTGAGAATTCACAAATTCTTAACTTTACCACATTGTCAGTCTTCCCATAGTCCCTCCAATATCGTTTTCATTTTTAAATCCTTATTTATTGACTGATTGACCAATTATCATCTTGGAGATGTCACTTCATATCCAATAAACTGGAAGAGTTGTTTTGATTTCCATTTCTTACATTATAAATTATTTGGAACAATATTTCATGTATTTGTTCATAGCCTGCAGTTGTTTCAAGAGCAATGTGTTTATTCCTTTCAGTTACAAATCCATTGAGGAATGGCTTACATATTCCTGTTATTTTCCCATATGTCTTAGATATTAGATACTTATCAGAAATATATAACAAAAAAATTCTCCTAATCAGTTTCCTTTCTTATCATAGTTGCATTTAATTTATTTATCCAAAAACTTTTTCCATTTAATGCACTAAAAATTATCTAAAGTGCCTCACACATAGTAAATGTTTAATAAATATCTATTGGCTGATCAATTGATTCAAAAAATCACCAGTGCCTTTGGCCTTTTCTTTGACATTTCTAAGACAAGAAGCTTTTGTGGAGGAGGGTAGAGGGGCACAAACTTCTATACTCCCAGCCTCGGGCACACCCAGGACATCATAGGAGAGAATAGGGTCTATAATTGGAAGATATATTAGAATCTAATTAAAATTCAGAGGTGGCCCAGTGGACAGAGCACTGGGTCTGAGGTCAGGAATACAGCTCTAAAATGGGGATAATAATAGCCCCTACCTTACAGGATTGTTGTGAGGAGCAAATGAAAAGAACCTGGCACATAGTAGGTACTTAATAGATACATATTCCTTTCCCTTCCTCCAATTCCGCATTGATCCACAGACACTGGAGAGGGCTGAGCCTAGGGTAAATTTCTTGAAGACATGTTCATAGGTAGTTGTAGATATAGATCCTTCTTCCATCCAACATCTCCTGCCCAGTGGTCTATCCATTATGACACATGGCCAGAAGACCAGTCTCTGCTAACTACTCCTTCTGTGAAGACAGAGAAGTCACAGTCCTTTTTTGGGCCTGTTTTCTCTTTTGTAAAATGAAGGGGCTGAACTAAACATATTCTCATATCTCTTCCAACTGTACACTCCTGTTATCAGCTATAATCTCCCAAGTGTGCCCTGGGCTGGGAGCATGGCAGTTATGCCTAAAGGTATCACAGGGAAAGACAGCAGCACTCAATCTATTCTTTGTTGTAAGGCTCCGTTTAGACACTATTGCAATGGATAATTTCTGAAGATTGACTTGTATCAGCTTAGATATTGTATACCAATACAAAACCTTTGCAAGGTGGGTTTATTTTGTTTGCAAGTACACACACTACAATCCTCTGAAGTCCTAAAGAATAAATGGTTATAGGAAAACCGTTTGACTCAGTAGACACCAGATAAGCCAGGGCAGGAAAAATCTCCAAAATTCATCTCTCACCCACTCGCACTTGCTACTAGAGTCTTTGGAGAGAGATGCAAGTGATCATCCAAAAAGCAATCAAAGTCTCCACAGAATGACCTAGGCAGAGTACTAGACTGAGAGACAGGAGACTAGAGTCTGGGTTCAGAATGTGCCACTTATTGGCAATAAGACCTTGGATAAATCACCTAACATTTCTGAGTTCCCCAGCACAAAGTGCTGTATACCCTCTAAAATTTACCTAGAGGAGATCTGTGTAGGTCTTTCTTTTGTGTATGTAATAAATGATGTAATAAAAAGGCAGCTAGGTGGCATAGTAGATAGAGTGCCAGGTCTGGAGTCAAGAAGACTCATCTTCGGGGGCGGAGTCAAGATGGCAGAGTAGAAAGATGCACGTATGCGAGCTCCGAACCCACAGCCCATATATTTAATGTAAGAAGAGTTCCCCGGAAGTTCTGGATCACTGCAGGGGGTGCAGAAACATAGTGGAAGAGATTTCCGTTTCAGAGAGCCCTGGAGAGCCATCCACAGAGTCCATCGCGCCTCAGAAAGCAGACCTCACCCCAGGGCTGCCCTGGCCGCGGACCCAGAGAAGCTGATCCAAGCAGGCTTCAGGGACGGAAGCTCCGGAAGGTCCCTCTGCCCACAGACTCCACAGGTCAGTGAGAGACACACCTGGGCTCACCGAGAGGGGAGCGAGGTGTCTCCATGGCTCGGCCCCCTCGGGAGGAAGTGGCGGGGGCAGAGGCGGGGGCAGGAAGCGGCAGAGGCAGCGGCGGCTCGGCCGAGGCAGCCCGGGACTCCCCCAGCAGCAGGTAGGATCTTCATTACTGAAAGTCTCTGCATAACCCACCTGAACGAGCTGAGTCTGGGAGATGGCCCTGCCCCACCCACTCCATTTCTGAAGGTCTCTGCATAAAGCCCCTGAGGGAACTGAGCCTGGGAGGCGGCCCTGCCCCCACCCCAGCACCAGAACTAAAGCTCACATTGATTAGCAGCCGCTTGCTGCGGAAAGCTCATTTGAATCTCAGACCCCAAGCACTAGCTGGGCGGATTTAGGCGGGGTTGGACAGGAATCTCAGAAGTCAAGTCACTGGCTGGGAAAATGCCTAGAAAAGGGAAGAAAAATAAGACTATAGAGAGTTTTTTTGCACAGATGCAAATGATCCTGACTTTCGGATCTGACCACGAGGACATATTCTTGCCATCAGGGAAAGATGTGGAGGACGGGGCCTCAGCACCCCAGACATCCCAGGGGGATGTCGGGTGGGCTCAGGCCTTGGAAGAGCTCAAAAAGGATTTTGAAAAGCAAGTTAGACAGGTGGAGGAAAAACTGGGAAGAGAAATGAGAGAGATGCAAGAAAAGTATGAAAAACGGGTCAATACCTTGGTAAAGGAGACCCAAAAAATGCTGAAGAAAATAACACCTTGAAAAATAGGCTCACTCAATTGGCAAAAGAGGTTCAAAAAGCCAATGAGGAGAAGAATGCTTTCAAAAGCAGAATTAGCCAAAGAGGTTCAAAAGCTCACTGAAGAGAATAGTTCTCTCAAAATTAGAATGGAACAGATAGAGTCTAATGACTTTACGAGAAACCAAGAAATCACCAAACAAAACCAAAAGAATGAAAAAATGAGAGAGAATGTGAAATATCTCATGGGAAAAACAACTGACCTGGAAAATAGATCCAAGAGAGACAATTTAAAAATTATGGGACTACCTGAAAGTCATGATCAAAAAAAGAGCCTAGATATCATCTTCCATGAAATTATCAAGGAAAACTGCTCTGACATTCTACAACCAGAGGGCAAAATAAGCATTGAAAGAATCCATCGATCATCATCTGAAAGAGATCCAAAAAGAGAAACTCTTAGGAACATTGTGGCCAAATTCCAGAACTCCCAGGTCAAGGAGAAAATCTTACAAGCAGCTAAAAAGAAACAATTCCAGTATTGTGGAAATACAATCAGGATAACTCAAGATCTAGCAGCTTCTACATTAAGGGATCGAAGGGCGTAGAATAGGATATTCCAGAAGTCAAAGGAACTAGGACTTAAACCAAGAATCACCTACCCAGCTAAACTGAGTATAATATTTCAGAGGAAAATATGGTCTTTCAATGAAACAGAGGACTTTCAAGCATTCTTGATGAAAAGACCAGACCTGAAAAGAAAATTTGACTTTCAAACACAAGAATGAGAAGCATGAAAAAGTAAACAGCAAAGAGAAGTCTTAAGGGACTTACCATAAGTGAACTGTTTACATTCCTACATGGAAAGACAATATTTCTAACTCTCAAAACTTTTCAGTATCTGGGTAGTTGGCTGGACCACACACACACATGTACACGCATGCACGCACACACACATACACACATGCACAGACATACAGAGACAGAGAGCACAGAGTGAATTGAATAGGATGGGACCATATCTTAAAAGAAATTAAGGTAAATGGTGAGAGAGAAATGTAGTGGGAGGAAAGAAGGTGAAATGGAATGGGGTAATTATATGTCATTTAAGAGGCAAGTAGGAAACTTTAGTGGAGGGAAAAAGAGGAGAGCTGAGAAAAAAAAAAAAAACAAAACAAGAAGTTTACCCTCATCACATTTGACTAAAGGAAGGAATAAAATGCACACTCATTTTGGTATGAAAACCTATCTTACAGTATAGGAAAGTGGGGGAGAAGGAGATAAGTGGGGGGGGGATGATGGAAGGGAGGGCAAAGGGAAGAGGGAGCAATTTGAAGTCAACACTTGGGGAGGGACAGGATCAAAAGACAGAAGAGAAACAACGAGGGGCAGGTTAGGAGGGATGGTAATCCAGTTAGTCTTACACAACACGACTATCAGGGAAGTCATTTGCAAAACTACACAGATATGGCCTATATTGAATTGCCTGCCTTCCCAAAGGGAATGGGTGAGGAGGGAGGGATGGGGAGAATTTGGAACTCAAAGTGTTAGGAACAACTGTTTAGTATTGTTGTTGCTACTAGGAAAGAAGACATACAGTTAATGAGGAATAGAAAGTTATCTGGCCCTACAGGAGAAAAGAGAAGATGGAGACAGGAGAAGGGAGGGAGGAGAGAAGAGAGGGCAGACTGGAGATAGGGAAAATTAGATTGCTTGGGGTATTGGGGTATTGGGAGGGGAGAAAAGGGGAGAAAATTTGGAACCCCAAATTTTGTGAAAGCGAATGTAAAAAGTTAAATAAATAAATAAATAAATAAAAAAAGAAGACTCATCTTCTTGAGTTCAAATCTGGCCTCAGACACTTAGTAAGTGGGTAACTCTGGACAAGTCACTTAACTCTGTTTGCCTCAGTTTCTTCATCTGTAAAATAAGCTGGAGAGGGAAATGGCAAACCACTCCAGGATCTTTGTTAAGAAAAACACAAATGGGGTCCTGAAGAACTGAACGAGACTGAAAAGCAACAAAAATAATAAATGAGGAGATGAAAGGGATCTGTTACATACTGTCTAGTAGCTTGTAAGCTCCTTATGGACAGGGATCATTTTCTTCTTTCTATTCCAAGTAAAGTCTTAACTGCAATAGGTGTTTCATGAATTCTTAATTTAATTTTGCCATAGGTCTCTCCTTTGCGAAATGATGAAGTAGCTTTAACATTCTATGATCCTAGAATTTCTGGAGGGAAAACATATACAGGCTTTCTTGTGATTTCTTCTGCAAATAATTACTCAGTTGTATTTCAAATAAGACGAAATAAAAGACTAGCTTTAAGAAAAATTAAAAAGCAGAGGAGAAAGTCAAGCTAAAAAGGAAGTAAAAGACCAAAATGTTAAATAGATTGCACCAATAATAGACAGTTATTGTGGAAAACAGAATAGCCTACATCATAGAACAATTGGAAACACAGGCTTTAGAAATCATGAAATTATCCAAGCAACTGGAAATCCTGAAGACACAAGTGCCAAACCTGAAGAATACAGCATAATTCCACATTTTAGGATTACTATCATTCCAGAAAATTTAGAACATGAAAAGAATCTGAAATATTATATTCCAGCAAATTACCAGTCTGTCAGTCAAGAAGAATTTATTTTTTACAAGTGAGGAAATGTACATAGCATTGGAGATACAGAGAAAACTAAAAGTCCCTGCTCTCAACACCCTCACATTCTAACTACACGTTAATAACTAGTGTATATGAAATATACACAGAGTAGGTGGAGGGTAGTCTTACAAGGAAAAATACTTCAAAAAAATATAACCTATTTCCAACTCTTCATGATCCCCTTTTTGGGGGTTTTCTCAGCAAAGTTGCTGGAATGGTTTGCCATTTCCTTCTCCAGCTCATTGTTTATAAATGAGGAATCAAGGGAAACAGAATTAAGTGATATGCCAAGGGTCATACAGTTATTAAGTGCATGAAGTTGGATTTGAACTCATGAAGATGAGCTTGTGGGAACTGGGAAAGTTCTCTTGCAGAAGGCAGGATTTCAGTTGAGTCTTGAAGAAGTTAAAAGACATCCCAGGAAATAAGTTGTAGAGAATATATGGATCTTAGAAGAGCAAGTTTACTCACCAGGAATTCCTAACGCTGAAATCACAGGTGTGATAATTCCCACTCATACGCATACAAAATATAACCATTCAAAGAAACTGTCCAAGAATGTTTCCAGAATTAGAAAAAAATAATCATCAAAATATATATAGAAAAAATCTACAGGGTCACAAGAAGGAAGAACTCAAGACTTAATGCATCCAAACACATTATAGAAAAAGCTCCAACATCATAATGTTAAGAAGAAAAATAACCTGTCAGAATGTAGAAATTATGAACCAGACACAATAATCAGGATAGAAATAGATTGTTTAAGTAGGACAAGTGATTATTGGAACAACTGAATACAAGTTATACAAAATGAAGATATATAGCTACAAATGATCAACACATCAAAATTCGGTATGGTTTTTGAAGGCAAGAGGTGGACATTTGAGAAGCACGAGGCTGAAAAGTTTACAAAGTGAGAGATAAATACTTCAATAAAGTCTTTAAATAATAATTCAAACTCAGCCAAAAATATAACTTTTTACAACAATTCACACTTCTTAAATGATGATAAATCAGTTGCAAACAGAATGAGAGACTCTCAATGTTTTAACTAACACTCAATGTTTTAGTAGGGTATTTCAGAGATGTGGAAAAAAAGGTAGCGGAAGAGAACAAAAGCAGAAAGAGCAGAGGGAAGTTATTATCATAGGAAAAAAGAGAAGTACAAATTAAATAAATCTATATGATTATCAATTCATCAAGTATTTAAAGGGCTCCCGCAGTCAAGAGGGAATAAACTTATTCTACTTGGCCCCCAGATCTGAAATAGGAACAAGAGTCAGATGTTTTCAGGAAAGCAGGCTTAGCTAAACTTGATATAAAGGAAAAACTTCCGAACAAAACTCCCTGAATGTGACCTAAACCGACTTGGGAGGTTGAAGGTATTTGGTCAGAGGCTGCATGACCACTTGGCCCCTTAGGAGAGGAGTCCTGGACTGGAATGACACAGCTGAGATGACCGCTGACGTCCTTTCCAGCTTGGAGTTCTGTGAGTCTGAGTTTTCTTTCTCATCTCTGGCTGAGCCCAACAGCAAGCATCCTTCATTAATGGGTTAAATAAGCCTGGGTTTCCATAGTG
Source organism: Bettongia penicillata ogilbyi (assembly GCA_023548195.1). NCBI lineage: Eukaryota > Metazoa > Chordata > Mammalia > Diprotodontia > Potoroidae > Bettongia > Bettongia penicillata. The sequence continues at coordinate 217,779 of JAJHZJ010000226.1, forward strand.
AGGGGATGATTCTTCTGTTGTCAGCTCATCACCAAGTACTCATGTCTTTTCATATCACATAAGGAAAATGTTTTTCCCAAAGACATATGTTGCCACAATAATGTGGTGATAATGACGCTTTTACCTTCCTACAGAAGCTTTCCCTACAGCTTCCCAGAGTGCAAACATGAATGAGCTAGTTAGCAAAGTGCTTCCCCAGGGAATAACTTATACCCATTCCAGGGAGGGGGCAAATTTCATTTAAGGCGCTGGCTCATACGTTATATGTGTTGTGAGTCTAGAAATAATGGAAGGCTAGGTAAGTCCAAGCTTAAGAACTAATTCTTGGACCTAATGCCTATAATTTCAATTTCATTTCAACAAATAATTATTGCAGAGCACGGTGCTAGGCACTAGGGAAGATATAAAGATGGGAAAAAATATTGACCTTCCTCTCATGAAGCTTGTGGGCTAGTATGGGGAAGATCCCAAACACAGGTACATATAAAAGGCTATTCATCATTTCTAGGCATTGTAAGTGAATTCAGGAGCTGTGAAACCACTAAGTAATCTCTAAGGCTTATAAAGCACTTTCCCTGTTACAATTCTATGAGGCATATAGTTGTTGCTATCGTGTTGTTTGTGACTCTAATTTGGGGTTTTCTTTGCAAAGATACCAAAGTAGCTTGCCATTTGCTTCTCCAGTTCATTTTACAGATGAAGAAACTGAGGTGAACAAGGTTAAGTGACTTGCCTAGGGTCACACAGCTAGTAAGTGTCTGAGACCAGATTTGAATGAACTCAAGTCTATCTGATTCCAGTCCAGAGTGCTACCTGTTGATCCACCTAGCCACTCCAAGGCACATACTTGGTAGAAGTGATATTATGTAGTATATTGGTTAAAGGACTGGATCTGGAAGATTTGTGCTCAAATCCCCTCCAACTGTTTACTTAGACATCTCAAACTGAATGTCCAGTAGATGACTTAACTCAACCTTTCCAAAACTGAATTCACTATTCCCTACAAATCCTTCCCCCTTCCAAACTTCCCTATTAATGCTAAGGATGGCGTTGTAGGGCATCCTCCCAGCCCTCCAGGTTCACAAGCTAGGTGTCACCCTAAACTCTTCACCGTCTCTCACCCCTCATTGCTAAGACCTGTCAATTTCCTCTTTGAAACATCTCTCAGATATATCACTCTATCCTGTCCTCTGCTACAGCCACCACCATGGGGCAGCTCCTGACTTAACTCAGGGGCAGGCTATCCACCACAAGTCTTTTCCATGCCCCAGTCTACAATCTATTTAGCTGCCCAAGGGATTTTCTTAAAGTGAAGATCTGATCACATCACCCTCCCTTAACTCAACAAATTCTCATGATTCCCTATCGTCTCCAAGACCAAATATAAAATACTGTGTTGGGTGTTTAAAACCCTTCATAACAAGGTCTTCCCTATCTTTCCAGTTTTCCTATATCTTACATCCCTCCACTTTAATCCAGTGGCACTGACCTTCATGCTGTTCCCTGAAGAAGATACTCCATCTTGCAACTCTGAGCATTTTTTCTGGCTCTTCCGCCATGCCTTACCAGCTCATTTTTGCCTTACTAGCTCACTTCAAGTATCAGTTAAAGTTCTGCCTTCTACAGAGAGCCTTCCTGAGCTCCTCTTAATTCTAATGTCTTCCCTCTGTTATTATTTCTTATTTATCCTGCATATAGATTGTCTGTACAAATTATTTGCATGTTGTCTACCCCATTAGATTGTGAGTTCCTTGAGGGCAGGGACAATCTTTTGTCTTTCTTTGTAAACCTAGCATTCACCACAGTTACTGGTACATAGTAGGAGCTTAATAATAGCTTATTGACTGACTGGCTGATATTTACTAATACTAAGTGTGACTCTGGACAAGTCACTTCTGTTATCATCCACCATTTTATAAAAGGAGGAAACCATAATTCAGAGAAGGTCAAGTCACTTGCCCAAAGTCAAAGAGTTGACTTTTATATTGAGATCAGTTTAAATATTCTTAATCAGCTTTTAGCAGTCAAAAATATTTATTAAGCCCATGATCTGGGCCAATTTTTGAACCTTAAACAGTATGATATAATGAAATGTGCACTTGACTTGGACTCAGAAGACTTGTGATATCCTCAGGGTATACCAACAAATGTTAAGCAACCAGCTCTTTGGGGAAAAAATACACAGGTCATTCTTTTAAGTTTAACCTGTGTTATTAACACTTTCTCTACCACTTTCTTAAATTTAGATAATCAACCAAACAATAAATCAAGCCCTGATTTGTATGTAGCATTACTGGATATCCAAGACATAAATGCTTGTACTGGAATTTTAACAATCAGCTCTTGTCAACTGGTTTGAGCTGCTCCAGCTCACCACTGAATTATTCTGTTCCACTCAAATAGCTGTATACCTGGAAGCAGCTCATTTCATTGTTCTAAGTTTCCATTTTCTCAGCTATATAGTCTATAATCCCAGTTTTTTTGGTAGTAAACTGAAATTCTTTCCCAAATAAGAACCACATCTCTTAACTTTCTATTACAAATGGGGAACAGAAGAGTAGATTTTCATCTTGTTCACCTTGAAAAGATTTGGAACAAGGAGAGACATTTGATAAGAACCTGACCTGCAAATCTTTCGAACACACTTTTAAATGCTGTAAATGAAGCGTTTATACATGACACAGAATTTTGTACTAATAACAGTAGACAGCTTTTAAGTTTCTTAAGTGTTTTCATAAGTTACTTCATTTACTCCTCTGCCCAATATCCTACAAAGCCAAAAGGTAGATGTGAAGTGACTGGTTTAAGGTCACACAGTTAGTGTGCCAGTGTATGTTGACAACATAGCTGACTTAGACCTCAACTCACCATCCCAATGCTTTTACCATTAGACTGTACTGCCCCAGCAACTTAAGAGCAAAAATAGCACATCTGAAAACAGCTAGAGGTCAGTAGCTTCTTATACAGTGTGTGCTCTTGAATATAGATTCAATTCCCGACAATGCACCTGGTTCAACTTTTGTCTCTTCAATATATTCTGTGTTCCAGGCCAACTGGACTAAGAATTTATAGCATCTAAGAGTTGGAAGGGACTTCAGAGGCCATCTGGTCTAACCCATCCTTAAATGAGAATCTTTTCTAAAATATCCCCAGAGGCTGTCCAGCCTCTACTCAAAGACTTCCAGTTAAGTCTCATTCTGAGGCACCCATGCTATTATGGCAGTGGTTCCCAAATTTCTTTCCTACTCTTCCCTATCAACAACCAATTTTGAAAAGTGATGTGAACCCCTAGGGTAATTTAACATAGAACTCACGATATTCTTTTAAATTTATTATGTATTATACTGTACAATAAGTACAATGGTAACCTCTGCTTTTTAAAAAAATCTCCAAATTAAAATTTACAATATATAATTACAAAATACACATTAACATCTAGATCCCAATTAGTGCAAATAATCACACTAATCCCTTGAAATAGTTAGATGTATTTGAATTCACCCTATTCTAAGTTATTATTATGTAAAATGTGGTCATTGGTTCCAGCCCAATGGAAAAAGGCAGTATGAATTCAAACAATGGGATTACTTAGGCAGATTTATTATTAGTTCTGATTGAACCTACTTGTATTCTATCTATAACTATGCAAATTCTAAATATACAATCATCAAACTCTAATTATAAAATAATTATAAGTATTTTGTGTAGGATATTCTATAAGAATTGAAATAAGTAAATCATATATTTACTGTTATTTACAAGACTTCATAATAATTTTTCATTTTCTAACTTTTGTTGAATAGTGATAATATTTTAATGGAATTACAACTTTGAAGATATTTAAAATAATGTAATATTCAATAACATGATTTTGATATTGGGCTTTTTTATTTGAACAAACATTCACCATATTTAGCTCAACACTAGAAAAAGCCTGAAATCTAGTTCTGTATTATATTTATTTCTATATTTTGGTTATAACAAGAATAAAGTGAAAATGCTTACACAAATATATGGTAGAAAATAGGAGACTTTTCAAAGTTCTCTAGTTGAAAGCTAGACATTTTTTATTATTATGCACCAAGCCAATTGATAAAAATAAATTGCTAGTTATAATGTAATATTTACACTTTTGCTCACTAATGAAAAGCATTATTAAATGATAATTGCACTTAAAATTCAGTTGCATAAATTATGTCATTTTTTGACAATATTTGTATATAAACTGACTTTTGTAAGGAAAGAATCTCTTCAGATATGACTTTCTTCTCTTCTAATGGCATAGCAGTTATACTCTCATAAAAATGCTACTGAATGACTGACCAGTGTTGCCAACTACTACATTTTAAAATCAGCCAGATGAAAGGACAGAAGCATATGCAGAGGATAAGTTTAAATGAGAAAAGAGTATTATTAATGCTGCAGTAAGAGGCAATATAAGGTTTGTTTCTACAAAATGTATGTGATGGTTCAAGATGCTTTCAAGATGGTTTATAATGTGCATGCCCCCAGAGCCTGATGTTTGTGCGGCAAGAATGCAAACATTTGTAACTTCTTGATCACATGATTACATCTGATGAGGTACAATTACAGGGTGACAAAGGTAGGAACTATTCTGGCATAGTGTACAGAACACAAATGAGAGTATGTACATGTGTCTCACCACTGGAAATCAGGTACATGAATGCTGGGTATTCATTTTCACTTGAATTTTAAAGCCTCTGTGGTAGTTCAGAAACAATTTGATGAGAGATTGAGAAATTACACAAACACATTCCACTCAATCAAAAACAAGAGTCTGATGCAATTACTGCACAAATATGAAAATTGTGTACATGATCGTGATGATTTCCAATAGCTGCAGAAACAAACTTAGTAATGCTTCAAACACACACTACTTGTTGACAGAGAGGAAAAATATATTTGTAATTTAATTGAGCAATTATTTATTGCTTAAGCTAATTTTTTTCATTTGAAGTCAAGCAGAAAAAAATCTAATCTTCCTCCCATGACAGACCTTCACATACTTGAAGGCATTTATCACATTTCTCCTAAGTCTTCCTTTTGCCAGTCTAAATATCACCATTTTTTTTTTCCCACCAGTACTCAGATGTCACATTCTCTAGTTCTCTCAGCCTCTTGGTTTTCCTCTTCTGGATATGCTTCAGCGCATCTATATCTTTCCTAAAATGGTTATTCAGTTATTTTTCAATTGTATCTAACTCTTCTTGACCCAATTTAGGATTTTCTTGGCAAAGATACTGGAGTGGTTTGCAATTTTCTTCTCCAGCTCATTCACTGATGAGGACACTGAGGCAAACAGTGATAAATGAGTTGCCTAGGGTCACCCAACCATAAGTAGCTAAAACCATATTTGAACTCAGATCTTCTTGACTCTGGACCCAGCACTGTATCCGCTGCTCCACCTATATCCCAATGGTGATTTGACCAAAATTCAGAACTTCAGATGCTACCTAGTGAAGGCCAAGCAAAGAAGAACTATGAACTCTGTCATTTTGGACACTATGCTTTTTTCATACAGTCTAAGATAGCATTAGCTTCTTTTCATGCTACATCTTTTGTTTTTTTTACCTCACACTAAATTTTCAATCCACTTAAAGAAAAATAGTTATTTTTTATAGAAATTTCTGTCTAGCCACATTTTCCCTATCCTATACTTATTAAATTGACTTTTTGGACCTGTGCAGAGCTTTACTTTATTCTTATATTTTATCTTATTCTATTTAATTTTCTTATTTATATATCTTAATATATATCTTAATAATATCTTATTCTTATATTTTATCTTATTCTTATATTTTATCTTATTCTTATATTTTATCTTATTCTATTTAACCTCTCATTCTAACATATCTAGATCTTTTTGATCCAGTGCTAGGCATAGTACCTAGCACAGAGGAGGCACTTTAAAAGCATTTATTGGTGATTAATTGATCCTTATTCTGTCATGTAAGGATTAACTATCTCACCAAGCTTTGTGACATCTACAATTCTGAGAAGCATGCTAGCTGTTCCTCCATCATTGATAAAATTGTTGAACATCAATGGGTCAAAGACAGATTTTTAGGACACTACACTAGAGCCCCCACTGAAAACTGATATTAACCCATGAATGGTTACTTTCTACATCTGGTCATTCCCTCACTTCTGAATCTACTGAAACTCTACTCTCATTTCACCTCTATCTCGCCATCTTGACATTAGGGATAATAACAAAGACTTGAATATATTCTCTATTGTGATCTAAATATACTCTGTCTGTTACAGTGTTCCCTTCATCTACCAATCTAGTCATTCTGTCAAAGAAGAAAATGAAATTTGCCTGCAATATCCTGTGGAGGATGAAGCATGCTGGGCTTTAGTGATCACTGCTCCCCTAAATGTTCTTAATTCATTCCTTTGGTGATATATTCTAGGATTTTACTAGATAGAAAAGGCAAATACTGCCACAGATCAGTGGTATCATACTTAAACAGAAATAGGGGCTACTAAACCATACATAAGGATCTCTGTGGGGCACATGTTGACTTAGTTTTAAAATGTAACATTATCTTCTTTTATTGAATTTTTATTTATTTTGTTAAATATTTTCAAATTACATTTTAATCTTATTCATGCCATGCTTAAGACTGTTGGGCATCCCATGTGGCCCACAGGCTATGTTTTTGACACCTCTGCTCTAGAGTTTGTTGTACTTTCTCCTTTTTTGGAAAATTAGACCACTTTGTCTTCTCCACTTTTTCATCACCTTTTCCAAGACCTTCTCCTGGAGGTCACTGTCACTGGCTCTAGAAAATTGGGTCACTTGGCCTTATCCACTCTTGCATCACCTCCTCTACTTGCCAAGACTTTCTCTTGAAGGATGATGCCATCATTGCCTTTGCAATCACATCTACCCAGTCCTTCAGTATACGTCAATACACATCTAAACCTACTTACTAGAACTCACTGAGGGAGCTAGATATTGTCTGTCTTCTCACTTTCCTTGGGTTTCAAGTGCCAGCGAACCATTTTTGCTACAGTCTTTCCAGTATAATTGGAAATACAAGCAAAATAAGAGTTGCGAAATTTCCAAAGGGATCCTATTCCATCTTTATCCTTCTTTTGCCTCCAATTTAATTTTAAAATAGCCACAACAACAATCCCTTCTTTTTGCTATCTTTATCATTCATTGCCAATCTTGGCATATCTGAACTTCAGTGCTCCTAAAACGATTTTTACTGGTCCATACTACTCTTTTGTATATATTCGCAGTTTCTTGTCTTGACATCAGTCTTTTTTAAGCCTGAGTTGGTCAATGTTCTAATGAACACTAGCTTCTTCAGGCCACTCCTTTTTTTCTTTCTCATCTGAATCATTACTACGTGAGTCTTCAGAATTTCAGCATTGATAGCTCCTCATTTGTCTTGGGTCTACTTCCCCTTCAAAATATTATGCCATCGCATCATATTGATACTTTCTCTGAACCCTTTGAAAACTGCCCTTCCTAAATCTAGGGTGCAAATCAAACTGCTCCTGGATTTCCTCACAGACTTGGGGTGGAATGGTGGTTACCTGCCCCTCAAATTCCTGTCATCTGTACTTTAGCATCCAGCTCTTCTTTTTTGTCCATTAGCCCAAGATAATAGCTCCTCCCTTCCCTCCCCCATTTCCTATACTTTTTTGCCCGATGACACTATCTCTAAATCCCTCATCTTTCAGCTGCTCTACTTTTGCAAAGGAATGGTTACAGAGGATTTCTCAATGGTTGAAATACTCCATCACTATAATATCTTTTTTGTGCTTAGTTCAGTACCTTAAACATAAGAGGTACTTGATAAAAGTTCATTGAATTGAATTGAAATTTCATTTCATGATAGGTTGGTAATGTTTCCATACTCCTCATCTGATTTTTCCTTCCATCCAAGTGGTCTGCAGAATACTGATCCCTCCCCACAGCATTACAGTTTCATTGACTTTGTCTCTTCCTTTTTTAATCCTAACTCAGATGTTTTCTACCCTTTTTCTTCCCTCATAGTTCCTGAGTATATGTGAGTATATTTTCTTTTTTTGGACACAGTCAGGGTTAAGTGGCTTGCCCAAGGTCACACAGTTAATAAGTGTCTGAGGCTGGATTGAACTCAGGTCTTCCTGACTCCAAAGCTAGTGCTCTATCTACCTAGCTGTGCCTGTATATCCTTATATATACAAATATATTCGGACATATATATGTATATATATAATATTTTATTTTCCCCATTACATGTTAAAACAATTTTTAACATTTGTTTTTAAAGATTTGAGTTCCAAATTCTATCCCTCCCTCCTCTGCCCACTCCCTGAGTAATCTTAATACACAAGGTGAATCCATACACACACAACTTTTACCTGTTTAATAAGGTCAGCAAATCAAGCCAACAAGTATTTATTAAGCACTTCACGTACTATGTGCCAAACCTTACAGTAAGAACTAGGGAGACAGAGAAAGGTAAAACCAACTATGTCTTTAAGCTAAAAATCTAATGGGGGAATGACAACATGCAAACAACTCTGTACAAACAAGAAATATACAGGAAAAATCTCTAAGCAAAGGTACTGTCATTAAGGACAAATGGGGAAAATTCCTTGCAGAAGGTGGCATTCTAGCTAAGACTTGAAGAAGGGAAAAGGAGGGAGAGAAAGTAGGCCAGACATGAGGGTCAGCCAGTGAAAATATATGGAATGAATATATAAGATACATATATATATATACATATATAATTATAGTTTTATATATATATATATATATATATATATATATATATATATATATATGTCTTGAGTGGGGAATGGCTAGAACAGGGTCACTGGGTCACAGGGTACATTTGGGGGTGTAAGGTGCAAATAGACCAGAAAGGTAGGAGGGGGTCAGGTAATGAAGAGCTTTGAATGCCAGAGGGTTTTAGATTCAATCCTGGTGGTAATAAGTAGCTATTAAAGCGTATTGAATGGCAAAGGGTGGGGGCAGAGAGACATAGTCAGGCTTGCACTTTAGCAAGATCAATTTGGCAACTAAGTAAAGTGGGGAGAGACTAGAAGCAGGGAGATCAACCAGAAAACTACTGCTGTCTGTACTCTCTACAGGAGAGGTGAGGGGGACCTGCACCAAGGTGGTGTCAGTATCCGAGGAGAGAAGGCAGCATATAAGAGAGATACAGCCAAGGTGAAATCCACAGGACTTAACTAATTGTCTACGGTCAGGGTGAGGGGAGTGAGACAGTGAGAATGAGGAGAGTGAGTGATCTCCTCCAGCTTGGTTCACCAGCACATTAGTATGAGTGAAGGTGGGGGTGAGATCTATCCAGGAGTGAAGTAATGCAGAAAGAATATGGTCTTGGAGTCAGGAAACCTGAGTTCAAATGTCACCTTGGACACTGACTGTTTATGTGACCATGGGGAGTTAACCTCTCAAAATCTTAACTTTCTCATCTATAAAATGGGATAATATTCATACTCCTTGCTGCATAGTGTAACTATGAGCCAAGTTCCTTGCAAAAATTGCTTAAATTGCTATATAAATGTGAGTTGTTATTATTATTGAGTATTGGGCAGCTAGGTGAGTCAGTGAATAGAGCACCAGTCTTGGAAACAGAAAGATCTGAGTTCAAATTTGACCTCAGATACTTACTAGCTGTGTGATCCTGCTCAAGTCACTTAACCCTGTTTGCCTCAGTTTCCTCATCTGTAAAATGGGCTAGAGAAGAAAATGGCAAACCACTCCAGTACCTTTACGAAGAAAACCCCAGATGGGAGTTGGACTCAACTGAAATGATTCAATAACAAGGTTACTGAATACTGTTCCACCATGCTTTAGTGCTACCTGTGAGGTTGAATCAATATCATTTCCTGAGAAGCTCTAGTTCACACTGGCTACTTATACTTTGTGCATTTGTACATAGACACTTGAGAATTTTCTTCTTGAATGTTGTCTCCTGTGAGTTCTTTTTCCTTTGTTCTATCATTCCCCTTCCTAGGTTGTATTTTGTAAGTATGAGGATCATCAGATGTATATAGATATTTTTCATCCTTTACCTCTCAGTTGAATTATCCTCTTTAAACCTAATTAGATTCTGAAAACTACAAGCAAAGATGACCTTTTATTAACTGGTCATTTTTAGGTACACTCTATCCTCAGTCAAGGTGTCATCCTTTCTATATCCAGAAATCTAAATTCTGTTCTCAGACTCCATCTTCTTGGCCTGCCTTATTCATTTCCCAAAACTGCCTTTCTCTGCAGAATCTGCTATTTTCCTTCCAGTGGCAATAGAGAAGAAAATATTCCTGCACCCCCCAAGTGCTTCATGGGGGTGATATCATTCCCCACCACCCCACCTCATCCTTAAGATCTTATAATTCTTAGCAATGCTTGCTAGGTTCCTTTGAATTTTGTGGTCTATGAGTAGGCAGTGATCTCCAGGTTTGACAATTCTTGGGAAGCTCTCCAACCCATCCTTGGTACATTCCCCAAGAAAACAACCAACTTCTCAGCTGTTTACATCAGGCTTTAATAAGTCACTGCCTGGGTTTCCCTCCACAGAAAGTCCCCATTCACCACTATTTGTCTCTTTTTCTTCTTTTGAATATTTCTGGTTGTCCTTACACTTACTGGCTCCTTTGTATCTATATCTTCATTCTCACTTTGAGAGAAAAGTCATGTGGCTCCAGACTCTCCTCAGGACCAGTTTCAGGGTAAGACAGCAAAGCCTTTGTGATTTGGTGAACATGCATGGACAACCCAAACTCTTCAACATGTGTTTGATTTCCAGAATCTTTTTTTCTCTTTCTCTACCTGAAAAGAGTCTGGAACCAACTGTGTCTTCTCTTAAAGTGGGAAGGGAGAAGAATGCCATTCCTCTCTAAAGCTTTACAAACATGTTTCCTCCCCACCTCTCACCTCTCCCCACCCCCTACAAGCACAGAATAGAATTCATCCTTCCACCAATAAGGAGAGAGTTTTATGCAAATGCTTCAGGCTTGAGACTGGGTAACACTTGGAACGTGAAGATACCTTTTCCAGACCAAGGCCAGCTCCCCCTACACAATGCCTATTAAAAGTAGCATGTTTGAATGGTCAGTGATCACTCTTCCCTTTGCCAATTTCCTAACACAGAACATTCTCCTTTGCTTCTTTTCATCCCTTTTCTTCTTCCTTTCTTCCTTAAAATACTTCATTCCTTCAAAGAACCTTTTTTTTTCGTTCCTAAGAGCCTGAACAGTGGGAATATTTCACTATCTTCTTCCTCTGGGTCAAAGGCCAACTTGTAATTTGTATATGATTCGGTGTTCCTGGTACTAACAGAAATGGACAATTGATAGCTCTCTGTAGGTCACTACAAAATTATCCTTGTTTTCCCTACTTTCTTGAAGCAACACTCACAATCCTTTGCCTTCTTTTTAATAGCCATCCAGCCCAAGCCTTGTAACCATGTAATACAGTAAAATGCTATTTGTGCTAATAATAGCGGGCATTTATATAGTAATTTTAGGTTTGCAGAGTGCTTTTCAAATATTATCTCATTTGACTTCCACCATAACCCTGGTGGGCAGGAACTATTAATATCCCTTTTTATATGGGGTTGTGGAAACTGAGGCAGACAGGTTGAATGACTTGCCCAGAGTCACACAGAAAATAAGTGTCTGATTAAAACTCGTCTTACTAACTCTAAGTGTATCAATCTATCCAATTCACAACCTCACTGTCAATATGATCGACACAAATGTGAATTTAATGAGGTCCAGCTAAGGATACAGAGGTCCAAAAACAGTGAATTGGTTTGCCAAGGTCATGAAACTAGTGCCTACCAGTTGAGAATCTGAACTCGGATCCCTGAATTCCATGCATCACCATTATCTCCTGTTCCCTGACCCCTCTCATCTGAGGTGGAGAATATATTAACAGTCTCCATCTCCCTCCCTTCCCACCTCAACTTAATGAGCAAATAAGGGAAGAAAATTAAAGCAAAAAAAATTAAACAGCTTTAGCTAAGATCAATAGATTTCTATAAAGCTCTGGGCTGTTGTATTGAGTGAGTCTAGAGTAATCCCTTGCATATTGCATGTTAAGTTAACTTGTAAGAGAAATGTGTGCCTTCTCACAGCCCTGCGCCTTCTCATCCATTGTGAATGAGGAAGCAGGGAACACAAATTAAAATAATGTTGATTTAGTTTTTAAAGGGAGTGCCCTGGAGCATAGTCGGTTTTCACCCGCTGAAAACTCAGCTCTGGCAACCAAACCCGGGAACACTGCGGTACAAAGAGAATATTTCATCCTGGCAGCTCAGTCTGCTGGAGTCTTTGACTTTCCTCCCTGGATCCCGGAAGAAAAACAGGCGAGCTGAAGAAGGCCGGTGCCCAGTGATGCTACAGAAGACTCCTCTGCTCCCCTGTCTGCTTAGGACCAGGCTAGAAACACAGAAAAAGATGAGGAGGCAGAGAGGCCCTTGTGGGATGAAATCAATGCCAATCCTAAGTCTCCTCAAGGTTTGCCTGATGTTATGAAGAAGCCTGAGGCAGGGAGCCCTGAACCTGTGCTTGTGGCTATAGGTCCACATCATTACAGCTCTCCATGTGCAGCAGGGGCAGCGCCCAGGAGTCAGGAAGACCTGGGTTCAAGTCTCGCCTCTGGCCCATACTGGCTGTCTGACTATGGGCAAGGCATCGACACCTCAAAGTCCAGTCTCTAGGAGTGCAAGTTATGGTAGAGTAATCCATCTACATCCATGGAGAGTGTGTCCACTCTGAGACACTGATAAAATCACAGAGCCTCACCAAATGAACAAAAAATATGAAACAAAAAAGAAAACTCAAATGCACTACAAAAGAAAACCAGGTCCCTCCATGGCAGTGGTAGGAGTGATCGCTATTACTGGTAATGTATTCAACCCTTTCCTTAGATTATATTTTGGCTCTTTAAAATGTACCCCCCCCAAAAAAGGAATGCCACTGCTTTTTGCTCCAGGCTAACAGCTCTGTGTCCATTAGAAATATTCAAGTAATCATCGGAGTTGACAGTCTTGTGAGAATCAGCATGGAGTAGTGGGGACAGAGATAGCCTCCGGGTCAAGATGCCCTGGGTTCAAGCTCTACCTATGACATACACCACCTGTGGGACCAGACATGTCAGTTAAATTCTGAGTGTTCCAGGAAGCTCTTTAAGATTATAAATTACAGGCTAGTCCCTAATAAGCATTGGTAGAAGAAGCTCCCATGCTGGAAGTTCCCAATACCAGTGAAGTCATTGGTTCAAACAAACAGAAATAGTGCTTTAAGGCTCACAAAGCACTTCATCTCATTTTATCTTCACAGTCCCAGGAGACACATAGGACAAGTTCTGATCTCTGCTTAACAGATGTAATAGCTGAGATATGTGGTGAAATGACTTGCTCTTAGGCATTCAACCCCAATAGATGCTCTACCTACCAAACTCTCCTAAAAAGAGAATTTAAAACAGGAAATGGAAAAATGCTGGATCTCCAAGTGTCTTTTTTGTTTTTTAATTAACCCATTTGCCCACACTCTCCCTTTAGAGCTGCTTTGGCATCCTGGTAAAGACAATGGACTTTTCCCCAGAATAATGTTGTTAAATTTACAAAATAAAATACATAGGATTACAAAAGAAACCAAGTCCCAAAATCCATTGGTATAAGACTCTCTCCTTATTGATGGAGATCAATACCCTGAACATTAAGGGGAGGGGCAGAGTAGGCAAGAGCAAGAGGAAGGACAGTATTAGGCTCTCTGGCTTTCTTTGAGCTCTTCTGATGCTTTGGGTGCCTCTGGTCTCCAGTTTCAAGAGTAAAGATGGAAGATGTCAACCTCCCTTGAGTTTGTGTAAGGAAAAGACTGGGAAGAATCTGACATGAGAGGAGTTAGCTGTCTAACTTCTCTGTTCTCATCTCGCTTCACTAAAGCAGGGGTAGGGAACCTGCGCCTCCAGACTACATGTAGCCCTTTGACAAAGGGTCACACTTAAGGACCTAGACTTTGACTGAATCCAAATTCAGTCAAGAGGTCACATTTAAGGACATAGAAGGTCACGTGTGGCCTTGAAACCTCAGGATCCCCACACCTGTACTAGAGATATTAGGGAACTTCTGCCTGGGTGTGAGCTAGGACTTTCTCTTTCTTGGTTGAACTGAATGATTTCACTCCCAATGGGACTGTTCCTTCACTCTGTATTTTCTGGTATATATTCTATTATGTATATTTTCTCTGATTCCTGTTTTACTATTGACTTGGAAACTCGGTTTCTTTGCTATTTCTTATGTGTATCCACAATGAAATTGGTATTTGGTTGGAAGGAAGTTAAGCCTTGTATTTAAAACATAGGGTCCTCCTTTCTCCCAATTAATGAACAGGAATCAGAAGTTTAGCTTGAACCTGAAAACTTCATCCACCAGACTAATCACATCTAAGAGAACAGATAAACATAATTCTAGGCCAGTACCCCTGTTCTCTGAGGAGAACAGAGTGGTCAAGTTTCTGGCCCCAGCCTCCTGCCAGAAGGAGGGGAGGGAGGGGGAATGAAAAGAGGGTAGAGATCTCTTCTGTGTCTCTTAAAGTTGACAATGATACCTCTGTGCTACATGTGGGTGACAGACCTTGCTACATACAATTATCAAAATATGTTTTAAAAAGAAGTTAATGAACACCGGGTTTAGATCCCCTTCTTTAGAACTTGTTTTACTTTCATGATATACAATTAAATAATTTCTATGCGCCTCTTTGGCCCACGCAAATACCAGGAAGTGTGGCAGTTGCATACACGTATAACTCTCCAATAGCCACTAATTTTCAAGGACTTGTTGACATTGTCACCTATTTCTAAGACACCCTTAACATTATTACTAGCTTTCCTTACTCCATCCCAGGGGGGTTTTGGAGCAGGAGAAGATATAGAGAGACAGAGAGAGACAGAGATAGAGAGAGATACAGAGACACAGAGACAGACAGAAAGCTAAGTGAGTTGAAGTGAGGTGTTGTCCATCCCTTAAGCAATGGGCAGCAGGGGAGAGTTGATGTAGGGGCAGGATGGGGAAGTTCAATTGTTTTCCAAATCCCCCTGCAGCAGTCCTGCACAGTGTGTGGTTTCATTATTTCCTTTGGAACATTGCAAATTCCCAGAACATCAGACACACCCAATGTTCAAATGTAGCTACAGAACGCATTCCAAAGTCAGTGATTCTTGGCTTCTTGGGGTGAATCCTGCCTTAGCATGGATTTGGTACAGTAGAGAGAGCAATGGATCTGGGCTCTGTATGTCTTGGTTCTAGCCTCGATTCTGCTACCACCTGGCTGTATGGCACTGAGGTAACCACTTCATCTGTCCAGATATTGTTTTCCTTTTCTTAAAAATGAGACAATCAGAATAGACGGAATAGATCCAGCATCCTACATGATTCTAACACTCTGTGGCTCTACACACAAGTTCATTCTGTAAATAAAAACTCATCACCTCGCTCCTAAACTATTGCAATAACCTTCTAGTTAATCTCCTTGCCTCAAATGTCTATCCATGCCAATCCATCTTTCACACAATTGCCAGAGTGATTTTCCTAAAGTCTAGATGTGGCCACACTATCGCCTTTCTCAAAAACTTCCAATCGCTCCCTATCGCGTTTAGGATCAAATATAAAATCCACAAGCATTTTAAAAGCTGCTACTTGGTCCAAACCTACCTTTCCAGGCTTATTGCATATTATTCTCTTTTATACTTCCTGAGGAAGGAAGGAAGGAAGGGAGGAAGGAAGGAAGGAAGGAAGGAAGGAAGGAAGGAAGGAAGGAAGGAAGGAAGGAAGGAAGGAAGGAAGGGAGGAAGGAAGGGAGGAAAGAAGGAGGAAAGGAAGGAAGGAAGGAAGGAGGGAGGGAGGGAGGGAGGGAGGGAGGGAGGAAGGAAGGGAGGAAGGAACAGAGGAAGGGGAGGGAGGGAGGAAGGAAGGGAGGAAGGAACAGAGGAAGGAAGGAAGGAAGGAAAGAAGGAAGGAGGGAAGGAAGGAAGGAAGGAAGGAAGGAAGGAAGGGAGGAAGGAAGGAAGGAAGGAAGGAAGGAAGGAAGGAAGGAAACTCTTATTTGAGCATTTCAATAAATAGATATTATCATTATCACCATTTTACAGATACAGGTGTGAGACCTGAAAAAATCACTTCAGGTCTCTGGGTTCAGTTATTACATCTGTAAAATGGGGATAATACCTGTAGAGAGTTGTTACAAGAACCAAATGTTTTGCACACCTTAATATTCTATATCAATGGTGGATACCATCATTCCAGATATTTGACGCTGAGGATATCTTCTCTGACACCTCCACAGAATCACAGGTCAGCTGGATGCCAAAGCTAGGAGGGAACTTAAGAGTCCAACTTCCTTGTTTGGATAGAAGAGGAAACAAGGTCAGAGACATGAAGTAATTTGCTCAAGGTCATATGACTCTAAGCAAAGAAGCCACCTTTCCCTCTATCGGAGCTTCTCTCCTCTCTGGGCTTCCATGATATGTATGACTCTCTCCTGGTTCCCTTTCCTACTTGTGGGATTGCTCCCACAGTCTCCTTCACAGTCTTCTTTGCTGGCTCATCGTTCACATCAAGCCCCCTAACTATGGGTGTTCTCTAAGGTTTCCTACTGGGTCCTCCTCCCTCTTTACTCTCTTTTAGTAACCTCATCAGTTCCCAGGGGTCTCCTGAATCTATATGTGCGACCTATTTCTCACCAGAGTTTTGGTCCCAAGTCATTAATTACCTATTGTATATTTCAAATTGGATTCCCTGGAGACCTCTTAAACTTAACATTTCTAAACTAAATTTATTACCTTTCTCCCTAAACATCTTCCTAACCTCCCCCTTTCTGTCAAAGACACCATCATCCTTCCAGTGAAGCAAGCTCATAATCTCAGTCTTATCCTGGACTCTTCACTTTCCCTCACCCTATAAATCCATCCAGTTGTATATGAAACATTGCAGAATGATCACTTATGTGAACCCAACACAATTCACTTTCTCTCCATGAAAAGCCTAGTGTGGGTGAGACTGGGTCCCACATGTTCAACTTTGGAGCAGTCATTTTCATTCTTTGAACGTCATTTTCCTAAGAGGTAAATTGAAGATAATCAATCAGTCAATCAAGTGCTTCTTATGTGTTACCGCTATGTTAAGTGTTGGGGATAGAAAGACCAACATGAGAGTCCTTGCCAACAGGAGGCTTATATTTTAATGATTATATTAACTACTTCACAGATTATTATGAGAAACGTATTTGTGAAATGATGTATTAACGCAAGTGTAACCAATGGTCCATTAGCAAAGTGCTAGATTCATAAGACTCAAGTTGAAGCTTTGAGGTCTCCCAATAATTAATACTCTCTGTGGGTCCTTCTTACCTCCAACCCAGGAATTAGACCTGAGAAGCATCTGAACTCAATTCATTTCTAGTTTTCCCCTAGTGGTATTCATTTTTCCTAGAGGCAACTCAGGCTAAAAAAGCAAGGGATGTAGATCAGATACATTACTAACACAAAAATAATGGTTTGGGGCAGAAAGCCCTTCCAGAAAAGGATGCCATGGTGAAGGGATGCTGGACCCAGGATCAGAAGAGAGCAGTACTTTGCTTTGCAGCAAAGGTTAAAGCTCTGACAATGAGATGATCATGACCAATACATCTGATCTCGTTAATACATGTCCCAATCTAAATAAATAAATAAACCAAGGAAAGGAAAGAGGGTCATTGAAAATATATATTTTTTTTACTACTGAGAAAGGAATGGAAGGAAAGCTAAAAAGAAGCAGAGAAAAACAGGTACTCATTGAACTTATAAAGAGAAAAGTAAGCAGTACATAATAGAGATCGGCGTTCCCCCAGATCCGCTTTTACCAGGCAGCTGGTGGCATTGGGGGATCGAGCACTGGCCCGAGCATCAAGAAGACCTGAGTCCACATCTGGCATTAGACACTTACTAGCTGGGTGACCCTATTCATTTCTTGGTTTCTTCAGTTGTTAAAAAAAAAATGGTGATGACAATAGCACCTACTTCAAAGAATGGCTGTGAGAACTGAATGAGATAATATTTGTAACAGCACTTAGTCCAATGCTTGGCACATACTAGGTACTTAGATAAATGCTTATTCTCTCTCCTTCCCTATTTCTGCTCTCATATGGGTGTGTATGTGTATATGTATTCTGTGTATATATGTATTCTGTTCTCATCTGTACTCATCCATAAATATATACATCCATTTTATTTGGTGTTCATTAAATTCAGGATAAAAAGTAGTTTTAAAAATTGTTTTAAAAAACATTCCTAGTTCTTTTTAGGAATCAGGTCCATAACCACACCTAGCCCCACAAACAAAGGGACTTTTTCTCCCTTTTCTCTGTTGCCTTCCTTCCTCTCTCCTTCCCTCCTTCCCTCTGTCCCTTCTTTCCCTCTGTCCTTTCTTTCTTCCTTCCTTCTCCTTCCCTCCCTCTTTTCTTTTCTTTCTCTGCTTTATTCATCCCTCTTCCCCCTTTATTCTTTTCTTTCATTTTTCCTCCTTCCTTCATCTCTTCCTCCTTATCTTTTCTCTCTTTCCCTTCCTTACTTTCTTCTGTCTCTTCCCTCCCCTCCTTTCTCTTCCTTTCCTTTTCTCTTTGCCTCTCTGTTCATCTCTCTCTGCCTCTTTCTGTCATTTTGTCTATCTGATCATCTTTTATCTGGGATAACTAGGGGAAGATGGAAATATAGACAAGTAATCCAAAGACTCACTCAAGTGGCGCTAACTAAATAGATACTCAGGAATATAACAGCTAGAACTTTAAGCAACTTTCTTTTTTAACGCTGGAACAGGGTTAAAAAAAAAAAAAACAGTCTCAACTGAGGATGTTTTGTTTCCTCAGGAACAGAGATTTCATTTTTATTCTACTTTCCTGAAAGTGCCCTGATCAAGATTTTATATGATCTGATCCAATTGCTTCACACTGAATCCCTAATACCAGCAGCGGGGAGTGAAAGCTTTATTTCCAAGCCTTTAATTCCTATTTCTCACTCTAAATGTAATAGAATTTGTATTGGATCCATTACTATAGAAACACATGGCATGGGATATGATGATATGTTGCTGCAAAGGCTTCATGGTCTTTCCCCCCACCCCTCTGAATATTTAGAAACTACACAGAACAAGGAGATACCAGTGCTCTTTAGTCAACCTCACTTTAAAGAGGAAATGATCTGTTCAAAATGACTAATCTCACGTTTTCCAGGAGACTGGAAGTGCAGTTTCTTATTCTTTTAAATTTTTCTGTCAAAAGCTCCATTTAGACACTGGCACGTACTAGTCAACAGGGCTAAACTTCCCTGGCACTTCTAAGCTGACATTAAGAAGAATTAATATTATTACTAATAATGATTATTACTAATTATTATAATCCAGTTAGCTATAGAAATTTAAGCTTTACAAAGCATTTTTCTCAGAACAACACAGATAAGTAATACAAATACAACTCTCTCATTTGGCCAATGGTCAGACAAAAGTCAGAGAGAAGGAGCAAGTTGTGCTTGATCACACGGTAGAGTCAAAGTCAAGATTCGAACTGTGGTCTTTTAACTCTGAAACCCATTCAGGAGTTCTTAGCATTTCTTTGTGTCATAATATTCTTTTGTGGTCTGATGAAGCCAAGAAATCCTTTCTCAGAACATTTTAAAATACATAAAATAAAATACAGAAGATGAAAAATGAAACCCATCATATTGAAATGCAATTTACAAAAGTCTATTTTTCCAAATATAAGTTTGTGGACTCCTGTCATATGGTATGGAGCCCAATAATGCTCGTGTTGGTTTGAGCAGGAAACCAGGGTCCCTCCTAAGGGTACTAGCCCTTCGAACTTTGACTGACCCATATCTCTCTGGACAATACTGGGTACAGTTTTGACCAACTCTCCCCTGCTCATTATCCAGTAGAAGATGGATTGGGTAAGGGAGAAAGAGGAACTAGCTCAGGTCTTGGATTGCTTCCTCTCCCTCTCCCTCCATCCCTCCCTCCCTCCCTCCTCCTATCCTCACCCCCCCCCTTTTGTAACCAACAGCACTTCATTTCCAACAAAATATGAACCAAGAAAGAGTGTCAGGCACACACAATAATGAAAATCCATGATTCAACTGTGCATTCATAATTATTTTATAAATAAATGGCTTCTGGAGAGCCACATCTGTCTCTCCCCACAGAGTGTCTGTCTTTCATTAATGTATCACAGCCTGTATGAAGCCAGCCTGAGTGCTTTGCTTGCACCTTCCTCCTTCTCTCCATCATTGTCCATGGATAGGGTTTTGTGGTTCAGAAAGAGCTGCAAGCCCCACACTTCTCTGCAAGACTGATGGCTCGTCAATAACATTAGCCAGCATTACGGGCCGCATCGGTGTAGAACACAATCAATACGGCCAAGTAAAAAGTCTCGTAAGTTGACATGCCCATCCTCAGCAGGGCTCACATTACAAGAAATGAGTTTTTTTAAGGAATCAGCGTCAGCGTTACTTTTTTCACCCCATACCGACACTGGGATGTCTTGACTAAGATTTATTGCTTTTTGTTTTGTCCAAGGACCAGGGGTTGGCCAGTTAGAAGTAAAAATAAAGCAGACTAACTGAAAAATAAAGCAAACATTTAAGAAATACTCATGTTCTCCCCTTTCTGAGAAAACAAGGAGATGAGGTTGCCTCCTTAACCTTCCTCTCCATGCCCTGCAGCTGTCCGGTACCCAAGGACACAGTACTGCTGAACTGTGGGTGGGACATATACCAGGAAAAAGGAGATGAGCAGGTTATGAAACAAGAATGAGAGATAATGGATAGCTGGCCCCAAGGTTGCACTGGTACCCATGAAATATTAAAAGCACCAGAGGAAGGCCTTCAGCCCTTTGGGTCAGTTCTCTGCGGAGATTTTACATAAGTCTCAGTCAAGAATCACACAAGATAAGAAGACTATGAGGGCATAAATAGGTCGCGATCTGTACCATTGAAGGGAACACCCATATTAGTGATATGACAGACCATCTGAAGTACTGAAATCCCTTCTACATCTTGGATCCTGTTTCTTCCTGAGGCATCTATAACTTTCCAAATACAATCATCACAGAACCAGTTTATCCCCTGCTCTCACTCAGCCCTCTTCCCCTGCCCCTCACTCCCGCCATGCAGATTCACCAACATCCCTGAACAGTGGGAGAGCAGAAAATATTTCACTTTTATGAACTCAGCTGATCATCTCTTCTCATTTGTCCAGTCAACTGAAGGAAGCCCTGTTCAATCACATGAGGCTAAAGCATTTGGAAAGCCGTTAGTGCAGCTTGGGCAAGTTAATCAGCCCAGAGCTTTTTTGCACACTACACACCAAAGCCAGATAGAGTTCCTTCACAGTTTGGGCGATACGGTTTTTTTTCCCCCTGTAAAAGAAAGTCTCAACAAATATGGGGAGGGAAGAGAAGGAAGGAGTCAGGATGTTCATTGCAGGTAGGATTTAGAGCTGGGAGAGACCTTACAGATGATGCAGTCCAGTCTCCTCATTTTACACAAGAGAGAAATAAAGTCCATAAAAGTGACTTGCTTCAAGATCACACAGGCCATGGGGATTAAAGCCAAGACCTGAACTGAGGTCTCAGGATTCCAACCCCAGTGAACCTTCTACAACTTCTATAGGAAGCGTCTGTCAGTCTCTCTCAGTTCTAGCATCTTTCCGTTTATCCATTATCTAGCTTATTTGTACGAAACTGTTTGCAAGTTGTCTCATCCATTAGATTGTGATCTCCTTCAGGGCAGGGACTGTCTCATAGCTTTCTTTGTATCATCAGTGGATAGAGTCTGGCATGTGTCGTTCAGTTGTTTCAGTCGTGTCCAACTCTTCATGACCCCATTTGGGGTTTTCTTGGCAGTGATACTGGAGTGATCTGCCATTTCCTTCTCCAGCTCACTTTCCAGATGAGGAAACTGAGGCAAACAGGGTTAAGTGACTTGCCCAGGGTTACCACAGCTAGTAAGTGTCCAAGGCCAAATTTGAACTCAAGATCTCTAGACTCCAGGACCTGCACTCTATCCACTTTACCACCTAGCTGTGTGCCTGGTACATAGTAGATGCTCAATAAATATTGATTGACTGATAACACCAGGCTACCATATTATCAGAAAAAAGTTTATGAATGAGAACAGAGAAGCATCAAACTTATGCTTTTATTGAAACTAATCCCAACTATTCTCAGTGTAAAATTAGAAATAATAATACCATTATAACACCTTGATAACAATCAAAAAGAATCTAGAGGTACTACAGAGTTCAAACTCTAGACTGGTACTAGGAAGAGCAAGAGGCCCCTGCATATCACACATGCAATTCCTACTCTATATAAGGGATAATGTATACATTATAGAGGTTCATAGGAAAATAATTTGAGAGATCAATTCCAGCTCCCCCATTTTATAGCTGAGGAACTAAGGCTAAGAGAAGCTGTCACTTATCCAAGTCACTCCTAAATAGCAACATGTGCCTTTCTTCTTTGCAGATGCCTTGGCCAGACTTCAATATCCTATTTCTCAGGATGGGAGAAACCCCCTCAGACTTGACTGATATTAAAAGGGACAGAGATTCAATTAAATGTATACCACTACCCGCCAGTCAGGAAAGGAAGCTGGAGATTGGGCAGCATCCCTTGGGCTCCAGGGTATCATCAGATGCCAGACTGCCTACACAGCCCAGCTCATTTTTGGGATAGACCAGAAAGAATTCTGAAATCCTGCAAGCATCCCAGGAAGCTGACCTACAGGGAGAAATTTTGTGAGTCAATGGCCCTGTGTGAGTGACACCCCAAATAGAGAGTGGCAGAATCTGAATTACCAGGGGTTTTGTCCTCCTTACTCTTGCGGTACAAGGTTAGAATCTCAAAAGTTTCATGCTAGGTAGACTATCAACCTACTTTGACTTATTGTTGCCATTTTATCAGAATTTGAGTTGGTATTTCTTGTAAGTAATCTTTAATGACAGGCAACTGGGATGGGAGGAAGGGAAAGAATTGTCCTAAGTAGGATGGGGCAGAGCATAGAGTATGGATTAAATGATACAGATTCACCCCCTACCCCAGGAGTTCCTAAATTTCACTGTCATGGGCCCCTGTGGAAGTCTGTTGAAGCCTGTGGATCCCTTCTCACAATGTTTTTAAAACACATAGGATTACAATAGAAAACAGTTATATTGAAAAACAGCTATCAAAATATAACAAAAAAACTTGATGTAGTCCCTGAAATCTGTCTTTGTACCCCATAATTGGGAACTGATGGATCCCAGATTAAGAATTCTTTCCCTAGACAAACACGATAACCCACAACACTAAAGTCAGAGAAGGGGATGGGGATCTTGCTGGGTAACCCCAGAGCATACTCCAGGGCTAGATGGTAGATATGGCAGTTGGGGAAAGGAGGAAAGAAAAAAGCACATCAACCCTGTGAGGTAGGCACTATCATTATCTCCATTTTTTGGTGAGGAAACTGAGGCAGACAGAAGTTAGAAGACTTGCCTAGGGCTTTTGGAATAAGGTTCAATATTCAGGTGGCAGTCACACAACCAAGGTGCTGATTGCTGGATAAAACCAGGCATTGATCCCCAAGAAATCATAAAAATGGGAAAGGGTCTCAAGTGTACAAAAATATTTATAGCAGCTTTCTTTGTGGTGGCCAAAAACTGGAAATCAAGGGGATGCCCATCAATTGGGGAATGGCTGAATAAATTGTGGTATATGAATGCAATGGAGTACTATTGTGCTATAAGAAATGATGAACAGGAAGACTTCAGAGAAGCCTGGAAAGAGTTATACGAACTGATGCTGAGTGAAAGGAGCAGAACCAGGAGAACTTTGCACACAGCAACAACCACAGTGTGCAATGAATTTTTCTGGTAGACTTAGTACTTCATTGCAATGCAAGGACTTAAATAATTCCCAGTGGTCTCTTAAGCCAAAATGCCTTCCACATCCAGGGAAAGAACTATGGAATTGGATCGCAGAATGAAGCAGGTCATTTTCTTTTGTATTAGGTTTTGGTTTGTTTCGTGATTTCTCCCACTCATTTTACTTCTTCTATGCAACACGACTAAAGTGAAAATGTATTTAATAGGAATGTATGTGTAGAACCTGTATAAAACTCAGGGAGGGAGTAGGAAAGTGGGGGGGAGGGAGGGGAAAAATCCAAAATATATGGAAGTGATTGCAGAGCACTGAAAACAAAATAACAAACACATACAAACAATAAATAAATTCAGAAAGTCAGACCTAAAACCCCAAACCAAAGCCAGCATGGGTCATATTTTGCCTTTTTCTGACACATGAACTTGGGAACTTAGCCAAGTTTCCTTTAAAAAAAATGTAGTTATTTCCCAGCAGTCTGGGAATTGTTACCTGGATTATGGTTGAACTCCAGTCAATGAGGTCCTGCTATGAGCAGGTCCCAGATTCCCTGCCTTTCCCTTAGGGGTGATCTGTCCAGATGACACTACGCCCACTAGAGAATGATAAAGACAACGATAATGTTTATGAAGTCTATGGGTCACTTCAACTCTAGACGAATGGCACAGATACCGAGGCCATTCATTTCTCAAACAGACACGAATTTATGCTCTGGATCTGCTCATCAAGTTGTTGGGGATAGAGCCTAGGATCAAAGTAGATCTACTACCTGACCAACCTTAGCTTTAGCTCAATCGTCATAGTTACATGCCAGGGCAGGACATAAGGCTGATAGCGCTAGACTCTCCCAGCACACTCAACCTACATGTTTCAACTCTTAAATTCAAGGATCTTATCATTGGATTGGACTAGAGAGCCTGCCACCCACCATGTGATTCTGTCCTACCCATCAGGAGCCATGCCAAAAGACAGTTGAGGCCATTTTAGCTTACATACAGGAAGCCTTTAATTCCAGTTCCTTCCCTCTGCTAATTATTTCCAATTCTGAATATATCTTGCTTGCACATTGCTGTTTGTCTTCACTCATGTCTGACTCTTCATGACCTCATTTGGGGTTTTCTTGGCAGAGCTACTGGTGTGGTTTGTCATATACCAATGAGGAAACTGAGGCAAAGAGGGTTAAATGACTTGCCCAGGGTCACACAGCTAGTGTCTGAGGCCAGATTTGAACTCAGATCTTCCTGACTCCTGGTCAGTATTATACCCACTGAGACACATAGTTATGTGCATATTCTTTCCCACCATTAGATTGTGACTGTCTTTTATCTATATACCTCCACTGCTTAGCATGGTGCCTAGCACATAGTAGGTACTTAATACACGTTATTTGACTGAGAGATTAAATATTCACACTAGGACAAAGGTTCCCAACCTGGTAGTCACAGACACAACCCTCCCTCCCTCTCCAGGCTGTAGAGTTATTTCAAGAGGTTGCTAAATCCATACAGGAGTTAATTAAAAAGCAAACATGCCTTCTAGAGACTGAATAAACAATGTCTTATAATAATACATATTACAATGTAACTGATGATACATGATAATATATACTGTAATGATAATAAAATTATACATATATTACTTTTTCAATGCTACGTTTCACAAATTACAAATTCATTGCACTACTAGGTTCATCGTTACTTTTTATTACTCTGTATTTTCTTAATCAGCCTATATTAATAGGACAACTACTATCATCCAGGAACTCAAAAAATATTGTGACAGCAGAATGGGTCCTCATACTCAAAGCTGGGAACAATGGTTATAGAAGAGTATTATTAGGAAGTCTGTTACATGCCTGTAACTGTTAGAGTCCTTCTGTATGTACTGGTATCCTTAAAATTCAAGCTAATGTCTCTTTAGACACAATAGCTAAGATGATGCAATGGTTCAATTTGAATAGAAAAATATTTGTTCCACACCTACTAGGCGCAACACAGTTTTCTAGGCACCAAAGATAAAATGATGAAAAACAGTATGGTCCCTACCTTCAAGGAGTTTATATTCTAATGGGAAAAGAAAGACATCAGGCTGGGAGGGAAACAGCAACACTTACTATTGATAATCACCCTAAAGCTAGGAGGGTCAAGAGGAGCCCACCATGCCCTGGCTACTTCTTAAACAAGCTTATTCAATAAATGGGCTTTGCCTCACCCTAAATGAGTATCTGCAAAGACCTTGGCCTAAAGGGCTCAAGGTCTCCCAGTGCATCCTGGCTCATCTCCACTCATTCTGATGAATATCTGGTCACTGGATTCAGATGGCTCTGGAGGAGAAATGAGGCTGGTGACCTGCACAGCCCTCCCTCACTCAAAACAAAGTCAAGTGCAAGTCATGTCATCATTTCTCTGTTGGCATGGTCTTCTTTGGCAATGGAGGATGAACACAATTCTAATGGGAGGAGGTAGAGGTATCAGTTAATAAAGATTTCATTCATTCATTTGTTTGTTCTATTTTCTCTTTGCATCTTCTCTCGGTGACTTCACCAGCTCCCTTCATCAGTTATCATCTCTGTGCAGATGGCTCACAAACCTATAGATCCAACCTTGATCTCTCTCTGGAGCTCCAGACTTACAACATCAACTCCCTGCTACACTTTTCCACCCAACATCATGTATTCATCTCAAACTCAACATCTCTGGAACAGAACTATTGCTAACCAATAATGAAATAAAACAAAACTAATAAACCAAAAAACTTGACAAAATATCATCTTTTCTTTTGAAGGGTACCATCACATTTCTAATTACCATGTTCACATCCTTCAGCATCATCTATAGCTTTTCCCTCTCCAACCTTACTTCCTATAGTCAATCACAAACCTCCACAACAGTTGTCTCTTTCTTTCCATTCACAGTCATCACCCTGGTTCAGGTCAAAACACTTCTTGCTGGGAATATTGCTCTAGTCTCCTAAATAAGCTTTCTGCTTCCAGTCTATCCCTTTCCCAGTGCATGCATCATACAGCTGCTAAAACAAGATTCTTGAAGTATATATCATTCCCCTGCTCAGTAACCTTCACTGAGTCCCTATTGCCCCCAGGAAAAAATACATACTCCATGGTTTGGTATTTAAAGGCCTTTACAATTTGACTCCAGTTTATTTTCCAGATATCTCACATGACTCCCTTCATGTACTCTATCATCCAGATTAAATGGCCTCTTTCCTAGTTTCTGAAATCAGTATTCAATTTCCTAGCCCTGTGATTTATACAAGTTGTTTTGAACCTCCAAAATGACCTCCTTCCTCATCATCAAAACCTTAGTTTACTTCAAGGTTCAACTCAGATGCCAATTCCAGTGGAAAACTTTTCCTTTTTCTCCTACTTGTCAGTTTTCACTCCTTCCTGAAATTACATTTGTTTCTCCATTTAGATGTTGGCTACTAGAAATGCCTCTAGAATAAAAACTCGTTGAAAGCAGAGACTGTTTTACATTCTGACTTTGTATATCTAGCACAGTATCTTGTGAATGGTAGGAATTCATCAAATCTTTGTTATATTTACTTGACTGACTTTTAGCTGGAAGGATGAAGGAAATCTTCACAGAGAAGATGGTGCATGAGTTGGGCCTCCAAGAAAGAGAGGTATTAAACAGATGGAGGTGAAAGAGGAGTAAGTTTCAGGTACATGGGACAGATTAATTCACTTTATAAGGTGAGATCAAAGAGACACTGGTAGAATTGGAAATTGAGGGGATGCCCATCAATTGGGGAACGACATCAATGGGGGAACGACTGAACAAGTTGTGGTTTATGAATGCATGGAATACTATTGTGCTATAAGAAGTGATGAGCAGGACGACTCAGAAAAACCTGGATGCTGAGTGAATTGAAATGAACCAAGAGAACATTGTAACAGCAACATTGTGTGATGACCAACTTTGATAGATTTAGTTCTTCTTAGCAATGTAAGGATCTAAGATAACTTCAGAAGATTCATAATGGAAAATGCTATCCACATCCAGAATAAGAACTATGGAGTATGAATGCAGGTTGAAGTGTATACTATTTGCTCTCTCTCTCTCGTTTTTTTGTCGTTTTGTTTCTTCTTTCTCATGGTTCCTCTCATTGGTTCTAATACTTCTTTACAACATGATGAATATGAAAATATGTTTAATATGAATGTATATGTAATGCCTATATCAGATTTCACACCATCTTGGGAAGGAAGGAGAGGGAGAAAATTTAGAAAAAATCTTAGGGAAGTGAATGTTGAAAACTAAAAATAAATTAATATTTTTTTAAAAAGAAATAAAAGGACAATTAAGGAAAAAAACAAAAAGACACTGGTGTAAAGTACTGTTCTGAAAATTTCTCCTATTTGGACTAAGCTGTAGATGTGTGCTCTTGTCCTGGCAGGTCATGGCTCCAGAATTTAGCTGCTACATCAGGGTTTAGGAGTAATGCTAAGGTGCTAGGGGATGGTTCCTAGCATCACATAGCTCAGGATCCCCCATCAATATATTTTTCCTGTGATTATCAGTTGATATCAATTGGTCATCTAGATTTAATTTACTTTTTGCAAGAGGTATTTGCTAAAGTGGTAGGTACAGTAAGAGCAATTGTATATACAGCATCCAGTCCAAGAAGGCTCAAACTTTAGGGAATACATATGGCAAAGGGATGACTGATAACTCCTAGCTGCTAGAAGTCTTTTTCTCCCCTTTGTGGGGTTACTTATAAAGGTCCCCTTGGGCATATTCTACTGTCCAGTTTTTTTGCTCAGCTCCTTGTAAAGCCTTGAATCTGTCTTGCCTCCTCATGTCCAATCTGGTGTCAACTCCTGATACAAAAACTGTCACCAAATACTACAGAAATTGTTACTGTTATATGTTGTTACTTCGCTGTTTTGCATGCTCATATTAATGTTCAAATTCTCCATTCTCTTCAAAGCTCTCAAGGTTACCCCTCTAGCCAAGGGGTGGGGTGGAAGATAAAAATCTCTCTAACTGTCACCATCACCTCACTCCACCCCACCCCCCAAGCGATTTCTTCTCAGGTGCTTAGCTGGAAGTCTCTCTCCTGGCATGTTGGTAACTAGCTTTTGGTTTTATATAAGACCCCAGGGCTAAATCCCTCAGTCACTTGGAACAGAGTTCTTGTCACTCCCACTCCAGTTCATGAAGGCTTTCAAGGACTTTTCTACATTTAGCCTAAAGTATTTGATTAATTGATTCAGAAAAGAAGTGTTCAGACCTTGTTCACATCTCTGATTTTATCGGTTCAATCAATATGGTTTCTCATCTGAGAAAGGTAAAGGACTAGTAGCACCTGATCACTTACTTTGGGTGAGATAAGAAGGTGTAATTGATTGACTCATCAACTCTACTTACCCTTACATTTAAAATAAGTTTGGAAAAGTAGGCTTGTGCCAGATTGTTCAGGTATCTAAGCGCCAGGTGGTGGAATCTGTATTTTACCCTAGTGAACAGGGAGTCACTGAATATTTTATGCAGAGAAGTGCTATTGTTGAACCTATGCATTAGGACGATTTATCTCATTTTGTATTTCGTATGACATCTACTCTTTTCTGATTAGTCAAAAGTCCTAACATTCTGATTTGTGTTAGTCACTGTCATCGAGGTTTTAGGGACCATGAAGTATGAGATATAGTCCCTACCTTCAAGATATTTACAATCTAGTTGGGGAAATAAGACTTGAATAAATAGAAGAGTAGTGTAACAATATCTGATGAAACAAAAAGTCGTTCTAAGTAGGGCAGATTCATCATAAGCTCTAAGTTAGGATTCAGAAAACTAGAAGATGAGGTGAGCCCTGGTAGACTGGTTTCAGTTAGCTAGGAAGAAAGGGGGGTTAAAGCATTTCAGGTGGAGAAAAGAGCTTAAGCAAAGGTTTGGAGGTGGGAATGTGCACAGAACATTCTGAAAATATCACGTATACCAGTTTGGTTTATAGTGGATTATTCATGCACAGAGGAGGATCAGAAGATGGAGATGGAAATGTAGATCACTACATTATAGGCTACATTGTGGAGGGCCTTGAATGACCTAAGTCCTGGTCAAGTGGTAAACACAGCTATGTTCAACAACATGTATTGCAACTCAACAGAGTATGAGCAGGCTAACATTAGAATTGAACAGATTACAAATATTTCAAAATATTCATTATCATTTCTGTCTAACACCCCAGAATGAAGAACTATTTGAAAGAACCTCCATTGTTAATACATAGGAGGATAGCAATCATGCACAATTATCCCAAAAGGATGCATGAGCTTCTTTACACTGAGGTGTAACTTGAGTGACCATAAAGAAAACAGTCACTCCAAGTGACTTCTAAAACCAAAGGAGGGAATTAAGTCAGTGATAGTTCTCTATTTATTTATTTATTTGCTTATGACTTCAGAAATCTTCACCTCCTTCCATAGGTCACCATTTCCATATCCTGAAGTCTGACACCTGAGCCTGGGTTAGCTGGACCGAACAATAGTTGACTTGTCTTCGGTATGGATCCTTACAAAATGCCTTTCTCATATAAGATGCTTCTCAGAGCTTTCTACTCTGCGGTAAGTACTACCCTGACATTTCTGCAGTGGGATGCTCACTTCATTACTGCTGATAATATCAAATATGCACAGAGAAACTATGTAATTTATATAGAAGTTGGCTGTTCTAATTACCTATTTTTAAATAATAACTAAACACCAAACCATGGCTAATGTCAAAATTAGTTAATCTCAATATCATCTGCATCTACTGGCTAATTTCCAATACCTATTTAGGAATTCAGTATCTCTATTTGTTAAACTGAGAGCCCAATAGGCCGAGGGTTAGAATAGGGCTGGGTTTATGGCAAGGCTTCTTGCCCATTCCCTAAACCCTCACAGCTTGCTATATATATCAGAGAGCTCTCTTCTGTCTCCCCAAACCTACTTCTGTTTGTTCCCAATAAGGACTTGTTTGTTCTGCTAAGAGACAACTCATTGTCCCAGAGTGCTTTGACCCGTAACCACCTATGCCAGTAAAAGTCAGGAGAAAGTCAAGTGTTTTGTTATGCCTAGTTTCCACTTTGGCTGTAAAAAATGGAATGTGGAGAAGCATCTATAGCAGAGAAATACCATTAGCAAACATGAGTTATATGTTTATTTACACTTTTATCTCCAGAGCTGATTATTTGCCTGCCTAATTAAGAGTCTGTGCCTTGATTACAGATCCTTAGGAAATGAAAGTTGTTTGCACAACACAAGTCATGCATTTCATACCAGGAAGCCTAGCTCATCAAATATTTTCACACAGTTCCAAATATAAGTGTAAACAAACACAAGCGATGCATTTGCCAATTGTTTTTCCCAGACATGATGCAGGCATGAGCCAGACTTTGGGGTTTAGCTATAATCCTGGGTTTATATACCTGTGTGTCTATGCATCACCTTGCTATAAATCAATCAATCAACATTTATTAAGCTTCTTCTATGTGCCAGGCACTGACCAATGCCCTAGGGATACAAAAAGAAGCAAAAGACAGTCCCTGCCCTCAAGGATCTCACAATCTAATGAAGGAGACAAGAAAACATTATGTACAAAAATGCTATATACAGGATAAAGAGGAACTAATGAAGAGAGAGGCCTATGATTGAGAGGGGTTGGGAAAGACTTGCTACATAAGATGGGATTTTAACTGGGACTTCAAGGAAGCTGGAAAAGCCAGGAGGTGAGGAGAGAGATGATGAGAGAGAGCAGTCCAGACATGGGGACCAGCCAGAGAAGACGAAGGGGCCAAGAGATGAGGGTCTTGCTCATGGAACAACCCCCAGTGTCACTGAACGGAAGGCACGTGACAGGATAAAGAGTGAGAAGACAGGAAAGGGAGGAGGGGACTAGGTCATGAAGGGGTTTGAATGCTAAATGGAGCATTCTGAATTTGATCCTGGAGGCAATAGGAAGTCACTGGAAGTTGTTGAATACGGGGATGACATGGTGGCACCTGCCCTTAGAACAATCATTTTGGTGACTTATTACAGATTAGGGTGGGGAAGGCTTGACGCTGGCAGACTTGTCAAAAGGCTGCTGTGACAGTCCAGGCATTAGGCAATGAGGACTTTCACCAGAGTGGCAGCAGTATCAGAGACAAGGGAGTGTGTCTGAAAGATGTTACAGAGGTAAAATCTACCAACCTTGGCAACAGATCAGATATAGGAGGTAAGAGATAGAGAGGAATTAAGGACGGCTGAGGAGATGAGGGACTGGGAGGATCGCAATAACTTCTACAGTATTACGGAGGGTAGGAGCGGGAGAGGGTCTAGGGGAAAAAATGTGTTCCTGAATACTGAATTTAATACGTCTGTGATCCAGTTGACGATATCTGAAAGGCAACTGGAGATGTGAGACTGGAGGTCAGCTGAGAGGCTGCAGCAGGATGGGTAGATTTGAGAACCATCAACGTCGGGATGGTAAGTAAATCCAGGGGAAGCTGATGAGATCTCCAAGGGAAGTACAGAAGGAGAAGAGATCTAGATGAGGGTTCATCAAAGGAGACTGAGAGGAGCCATCAGGGAGGTAGGAGGAGAAGCAGGAGAGAGTGGTGTCCCAAAAACCTAGAGACAAGAGAGGATCAAGGAGGAGAGGGCAAAAGGGACAAGGGTCAAAGGCTGCAGAGGGGAGGAGGAGAATGAGGATTGAGGAAAGGCCACTGGATTTGACAACTAAGAGATCATTATTGATTTGGAAGAGGGCAGTTTCAGTGGAAGGAGGAGGTTGGAAACTAGATTGTAAGGCGTTAAGAAGAGAGAAAAAGTGGAGGCACCTCCTCCAGGGGGTCTTTTCAAATTTAGCCACAAAGGGCTGAAAAGACAGAGGATGATAGTTAGTGGGTATGGAAGGATCAAGGGAGGATTTTTTCAGGATGGAGGAGACACGGGCATGTTTGTAGGCAGTAGGGAATGGGTCAGCAAAGAGAGAGAGATTGAAAGTAAGTGATAGACTAGAAATAAGAGAGGAGACAGTCTGTTGGAACAGACAGGATGGAAGGGGACTGTTTGACCAGGTAACCTAACTACAAAACACTGATTTAGCATGATGTGCTATGATTGAACAGGTAAAACCTATATAAACTGTCTCAGGGAGCTGGGAGGTGAGAGAAGGAGAGAGAAAATTTGTAACTCAAAATTTAAAAAAAAACAATGAAGTTTAAAATTGTCTTTATGTGTAACTGTGGGAAAATAACTAAAAAAAAAAAAAAGAAAAGATGGACAGAGCTTCCAGATATCCAAGGAGGTAATAAATAGTTCTACTGAACTCTGCTCTAGTCAGGCTCCATCTGGAGTACTGTATTCAGTTCTGGGTGCCACTCTCAAAGCAGAGATTTAACCATGCAGAGATTGACTAAAATGTAATTGTAATTGAATAAAATAAATTTTAAAACCCGTAATGTGCAAGTGTTGGTCTGGGAATGGGGATACAAAGTCGGATAGGACAATCCCTGCCTTTAAAGGGCTTATAGTCTAACAGGGACAGACCATTTACAACAGTAAAAAGCAAATACAAGGCAGCCTACACTAAGTGTACAATAAGGACATGCATTTCTATATTGCTTCAAGTTGAGAAACTTTATCCCCAGGGGCAGTCAATTGCCAAGTCTTGTCAGTTCTCCTTCCGTCTTCCCCCTCTCTACTTTTACATGGCGACCTGCCAAATGTAGGCACTCATCTCCACTCATCTGGATTCCTTCCATAGCCTCCTAATTGGTGTCTTTGCCTCCAGTTCCACCCTTCTCCAGTCTACCCTCCATAGAGCTGCAAAAGGAATCCTTTAAAAGCACAGGTCTGACATGTCACTTTTCTGCTTCAAGAGTTTCTGTAACTCCCTATTGACTCCAGAACAAAAAATCAGCATTTAAAGCCTTTCACAATCTGGTTCTAGCCAGTTTTCTAGACTTACTTTACATTACTCACCTTTGGTACTCTCCCATCCAATCAAACTAGCTTATTCCCAGATATCCCTCACTCCTTACCTACTCTGCCTCTGATAAGCTGATTCCCTCCAATGCCTATCATCCTGAGAGCCCTGTGGACACCCACAGCACTCCCTCTGGATGCCAAATCCTAGATGATGATCCAGGTGTTAATGCTTACCTTCTAAAATTACTTTGTATTACTCATCTGTGTACAAAATAATCTCACCTCCCCTGCCCTTCCAGTTCCTGAAGGGCAGAGACCATTTAAGCAGTTTAGGAAACTCCCTCATGAGGAAACTCCCTCTATCAATACTCATAGCCACTTCTCTGCCAGAAGATGCTTGGAAATTAAGTGACTTGCCCAGAGTCACACATGTGTCAGAGATGGGGCTTGAAATCAGGTCATCTTGACCTGGCTCCCTATTCACTATGCCAGGCTTTCCTTGACCTGGCTTGAGAACTAAACTGAATAAAGTGATTTCCTTACACCAGCTCTGTAATGAGAAAGGGGGTACACCTGTATTATCCCAGTTTTCCAGCAGAAGAAATTGCCCAAGATTATAGTCGGAACCAGCATTCCAAGCAGGTCTGTTCTGAGTTCTAAATCCTTTGCGAGGGTCTATCTTACTTACACCATGCTGCCAAATAAAAGGTCGGGGCAGCTGGACCGTGTTAAACGAGCAATTTCTCCTTTATGTACCTAGTGTGTGCGCAGCGGCTTGCATGTTCAGGCTCTCCCATCAGATCGCGAGCTCCTACAGAAGTTCTTTGGCCTTTTTTTTTTTTTTTTTTTTTTGTATCCCCAGAGCTTAGCCCAGCGCTTGGCACATAGTAGGCCTTTAATTCTACTTGCTAACCTGACTGAGTAGTTTAGGGGGAGGTTGGGGAAGGTTCGAATGAATACTCATTCCTGCAGACACACCACAGAAATGAACATTTCATATTGCCGCGTCTGCTTTCTTTGCCTCTCTTCCAGGCATGGCAAGTAATCTGGGCTGGCAGGGTGGGCACATGGTACCTCCCTCTAATACTTGGCAGGGCCAGAATAGCAGAGGGGGTCCTTGCCTCCAGAAAAAAACTGCTGCCCACTCCCTCACCTCACCCCTTCCTCCAAGCTGAACAGGAAGAAGTCAAATGTGCGCGCTCCGGAGACGAGCCCCATGGGCACCGAGGAGCCAGCTCCTACTAACAAACCTGGTTCACGTCTAAGGTCGAGGGCCGGCCGGGAGCTCGGGTGTTCGGCCGAGTGGAAAAACACAAAACCCCCAACCCCACCCCTCTCCCTTCTGGTTTGGCTTCTTAATCTTCGAACAAGTTCTACATAAAAGTGCCCAGTCCCCGGAGAAGTTCGGGAGGATTTCAATGAGGTCGTGTGTTCTCCCCGGCTCCCCGCCCCGGGGGGGGCGGAGCTCAGGCAGCTGCCAGGCTGGGGAGCGCACCGCGGGGAGAGGGTGCCCCGAGGCACGCGGCCCTTTCACCGGGCACCCCGGGCTCTAGGCCGCCTCGGCTCCGGTCCGTCCTCGGGGCCCGGCAGTGCCAGGACGGCAGCGATCACGGGGGCGGGCTTATGTAACCAGCAGCGTGCCCCAGGTGCCAGGTGAACCCAAGGAGCGCAGTGCCAGGCCGGGCACGGCGGCCTTTGTTCGTTTTTCCCGGGATGCTGATAAGACGATAACGGCAGACCTAGGGAATTGAAGGAGATGGGGCTCTTTTGGGGTAGGGGACGAAAGACAGCTTCACCATCCTACCTCAGCTTAGCAACCTGGAGGGGCAGGAATGGAGTGGATGTGATCTGCATTTCCGAAAGGAAGTCCCCAAACATAAGATCAGTAGAGAAAAAGGTCCTGGAGAGTCTGGTGAGTCAAGAATCACTTATTAAGTACCTACTACGTGCCGGGCACAACCGAACAGAGATACAAAAGACAGTCCCCGTTCCCTGTGAGATCACCATCTTTACTACTCCCTTTGGCAACCCAACAAAGCTGCCCCTCTATGCTTCTATCCCAGGGTACCTCTAGACTGACCTGCAGCGTTAGTGTCGCAGATAATTTTCCTTGGCACAGTGTGCTACAGAAAATGTAAGACTGTATGAGGCAGTGGATTGAAAATAGGACGGTCAGAGTGTGGTTCTCAGTCCAGCTCGTTTTAGGTAAACTGATGCTGAGTGATTAATGGAACTCACAACAGCTAGTAAGTGTCCAGGGTGTGATCGGAATTCAGTTGTCCTGATTTTATAGCATAGCTCTGGGAGTCTTAGTATTCTAAAAAAATTGGGTCACAAATTCCATAACTATTTGCTTAAGAATATAAAGTCTTCCCAGGAATCCAAACATGGAATGCTGGTTGAGAGTATACAACATGAAAGGACAAAGTACTATCAAATACAGATGGAGGTAGGCCTGGGCAGATTATTTCTGGGGTGGGGTTTATGAGTTTCAATACGCCACCATATGTCCTGCGTATATCAAGTACTCGATAAATGGAAGTTGCTGTTATATGTTATTATAGTGGATGTGGGAATTGTGCTATTGAGAAAACATTCAGTTCACAAGATTATAAATTTAGAGCTGATAGGGAACTCAGAAGTCACTTAATCCAACCTCTTTATGTGTACAAGTGAGGAAACTGAGGACCAGAAGTGAATGACTTATCTAAGGTCACACAGGTAGTAACTGATACTAAGGATTGGAACCCCTCTGACTCCAAATCCACTGTTCTTTCTCATTGTACCATGCTACCTTACTGACCAATGAAGATTACACTTTGTGGATAATCCAACCCTGACTGTCAAAGAGAGAGATCCCTTAAATTTATATAGTGCTGTACATATAATACACATATTACAATAGTACAGGAAGGAAAGAAGCAAGGGAGGGAGGATGGGAGGAAGGAAGGAAGGAAGAAAGGAAGGAAGGAAGGAAGGAAGAAAGGAGAGAAAAGGAAGGAAGGAGAGAAAAGGAAGGAAGAAAGGGGAGGGAAGGAAGGAGGGAAGGAGGGAGGGAGGGAAGGAAGGAAGAAAAGAAGGAAGGAAGGAAGAAGAAAGGAAGGGAAGGAAGGAAGGAAGGGAAGAAGGAACTGGATTTTGAAAATTAGAATTTAAGGAATACCTAGCTTTTTAGGGATCTAGTTCTCAACCTATCTTACAAGCCTTTATCTTCCACAGAAATCAGCCTCAATCCAAGCAGATGTGGGAGAATAGCCAGAGGGTATAGCAGGTAAACGGCCTAGTCTGTGGGGGGCTCACTGCCAGCATAAGAGCACCTGGCAATGGAGGAGGAGCTGAGTTGTATCAGACTAGACTAGAAATGTCAGTGGGCCTTAGGTGACCAGAAGAGGTCTTTGTTACAAAGGACTCTGGTCTTGGGGGAGCGAATCAGTGGCTTCTCCTGTGCAAAGGCTCCCATTTAGAGCCGCCACTGGTCATAGTGGCCCAGGGTCACTGCAGTAACACAGCAGTCTAACCATCCCCCATCCTGTAGGCTGAGGCACTCTGTGATCAGGCTGCTTTGGAAAACTGCTTGCACCTGGCCTGGAAGAACACAATTAAAAACGCAGTAAAAATTGACAGATCTCAGTGCGGAGAGCTGAAAATACATTACAATCCCAATCGAACTATAAATAAAAACCCTAAATTAAATAAATCTTGTACAATTATGGATTAAAACATGCTTAGCTTTAATAGCTTCGCACATGGGCCCTGGCTCCTGAAATTGCTGCTGAGGCTGCAGGGCCAGCGTGCTGCCATCGTAATTAATAAGTGGCACCAAAGTGAAGGCCCAGGCTAGAAGTTCAAGCATGGGCTTGGAGCAGGTGTATGCAGGCCCCAGCTCTTCCTGCGTGCTTGCTCGGTATCCTCCAGGCAACCTTGACACAATTTCCATGGTCGATGGTGGCCAGGAACTTTTATAGTAATTGCTTAGAAATAGTTTCAGCCAACACTGGGTGTGATGATTTTTAAAGAAGGGATGGTAGGCCTGGATGCCCAACGCAGAGGGAATTCAATAGCCATAATGCAGATGTACATGGTGCTCTGACATTTACAAAGGACTTTCCTTACCACTCTGAGATAGGTAGGTAGCATGGAACCCCTCCCGCCACCATCCCTGATCTCTAATTTTATGGAGGAGGAAAGGAAACTCAGACATAGAGAGGTAAAGGACTTGCCCAACATAGTATCGTCCTCCTTAAGCCTCCTGCGCTGCCTTCTCACTCTTAGCAAAAGACCAAACATCTATAGTAAGGCTGCTTTCCTGTCTCACCATCTACCCATCTTTCTGCTATACCAAAGGCAACTAACAAAGCATCATTCAAAAGGGGTTACTGTTGGTACTGTTGGTGGATAGCACACCACAAGGTGAGTCAGGAGGACCTGAATTCCAATCTCTACCTCAGACATTCACTAGCTGTGTGACCCTGGGAAAGTCACTTAATCCCAACTGCTTCCAAAAGAAAAAAAAAGGGAAGGGGATTTTTGTGAGTCTCTTTATTAAGTGTTTACCATGTGCCAGGCACTGTGCTAACTAAGCACTGAGGGTACACAGAAGGGCAAAAGACAGTCGCTGCTCTCTGGGAATGACAACATAACTTATTGGTCTAACAACTGAAATCCACGTGACTAATGCTTTAGTGGAGCTGCTAATGTTTCTCCTTCATCTGGGGCATATAAAACTTAGCCGTGAATACTATCAAAGTGATTCTGAAAAAAATCTTACCTAAATTTTTGGACAGAGAGCTAAGGGTAAAAATGGTTTGAGCCCTCACTTCCTAAAAGAAAATCACACTGACCCAAGTGGAACCAAGAAGTCATAATTATAATGAAGGCCAAACATTTACCCAGTTCCCAGGTTCTACTCAAATTAATTCATCAAATATTCATTATGTGTCTTTTGTGTGAACATTGCATGCCCTAGGGAAGATACAGGGTTTAGGGAAGACAGAGTCCCTGCCCTCATGGAAGGGGCATATACTCTAGGAGGAAGGAGAAAATAGACACAAATCCATCCAGCAAGAGCTTCAGCAGTACCCAACAAACTCCAGGGTTTGAATTAGAGAAGCCATCTCATTTTCCTCTGAAAATCAAAAAGGATACAGATCTTAATCAGAACCAGGTTCTGACCTAATAGCTAAGAGTTGCTGCTCCAGTGAGTCGGTCCTGGCCATAAGAGTTCGTGTAGCAGTGGCTTAGATCTGTGTATCTGTGTGATTTGTAGGTAACTGTATTGATCTATCTGGCATCTCTTCAGTTTTGGGCAGGGCCACTGAATGGCCAGCTGGAAGTTCAAGCCCATCCCTGAGTCTGGAAACAGCCTTGGCCTCGGGTCAGTAGCTCACAGGTTTGGTTGGAGCTGAGTCAGTCTTTCTCTGACCTGTGCTCTAGTTCCCCAAAGACAGAGTTCCCAGGCATCTTGGATTATAGGATCGTAAAACTGAAGGTTGGAAAGGACTCTACAGATGATCTAATCTAACTCTTTCTTTTTTGTTTTTTAAATTAAATTTTTATGGATATCTTTTGTTTTTACATCACCCACATTTCTCACTGTATCCCTGCTCACCCCCACCCCCCCAACCCCATCCCTTCCCAGGAAAGTCATTCCTTATTTTTTTAAGAGAAAGTTTAAAAAAAAAAAAAGGTCCACAAAACTAACCAACATTATAAAAGAAAGAAGTCTGACTTTTTTTGCAAGAAGTGAGGGGAAGTGACTTTTCATGTCTTTGCTTTAGGGCCAAGCTTGGTCATTAGCATTTTGCAGTATTCAGTTTCACTTGTTTAGATGTTCTTTCCATTTACATTCCAAACCCTTTATAGAAAACACATTAACTGAGGACCTAAGAATTAGTGGCTTGCCCATGGTCACACAAGTAGTGAGCCCAAGAGCTGCACATAATGGTCAGTGCTGGACAGAAGCCTAAAACTCTTCTCAGACCATAATCTGTCATCTTTCTATCTCTCCCTTTATCTCACACATTCTAAATCTATCCTTCATCCTCATGCTGAACCCCCATCACTCCATCCCTCCCAGCTTTCATGGTCTATCACCCATGTTTTGCCTCTCTTTGCTCCCTTTGAAATCTTGATTATACAGTTAATGAGTTCACCTTTATACTCTCCTTTCCCCCCAAAAAATCGCTTGCCTCTCATCCTATTGCCAGTCATGGCTTTGCAAATTCCTCTGTCATCTGCCTTCCCTGATCCTAGGGCACATGGCAGATATCACTGAAAGAAGTCACACAACCATGTTAACCAGATACAAACAAATGGGCCCTCACCGCTGCACGGCAAGCCTTTAACTCTTCCTGGATTGACTTTTTGTATCATCCCCCCAAGAGTCCATTCTGAATCTTCTTTCCACATTCTCTCACCCTCCCATCCTCTCTCTCCACTCATCAAAGTTTCTTGTTTTATACTTTGTGGAGTATTATCATTCGATTTAGAATATTATGCTTTACAGAGGTCATCCAGCATGAGATCCCTTTGCTCTCCAGTCCTACACATCACATGACCTCAACATCAAACTCCATTATTCCTCTTTTGCCCCAGTCTCTGAAGAACACATAGGCTCCCCTTGATTCCCTGCCATCCCCGTGCCTCTAGGAACTTGTCCCTTCAGTCATTACTCCTCCCCTTAATTTTCAATCTATCTTCTGATTCCTCTGCTGTCGATAGACATGAATAGATTTTTCCTAACCTTAAAAAACATTTTGTCTCACCTTGCTGTTCCCTTAAGCTATCATTGAGCAGCTATCTGGCTCAGTGGATAGAGGGCTGTTGATGTATTTGTCCTTCATTTTCAAAGAAGACCATGACATCAGACAAATGATAAGATGACTTGCACTTGACTTTGTTTTGAGTGAAGGAGGGCTATGCAAGGTCACCAGCCTTACTTTCTCCTCCTGGGCCATCCAGATCCAGTGACCAGATTCTGAGAGAGGGCTAGATGTGATCAGGAAGACTTGAGTTCAGATCCAGCCTTTGAGACTTACTAACTCTATGACCCTGGCAAATTATTTAACCTCACCTCGGTTTTCTCATCAGTTAAAAAAAGATAATTATATCACCTACGGGTGGTAGTTGTGAGACTCAAGTGAGATAATGCAGTGTAAAGGACTTTTCAAGCCTTAAAGCACTACCTAAATGATAGCTATTATTGTCTTCTGTCTCTTCTGACTTCCAATTCCAAATTCCTAGCGAAAGCTGCCTTTTGGCCTCCTCATCCTCACCTCTTATTCACTCCTCAGTTCCGTACAGCTTGGTTTCCTTCCTCACCACCTAATAGAAGCTTTTTCCTTTTAGTTTGCCAATAATCTCTTAATTGTTTAGTTCAATGTCCATTTTTTAGTATTCGTCCTTCTTTGCCTCTTTTCAGCATCTAACACTATTGAACACTCCCTTCCCCTGGAAAGTCTCACAACCTTCCATTTTAGTTATAGTTTTCTCCTTTTTCTCCTTATATCTATCTGACTACTTCTCAGTAACTTCATTTCTTCATTACCCATGCTCTACCTCCATTTGTGCTTCTATATTAGGACTCTCTACCAAACCAGCTTTTTCTCCCTTTCCATACCCTTTTCATTGGTAATCTCAGCTCCTCACCTCTATAAAGGTATAGTTGTCCAGGGCTGATCAGATCAGACTAGCACCTCAGGTCTGATGTTGAAATGAAACGAAACCTTTGTAGGTGATGGAAAAGTTAACAAAAGAAGGTTTACTTGGCCATGGCAGAGAAAGAACATTTGGCTGAGGAGACGGCATTGATTCACTCACCCACAGCCTTCCTGCCTCTTTATTGTCTGTCTTCACTTACCAATCAATCCTCTTGGCACAGCTGGATCTCCTCACGGCATGTTGATGCTCAGATCACCAGAAAGCCACATCAATTACCCAATTACCTGGCAGCTAGTGGTGCAGTGGATAGAGTGCTGGACCTGGAGTCAGGAAGACTCATCTTGCTGAGTCCAAATCTGGTCTCAACACTTACTAGCTATGAGACCCTGGACAAATCACTTAACCGTTTACTTCAGTTCCTCATCTGTAAAATGTGCTGGCAAAGGAAATGGCAAAGCACTTTAGTATCTTGGTCAAAAAAAACCCAAATGGGGTGATAAAGAGTCAGACACAACTGGAAAACTACTGAACAACTAAACATTGGCTATTTCCCTTCAGCACCACCTAGAGTTTAAGAAAAGTGTATATGTTACACTGTTACCACCTCTGGTTTGGGGTGGAAATAGAGGAGGGGAAAGACAGGCTTTCTAGATGTTTTGCTGTGAGCTCTATTTGCTACCAGCTGATTGGTCAATATGATATCCTGGTGAGTCACAGGTTGCCTGGACTTGTCTTTATTACCCAAAACTAGTCTGATGAACTTTGCTGTTTATTGGCTTAAAACAAATGGTTAACCAAATTAAGAGTGTAATGATTTCTCGGTCCCCTTTTTAGGGCAACTGTAAGTTGAAAGAGTTTGTAAATGCTTCATTTTCCCCACCAAAGAGTGGTGAGAAACAGGAGAGGAGCAGTTAGCGGAGAAGTAATTGTGTGGGGAAGATGTTCCTACTTCAACCAACGACATCAAAACTCTCAGTTCTGAGTTGTGGATTACCTTGAGCACATGAGTTTTACTCACTTGTAGTTTCCTGATAGATTTCTGTAAGCATTTGTCCATTCTCCCCACAGACACTGAGTGCATTGGAGGGAGAATGTGGTCCAGGTTTATGCATGGTTGTGATGTATTATTATCAGTATTTGTGGTATTATTATTAATTATTTTAAGTAAATGACTATGTTTACCATCAATGTGTTATCATTGTGAGTGTCTGGGTTTGTGTAAATGGAAGCACGCCAGTGGAGATTTGAAGGTTAAAGTGGTAAATGGGAGGTATGTTTTCCCCCAAAATAGGGTTTGCCCTCCAGGAATCCAAGAGAGTTTGAACTTGACCATGTGGCGGTGGTCCTTCTCTGGGAACCTAGACCTATCTGTTAGGGTAGGCTGGAGAGATTGAGCCAGCCCAGAGAATGAGCAAGTGTGAGCTAGAGAGGTATGAGGCACCATGGGTGTGGGTAGTGACACCCCCATACATACTCTACTTTTTGGGGATGAATACCAGAGGCACTTTGTACACAATGCAACATGGGCCAGCACTTCCAGAAACATCTCGGATTCTTTACATGTTTGAATTTGAGTTAATTTTTGGTGGTTGCACGTTCCGGACCTTTTACTGTTGCCAATTTTTTCCTGAGCCCATATGGGGTTGCCACCCACAGTTTAAGAAGTGCTGATCTCGCCAGATTGACCTACATGCCACTGTTCTAAGTGTATGACATGCAATCTTCTGTCTACATGCTTTTGTACAAGCTGCCCTCCATACCTGCAATACTTTCCTTCTTCACCTCTACCTCTTGGAATCCTTAGCTTCTTTCAAGGTTCATCTCAGGTACCTCCACCTATGGAAAACTTTACTGATCCCCCTAGTTCGTTGTTGTCTTTTCCCTGACATGTGGAGAATATTTTCATTTAGTTTTTTTTAATTTTTTATATTTAACTTTGTGTTACTTTCTCTTTACGTATCTATATACATGTGTTTCGTCCCTTCCTCTCATAGAAGATAAGGACCTTGAGGGTAAGTTCTGTTTCATTTTCGTCTTTCTATTCCCAATACTGAGCACAATATCTAACACGCAGTAGATGTTTACTACATTTGTACTGCATTTAATTAGAATCAGGAGGCCTATATTTAGATCCTAGCTCTGTGGCCATGGGCCATTCATTCACTTCACCATTTTGGGCCTCAGTTTTTTCACCAATAAATGGGGATGATATTTATACTACATACTTCACTTGTGTGAGAAAAAGTGTTTTTTGAAGTTTAAAGTGACAGGGAAGCTAGTTATTTAAAATAGTAGGAATAATATCCCCAGTTTCATGAGTCACTATATATGTGATCAGAATGG
The DNA here is from genome assembly GCA_023548195.1 of Bettongia penicillata ogilbyi. NCBI lineage: Eukaryota > Metazoa > Chordata > Mammalia > Diprotodontia > Potoroidae > Bettongia > Bettongia penicillata. The sequence continues at coordinate 261,640 of JAJHZJ010000226.1, forward strand.
GGGGAGGGGGAGAGATGGAGGGTAGACAAACCATGTAATGATAATGAATGATGAGCAAATCTTGGAACAATCCAAGGGCTGCCATAGTTCCCATGAAATGTATGAAGAACTACTTAGAGGAGGATATTTCTTGCATTGTGAGTAGCTCCTCTGTGGCTCAGAACATGACCTAGAAGGCATAGATGGGTTTGGTTAATTTGCACTTATGGAGAGAGTGTCCACACCAATGAGGTCATCGATCTGTTGAAGGAAATATTCAAATTATTCCTGGAGTTTGAATGTCTTGTCCCTGAACATTAAGGTCCCCATTCACTCATTATTATTTTCTTGATACAGCACTCCACTGATCACTTGTGCTGCTTCTTCATGGGACAGACATCTTGGACGGTGAACTTGATTTGGACCTTTGGTTAATGTTCCTTGTATCCAAACTTATCTTGAGCTCCTGACTTTAGGCCCACTTTCCAGCCTGTGTTTGTGAGTCTGTTTGTCAATGATCAGACCTCAGCAGGAGGATGCTTTAGACATGCTAATGTTTGTACCAAGGCAGAATCGTTTGGCAGACAGGTTATATAATCAACATGTCAAGTGAGATCCAGATGTGTGGACTATGAGAGATGTAAAAGACAGGGATACAGAGGAAAAGGGAATCAGGGCTGGAGAAACTAAAGCAGTCTTGGGGATAAGTTAATTGATGCTTCAGGGAACAATTATTAGGAAGAGCTTGAAAGCTGAGGGGCCAAGAAAGTACTTCAGTTCTAGGGAGGAGACTGACAGGGGTGAAAACCTAGATGATGGCAATGGAAAAAATCTGCCATTTGAGGGGGATCAAAACTGAAAACTGAATGAGTGTCCATCAATTAAGTAAGGCTGAAGAAATTGTGATATATGACTGTAATGGCATATTAATACTCAAAAACTTAAATGGATCTATAGAATTATCTTTTGGGATGTTTTCTTTAATGAGTCACATAGATTCTATCTATACCTGCTCATCTTATCCATATTTTCCTACAAATTCACCACTAGGGCTCCACCCAATGTACTGGAGGCTGTTCTGGAATCCCACTGACATGATAAGGATGCCAGTGTACCTAGTATCCTGTACCTGACCATCTATCTGTTCTCTTTTACCCTTGCCACAGAAGTATCCCATCCCCTCATATGATCTTGTGTTCATTATAAAAATTTGTCATTGGAAAAGTAGGGATCTAGGTAAGTAACTTTTGATATTTTCTTGATTTCTATTTATGGTATTATTAATAATAGTAATTATAAGAGGCATCATGTCATCACGGATAGAAAGCAGGGCTTAGAGTCCGAAAGACCTGCGTTCATGCCTACTATTAGCTGTATGAGTCTGGGCTATTTACTTAACTTCTGGAGTCAAAACATCACTGGTCCTTTTCAAAAACAACAGACAAACAACTTAAGCTCTCAGGGCTCTAGGCAACTCTTTAAGAAAACAAGTTACAAAATGCTGATGGAGGGAGCGCCCTATATCAATGAAATCACGCTTTTGCTTCCTATTCCTATCTCTAACAAGGTCCAATATTTTTTTCCAGAATGTGCCATGGTGTACTAAATGGTGATTTGATCTTGGAGTCAGGAAGACATGTTTTAAGACCTACCTCTTAAGTGTACTGACTGTGTGACCCTAGGTAAGTTATGTGACCTCTTCGGGGTACCAGAAAACTCCCTAAGACTATGTTGCAGAACCAATGTCAGTCTTCATTAGAAGAGCAACTTTCCTTCCTTAGAAGTTCCCTATACCAATGAAATCATGGTCTTGTTAAAAGGTTTGTTTTTTTTAAATTCCCAAACCTTTTGTACCTCCTTCTACTCCTTATGTCTACCATCTTCTTAGTTATTTTGTAAAATTATCCCACAGTGTCCTTTGTATATACTTGGACTAATCCAGTAGTGTTAAAATTATTGCCATTATTACCCCTATTGCCTCATCTGAGACTGTAATGTTAGAGTCCAATTGTAGTGGCTCTACTATCCTTGAGAGTAAAAAATTTATTTTTTAAAATTTACAGATCTTTTCTACTTTTCTTTTTGTTGTCCTCCTTTATGCTCATCCTTAAATGTTCTTACAATAATTTTGCTTGGTTAAAACTCTTACTAAGTTTTCTTCAAACTAGTTTTTCTCTTTTGTACTTCTTTTTATTTTATGAGGAAATGCTACTAATTTTCTTCCATCACCCTTTGTGAAATTTTAAAAACAAGCCTTTATTCTAAACAGGTATTGCCTTTGGTTGCTCTCTTGCCCAGTCAAGTCAAATATTTGCTAGGGTGTTTTTTAAAGCTCTTTTGGTCTATCTGCCATGATAACTGATTTATATTAATTTAACTGTACAAAGTTAACGTAATTAGTGTCAATGTTCTTTTTTTATTATATATTACCCATTTTTCTTATAAATAACTTATTTGAATAGGTCAGAATTAAGTTGTTTATATTACACATCATATATTTTCTCATTTAATTATTTTTTCTACTTTTTACCAATTATTATCCTAGCTGTAACAATTCAGTGAGTGATCTGACAATACACACGGCTAATTCAGAAACAACTCTCTCATCAACAATGAGTCTTTTCTTGTCTGCTAAAATATAATTAATTTCATATTTTATGATGTTATTTGGTGATCACCATGTCCAATACGACTTAAAGAAGGTATTTGTGATATAGGCATGAGGGTCCTATTTAGGCTTTTACTTCTTATTCCTGATCCATATTTTCCAATACATTTTGTGCCATCCTCACTTATTCTCACCACACATCTAAGTAAATATTGATTTCATTTGGAAGATCTTATAGGATTCATTGTTGAATTTTTCTACCTCTTCACCCTTTGCTATTGATATTTGTATATCAGCTTCAGTTCTTTGCATGGTGATCTTTTTTGTAGATATCACCATAAATACCACAATACAAATGGCCAAATGTCCTACAAAATGATGTTCTTTATTGCTTTGGAATATATAATAAAACCAGTCCATCAATTTCTTTTTGCCTCTCCAAGGAAAAGCTGTGAGTCTCCCTTCCGTGAAGTTGCAAGTTCCTCCCTTCTGCTAGTTTCATTTATATTGAATACCAAGATGGATATGAATTATTTTCAACAGTACTATGTCCACTTGTTGATTGTTAGATAAAGATATTGCATTTAGGATGTCAACAGTCAAAGTTTACATGTGATTCTTAGCCTCTTCTCTCCCCTTTTCTTCCATTCTGTCATTATCATTGAAGACTCAGAAGGAATATTATGCCATCGAAAATGATGACTATGAGGAATTCAGAGAAACAGGGAAAGACTTACATGAACTGATGCACAGTGAGGTAAGCAGAATCAAGAAAACAACCTATACAATAATGTGAATGAATTGACTAGACTTGTAATTTCATTGGTATAGGGAAGTCTAGATGAGGATTCTTTTAGTACTAATACAGACTGGCAACTGAGCTGCTCTTTATAGTCTTAGAAAGTTGTCTGGGGCACACAGTGACTTGCTCAGTCAAAATATGTCAAAAGTGAACCCAGGACATTCTGACAAGAGACCAGTTGTGTACTTACTTTGCCACACTCATGAAAATGAAAAGGATACTAAAATGAAATCAGATATATGATTGTAATGATCAATCTTAGTCCTGGAACAGAGATGCTTAGAGAGTATCACCTTTCTTTCCTTTTAGATATGGGTGGGGTATCAGTAGAGAATGTTGCATTTATTCTCAGATATGATTGAGACCATGTCTCAGATTGTGCTGGCTGGCTTTGTTTAGTTGTTTTACTTTGCCACATGGGAAGATTAATTGGATGGGAGTGGAGTGGGATTATATCCCATAATGGTGAAGATATTTAAACAAAACCAATATTTTTTAAAAGAAAAAATTATTTACCCTTCATATATAATACTCAGACAGTCTTCTTTACCTGCAGACTTACCACAAGTAGCAGTACCAATGTGACCCACCCTCCTCTGCCTGCCAAGAATGAAGCCCCAGAATCCTCAGCTACCACTGGACAGGTCAGCTTCTATATATGTTTGGTAGTTGTTACACAGAAGGATAATTTAAATGCAGCCAATTAATTATAAGAAATCTTGTCCCCCAAATGTCAGGGATTATTATCTTCCCCCCAAAGAAAGAGAAGACAGTTTTCCTATGAAAGAGTTTTTAAGGGAAGTCAAAATAACAACAGAATCTGACTGCTTATACTGTACATAGGTTGTCTCCTGGGCAAGCATCATCTCCTCATATCTTGGGATGAGTCTCTGGGATGGGAACCAAACATGAGTTCATGTAAGCCTCCTCAGGGAGCTAATTATTACCTTGTTCTTTCTCATGCATTGGGGTCTTAGAGCTCTAAGAGACCTTGCCTTCTGAGAGTCAGAGGTCATGAGGCTCTGCACTACCTATACTCAGTCATCACAGAACCCTAGAGGGGGTGGGTCTCCCTCTATTCTGTGCCAGGCTAATGTCCAGTTCCGACTCTCCTTAGTCCCATGCTTTAGAGTCATTATCTACTGATGGAAAAAAAATTATTCCCCCATCTGATATCTCCCTTATCCATCCCAGCCCTCCCATTTTTCCATCCTAACCATCCTTTGCCTTGTATTCCAATGTGCTCCCTGAAATCTTTGATGTAGGGAGCTAACAAACTTCCCTTCATCCCAGCTGTCTTCTACTTCACACCCTTTCCATCTTCTTGTGCAAACAGAAACTTGGCTCTCCCCAAAAGACTGTATCCCCTGGCTGCCCCCTCCATGACTGGGGTGCTCCTTCTCTCCTGTCTCCAAATGGTTGGGGGTGGGGGGAGAGGGAGAAATCACAGGCTATTGAAAGGAAATCAGTAACTGCCCATCCATATGTCTACGTTCTCATCTCTATAAAATCTTTACAAGAATGATTTACATGCCTTTTTATCAGGCGTATTCTTGATGAAAATATCAGAAGGGAACAGGCAGGCTTACGGAAAAGTTTTCTATAAAAGCAGACCACATCTGCCCCTCTCCTTTGCACAAGTGTCTGAAAGGGAATGGAGAATCCAAGTTCCAAGAGCTGTATACACTGTTTGTTGATTAACAGAAATAAATAAATATACCAAAACAAAATTTGAAATAAAAACTAGTTGAAGATACTGTCTTAAAGACTTTCATTTCACATAATGTCTCCTAAACATACATCAGGAACAGAGGTTAAACTTGAGGTTTTATTCATGTAAGGGGACTCCTGGATGAGGAGACTCCCTTTTTCAATGTAGACTGGCATCTTCTCTAACTTAGTTTTAGATGACTCCTTAGAGAATTGACAGATTAAGCGATTGGCTAAGGGTCACATAAGCAGCACATAGCAGAGGTAGAACTTGAACCCAGGTCTTCCCGGCTCTGTGGGACAGCTCACTATCCACTACACTGTGCTCCTTCTCATTGTATATATTAAGATATTAAAAATTAATTAATTTTACCAATAAAATATAAATTTCTTGAGGGAAGGAAGTGTTTCATTTTTGCTTCTATACCCATAGTATCTAACAAGGTGCCTGGTTTGCAGCAGGTGCTTAATAAATCTCATTGAATGAATGAATGATGCAAGGCAGATATAACATTCAGGCAGGCAATAGATAAGTCACTGCATCTGGGGCCATCTCTAGTCATCCTAATCTATATCTTGTCACTGGACCCAAGTAGCTCTGGAAGTGAGAGTGAGGCTGGTAGCTTTGCCCAGCCTTGCCTCACTTAAATCTAATTCACTTGCAAATTATGATATCACCTTTCTGATGTCGTCCTTTTAGAAAACAAAGGACAAACAAAAATTGGTGAAGAAGAATAGCAGTCTCACTGGCCAGTTCCAATTGGACAACACTGTTCCTTCCTTCCTTCCTTTTCTTCCTTCCTTCTTTCCTTCTTCCCTTCCTTCCTCCCTCTTCACTTCCCTCCTCCCTTTTCCCTCCTTCCCTCCTCTTCCTCCTTCCCCTCTGTATACACAGGGAAACATACCCTTACCTGAGAGCACCTGAGGGTGCTCTGCCCAAAGGAATATAAATTTTGATCACTGAAATCTAACAAGATATCTTGGCGTTTATGGGCTAGATTTCTTTTTTTAAAGGACCAAACCTTGAATCCAAATCACTCTGACTTTCACTGATTGGCCAACAATAGGTCCCAGTCCAGTCTTCACTTAGTCATTACTTGGGTTCTGATATCTTAAAGTGAGTGTAAATAGCAATTATTTCTGTCTTGGACAGAAACCCTGAGGATTTTCCCCACCCAGAATGCTTCTTTTTTTGGACTAGGTAAAAGTGGTCATTCTTTTCTTCATTTCTTACCTAGCCTTAATCACTGACCAGGCAGTTTCTGAGATAAACTGAGACCTGGAAAAGACCTTAACTGAAAGAGGTCTCCCTTTGAAATATAGTCTCCCACTGTATCTGGGGCCATCCCCAGTAGTCCTGATCTGTATCTTGCTATTGGACCCAGAAGGTTCAGGAGGAGAAAGTGAGGCTGGTGACTTTGTACAGCTCTGCCTCACTTAAATCCAATTCACTTGCAAGTTGTGACATCACCCTCCTGATATCAGTGGTCAATGACGGACAGACAATAACAACAACAGGAACAACAGATAAGTGTTAACTAATCAATCAATCAATATTTATTAGGCACTGTGCTAAGTGCTGGGGATACAGAAAGAGGCAAAAGAAAGTCTTTATCCTCAAGGAGTTTATAATCTAATTAGAGAGACAAAATGCAAACAAATATATGCAAAGCAAGCTGTATAAAGGACAAATAAAAATAATTAAAAGAGGTGGAGGAAGGCTTCCTATAGAAGGTAGGATTTTAGTTGGGATTTAAAGGAAGCTAGGGAGGTCAGTAGTCAGAGAAGAGGAAGGTGAGTATTCCAAGCATGGGAGACAGAGAAAAATGCCTGGAACCAGGAGAAGTATCTTGTCTGTTGGACAACCAGGAGGCCCGTGTCACTGACTCAAAGAGAGGTGCGAGAAGCCTGGAAAAGTAAGAAGGGGGTAGTTTCAAAGGGCTTTTAATGATAAACAGAGCACTTTGTATTATTAAGCACCTACTATGAAGCAGGAACTTTGCTAGATACTAGGGATACAAAGACAAAAGGAAAGGAAAGAAGAGGCCACATTAGCCTCTCTCTTAGCAGAGAGTGAGAAGAGAGGGACTGAGAGGGAATATCCAGTTTTGAACAGGAGTTTGGCTGAGGATGGGGAGAAAAATACAGGATGATGACTTTCTGGATAGAAAGGTCTAATGAAAGTCTTCTTGCGTGATGGGAGAGATTTGCGTTTATAGGCAGTAGGGAAGAAACAGGTAGCTACAGAGAGACTGAATACAGAGACAAAGGTAAGGGGGAGGGCAGTCCACTGGAGAAGACAGGAGGGTCATGGGTACCTAGAGGAGTTGGCCTTGTCAAGAAGGGCCACCTTTTCATCCAAAACTGGAGAAAAGGGAGATCAAGTTGGGATGGTATGAATGTGTTGTGTGATGAACAGAAAGGGGAAAAGAGAGGAATTATTGGCAAATGGCCTCTAGTTTCTCAGAAAAGTAGGAGACAAGGTTTTCAGCTATGATGGTGGAGGGAAAGGATTGTACGGGAGGTTTCAGGTGAGAAGAAAAGGATTTTAAGTTGAGATAGTATAAATTTATAGTGGAGCCGATCATCGCAGTTGTGTGACTGTCTACAGTTCTGTTCAAGAGCATGTAATTGAGCAAAGAAGATAGATGATGGGAATAATTCAGGGTTGGGATTTAATAATAAGTTAACATTTATATAGTGCTTACTATGTTCCAGGCACTGTGCCATATATGTTCTTTACAATTATTATTATACTACAATAATATCTATAACTATTATTATATATTTACAATGTAACTTTGGGAGGTAGGTACTATTATTATCCCCATTTTATGGATGAAGAAACTGAGAGGTCAAATGACTTGCCTAGAGTTCCCCAGGTTATAAGTATCTGAGGCTGGATTTAAGCGCAGATCTTCCTGATTTTTAGGCTCAATGCTCTATCTACTGAACCACCTGCAACAGGATATGGGAGCAAGGGACCAAAGAGTGGAAGGCATCATAGAGTTGAATGGGTCAACTAAAGGGTTGAGAGTGGGAGGGGAAGAAAGGCAAGCCAATCAATCAACCTGCGTTGATGAAATTAACCTACCATGCATCAGACACCATGCTAGGTCCTGGGGATACAAATACAAAAATGAACCAACCTGTGCTATCAAAAAGCTTAAATACTAACAGAGGAGATAAAAAGTATGTGTGTGTATGTATTATATATAGTATATATATGCAATATAATAGTCAATATTATAATGATATTATATTAATAATGTATGAATTGATGACATAATACAGAACAGAATATTAATTATTACTAACATGATATGTTTTTATATAAAACATAGAAGAATTAATGCAAATAAATCCAAAGTGGCTAAATATAAGGCAATTAAGTAGGGTACTAGCAATTAGGCGAAGGCAGGAAAGGCCTAGGAAAGACTGAGGCCTGGGAAAAAGGAGTACGGAGAGGACGTGAGTAAGAAATAACAGATCCAAGACTAATCTAAGAGAATCTTGTGAATGCTCTCATCCCTCTGGGTTTTCATGGCGCTGCTCTCTTCTGCTTTTTCTACTTGCTTTCTGACGGTTCCTTCTCAGGATCTTTCTTGGTAATGCCTGCCGACTCTGGGTGTCCCACAGGGTTATGTCCGGGCCCCCCTTCTTTCTTCATTCTTACTTCATGCCCTCATCAGCACCTCTATTCAGATGATTTCCAAATACCCAGCCCAGGCTCTCATCACCAGCTATCAACATTTTGAACTGGATATCCCTAGATGTCTGATGAAATATACCTAAAACAGAACTCATTATTTTCCCTCCTCCAACCCCAGCCCCAAAGCTTTGCCTCTTTCAACCTCTTACTGTCCAGCATACTTCCATCCTCCTAGGCTCACAATTGCATTGTCATCCTAGACTCCTTGCTCACCCTACCTATCCATTTCAGGTCCCCAGAACTAAATACAGTGCCTGGCACACAGTAGTCCCTTAATAAATGTTTATTGACGAATACCAAACCTTTTAAAATTCTATCAAGACTGTTTTCCCCACTCACAAAGCCACCAGCCTAGTTCAGGGCCTCAATCACCTGTCCCCTGGACAAATCCAACAGTCTTCTATTTGATTTTCCTGCCTTCCTCTCTACTCCAACCCACCCTCTTTTCAGCCATCACAGTAATTCACTAAAGCCTAGGTTTGACCATGTCAACCTCCCACTCAATAAACTCTAATGGCTCCCTATTAATTCCCAAATTAATATTAAGTCTTCTGTCTGGGATCTGAAGGTCTTCACAACTTGGTGCTACCTTTCTAGTCTTAAACTTTTAACCACTCCCTTCCCCCTATGCCCACAGAATGATTCAGTTATACTGTAGCTAGTGGATAGAATTCCAGGTCTGGACTCAGGAAGACCTGAACTGAAATGCGGCCTCAGGCATTTACTAGCTGCGCGACCCTGAAAAAGTCACTTAATCCCTGTTTACCTCAGTTTCCTCATTTGTAAAATGGAGATAATAAAAGAACCTACCTCCCAAGGTGGTTAGGGGCATCAAATGAAATAATTGTAAAGTGCCTGGCACACCACAAGTGCTATGTAAATGTTATTTATAATTATCATTATTTTCATTAGTCCTATCTACTTTGCAAACCTCAGCTTAAATTCCACAAATTTTTCCATGATTTCCACAGTCAAAACAGTCAAGAGTGTAGGTAGCCTGGATTTAGAGGATGTGATAGCAGTCGTAATTCTCGGTAGACAAAAATAACTGAGTTTAGTGCTTCATTGGTTAAATAAGTAGTGAACGATATGAGATATCCAGATAGAACACGGGGTGCCTCACGTCAGCTTCACCCTGGTGACCTCAACACCAGCCTCACAGTGGCCCAGCATTGTTGCCCACAAGGAATAATGCCCTAAGATCTCTGAAGTGCTACCTGCTAGACTTCCCTATCTTCAAATTTATTTTATCAGGGGCCAAAATTGCTAGGCAGGGGCTTTGCTCCAGTTCAAGATGATCTTTTATTCCTCTAAACTCCTATAGCATCTCTTATTTGTACCTCTCATGTAGTATAAATAAATCTCTTATTTGCACCACAAAATTTGTGATTTCAATTTGTTGCCCTGTACCATAGGATCTAGGTAGGGATGATTTTACTTTTTTGCCAAGGCCCTAGCCTTGACATAGGACAATTTATCAGTCAGTCAATCAACTCAAAAAGCATTATTAAGTACTCACTCTGTGCCTGGTTCTGGTCATTGGGCTAAATGCTGGGAATAAAAAAAGAGAGAGAGAGAGAGAGAGAGAGATTCCCTGACCTCAGAGAACTTATATTCTTTCCTGGAAGACCTCTAGGGAAAGGGTACGGACATACTACCTTCCAAGGCAGCCAGGCCACTTTCTGATAGTTCTATTTGATAGGGAATTTTTCATTTCATCAAACCACTTGGGATCTGACCTCTGGGGCCAAAGAGAAAAAAGACTCATCTCTCCTGTAAAGGCCAATCTTTCAAACACTTGAGTGCCCCACCCTAAGTATTTTCTAGGCTAAACATTGCCAGCTCCTTCGATTGCTCCTACTGTACTATGAACTCAAGGTCTTCAGTCAGTCAAGCAATCAAAAAACATTTATTAAACACTTACCACTTATAAAGTGCCAGGCATTGTGCTAAGTTCTGAGTATACAAAGTGAGACAAAAACCAGTCCTGTTTCTGCTTTCCAATTTATCAGTGCTCTTACTACAGAGTATTGCCCAGAGCCGAATACAATACTCCAGACATAACATGACTAGGGCAGAGTGCTATAGGCCCATTGATTCAACAGTCCTGTCTTACGATGCCTGACTTAATGAAACTTAAGCTAACACTACTTGTTCTGACTGACCTTGCTGTTCACTAAAAGTTGCTTTGGAGAGACATAACTGGCAGGGCCAACATAGGCAACACAGGTCATAGGGGTGGGGAACCTGTGGCCTTGAGGCCGTATGTGGACCTGTAGGTACTAAAGAATGGCCCTTTGACTGAATCCAAACAGATCCCCTTAATAAAAGGATTTGTTCTATAAAACAAAAGGCTGCACCCAAGGACATAGAAGGTCACAGGTTCCCCACCCCTGTAGGAGATCCAAGTTGTCATTGGTGCCTCTACTAAGCACCAGAGATTCCTCAGGAGGGTCCATGGGTAGATTTTTTTTTGGGGGGTGGGGGTATCTATGTACTTCAGTGGGGAAAAAAAAATTACATTTTTACTAACCTCCAACTGAAATCTGACATTTTATTCCATTACGACCACAGGCAACAAATATTCTAAGGAGTCTATAGGTTTCACTGGATTGATGAAAGGCATCCCCAATATAAAAGAGTTTAAGAACCCATTCCTGACTTTCTGACCCCTCCTGTTTATTACTGTCCTGCTCTGTCCAGAAAGGATCTGATTTCATTCATTTATGCACCTAACTGAATAGTCAGTAAAAAAAAATGATTAAGTACCTATTATGTGCTGGGTACTGTAACAGATTATATTTTCTCTCCTGGCAGACTTGAATTTGGAATTATTTTTAAGCTTTCCCTTTATGAATGAAAAGGTGTGCCCTTTGTTCAAATAATTTCTGATATTAGTGAGCAGGTAGTGTTTTGGGCAGAGCAACCTTCTAGTTCCCTGAAATCCATACTCTGCACTACTCCCCCATCCCTATGTATAAAGCTTATATTCTCTGTTAGCCGAGATGAAAAGACATTCATTCATTCATTCATTCATTCATTCATTCATTCATTCATTCATTCATTCAAGAACAGTTCATGAGCTTCTATTTTGGGCATAATACGATGCTAGGACATTTGAGGGATACCTTCCAGTTGTAGGAATCTTCCCTCTCACCCTCATGGGTTTCCTTGTCTCTGTTTTGCAAATACTTATCCATGGGCATGCTATATCCCCAGTTAGAATATAAATTCCTTGAGGGCAGGGCCTGTTTGCTTCTACCTATGTATCTCCAGTCTCTGGCTCTACGTAGGAGCTTAATAAATCTTTGCTGATTGATTGACTGATTGGTTGATACAAAGCAGTAATGTCCCTGAAAAAAAAAATTGGTGTTATATCTAGGAGGACTCATATGTGTAGGAGAAGCAGGGTAGTGTCTTAACATAAGTAAGGAGTTATAAACATATAGATCCAGACCAGTGGATTCTAGTCTATTACCTACCTTTGATGCCTTTGGATGTTCCAGGGAGCAGGTTATGTTGTCATCTTATTGACAGAAAAAGGCTTCATGTCATTCAACAGACAGCAGCACACTGCCAGCTCTTTGGGCAATGTGGAGGACTTTGGAAGGAGCTATATTCTCAAATGTACAGGTTCGTGGTTTTGAAAGAACAGAAAGCTGAAAGCACAGCATCCTGCAGGATTACTTTCTGTTGAAATAAATTGATGGGACATCTGAAATTAATCAAATAAGCATCTTGTTTTCAGGCTGCAAATGACTTTGTGAAAGTTTGGAAAGAATTTCTCCATTTAAGAAAAAAAGGAATAAAAAAAATTGGACCTGAGGTCTTGAGGAAGCACACAGATGGGAAATTATAAGAGTGCTTTGAATTGTTAATAGCACTTATATTTGTAAGAATGAATCTCTCTAAAAACTCTAAAAATGTATAAGTTTCTAATAATTTTAAATCACGTCAGACAGAACATGCCCAGGGCCTTGATAATCTCCAAATTCAATTGCTTATGAACATTTTTTGAAACATTCCAATAATGTGAAGTTGCTCTCCAACACGTGGAACCCAGGAGTTAAAATTATTGGAGCACTTTGGATTCTTTTTTTTCCTTAAGCTCTTATATTTGAAAAGAAGTCAAGCTACATTCCAACCCCAAAGGATCAAAATATATTGAACTGATTAAAAAAAAAAAAGAGAGGTATATGCCAAGAAAATAAAATTGAACAGAAAACTATGATGGGGAGGGGGGGGGAAGAGAAGAAATAAGGGGGAAAAAGGTTGAAGGGGACACTGGTGTTTTATTAAGCCCTGGAAAAAGAGCAGATGCTTCATAGGATGGACACGTCTACTGATCAAGGTAAGGCTAATTAAAACTCTTGCAATGTGGTGCTGAGAAAAGGGTGCTGGAATGAGAGTCAGAAGTCCTGTCTTAGAAATGTGATTCTTCCACTTATTACATGTGTGACCTTGGGCAAATGACTCTACCTCTTCTGGACACAGTTTCCGCATTTGTAAAATGAAGGGACTTGCCTAGGTGACTTCCTAGTTCCCTTCTTGTTCTAAGTCTATGATCCTAAAACACAGTGGCAATGTACAGGTGAGGAGAATGAAGTTTACGTTCCTGAAAATCAGAATGTCTCCAAGAGGTACATGGGGAGGTAGAATTCAGTTTAGGGGAAGCAACTGTATTGCATGCTTTTGAGGAGTGACTGTTTTTCTAACATTTTACTAGCATACCACTCTATGATAATAAGAAAGGTGGCTTACTTTGTGAATTCCTGGTTCTTAAAGAGATGTATGACTTTCTTTCCTTCTTTATAATTGCCACTCTTTTGCTTAATCCTTTATTTTTTTCTGGCGGTTTAATGATCTGGAGTTATACAGTGGAAATTTCTGCCTGTCAGGCAGAACGTGGCTCCTAAAGATTAAGGCATGGGGGTCACAACTAACTCTGGTAAAGGACATACAAGAGCCCCCATGAGTCACCAGCAGCAAAGTCTCCCCAAAGAAAATGAAGTGGTAAAAGACACATCCTAAGCACTAGCCATCTAACCAGATAAATGCCTTCTAGGAGATGCATTTTGATGAGGTCCCTGCCAGGAAGCAGACTTGGAAGGTTCGTGACTCACTGGTACTGGGTTTGGGGTCAGCAGCATTAAAACTGGGATTCATTAGCTTTGTGCCTCATCCACAAGCATGAGGTGATCATTGCCCCAAAGCCATATGTTCATCTATAGGGAGAGAAAGCTGAGCAGGCTTTAACCGGCATTCTCCAGGTCATACCCAACGTCTGTAAATCAAGACCACATAGGCAGGAGCAGAAGGAAGATACGCTATGCTGGATTGGCTGGCTGATAGCGACTACTGACCGTTGGATTCATGCGATGGTAGCCAAAAACTTACAACAGGACTAATTACTTGTTGACTGTCCTTTGGTGCTCTCTCATCAAGGAACTCTTCAGAAAAAAGGTCAAGGGAGAGCCATGGTGTGCGCTGATGGTGAGTTTTTTTCTTCCCCTCTCCCCCTTCAAACAAAATCAATGGGAGACCTGAGAACACCATAAGTTATGTTACTGGGCTGCACTTGCATGTATTCCCATTGGAGACCTATCAATGTGAACTAGCACTGTTGGGAAATCTGTGCGGCTGGCCCTGCTAATCAATACCTCTGTTCATTATGCTGTCGCTGATGAATATGGGTAATGATTGGGTGTGCAGGAGTCACATGACTAAAATAACGGCACCTTGTGAAGATCAATAGACTTCACCTCCCCCCCCCCATTACTCCAGGCAATTCAATATTCTCTTCCCGATCTAACCCCCTCCCCAGTCCCCCCCATCATGGCTGCCCTCCCCAACCTTCTCTCCTGGATAGATCAGCATTGTCCTGGGAGCCCGCTTGATTAGATTAGTGGCACTTAATCTACTGTCATATCACCAACTGAGTGGGGGCAAATAATGAGGCAGCAAGTCTTCAAGTGGCCCTGGCTCCTACCCAGGCAACGAGCTTATGGTGGTGCCAAGATCTGTCTTTTATGGGTGCCTGCTAATATCTCCTCTCTGGCTATGGAAATCCTCCCATTTAAAAAAAAGCCGCTGTTTAAGGGGGAACTCATGCCAATTATAGATGTGTTATGACAGATGAAAAGATCGTAACTATGCCTGGCTTCCTTGCAGAGCTGCATTAACACATCTATGACATTTAATAACATGGGAGGATAACCACATGCCTCAACAAAGGTTGACTTTCCCAAAGTTGCTTCACCTTTCATTGCTTCTGTCTCCACCCTTTCTCTGCCCCCCAAGTCCCCTTTCTATCTGCACATGAGAGAAATGAGCAAATGCAAAAGCAGCAGAGGCTGTGTCTGAGCAGCAAGAATGGAGGGGAGGGGAGGGTCTGGAGGACTCAGAGTCCGTTAGAGATGAAAGCCATCCAGTCCCTTATTGGGCTGTTTATGTAGATCTGATGAAAGCCAGACGCCTAGAGTCCACAACCTCTCCACCTCCTTTGTGAGTGGCCATACTGGGGACGTCCTATTGTGTCTGTTAACGAATACCCCTCAGCTTGTAGACAAAATGAAAATGGGGAGGGTTTGGGGTGCACACAAGGGACAAAAAGGTCAGAGGCACCCAGCCAGAGAGATCTGTGAAAATCCAGGGCTGGGGACAGAGGAAGGAAAACACTGCTTGCCTCCCCAAATTTGGGCTGGGGAGCCTGCTACCAGCTGGAGGACTGGGGTAGCCCAACTTCTTAACTAGGAATGTCTGAAGAAATGGGATCAGTGCGCCATTCCTAAACAATGCTGAGTCAGATCTGCCATAATGCGGCCTCCTTCGCATGGTCCCTCCAGCCCTGTGAGCAAGGGAGGAAATGTCGCCCATGATGACATCTTCCCATCTGCTGGTTTTATTTCCAGATATAACAAGCACGATCTGCAGAAAATCATTGCCAGGAGAATACGAACTGAAACACAAGCGTTTAGGCCCGAAAAAAATTGAGTCATCATTCTGTCTGCTGTGCCCCATGAATGTGCAGGGGGAGAACAGCTCATTTCTCTGCTCACAGACACAGACGCTTCTCTTGCTGAGAGGAGAAGGGGATTCCTGAGTGACACCCAGAGGGGCCCACCAGGGAATGTTTTAGGTGGGGGAAAAGAACTCAGGTTAAGGGCAGAGTGAGCTCTATAAGGGGTTCTCTGATATTTTCTTACAAATCTTCTTTCTGGACACGCGAGATGAAAGACAGAGCCATTTGCTCCTTTTCTAGGAAGTCTGCTGTATTAAATAGTTCTAGGATTTATTCTGAGAAACTGTAGACTTTCCAAATGTCCCCTCCATTATCCCATCCCCCATTCCCATCAAAGTAAGAGTTAGCTCCTTCCTTACCCTGTTTTTATTCACTTCACCTTCCTAAAGTTATTTGGTCTTTTGTGAACGTAGTGGTTATCTGTGTACTTGATGTTTTGTCCAAGTAGAATACAAGTTCCCCCAGACAAGAACAGTTTTGTTTTTGTATACTCTGAGGCTACCACCAGTTCTGGTTAATAGTAGATGCTTAATAAATGCACTTACAATTGAATTAAATGTATTCAGAGTAGGATAATCCCAGGATAAAGAGGGTGGTTGTAAGGCAGGAGATACCTCTAATCTTTATCAAATTAAAAAAAAAGTCTATGGACAAATGTACAAGAAGGTATGAATTAGCGAGTGTAATATTAAAAAGCCTAATTGAATTCATCAAGTCAGTGTGAAATCAAGAGGATAAAGAGTTCAGTGATTGATAAATCTTTAATATAAAAATTGTACAAGAATTTTGATACAAATTACAAGAGGTATTTGGACAAAATATGAATAAAATTCCATTTACATCCCCAAACCCTTATGCATTTTATGCAAAAGACATACTGCAGACAGTTATAGTACAGAAAATTCAACAAAAAGAAATATCAAATTAAAAAAGACTTTTAATTTCCTCAGACTACTAATGAAAACAAACAAAAAAAACCGTTTAGGGTACATACAGTATTTATGAAGCTACCAATGTCACGATAATAGATCAACGTGATGCAAGCCTTTCCTGTCCCTTAGTGCAGTGATCTCATCTTTTTTTGTAATATAGAGTTCAGTTCTGCAAACAGGTTTAACAGGAAAGCCCATGGAAGTGACTAACAGACAAAAAAGGCTAATCCCCAAACCCTGGGAGAGGAACAGGACATACCTTTACTTCAATCTTTCTCCCAGAAAATATTTCAATTCCCTTTAAAATAGGCCATTTCTGTTGGACGATACACAAGGATCACTCAAACAGGTCTGTTCTGGAGCCATGACCAAGGGATTTGGGGTGCATGAGAAAATATTTCCCCAAGAATAAACTTAGACATCTTATTAGATGCTCCATCTTCAATGGGCTAACTCTAGATCTACTGCAGAGGACAGCTTTCCCCTCTACCTTTTAGGGGAAATGGACAAAAGCAAGGGAAATACCAATTCACAGAATATAGCAAACAGGGTACATGAGAAGTAAAATGGAAATCAACATTTCCCCCCCTTCTCTGGGTACCCTGACTGCATTATTATTTAATCATTAGCATACTATTAAATGATTTGCATATTGAAGAAAGTAGGAAGTCTCAAATATTACAACCTTCCCTTCTTTCTTTCTGCCTCCCACCCAGATTTTGCCCCATTTACTATACTGGAACTGTTGGAAAGTGGCAAGCATCCTTTGCAGGGCATCTAAACCAAAGTTTACACAGGAAAGCCAGTGTACCATATTTCATATTGCTAAACAGTCATATCAGATTAATATATAATACTAGAACATCTCATTCACTTATTCACTTTATGTAAACTCTGGGTGGGATAGGACACACAAAAATTCCAAAGGGATCTGAATCAGGCAGAGGATGTGTTTTTTTTTTTTTTCTTTTTGAGGCCATGAGGGGTGGGGATGGGTGGGTAGGATTAGATTGGAAGAAAGCAGGAGGACGTGGAAGTGATGCCGGGAAAGAAAAGAGAGATTCAGATAAGCAATGAGAAGATTGGATTACTGTACAAAGACATGCAAAAATTCTCCAAATTGAGTACTAGATGAAAAAAAAATAAACAATCAGCCCTAGTTTATACATCTCAAGTGAACCTATTAACTCAGCACATTGTCTGGGAGGTAAAGAGCAATACCTCATGAATCAATGTTTCTCAGTGCTACTGTACCAATTCACAGCTAGGACAAAGAGGAAGGGATGATGCATTCTCCCCTGGTGTTGAAAAGGAGAAAAGATAGATAGGATTCTACCGAAAAATGTCTCAGGTCAGTTTTCCTTGTGTAGAAGAGAGTACAAAGAGCTTTGGGTTTTTCTTTTACTTCTTTCCTAAAACATACGTAGAGAGACAGATGAACTGCAGCCAAGCTTCCACCCCCTCCCCACTTCCCCAGAGCTACAACCTCCCCAGAGTCACCTTCTCAGTCCTTGTATCCCTTAACAGAAGTGGGCAGAGTCTGATTAACAATTGATGAGTTTGCCATCTTAACTGTGCATTATCTCAACATCCCATTTGGCAACAGGAAGCCTCAGAAAGTCTTGGTGTATCACTCAGATACTCTTTCCTCAAGAAATATATTTACACCATCTGTTTCTCTCCATTTTTGTTAACATACTCCCCCCAGCCCCCCAAGATTCCAACAAAATGGCATAGACTAAATAGGAGAAATTCTGAATAAACTTTTCTTGGAAATGTAACATAACTTTCTTAAATAGGCTACCCTTCTACTTATGGAGAAAAAAACCTTTACTTGGAATCTACAATTTGGCAACCAAGTTTTTAATATTAATATTATTAGGCTCTGTCAGAATATGTTTGGATAAATGTTTACAAGATACAGATATAGATTGGAGATCTTCAAAAGCACACAAAACCAAATGTCTTCCCCTCCCTAAGTCAAAGACCTTTTTCAAAGTGCTATCATTTTATTCACATCCTTAGTCACTGCTTAACAAAATGTTTAATTTCAATTTGCCACTGCAGGCTTACTTAGTCAACTTCTTCAGAAAGAATGCCATTGCTCATTTCCCAATTTCTCTGCCCAGTCTCTTCCCCTCCCTCTGAATCCCTTCAAAGATAACATGTACTTCTCACTTCTTAGCTAGGCTGATGGACTTAGCTGGAGCATGGACAGGCAGGAACTCATGGGGACACAGAGAAGAGTCAGATACTGTAGTCCACTGTCCATGGACTGACAGATCCAGCTTTTTGAGGCTGGAGGCAACATGATATCTTGTGTGGCAAAAACAAAGCAGATTGTAATTAAACATTGTAAATGTAGTCGTATCTGGCCTGCCACTGCTTGGGTCCATGAAAACAGGATTTGTTAAAACTTCTTCACAGGGGCAACTAAGTTGCACAAGAAAAGTACTACAAACAGATGCTCAGCCAAATATCCTTAAAAATGGGGTTTTGCAACATGAAGGCAAAATTTGTAATTTATTAATGATTTTTATGGCAAAATGAAGTTGGTGGGGGAAATGTTATATGCCTGTAGATATTGCCATTTGCTAGTTACCAATTAGTAACGTTCTGAATCCTAATGTGAGTTCAACATTGCAAGAATAGCGGTCAATATCCCCAGACCAAGTTTAGTTCAAGATGGTTAAGACTTCAGTTTAGGTTTTCATATTCATTTGCAGTGCATCTTTCCAGTTCATGAGTCCATTTATTTATCATCATTCCCCAGAGAGAGGGTACTTATACTTTGAGAACAAAATTTATACTATGTTACAAGTAAATGTCCTATCAATGGATAAAGCCAAAGGCCCACTGCCTTGGGTCTTAGATTGTCAGTCCAGCTGAATTGATATAATATCAACAAGGACACAATATACTACAGGCAAGGGGGAATCCTAGTCTTTGGACAGGTATCTAAACACTGAGAACCCTGGGTAAGTATGAATGTATTAAATGCTTCTTCCTATGTTCTACTTAAGCTCAACCAATCTGCTTAAAAAATATATTCTTTTTGGCAATACCTTTTATGCAGGATGAGATTGAAACAATTTTCCTCATTAACTCTCCCACCCTCCAGATTCTGATGAGAAATAACATCAGTTTTTGCTATTTTCTTAGTGTACAGATCCAGGGGAAAACTTCCAAGGCCATAGCCAATCATTCCCAAATAAATCAGAGCAGAGGTGGCCAGAGCCAGATTAATTTCAAATAAGCAAACATAACCAAGAGCTCCTTCATAGGCAGCATTGCCTGGCTGCCCTTTGTTTGAAAAGTCACCCTCTTCCTCACATCCTTACAAGGGCCAGCTTTGGGCTGCCCAAAGACATAGCTTGGATGTCCAGATGGGACCTCCTTTCACTCATTGCAGATGTGTATGTATATGTATATGTGTAAAAGGAAGGGAAGGAGGGAGGAAGGAGAGAGAGAAAGAGAGAGAGGGTGGAAGAGAGAGACTGAGACTGTTAACATGTGAGCCTTCATCAGGGAACTCAGTGGAAAAGCGTAGTTCTTGTACTCAATTTCCCCTTCACAAGGGATAAACAGGCAATTACGCATCCTTTTATATTTGATGGCCAAGTGCTGAACTTGAAAGCACAGTATTAGTTTGTGTCCCTTCAGGGCCAGTGCAATAAGTAGCCGGGGGAACTGGGACTGAGGACGAGAGGGTGTTGTCTGTGGTTAGCGTGACAGTCTTGTCAGCAGCGTTCACATTACTGGAAGGTAATAAAGTGACAAGTAAGTTATTAGAAAGATATGAGGTGAAATTGAGCTGAAGCTCCTTGCCGCTTTGCCTGTTTTTTCCTCCCCTGTTTTGTAATGGTACACTATTTGTTACACTGAGCCTTCCTTGTCTTGCTAGCTTATAAAAAAGGCAGTATTTTTTTCGGTAAAGGTCAAATGAATTTACAACATCACACTTTAGAGCAGAGGAATGAAAAAATACTTTTATGACAAGTATAGCATATTACTTCTTTTTTTAAAAATATTGTATAATAGTAACACTGACCCAACCAGGGTATATTTGCAATTTTCTTTTCTTTTATTAACCCTGTGTAGGCAAAGAATTTGGGTTAAAAAAAAGATGCCAAATACAGGATAGAATTTGGGGCAGAGTTGCTACCCAGGATCTCTCTTCTCCCCCATTAGTGGAACTTGAAGGGGGATGGAAGATGAAGAGGATGGAGGGGTAACTGAAATGTTTTAGGGTTCATGGTCCAGCACACAAATGTTGGTGAGATTTTAGGAATTCACATGACAGATTGGAAGGGGAGCCTTGGGCAGATGTGAATTTGTGTTAACAAATAAACAAGAGACGTAGGTCAGCATACCAAGGGGCTCTGGGTGAAAGGATAAAAAGTGAGAGAATTTTTTAAAAAAAATTCTCCAAGTCCCCTAGAAAAGTGGATTGTGGGATTACATTTTGGTCAGATTTTTATCTACTCACATAGTCTAATCATAGTTGCTTTGAACAGAAACAGAGACACACCAGCTGCCAACAGCACCTAATCCACGTGCATCACCATTCCAGCCTGTTATCCACTACTAGCCTACTCCAGATCTAGTGAACATTAGCTGATTCTCTGCAACTTTTCATTCTCTGCCTTCCCTCCATTTGGAGAACAGTGGCTACCTTTTGGTATATTCATTACACCCTTCCACTAGCATCTAAGGAATTCCAAAACTTTTTCATTGGCTTTGCTTTTCCTTACAGTTTTTGCTATGGGAAAACTCTCATTATTTGCTACTTTTCTCCACTCGGGGGGTCAGTGGTTCCACTATCTTCTCTCTCATAGTCAATGAAGCTGCCATCCTAAATCTGGGGAATCACAAGAGGTAACAACATACTTTGAGTTTATTTAGCCATTAGCTCATTTATTCCCTTAAGGGAAAGAGTATTTCTCCTTTCTCAGTTACCAGTATCTTCTAGTTACTCCAGAAGCAGAGTTAATTCTTTTTTTAAATCTACCTTTCACTTTCTCTCTAAAAGGGAACTCTGTGCTCCCTGGACATTTTCCCAGAACCTATCACTTACTTCTTAATTTTTAAAAAGAACCATATATTTTCCCCTCAGTGATGAACAAAAAGACAGAAGGAGAAATGTGGAGGGAGAAGAATGAATAAAAAAGAGTGCAGAAAAGTAAAATGCTCAGTTCCACTAAAGGAAAAGAATGGTGTTATAAAATAGAGGAGAAACATACTTGAATTTCTTGGAGGAAAAAGTTTGAAGTCATAAGCAAAGCAGAGGTACATTTATAATGTGGAAGAAAGTAAATTTCTGCTGCATGATTTGTATTTTTATAGCAGCAGATGTACCGTGACTTATTACAATTCAATTGTATTTACCATGCTAGTCCATTGAAACCACTGCAAACAGACCAAGGACAAGTTAGAACTGTTCAGGTCAAATCATAACCACAGCTCATTCCTCTCCATCTGGCTGCAATGCTGGCTTCTTTCCTTTTTAAGTTTCACATGGCTCCATCCACAGTTGGTTGGCACATATCTTGAGTGGAGGAAAGAAAGATGAAAGTGCACATTTTATCTAGTGGAAGCCTAGTGCATGGTTCCCTTGAGTAAAGCAAGGAAGGTTTCCCTGGCAGTAGCCCATCCTTGGCACTTTCAGTGCAATGGGTCATTGCCAAATAAATGGGTTTATTAGCCTCCCTCGTCTTACTGAATGGAACTGAGAATCAGCAACCGGGGATCATATGGCATGTACAGTGTTGGTTACCACAGTGGCACCACTGGAGGAGGAATGAGAAAGATTTTATTTAAAATGTTAGGCAGGTCTTTGCATGAGGTTTGGGCAGCATTAACATTTGACTTTAATAGTGTTAACTTTTAGAATATATCAGGCTGAATGAAATGTGGTATCCAGATCAAAGACTGAAATATGTCCAGTTGTTTTGCATGGTTGAGTAAATTAATAATAGAACACAGGTTTGAATATTGTGGCCCACCCTCCTTTTTTCTTTTTGTTTTGAAAAAGAAAAAAAAACAAATCTCTTGGCAAAATTATTCTTCCTTATCCTCCTTTCTCTCATTTTTTCTTTAAAATAATTTAGCATGCAGAGTTTTTCCCTAATGTGGACTAAACCCTTTGGGTATTTACAGAAATTTACATATATATGTATATGGGTGTGTGTGTGTGTGTGTGTAAATGATCAAAACAGGAAGTTTAAACAAACATTAGGAGCATGCACCTTAACAAATCACTCTACTTTGTACTTGTGGGGCACATTCTGGCTGAAATTAATCAATTGGGAGCTGAACCTCTTTTCAATGGGAATTTACATTTTCATAAAGTTCCATGTAGCAAATGATACTTCTATTGAAAGTGTCCGAGGAGAGGAAGACCTGATTGATGTAAACAAAATGAGAAAGATGAAGGGTTCATTGGTTAACATGTGAGTTCTCCACACCCTACCCTCTTCCCAACGAGAACTGAGACACTAATTTTAGTCAAGCTGTGCATATTCGAAGCTCTCCAAATACCTGTTTAGATCCTAGCTCTGTTTCAGGTGAGCTGAAGACTTCAGGATTTTGTTTCCTATGTGGCCTGGCACCCTTCCTCTCCCACCCCCCAAACAAATAAAAAATAAGTTCTTTACACTTAAAAAATGTTGGTCCATTTCACCTGCTCAGTTACAGAGCTTACTATATAAGTTAAGGGACCCAAGGTAGACCAGCAGCATTAGCAGAGAGAAAATGCCTAAAAAATGCCAACTAGCCCAGAGCTTATCTCTACGCCTGCATGCTAATGATTAGCATGGTTTATGGTTTGTGATAAACATATTAGCTCGAAGCCTTGTTTGGTTGCTGATGTGACCTGCTCCCCACAGTCAGGATTTTAACTCACTCACTAGGGTCACTAGATCTCTCGGCTGACACAACGTTAAAGGAAAATATGGAAAAGCCATTGATCTGGTACAAGATGATTTCTAATACCCCAACTAAAGGGCAAATTTTTCAATACTACTCCAAAAAATATCTGTTTTTAATAAAACCAAATGTGCCATTTATTTAACTATATGTAAATTCAAAGTCCAGTGTTTTTCACTATTCTTTTGTTATTTTGGTTGACTCTTGAATTTTTTTTTCTTTTTGGTTTATCTATTCACTGTGGCGGTTGACAAGAGGGTAGTCTGGACCATGCCGAATGGATCCCTTTTATTCTAGTGCCATCTTTCACAGGGATACTGTATGTAGGTAGGGCATCAAACAAAGAAAAACATCTCTGTCTACTCAACAAAGACAAGTAACTCTGGGGAACTAAAAAAAAAAGAACAAAACCCTCAAATGGTCATAGTAATTCCTCAGCTTTTTACTGTAAACATTTGTTGCTTTTGATATGTAGCTTTTAATATGGTTTCTTCTATATTTTCTTTTAATACTTTTGGTCTTTTTCTCACTGTAGAATCAAAGAAGATCTAAAGGAAACCCATACCATTCACAAGAAATAAAAATAAAAAAAAATAAAAAAGGATAAAGCTCTTGGACATATTGTTTCTGGAATTTTTACAAAAACAAATACTGACTCCCCAGCACTATAATGATGCTTATTTTTGGAAACAATAAATACTGTGAGGTACAATGAAACCTAAAGGAACAAGAAAGAAACATATCGACAGTTTCCTTTGGCAAATTTAACGGAAGCGGAAGCTGCAGTGAAAGTTAGGAAAAAAAAGAATTACAAAACACATGTGAAATGAGAACAAACTGAAGTTTTAAACAAAGGGCATTTCTGAATTTCAGATGAATGAGAGAAATGTTCTAGGCCATTAAATACAGAAAAGAAATACATTCTCTTTAAGTTAGTTTTGTATTGTCTGCTGAAATATTCCTTGCTTTTTGTTTTTTTACTGAGGAAAAAAAACAAACCCAAACAATGAAAACAGTCTACAATATACAACCTAATGGTTTTGGCTGTAGGCAGAACTTAAGTAAATACCATCCTTTAGTCAGTATGTTGTGGTAGCTCAGGCTGCCAATGTGGTTTACCAGCTCAGGCAACATTTGTAAACACCGGAAACAAAAAAAAAGGATTTGGAGAATAGTCTCCCTCCTTTCTTTCTCACTCTCGATTGCTCTGTGTCTGACTTTCATTCATTCCCCTTTGATGAATCATGTGGGGAAACACAAAACATTACACAGTGAGAGATCTTATTTTACTCACTTCTCGACTGACTTTTTAGAAGGGAAAAGTTGCTCAATTAATAAGGTTCAGCACATGTTTGCAAAGCTTTGACGTGCTTCTGCTATCCACTAACTGGCTTTGATTACATCCATCAACCAAGCCTTAATCATACAAGGACTGAAGAGATCATTACAAACCAGACAGCGTCAAAACAGAATAAGCTAGTTAAAGGCTTCTTGAATTTCTGCTGTTGTTTTTTAAAAAATACAAGGGTTGAAGCTTTGGAAGTGAACACCCAGCCCTTTTACTGTATCCAGTTTTGTTTCGCAGCGAGGCATCTGAGTCTTTGTATCCTGAAATATTATCCTTCCTCAAAAGAATAAATGCCTTGGCTGTCTCACACCACATAATTCTGTTCTCCTTTTATATAATTTAACATATAAGTAAGAAGGATGCAGTGTTGATTCTAATAACATTCGGCACTTGAAAGAATCACCAAGTGTTGTATTTTTTTTTAAAAAGCGGTTTTCTGGTGGCCAACAAATTGGCCTGTGGTTATGTTGAGTGACTAATTGTATTTTCTTTTCTGGAAACTTGTGCAAAGTTGGCAGTTTTGTGTTAATACTAATACTTCTGTTTGGCATTCATGCCCTATACTGACCAGACCATTTTTATCTAAGTGTATTTTTTTTTAAAAGACACTTACTGAGTATGGCAATAGTTTAAGGATAAAAAGTAAGCATGGATATTACACATCCCCTTGTAGTGTATGAAAAAAAGTGCATGACTGAATTTATGTAATAGTACAGGACTTTTTTTTATCAGACCAGTGCTGTAAAGCATGCCAGCACCTGTTTACCACTATATCTAGCAGGTAGTAAAAACAAGAGCATGTATCTTTTAAAAATGTGCATTAAAGCTAACATAAATGGATAGAGCTAGCCAGCAAACTATTATTTTCCTGCATATATAACAGCTGAATGTAACTGTAAAAATTAAACCGAAGTTAAACAACCATCAATACAATTGTTTTACATCATTGGCCTCTCAGGGCTAAATATTTACAGGTGAATCTGCCATGCTTTTAGTTGAAGGTTCTCTCAAAGCCTTAAAGTTCACAAAGACAACTAGAGTTTCCTTTTTTGTTTCTTTTTTGCTCTTTTTCTCTTTTTTTTAGTTTTTTTGTTTTTGGCTTTTTTTTTTTTTTGCAGGCAACAGACATGGGTACAACAAACTGTCTCTTTGGAGATGGCCAAGTAATTTTATAATAAATTTGGGGCTAGTTGCAAGTTTGTGTGTGGGTTTTTTTAAAGGACATTTTGTTTTTATCCCCATTTTAAAGATCCCACCCCTTTCCCAAGAATATAAAGGAAAAAGAACAAAACCCAAAAGCACCTAGTGTTTTTCTCTTTTTTTTTAAAAGAAAAAATATATGTATATATGTACACACATACAGGCATATGTGTGTATATACACATATGTATATATATGTCTATATATATACACACACATATATGTACACACACATACACAAAGAATGAATATGGCAGTTCAAACATGGAGGCCATCTGGTGAGAGCTGGCATTTGAATTGTCCATCCTTAAACTAATCTACTGAAGTGAAGGGAATGTTTTTATGGAGATTAGGGTTCTGACTGTGCCGATTTCGGCTGCGCACAGAGGAAAACATCATATTGCAACCTGGGACTTTGCACTTATGCATTTCTCTCAAATGCACTGTTTTGTAGTGCACTCTCAGGGTCCCCTTGTTGCTATACATTTTGTGGCAAATGTTGCACATTATTCCACCACTGCTCACAGACACACTGTTGAACATGAGGGATCCAGGAACTTCAGCCCCGATGCCTACAGGGAGGGCAGGGGCTTCAGCCTTGTGTGCAGACTCCCCACTGTCACTCGCCCCATCAATGTCATCTAGAAGAATCCCTTCATCACTCCCTGCATCAGATTCTCTGGAGGAATGGATGCTGCTGCTGGACTGGATGCTGGAGGTGGTACTCAGGTCTAGGACCATGTAGTCTTCAGCCATACCTCTCCCATAGCCGTTCATGTGGGAATCTTCAGTGCCTGCAGGGGAGGAGGCATCTTCCCTTACATCCAACCCCATTTGGTGCTGTGCACCATAGATCTTCACCAAAAATTCATCACGGAGGTCCTTGCTAAGGGAGGGCTGAGATGAGTCTAGGCCCATGTCATCCAGTTCTTTGGTCAACAGTTTTCGGTGCAAGTTTATATTGGCACTGTGTCTAGGAAAATAAGAGGGAAGGGGGTGGGCAGGTGGGGGTAAAAGGGAGGGATGAGAAAAGAGGGGGGGACATTTTTAAATTGACTCTGCTTTCATCAAGATATCATATAAAATACATTCACTGCCAAGGATACCATCTTAAAATCATAAACATTTCTGCTATTTCCTCGGGGCTCAGAATGGGTAAGTGGTGGAGGGGGTGATGGGGGAGCTCTATACTAACATTATCTTTGTGAGACAGTCAGACCTCTCATTTGATTCAAACCCCAACCCATGCTGCTTTCCTGAGTAACTGATCTGTTAGTTTGAGTACGGTGTATGTCTGTGTGTGTGTGTGTGTGTGTGTGTGTGTTTGTACCTCAAAATAGGCCTTTTAGAACATGACACTAGGACATTCTAGAAAGAAATGGGAAATGCCCTCTGAGGGGTCAGTATTTTAGTTTTCTTTTCCTTTAGTTTAGAGAAATTCAGAGGACAAACTAAAATTGTGAGAAAATCACATTAAAGAAGTGGGTGAGCTATAGAATCAAACCTATGAGGTCACTTGGTACAAGTCTGAGTATTAATGAAGACTTAAAGGATGGTGCCTGGTAGTTTTAAATCAACCAAGCAAAGGCTCTAAATAACCTTCTTATATATTAGCAATTTAAGATAAACTATAAAAATAAAGCCTATTTTCTCAATATATTTGGAATCACAACTTATTACAAAGATGAAATAAATGTATTTTTGAAAAGATCCTGCACTTTAATATTTGCCTGCTTCATACTAGTTAGATTTGTTTTCAGCTATATGAAAAATGAAAAAAAGATTTTTTGCTTTTTTTTTAAACAAAAATTAGCCCCCCCTTCCCCCCACTAAAGGAGAAAAAACCTTAAGGACAGGACAAAAAGGTACACAATCAATGATTTCCTCTCCCCCATTCCCCACCCCCCCAAAAAACTAATCTCAATTTTTAATCAAATCCTGTATTTGTAGACAAGCAAAACTCTTGTGCAACTTCCTGGGAGTTTTGTGTAGAAAATATAGGATTTGTCCCAGAGCATCCATAAGGATGTCATGATTTACAAAGTCTGATATGCTGTTATCTATCTGAACAACATTGCCTTGGTCTTTTCCCCCCCATTTATTTCAAAAGCCCCCATGGGCATATACCTCTCTCCACCTGACAAGGCTTATGTGTTAAACATCTACAATGAAAGCTACTATTGCCAGAAGAATTAATAATAGTAACAGTAACTTCTCAGGAATGAGAGAAGTTCAACATCATACTGGATTGTTACAATTAAAACAACCAAAATTGGCAAATGAAAAGTTTGAGATATCTCCTGTAAAAAATTAGAAGAGGACTTTAAGACCCAAAGACATCACTTAGCAATTTGGATACAAGAGTGGATGATTTTTCTTGGAAATGAAGGGTGGTTGAGAGGTATGTGCCAAATAGACAAAGAAGATGGAAAAGTTTTCCACCTTTCCACAATACAATAATAGCACTCTTGATTTTGTAGGGGCAGAGGCATTACACACACCTCTCCACTCTGCACTTGGGAAGGCTGAGCTTACCTTGTGATAATAAGATCAGCTTTCTAATCTTTTGCTAAAGCGATCACAAAAGAAAGCAAGAATGAAAGACAGAGAGAGAAAAAGAGAGAAAGGGAGAGAGAGAGACAGAAAGAGAGAGAGAGAAAACAAATTCACATTCTAGACATCTGTTTTTTTAAAAAAATAAACTTAAACAATAAAATAGGGATTTAACATATTCTGATCATAAAACCATTTTCTGTCATAAGCCATCATCTCATACTGCTGTCTTGGTGATTATCCGATCAGCTGCACAATCCAAAACCATAAATCCAGTTAGACAAACCAAATTCACAGCATCATCATCATCATCCATAAATGAGTTCTAAACAGATGCATGCAGTGTGCAGATACCCCAATGATAAACAGAAGTCGTCCCTGTGGTCCCTGCTCTGACACAGTTGTTCCTTGCTTGCTTAGTGTCAGATGGCAGATGACTCTGAGTACAGGCTGCTAAGCACAGTTCAGGAAATGCCTACTGTGAAAGTCTTTATCCTGATATGTGGGTATGACACCATTAGAATTATTGTATGAATGCAAAAATAGAGCTACATTATGCACTATTACTCTACTGATAAAAAAAATCCTGACACTGGTGAAATTCTACTCTGTTTTTTTTTCTTAACACCCCTCCCCTATTTTAATTTCACAAATACAAATTTTGTGATTGCTGTGATCTAGAACTCGACAGGTTAAATTCTCTGTTGTTTCTCACACATCTGCAGTTACCATTTCCTTGGTTCACTGCTGAGAAAAAAGCAGCCAGACACAAAGCAGTATCATCAAGAATCATTGAATAAAGAAACAGGAATAAATTAACACTGAGAAAAGGACACACTGATACCCCAGATGGACACGTCTTCCCAAAGATGACTTGTGAAAATAGACAACTCCGTTGATACTGTAATAGGAAGAGATGTTTCTTTTCGGTTCCCACTTATAGCAGTGGAAATCTGTAATCTAATTAGGTGATGTACCAGCCCTCAATATCTGTCAACCAAACGATGTGCAGAAATGTGTAGACCAGCTCTGGCACTCTGTTCAACAGTGTCCCTTTTCCGCTGTCAGCAGTACCGTTGGCTTCTGCTAATATAATTACATTGACTTTTATTCAATTAAGTGCCATCCCTGGCTTTAAAAAAAAGCTACTTTATCAATTGATCCAGGTGTAATGCAATAATAAAGATGAACTCATGGCAGTGCATTAGCTCTGCTGTTCATAACTTTTGTACATGAGTTCATTCATAGTAGTCGATTTCCATTATGCAACCACCGTTCAAAAGAATTGATTCTTTTATGTTCATTTCTTAATCTATTTCATTTTTGTTTAATAATCCTCCTAAAAGGCTATATGCAAAAACACTCAGGTAGGGAATAGGAAGAATACATGGTGGGAAGTCATCTAATATACTCTTGCAATGTTGGTTTGGAAAATCTTTGATGAGGCATGGGAATGGATGAGGAAAAGGGAGAGGATATGTGAAAGAAAGAGGAGAAAAAAGGCAAAAGAGAAAAAAAGCAGAGAGGAGGGAAAGGGACAGGGAGAAGGAGAGAGAATCCTTTTAGAAATGTGGTCAGATTGAATATGACATCAGTTGAGTTGATCACTTCCTCCAGGTCAGAAGCCCTCCCGATAAAGAGCAAAAAACAGCACTTGGTTTAACTGGAACCCTAAGGTGTCATACTCTGTGGCAGTCAATTAGTTATCATAATGTATTTGGAAATAGACACAAAGACCCAGGGTTAATGGCAATTTAGGGAATGTTATGAGTTTCTATGGATCAGCAGAACAGGGAAGAAAAAAGGGAAAAACGAAAGACACTGACTGTAACGTAATAGATTTACACTATGAAATGTATCAAAACAAAGAAAACGGAGATTCTTTCTGAAAAGCTTTTAAAAACAGAAAGGTCCAGAAATTTGCAAGAGAAAAATGATATTTTTAAAAGAAGGCAAAGAATCAAGTTGACAAAGATGGTGTAAGCAGAAGAAAGAGTCCATGAAAGGCACCTTTGATCAAGAGGTCCAGATGTAGATAAAGGGAGGAATTGGAAATTACATTAAAGACAGTAGATGCCAATACAAAGATCTTACATGGTTTCTTCTAGACATAGATTTCCCTGACTAGAGAAGGTATCTGTCCAGGACGGAGTCAGGACATTCGACTTTGGAATGGGAATGCATGCATGTTTTACCAGACCCCAACACTGTGGGTGCTACATTTTTACTTCACTGTTGATGAATTGGCTACGTAGGAAGTGCAGAAATGTGTGGGCAAGTTCCCAGGAGAGTGGAATGCCTAGTGGGGAAGTGAAAAGCATAGGTGGCGGAAACAAGATTTGGTCTTGTTTGTACTCATTAGGACAGTCCTCCAAAAATCTGGCTCCAAAAATGGTCATGTGTCTTAAAATCTATAGTAATATGGCAGAGCTTCAGAGGGTGTATCTTTTTGCCAACAGGCACTGATATATCAAAGAGCAGAAACTAAAAATCTGAGGCATGAAGCTGAACCTTTAAGAAAGGTGGGTAATAAGGAGGAATTGGCCCTAATAACACCTGAATTTAGTCCAAAGGAGTCCTACATACATAATTATAGCATGAATTTAGCCCTAAAACTTGGGTTAGAATCAGAATGATCAATAGGTCCTTTGAATAGCTTTAATTCATGTTTCTTTTACCTATCCTGGACTGCAAATTTTTTCTACAGTTAGGTACTGAATATGATAAAGCCTTCAGTGCATGGAAAACCATAATTATTCTTCTTTCCAAATTTGGAATGACAAAGATAATAATGATGACTGAAAATGATCTGATTGGACTGAAATGGACTCCAGACTTTTCCTTCCCTATTTCAATTCTCCAGTGAGATTCTCACTAGGTATAAACAGAAGAAAAATGAATATAACTTTGGCAAATGCAGTCAATTAAATGCACATGCTATTTGCCCAGTGTGCATAAGTCCAGACTTGGGATTCTTCAACAGTTTTCTTTGTAAGTTGTCAATGTGCCCACTTTTATTTAATGCACTGGTTATCTGTGAAAATGAAATATGTAACAGCTGGATTCTAAAGAAGAAGTATGAGCTTTTGGAGTTCTGTTCTGAGATGTAAGGAAGAAATTCAAAATGAAAGAAAAGTGTCATGGCTAACTTCAACGTCAGGCTGTGGAAATTGAAAATTGGATAATCCATTAATGACAATGTATTGTTCTATCAAGTGCTAGACCTACTTTTCTAGATATGCTAAGTGAAATATTGAAACACTGAATTTGTGCAACTGAGATTAAAACAATGGTCAACAAGAATGATCTAAGGTAGATGTGAACAGTGAAGCCTTATACAATTAGAGATTAACAAAAAAATAATTTGTGACTTGTACAATCAACTATTAACAAGGAATTTAGCTCGAATGTCACTCTTCTCTTTTGGGGTTAGTGATTTTTTTCTTTTTTGTATACCTCCGCAAATCAAATGGTAGTATGAATCTGGCTGTTTACAGAACCTTATACATAAGGAGATGCTCAGTAACTATTTTTTTATTGCTTGATACATAATTTGGGCCTGGCTGGATGGTACATATGTGGGTATTCTGTCAACCTTAACAATGTTTTTCTACGCTGAAGTGAAAGGCTGCCATTTAAACCAAAAAAAAAAAAAAATGGGGGTGAGGGAAACAAGCCTTTGATTAACATTTTTACTGAAACTACTGGA
This sequence comes from Bettongia penicillata ogilbyi, assembly GCA_023548195.1. Taxonomy (NCBI): domain Eukaryota; kingdom Metazoa; phylum Chordata; class Mammalia; order Diprotodontia; family Potoroidae; genus Bettongia; species Bettongia penicillata. Next base: position 294,141 of record JAJHZJ010000226.1, read on the forward strand.
ATACTCAGCAGATATCATCTTATTCTGCATAATTCGTGTATTACTGTTTTCTAATGATGGTTTCTGAGGAATGTCTGCTGCTCTGTGAAATCAATGATATTTCTGACACTGGAAGGTTTTATTTTGTTTTTTGTTTTTAAAGAAACAGGAGTTGTTAAAAAGGTTTCTATTTAAGGTTCCTCTACAGGAGTCCTGAAAATCATCACCCTGCACAGGAAGAATATTCAAAGCAAAATGCCATATAACACTCACTAAAGCCAAAAAGTGAAGGCGTGCTTATGAAATGCAGGAAATAAAGGACAAGTAAGTTCCTGCAAATTAAAAATGTGGAATTCAGTCATTTCAATCCCTTTCAATATGAAGCAAATCATTCACACTGGTCACGCAGACAGTTCCCTCTTCCCTCAAATTATTCACTTGAAGATAAGCTCCCACCAAACTCTTTAGGGGTTTAACTAATTTACAGCACAGATACGGCACGTCTGTTGTAATAACAGGTAGGATGTATTGGGGTCGACCATTTATCAGAATTAGACTTCTTTTCTCAATTCGCAGTGAATTATGCTGCCTACATTGCTCCTTTCTCTCAGAGCTTGCCATCCCCTTACGGCCCCTAATGTGGCAGGCAAACAAAATTGACAGTCTCATCTTGTCAACAAGGGGTGATTCTCTGGAGAAGCCATTTAACTTTGCAGAGGAAGCAATGTATTAATGTGCCTGTCCCAGGAATGTTAATCATCTTCTAGCTTCCTCTAACTTTGACGTGAACGAAATCACCAAATTTGTTTACTAAATGAATCGTAATATGCTAATAAGAAAGCATGACATATACGGAAAAGCCAAACAGATGGTTTGTTTACTCCACTTTGCAACTTTATAAATGTTGTAACTCTGAAGATGTTAGTGAGAATTATTGGTTTGTTGGCAGAGGCAAACATGCCTTTTGCATACTAAATCTGGTGCTACAGTTAGAAGCCAATTTGTCATTGCTGGGGAATGCATAAAAAATGTTAATGGTGTGATGGCATTTAGGGAGGAAGGATGGGGGGGTTTGGTTGTGCTAGTTGCTCAGGTTAAGTACAGAATTGATATCCAACAGCAGTGTTCTCCACCTATCTTCTTTGAGCTATTTTTGACATTAGGGCTTCTCAGGAGGGCTGAATATTCAATAGCTACATACCTGTTGCATTGTTACATGAGAGGCGTGTTACATGGTGAATGGAAGTCTGTTCTAACAGCTACTGCAAATGCATTCAGGCAAGCTCTTCCTAGTTTGAGAAAAAAGAAACTTGGGAGGCCTGGCTGGGTAGCATACTTTGCAGAACTACTCAGAATGCATCAGTTATACCCTGTAGTTTTACCTTAGCCAGCTGCCCCAGATAATTAGACCAAATATCTCAATCACTTTTTTAAAAAAAATTCTGACTTTTGGAAGGAGTTCAGGTGAAGATGCTCACATTTCCAAGAGTTTAATGCAATGTATCCTCTCATGATAAACTGAAAATTTATCTTCTTTATTCAGTGGGTCCCCCTTCACCTTGCAATGTGTGAGACAAAGGGTACCAGGTTCTCAGTAAGATTCATAAAATTTAGAGGAGCACTTTATGTTTTTAAAATATCTCAAATATAAAATAATACTTTTGTTAAGTAAATTAGATCATGAAGTTATTAACACTTTGGGTGTATTTTCTTGAAAAATCACTATCCTTTGACTACTTTCTCTACTATAATTTCAAGATGAAACAATTATCAAACATATGAATGAATTTAGATTTGTTGTTTTAATAATCTAAATTGTGGTGATGTCTATTTGAATTAAAACAACTGTCCGAAAAGTAATCATTGCAGTTAATCGATAAGAAATTGCATCTATTGGTCAGTAAATAAATTGGTTTTTTTGAAAATTCAGATCATTGTTATTGGCTTTTCATTCAATTTTTTGGGTACCACACAGGCATACTTAAAGATGTAAAATTTTCCACAGAAGGGATGCTCTTATTTCTCAATATTTCTTGACATCACAAGTACTACCACCAAGCCACTACCAAATGCTACCCAACTCAGGGGTACTATTAATCTTGTGAGATTTCCCCCATATACTGTCAGTGGTTATTACTGCTGAACTTCTAGCTGATCCACTGGAGAGAGCAAAGAAATCTTAAGGAAAGTATGAGGAGTTCAGCTTGCTGTCCAAGGATGATTTTGGAGCAAGAAACATTAGCAGTTGTCCCAGCCTGGCGCTTATATCTCATTTGAAACATTTACTCATTCCTGACCAACAAAGAAAATTTCAATAAAGTACTTTTACCGGTTTAACAACAGTGAACTCCTGGGATTGTCAAAGTGCTCAGGCTTTTCCAAGGAGAGAAGAAATCAGCAGCTCAAATATAATTAACCTTCCATTCTCAATGCAAACTGCCATGCACAGGAGCTCTGCAGTCTATTAGTGAAGTTATAATGGCCAACAGGCAGAGGCAAAATTGGTCAAAAAGTTGGCTGCTGCTGTCATATTTTTGGAATTATGATTAATGACACTAATAATGTGGATGATTACTGATATGTGTATCTCCAGCAGTTTATCATATTGCTCTGGCTGCCTACGTCCACAATAAACAGGATGCTATCATTTACCCTTTTATTGAGGTAATTCTTCTCTTGAAGGAGCATGTTCTAATTACTTTGTAATGTTTTATGTCTTAAACATTTTGCAGCTCTGGACCTTGCCAACTGCTTCATGTCCACCATTGATTAATTACTGAATGTTTAATCAAAATTTAGAACCTAATGTAGTCATTTATGAGCACCGTGCAGTGCCAAAGTAGTTAGGCTTGTATCCCAAGTTTGGAGAGCGTTGGGTTCAAAATCAAATCCCAGCACTGCAGAAAGATCCAAGATTTTCACCTTGGGTGCTAGGAGTTTGCCAACACTACCTCTGCTGACAAATGGAAGGTAGTCTAACTCAAGGATGCAACAGAATCTTTATCTACCGACTCTCCTTTTGGATGTTCCTTTGCTCCTTGCATCCCTCCTTTTTTCATCTTTCCCCAGCCAACAAAATGTTCGCATAGGATGCCTTCGTGAGCAAGAAAGCCCTTGTGGATACCAGTCATGAGAGCAGAGTTTTGAAGTGGTTAAACAAGTGAAGAATAATTTGCTGGGACAAATACATAAGTTTTTTTTTTAATGTGGATTTTTATGGTACTGTCATACAACCATTCACCGTTGAAGTTAAGTGTTTTTTTAATACCATTACTGAACTGCTGAAATGGATGCTAATATAGCTTGGAGTGCTAATGTCAAGTCCTGGTAATAAAAAAGACAGACTGCTGAATGAAATAATTTCAAGTAAAAAATAGAACAAAAGTGCTCTCTCTCTCTCGCGCTCCACTTTTATTGAATTGGGACTGACTGAGCCAATTGCTTTAGAAGTCTGTAAAACACAATTACTAGTGAGCTGACTGACCCAGCATTGCCCCCTCTGTGACAGAGCAGACTAAGGAGGCCGCAGAATTAGTGTCCCTCCCCTATCCTGGCTAGCAGACCCCAGGCGCTTCCTACGGAGGGGTGGCCTGTTCCCTTGGCCAAAAAGGGACTTTTCCTCATGAAATCGTGCAGTTCCCCAACCATGAAAGGAGGGTAACTTCACAGATGGATGCACTATATCAAGGTGTGTCATGGCCTTCCACCTGGGTGCGTGATTTCTGTCTCTTGACTTCAGCTGTCAATTGAATAGGTGTGTGCGTGCACGTGCATGGTGTGAGTGTGTGTATACATACATACATACATATATATATATGTGAAAAGAAATTGCGTTGTATTATTTCTGGACAGCTACCACTATTTTAAATTGGAGTAGTACCAAATTAAGGTTTCGTCTTTTTATGCTCACCTGGAAGCAGTGGGTCTAGGTTTTTATACAGGTGGACTCAAGATTAGAGAGAAGAAAGGAAGCTGAAATGGAAGTGGGCAACATCTTCCCCTCCCCCCAAAGGTTAATAAAAAGAAGTAATAAGCTTCATAAAGTATTAGAGTTAAGATCACTAACACTAGGCATAACAGCTTTTTATCCAGAATTTACAGCCGACATTTTAATTTAAGCAGATTGCCGTGGGGGATGGAATCTCGGTGCTCTTTTAAAGTATAATTTTTATGCTAAATAATGGGAACAAAATTATCTTAGCAAAAAAAAATGCACCACTTTCTCTTGTACCTCCTTTCCTCTCCCTCCACCTTTCCATCTTCCCTTCTCTCTTTTACCTCATCCACACACATTTTGGCATCTGAATATCAAAGTTACTGAATCTCTTTTTTATGATACTAATTTTTGGCAAGTGCAAGACCCTTTTATTTTCTGTCACATCCATTTATTTGAAGGGTTTTTTTTTTTGAGTCTCTTGGCAAAATTATTAATTTTTTTTTTAAAGAATGTTTGATTTATTTTAGAGATGGCTGTTTAGGTCAACTTTCAAAATGAAATTTAAACAGGGGAGAAGAAGAGCCCTTCAACAACTCTAGCACTTCTTAGAATCAAAATAAGAATTAAACTACCAGCCATAACCAATCTCTAAAGCAGGAGGTAGATGGGAGGTGAAATAGTAGAGATTAAATTACATTGGAATTCGTGTGTGTGTGTGTGTGTGTGTGTGTGTGTGTGTGTGTGTGTTATGAGTAATCTATTAGCTTGCTTCCTGGTAGGAACCTGAACATATTTTTAAAAGGCTAAAGGAAATGACTTTTCAAAGGGGAACAAGTCAAATGAAGGACTTTGTGTCAGGAGACACCCATGACAGGTAAGTCAGAGTCTTTAAAAGTTCTGACAAAGCTCTAACAGCCCACCCAGCATTAACTGGTAGCAAAAGACAGGCAGTACGATTGAATTCAACAAACACTTCTAAGTGTCGACAAAGTAGAAGGCATTTTGCTAGGGGCTGTGGATACAAAGAGAAAATATTTCCTGCCCTCAAAAAATTTACATTCTGTCATCAATGGAAACCACTAACCACCTACTAAACACACCTTTCAGAGGCCTTTGTGTTTTAATTACACAGATAGCTTGCACTAAAGCAGTTTGGGGGTGTTTTCTTTTGGGGGGTTAGAAATAGGGTTAAATAGGTGTGTATGTTCTGAATTACTTATATGCTTGCAGAAGTATAGACCCAATTCATGAGTTACTATGCAACTAACATCAATATTTGTCCATAATTATCTGGCATTCCTCTCCTAACCTTTAGGCGGGGATATTCGTGTAAGGTGATTGTCCACTATGCTTTTAGTAGAGGGATAAAGGTGTCAGCATATACTGAAAAGAGTTTGTCCTATATTGAGCAGGCTACCAGATGATTAAGAAGCCTGGAGGCTTACTTTGGCCTGCTATAACAGCCCATGATAGAAGAAAGAATTTTCTTCATTGCTCTCCTAACCACATATAAAGATCCAGATGACACAAGTTGCCATTGTAAAGGTTTTATTGTCATCATGAAAAGCTATAGATACAAAGGTAACATCTACTGGTCTATTGGTTTCTATTGTGAAGCAAAATAGTTTTTCAAAAGAAAATATCACTCTGCATGTTAAGAAGCCACAAGGTCTCACAAGCTCACTTCATGGGGTCTTAGAAAACACAGCCCAGAGCACATAGACAGACTAAAGTACAGGTAAGCAAACATACAGTGTCTCTGAAATGTTCTCTTTTTATACTTGGGGTGTGAAACAGAAACATCTTGTATGTGGTACCTAATTATATTAGGGCAAATATTTCCCATGACGTGGTGCTAAGTATTTTGTTTCTCAGGGTTATCTTTTGGTATGATCATGTATAATTATTGAAAGGTAATCTCTATAAAAATATTATCTGTATAAATTTCAAAATATAGTAGAAGATGAAAAATGGATACTACTGAGCTGAAGAGGAGGGGGTAAACAGGAGGCAGGTAGCTAGTGTTCACACCTTCACCTCTGTTGTTAATGTATGCAGTGGCTCATCAGAGGTATCTCATGTTAATTTATTCAAGCACACCTGTACAGGGCTGAGAGTCAGGTAATCAGACAAGCAAAAAAGTATAGTCTCTGCTTTTTAGCTACAGCTACCCAGAGGCCTACAGAGGAACAAATTTAGTTCTGGAGAGATCAGCAGGTTTTAATAAACCAAATACAGATGTCTTGCTCCATACAAATCAAGAAGTTTACATGTTTAAATCTGGTCTGATTCAACTAGCAATCAAAAGCCAGGCTCATGCTTGGCACCCACACTTGCCTGATATTTATTTATCAGTCACCCTGAGCAAATATTATTTGGTCTAAGAGAGGGTAAATCATCTTTCTCACACCTTGAAGAATACCTGCTTACTTTTCTGAGATAATGTAAGATGAACCTTCCAGCAATTAATTACTATCCCTCAAGAAAAGCCAAGATTGTACACTTCTCCACTTTTCAAAACCCACCCAGGCTGGGAAATGGAGAACAGAGAAACATTTCTTCCTATGCAGATCAAACTGGTTCCTCCACAAATGAATCCTCATTTTACTGCTGAAAATTTTAAGTGGTCCATCCCTTATAAAATAGATTTAAATAAATTATCTAATGATAGAGACTTGTAGAAAAGAGGATGGGAGTCTATTTTTTTCCCCACCAAAAAATGAATGTAATTCACGAATGTGGTATTTTCAGTACAGATGATTCACTACCACTCAGTTATCATTTCATGGGGAGCTAAAACAAAGCCGGATGATAAGAACTCAGCTTTATTATGCCCTCTTCAAGGAAATTTTCCGAGATTGTAAGATCAACCCATTTGTCCCTAATTTTTTGCTGTCCCAAGTGGTCAGTTTTCTGTACCTATATTTCAAGGTGCAGTATTGAATCTGATCAACTTTGGATTGACATCTAATAAAGACCTCAATAGGTGACAGAGTCAATTCTGTTCCCAAGCAGCAGAACAGCATGTGAGTAATGGAGATGATAGGAGCAGAGAATCTGGGTCTTTCCTACTCAATTTTTCTATGTAAAAGATTTAGGGTTATCATAATGGATTGTAGACTAATTACCATTTTCATCTGGTTGTATCTGTGTAAAACTTTTATATTTACATATATTTTTTATTTTATGACAAAGCACAAAAATTACCTTGCGGCTTGGGTGATACAAGTATTATTTTCCCCACTTTATAGAAGAGGAGACTTCAGTTCAAAGATGATAAGTAACTTGTTTAAGGTCACATTGCTCATATTTGTCAGTGCCCAGACTTGAACTTATCTTCCGATCCAATGTTCAGACTTCTTTCTACTTTACCATACTGTCATTCTTATGTGACCTAGAGGCTTAGTAAGAGTTATTTTCTAACTGACAGAGGGGTATGAAGTCTTTGCTAAGTACCAAACTACATGTACATTATTTCCTCAAAGAGGAAAAATCTTTGTCTCAGTTTCTCCATGGCCATTTCTGTCTATAAATCAGGAATATTAATACCTATCATATGATTATCTCAGAAGAGTCCTAGGATGACCAATGGGTTACTTTCATAAGGTACTTTGGGATCCTCAGAAGACAAAGTTATGAACATGAAAAGCAGGAAAAGTGCTATTATGAGGATTTTTGTTAGTTCCACTTCAGGCATCCTCTAGTCTCTGTTGTTTTCTCTACTACAATCTCCAATTGAAATCTCCTCTAATGCTTTATTTGCACAAGGAAGACATTGTAGAGTCAAGGATGGAAGAATTGAGTCTCCAAGGAGTGAGAAGAAATGGATCTAAGGAGAGTAGGATTAAAGGGAGAGGAGGCTTTCTACTTGGAAAGGGTCATTGGCTTAGAGGAATGATAAGAAAACTTGTCTTTCTTGAACTCATAGGAAATTCTTGAAAGAAATCATAGCCCTAGTTCTCTGGGAGTTCCATGACTAATAAGTTAGAAGGGAAAGAAAAAGGAAAGTCTATGAGGTGAGAATTGTTGTCTTTAGGAGCCAGTCAAAAGTGAACCAAGGTCTATGTTGCAAGAGATCAAACTAACCATGTCCCTGAATTAGAAGCAGAAGGTGGCAACCTGGGAATTAAATAAGACAGCCCTATCAATAGTCATTTTTGTTGCTCAAGTTTCAAAGGTAATGGTCCCATGTGATGAATGGAAAGAGCTGATATGTTCCTCATTAGAATCCTTCCTCATGACTAGCTGTGTAGAACTACTGAGTCACTAAGCTTTATTTACATGGTTAGAAACACTAAAAATGAAAAATCAGTTTTCTAAGGAACCAAAATATTAGGTGCTCCCAAAGGGTCATGAGATAAATACAAGATAGTCTTGGTTTAAAAAAAAAAACCTGAACAAAATAAACCCTAATTATTTAGTCTTTGGTGCAAATAAAAAACATTTTTTTTGTACCCCAGTTTAGTCTTATTTTAAATAAGCTTTAAAAAAAACCCTTTTTATTGGTAATGATAAAACTACTATAAAAAGGTTAATTCTGGGAGATAGTTCATGAGTGACAAATTTTTTTAATTCCAGAGAAAAAATGGTTTCTCATTTTGTAGAAAATTACACCAACCTAAAATGTGCTAGTAGTATTAACTTAGAGGTAGCTAAGAGACTGATCTGACCTTTTATCTAACTGGTCAACCATCAGTATTTGATCTTTGAAATAAACGACTGCATTTGTTACCAACAAATATTTAAGATAAATAATATTGCAAAGAGGAACTTATTTGTAACATAAAAAGGAAAGCATGTTTGCATGTGATTTCATGTAATTCACCATCCTAATCTTTAGGTGCGTGGCCTTTTTATCCCAGTGTCATTTATTCTATTGGTAATGTCTTAACATATTTTTTCAGAAATCATGATAAAGATTCTTATAAATAAGGTTAAATTTTGACTAGTCTTCAAATACTTCACCTTCGTCAATTTTATGCAGGTTTTCAGAATGGCCTTTTTTGTTAATAAATGCCCAGTGACTTAGCTTCACTATTCCTAGTGTGACATCTCAAACAAACATTCACTATTGTAAAGCAATAAATAACATATAAATCACAAATCTAAGATACCATCGTGGACATGAAAAAGACTATCTCTTTCATATTCAAAGTTTATCAGTTTTATCTATGTATACTGGGAATATAAAAAGCAACAGAGAAGGGAAATCTGCATAAGAGACAACAACCAATTTTTGCAGAATGGGGTGTTGGTAGAAGGAGAAAAGTCTTTCAAAGACAAGGGCTTCTCTCCAAGCTCTATCCTGATAAAGAGTGGCTAATGGAAAAGCTTTTGCTTTTCACGAGTCTGATTTTATTCCATTAAAATAGGCACTATTTGACTTTTTAGAATCCACCATTATGGATGTTGGGGGAAAACCCTAATGGACAAAAAGGTCTACCTGTCAGATGATCTTTCATTTTGTATTGTACTCTGCAGAAAATCTCAAACCAACAAACTGACCTGGAAAAGCTTTAGGAAATGGGTGGCTATTTGACAGCCGGTTAACTGAGTCTCATTTCCTTCTGTATCTAATGCTTTCTTTTTTTTTTTTTATCACATTGTAATATTTTGTTTTTAAAAAATAGGAAAATTCACAACTGATGGACTAAATTTAATCTAATAACAAGAACTAACCACTATGACTATAGCAGGTATATTGCATTATGTAAACAATCTGTTCACCAGCTTATTTCCACAAGTGTGGTATAACTGTTTTACCCCACCATTGAACACCTTCACAAATTCCATTTATATTACATTTTCTTTAGGCATAGAAAAGAATATTGTATAAAAAGCCTGAGAGGTTTAGGACCAGCTGCTTCTGTTTAAACCCAACTGTTTCACTATTGAAGCAACATAGCTATAGTGTGATGTCATCTGAAGGCTGGGCATAATAGAGTCTAACTGATCCCAAAACTGCATAGGGGTTTCCCCTCCCTTCTGTGCATGACTCTTATTGCAGTTAATTAACTGTGCATGACAGATTCATAGATTCTTAAAGATCATAGAGTCCAACTCCTGATTCCACAGATGAGGAAACTTCAGCTCATCAAGTTAAGCTATTTATCTAAAACCATACAGCTAGGTTAGTAGCAGAGGCTGGGCTAGATTGCACATCTGCTGGCTCCTATTCTAGTATTTACCCCAGTACATGAAAAAAATTAATATTATTTTTAAAAGAATACCCCTCCCCCCAAATCCCTAGTCTAAAGATTTCTTCTGTCCCCATTTTCAGGTATTTTTACTAATTAAAAAAAATTCAAGGACATAATGAATACCCATTTAAGGAATCATAACATTTCTGGTTATACCTACGCAGATGCAGGGTGTCCCGATGTCCTGGACCTACGGTTCTTTCCATCCGTAAATTTCTGTTTCTATATTGGATAGATATGTGTGTATGAAGATAATATATTTATTTAATTAAAAAGCCACAGGGAAAAGCAATTATATAAAAAACAGAAGCTGTGGCTTCCAAGTGAAGTCATATGGGAAGGGAAGGGTGTTGTGTACATGTGTAATTATACACACCTGGATGCATGGAAACACACATATACACAAAGCACACAAAATAATGGCGTGCATCACTGGGCAAAATGGCATATGGTTCTGCATGCTAATACACAACAAACACCAACTGCGACAATCCTTCATTATCATGGTTGCATGGTTGTCATTTGATCACCGCGGGCAATCTCTATAATGCTTCAAAAACACCTTAAGCTGGATTTTCTTACGTTAAGTCCAACATTACTGAACCACACAGCAGCAGCAGTCAATGGAGATTTACTGACCTGTCTCTGCTTCGCCGTGAGGGGAAGGCAGCGTTACAGCCGGCCACTGTGCAGACATGCATCTCTTTTAAGTGAACGTTCCTGTAGTGTAGCTTCACACTGTAGGAGCTTTTGAAACTCTTCTTGCACACATAACATATCTTGGGGTCTGGGCTAGAACACAAGTCACCTTCTGGGGAGAACTTTTGGGGGCTGCCATAGTTCAAAGAGGATGTAAAACTGTCATGAAGGGCAGCCATACTAGCACTGCCTCCGTTATATAGTCCATATTGGCTCATGTAAAACATGTCATACGTGGGATCTGTAAACTCTTCCTTCACCTTAATGACATCTTGGTGAGAGGGCTCATTGTGATTTTCATCAGGTCTTTCGTTATTCATCATGGCTTTTTCATTCCCTTCACTGTGCATGCGGTCATCAGCCTCCATAGATTCCTCGCACAACTTTGGCTCAGAAGACTCAGACTCATTTTCATAGTCCCTCTCATGTTCTTGGTCTTCTGAAGTCATACTGTCTGCCCTTCTTATTTCTGTCCTGGAGAGACACTGGCTCCGACTATGCTTGGAAAAATCTTTCACAGACAACCCCGGACTCATCTCGTCATGGGAATGGCAGTGATTGTCATGGCTCATGTCATTGACCACAGCTCCGCTGTCATTGGGCTCATCATCTTCATCATCAAACTCATCAGCAGTATCAATAATTTCCTTTTCAATCTTAACAGGCATGCTTGACTTTCGAGGTTTCTTCTTGGGGGCCAAGTCAGCACTGGGCTCATGAGTGGCCATCACCATCACTGAGACCGCTGGCTCAGAGGGAGGTGGAGGGTGCTGCTCCACAGCACTGCTAGCTGGTATGATGGGGCTGGTGGGAAGTGAGGTTGGAGGGCTCACCATTTCTCCAGGAGTGAGCAAGCTTCTATAAAATGGAGGAACAGGCTGGACAGTCTTTAACCCAGAAAATACCAGTTGACTAGGGAGAGGAGTCTGTAAGACAGGGTCAAGTGGGGGAGTGGTAAAACCCATTGGAGGTCGGCCAGGGCTTGTGAGAGTGAGATTTGATTTAGTACTTGCTATGACGGGTGTAGCAGCTCCTGATGTAGCCCGGATTAAATCTTTGTCTCGGTTATTCCTTAGCATAGGCATGTGAAGCCTAGGGTTGGGGTTTGCACTGTGGCGATTGCGACTTCGCAGGGAGCTGAAGACCATATTGCAGCCTTCGATAGTACATCGGTGTTTGATCTTCAGGTGAACTGCATTATAATGAATTTTGAGAGTACCTTTATCATAGAAAGTTTTTCCACATGCATTACAAAACACTCTCCCTTTCCTAGAGGCTGAGCCCATCCTTCTCATTCGGTGAATTCGAAAGGAACTTTTTGTGTGCTCTGGTTTGACTAACTCGCTGATTGGGGCAGAAGTCTGAATGGGGGATACACAGGATGGCTCTGTTTTGGGCTCTACGTTGGTGATACTAGTCAGAGCATTTCTGTTGGGTGTTTGCTCATTCTTATAAGGGGTGGGAGAAACTTCTGACTCACTGCTTTCATTATATTCATTCTGGGTTGAAAGGCTAGGCTCCCGAAGCCTCAGTCCTGGCTGCTCCAGCAACAACCCATTTGGGGGTAACCCAAGTAGTGGGGCAGAGACTGGATTTATGTACTGGAATGGAAGTAAGAATGCAAGGCTGTTGGGGATGTTTTCGAAATGATGAATGCTGGAAGGATTGCTGTTTTCCAGGTGAGCAAGGAGACTTGGACTCCTGGTGCGATTATTGCTTTCAATAAAAGTCCTTATATCTGAATCTGTCTTTGAAGATGGTACAGCAACGGCCTGCCCTTCTTTCTCTTGAATTGCCATCAGCTCTACAATGGATTTGGTTTCTCCAAACCGCAGAAACTGCTGAAGGGTAATAATCTCTTCTTCTCGCGACATGATGGCCCAGCGGTCTAGCACCTTGCCGGCAGCATCCTAGAGGCCACATCAAAGAAACAACAAAGACAAACACAAAAACTTATTGATTCTGCATAATTATTAAATTCAATTGAAGGTGCTCTGCTGTCTGCTCATGGAACAACGCGTGCAGAAAACACCATGCAAGCACTGTTAATTGAAGTCGACCCACAAAGCAAACTTTTCTGCCATGCAAATGTAGTCATTAGAGTCACAGTTAGAGAAACAGATTGAGTTTAATAATGTCAAGGCAAACAAAATTTAGGCCACCGGGGCTCTGTGATCTAAAATGCCTTCAATACTGCTATTTTAACAACAGTGATCTATGTACTATGCAACTATTTAGCATACATTAGTATAAGACGTGAACTCTTGCTGCGCAACCTATGGTAAATGCAGAAAATGGTACCTTAATCCTTATTAAAGGGTGATACCCTAGGAAGGAATTAAGTTCATTCTATGGAATCTATTCTTTAAATGTGAGCAGACATTATAGGGGATTCAGTGATAAAAAATTCTGTAAGTAAATCCACAGAATTTTGAACTAAAAGAATGACTAAAATGCCACCAAAAAATCCCCACCCACTAATGTAAATTGTGTGTGTGTGTGTTGGGGGTAGAATTTTAGTTTCACGTAATAAAAGGCAGCAGAAAAGGCAGTCTGTAAAAATGAAAAAAAATTAAAAAGCTGAGAAAGGTAGCTGTACTCTGTTAGAAAAAAATTGATTAAAATCTTATGATTTAGATACATAAATATTTGACTTTAAAAATATTTTCCTATTAATGACAGTTGTAGATACTTTAAAAGTAAACATGCGCTAGATTTTAGGAAGCACAAATGTGTAAAAATGTTGACTCTTAACATCCACTTTGGATAGCAAAGGGAAAGTCCACTGAGAATACACATCAGTAATCACCAGACTATCTGTTGTTAAATATACATTAAAAAGCATTTCACACTTTCATTTTGGCTGGTAACTATGAGATTTGCCTGGAGGTAGGACTTAAAAATTCTGCAGTGTAATGTCAGGCAATCCATTTCAGGGCATATTGATAGAAATCCAGTCAAACACATGAATGACTCCATTGTTTTCCAGGGCGCTATTTCTTCTCACCAGTGCAAGACACTTTCATCAACCTTGACCATTAGCTTAAAATGCCAGTTTTCTGTCCTACATTCCTCTGTCTCTGTGCTTTCAAATCATTTACTTCTTGCCTATGGAATTAACTCCTTTCGCACTTTAATTAAAGTCCTTCCCCTTCTTTCAAGGCCCAACCAAGGTTTCAGGTGCTCTCTGTTAACCCTGCCACCCCATAATTCCTGATGAACATAATCCATCTCCTGTTCACTGTATCTCTTAATCCTTCTCACTCTCCTGCTTTATCATAGTTATTTAAGCAAATGTAAACTTCTTGAAGGCAGGGTTTGTGCCATAGAACCATAACTTGAGAACTGAATGGAATTTTAGTTCATCTAGTTCTACTTGCTTATATACAAATAAGGAAATTGAGACCCATTGTTCAAGGCCACATAGGAAGTAAAAAGCAGCAGGGTTGGCCTCTGAATCTCTGATTGTGAATTCAGAGTTCTTTCTGGTGTCCTCCCCAAGCTGCCTCTCTTCTGTCTTTATACCTCCAATGTCTAGCATGGAGCCTTTTACAAAGTAGGTGTATAAAATGGTCTTCTTGAGTTCTGGATGCCAGGCTCTCTTTGGACAGTGGCTACATGGTTTATACTACAAAAATAATCCTAACAATTTACTACTGTGTGGTTGTTTCAGTTTTACAAGTTTTCCTCATCAAAACCCTATGAATTGGAGAGTACAAGTATGATTATCCCTACCCCATTTTTACAGAAAAATAAATTGAAATACAGTGAAACAGTCATGGGATTTGGAATTTAAATTCTATCTCGTTAGTTATGTGGTTGTGAGAAAGTGACTTCCTTGTGGGCTTCATTTTCTTTTTATGAAATGAGAAAGTTTGGATGAACTCATCTTCAAGGTCTTTTCTAGCTCTGACATTCCATGATTCTAAAAGTAGTGGAGATCTTGGTGAGACAAGGGTAAGACATCATTGGCTTAAAGATTTAGTCTAAGCATGTACATTTGCAGAATATCCATATCCATCTAAATAAAAAATAGATTTCTCTATTATCTACGAGTGAAAAAGAAGATGCCTATGTGCCTGAGCTTTCCAATCTCCCTATTGTATCAGTCTATGAATCACTTAATAGCATGAAAATGATTTGCATGACATGGTCTAGACTTCCAGAATAAATCATTTCATATTCTAATATAATCTCAATGGAAAGTCAGAATGGTATAGTAAGTAAACTTGGAGTCTGGAAGATCTAGATGTGAATTCTGCCTCTCAGTACTTAAAAACTGCACAATACTAGGCACATTATTAATGCCTTTGACCTTCATTTCCTCATTTGTAAAACAGGGATAATTTCTAGCGCCTACCATGAGCATCAAAAGAAATCATGAATGCAAAGTGCTTTGCCAACC
Source organism: Bettongia penicillata ogilbyi (assembly GCA_023548195.1). Classification (NCBI taxonomy): domain Eukaryota; kingdom Metazoa; phylum Chordata; class Mammalia; order Diprotodontia; family Potoroidae; genus Bettongia; species Bettongia penicillata. Next base: position 309,361 of record JAJHZJ010000226.1, read on the forward strand.
TTAAAGTGCTATACAAATGTAAACGCTTTGGTTAATATTTACCACGTCATGTTATCACTACTTCTATCTAGTTCAATCGAAGCGATGTTGAAAAGGAAAATTCTAAAAAGAACTGTTAAATTCTATTCATTTGGGGTGGATGTTTTTTTCTTAGCTTTAAGGCTTGAAATGTTCTTTTTATAAAAAAAATATTTAATCCATTATCCATTTGGTAGACTCTAGCCCTTTTAATTAAATAACAAGTGTGGGAATATCTCTGAGTACAAGAGTACCAGATTAGAAGTTCACAAAACATTCTTTATTCTCATGTAATCTTATTGATTTTTATTTCTGACAATTTCTCATAGCATTTTTCCTCCCACAAACCATCAGTCACAGTCCACCATCTACATTTTTCACGACAAAATTTTTCAATCTATATTTTCTTTCTCTTCTCTCTAAACAATCCAAATATCAAGACTGTGGAAATGAACACATCAGAAAAACTGCAGCCCAACATACAGTGGTGGCTTAACTTTAAGAGTAGTTCCTAATGGATTTTATAATTGGTGAGATTCTCTTAAATATGCAAATCCCATTGGGTTATATGCAAGATATCTAAAATTTCCTTCTAGTTCCACATGATATATAATCATTAATATTTATTGTTCCCAAGTCTAACCTTCCCACTTCCTTTTCATTTGCTACTAACAGCAGAAACGTGAAAATATATACTTCAGTGTACCTCTTCTCTCTAAATAGTAAGGTACCTCTAAATACACACACATATATCTATAATTTGTCTTTCTGTTTTTATCTCTGAGTGTGAATGTCTACAAAGAACAGTAACAGCTAACCCTCTTTGGCTTGCCTTTCTCCTGGTTTTTTCTTGACCTATAGGTTAGTAGGAGATGTGTCTGGATGTGACCCAGAAGTTAGAATACGTATCATCTCACTTCTGGGTCACATCAAAAACAAGTGATGGGCTCAGAATGATTATTTCAGATGACACGAACGGGGCATTCCATCAACTTAATATATTAGAGTGGGATACAAACACAAAGTTCACAATAACATTTATGAGTCAGGCCCAGTTGTATGTGATGCGTCTGGTGGGGAACCTGGGGGAGGTCTTCTATGAAAGGAAAGGAAGGTAGAGTTTTTATTACTTGAGGGACTTAATATGAGCATACATACGATATTTTTGAAGAGTTATAATTAATTCTAAAACCTTTCAATCTTTTCCACATTCTCCTACTCATTACCTATTTTAGTGATTGGGATAAGTCTATGCATATGAAGCAGACCTTTCAACTCTGGAACTTTCATTCTTACACTTTTGGGGGCGGGGGGAATCTGTGAAAAGCTTAACATCTGTATCTTCTCCATTGCTCTGAGTCAATTTCTTTTCTTTTTTTGCTAGACTATTTTTCTCTCTCTAATTTACTACTTGGTACAGCTAGGAAAGTATACATATGCATGTGTGCTATACTAGTAAAAGATTTTATATATATATATGTGTGTGTGTGCGTGTATACACACACACATATATATATGGAAATGAATAAAAAAAGGTTAAAACAAAAAAAGCAATGGCAGATTCTGGGAAATACTCAGGGAATGTTTTCGAGCACTGTTTTGATAAATTCTGAGAAACACTTGAAATTATGTGGGAAAACAACTTGGCAGGCATATTTATTTGAGAAAATTTACATTAACCATGTATCTCTTGCAGGAAAACTGACTTATGGAGGTGAAACATCACAAATACAACATATATTCAAGGAGTTTTGTTGAGGAAGTAAACAAATTTATACCATTCCCTGTTCTCATGAAACTGTTTTATGCAATTCTGTCTTTTGCAACATTTCAGGGTAATGTTTCTAGGAGGCCAGCTGAAACAACTACAGTATCTGTAAGCAGGCTGAAATGTATTCATTCATACTATGATTATAACAAATGGTTTAAATTAAAGCTCTACACACACACACACACACACACACACACACACACACACAAATAAATAAAAATCAACATTTGTTTTTGGTAATGAAATCCCTACCTAATTTCCAAGATTCAGGCACTTACATATTTTTCAGAATTTCTCAAGAACATCAATTCACTTCTCAATAAAATGTTGAACTGCCACATACTCATTCTTAACCTGTCTGAGACAGTAGTATTCTCAGGGGGGGGAAGTATTCTCTGGGTGTTGCACGAAGGGGAGATATACCACCCCACAAACAAAGCAAGTGCATAGATTTTACTGGTTAACATTTAGCCACACAAACATCTTCCTGGAGGACATCCTCTATAAATGCTTTTCCCATCGACCCAAAGCTAGCTTTGTTAAGGAAAGTGCTTGCAAACATCAGAGAGAGGTAGACACTAGCTTGCTGTGATTATACAGCAGCTGATGCTAAATTCAATATGTCCAGCCTACAAAGAGCTGTGATTTAAAAGACTTTCTACCCCTACCCTCTTTTCCCAAAGAGAAATAAATGCTAACGGGGTCTATACTGCTCAGTGTAATGTTGGAGTATTCAGACGGATCCTGCATTAAATAATTTTCTGCCTAGAAATAGAAACCTTCTGCATTTTGCATAGCTGACATGGTACCATTAAAAAATAGATTTAAGAAAGCCTTCTGTTTGTTTTCACCTAAGAACCATCATTCAAAAAAGGTTCCTTGTTGCAAATACACAGAGCCTTATACCAGAGAGTGGGAACACTTTTCTCTTTCTTGGCTCCTTTCTACTGTACATTAACCCCATTATAAATCACTGTTATTATAGCATTCAAAATGCTTGACCTTGAAGAACGGTGGTATAATGAGGTGAAGCACATCATAATTACTTGTGAAAAAATGTACAAAGTCAAGGAATGTCTCTCCTTGGATGAGATAAAAAGTTTTGGAGACTACAACATGTGAAAATGGTTGACAGAAGAAGCTATCACTTAATGATGACAGAAGACTTTCCAGGTGCCCCAAAAGTTTAGATTTCTTTTGCTTTCATATTAAAGACAACTTTTCCTTTTCACTGTCTATATTTGAAAATGTTTTCTCAGTGAAAAATCTTTCTTAAAGTATATATATATATATATACATATATATGTATTCTGTACATATGCATGCATGTATGCATATATACAGACACACAGAGAGCCAATGATAAATTAAATATAGGTTCTAAAAAATGTACACTACTCTCCATCCCCATCCCCCACGCCCTCAAACACCCCACCTCTCCTCTGACTAAGACAACATTATTGGAATGCCAGGGCACTAGCTTTAAATGCTTCTTGTGATTTTTAAAACATATTGTTTGACTTTTGATAAAATATTCACTTTGTTATAGAATGCTCTTGATTATGGACCTGATAAGAATATATAATTCATAAAGCACTATCACTTTTTTCCCTCAGTAACAGTCTGTACAGCATTTTTATTTTAAAAATTGTGATTATGATAGATCACTGTGGGGTTACAACATATTTAATCACAGAGGCTCCAGCTAAGCTCTATTAAAGGCCTGTCAGGATTTCCTCTCTATAGCCAGGATTTTTTTTAGCTGGTATAGATTAAAAACGACCATACAAGTTTTCTCCATGGACATGAGCTAGGAAATAAATAAATATGAGGTTATCAGTTTAAAAAAAGAAGAAATGTCTCTATATAAAGAAAATTAATTTTTTTTTGTTTCATTCTCTTTGTCAAATTATAACCAAAGTGTTAGAAAGGTTATCTTATTTAAGGAGCTTCAGTTTACTTTCCCCACCTAGGAAAGCCAGAGTGCTAGTCTATTCAGAAATTGATTTTCTGAGTGATCCTGGATAAGTTAATTCTGGTCTCGGCACCTCAATTTCCGCACCTATATAACGACTGGATTAAACCACACATGGCTTGGATTCCATCCATTTCTAAAACTGTATGATACCATCACTTTATATAAAGCAGACTGATGTGAATTGAGAAGAATCATGGCTGAAATCAAACAATTTTAATAATTTCAGTAAGTTGTTAATTTAAAAAACCCTAAAAATCTTTTTAGCTTTCTATCTGGGTATTGTGAAGCTGCAGCCTCATCAACCTGAGAAGGGCCAGAAAATTTGCTCCTGAGGCCATCTTAAATCTTATTAAAGACTTTCTATACATTTTCACTGATTTTCTTGATTATTAGATAAATTCCCTCTCCCAGATGATTCATACTTAAATGATAGTAGAATTATAAGATTAAGGATTCAGAAGGGGGAGCCTTCAGCTAATCCTAGTACTTCATTTTACAGATATCCTGGAAAGAGAATTAGAGATAGCATCATAGGACCTAGGTTTGAATTTTTTGGATGTCCTCATTTTTCTACCTCTGATCTTGGATAAGTCACCACTGGGCCTCAGTTTCCTCATCTGTAAAATATGAAGACTTGTTAAATTATGGCACACTAATATTACAAATTATAGCAATGTAATAAGAAAAAACAAGCATGATGAAAATAATTAAATCTGGGAAGAATTTTATGAACCAGAAAAACAGAATACCTGTTAATTACAACAAAAGAAGAAAAAAATTAATAGGGATGAACTGATAGATTGTCCTGATGAATACTTAGATGAAACGACTAAAAAATGAAATACATTTTAAAACACAGACATTTGCAAAAGAAGTCTAATTAGATATAGTGATGAGTAAAATTAAATAAATGAAATGAAATGGCTGGACTGAATCTCAAAAGTTTTTTCCAGATCAAAATCCTAACACAAGTTTCTGCTATTCATTTTGAAATTTAGACAGACTTACTACTGTCTGGGCATCCAGGTGGCACAGTGAATAAAGTACCAGGCTGAAAGTCAGGAAAACCTGAGTTTAAATGTGGCCTCAGATGCTTACTGCATGGCCCTGGGTAAGTCATCTAACCCCATTTGCCTCAGTTTCCTTATTTGTAAAATGAGCCAGAGAAGGATTTGCAAAACATTCCAGTATCTTTAACACAAAAGGATCTGAGATTAATGAACAACAGACACTTGCTATTTAGTTTATGTGAAAGCTATCCCTGAAAAACAGTCACCACTTAAACAGTGCCTGCAAAACTCAGGGGGGAGAAAGCTAAAAGAAGCTGAGAGACAGATCTGGAAATTTCAGAAGGTGTCAACCCTCTGTTTCTGGAGGGTAATGCTAATTCAACAGGAGAAAGTTACAGTCTTTTAGAAAACATTAAGACTCTACAATACACATATGTACATTCCACACCTATGTCAGCTAAATCTGCTAAAACAGTTGCTGAATCTTGACTTTTGTGGGTTCAATGTGCATGTAATTCTGTACAGCAGAAAATACAAAATAAAATGGAAGGGGAGGGATCCCAGTGGGTTCTTTCTTGAATGTTTTACCTGGTATCCCCCAAGTTCTAGTTTGTGATTGCTGCTGAGGCTGTATGCACAATTAAAGTAATCTGTGCTGAGTGTTTTAGTATTAGATTTTAAACTCCTAGTGACCAGAAGTCAAGGGAACTTTTATTCATTTTCCCATAACATTCAGTTAAGTAGAGGTGTATAATTTTAGAATGAAAGTGACTATGCATCCAAGACAAAGGCCCTGAAATAATCCCAACATCAAAGTCGCACCTTTAGTTCACAGAATCTTCTAGATTTTATCCATGTGACCAACATTCTTAATGCTAATATAGGGTTTCTAAGACTGATGTGAATGATTCTAACTCCCACAGTCCATTCTAACAATCTAAAAGTAGAAAGAAAATTTTAACATATTCATTTGGTTGGTGGGAAGCAAGGGGAAAAGAAATGAGGGAGGAAGAAACTCACCAGATAGCTAAAATGGTAATGATCGTTCATCAAACATATTCAGGAAGATACCTGAGTGAGTGATTGGACAGAAAGATATATTAGGAGATTCAGCTGTGTTCTACTCTGGGTACAAGAACAGCGGCAGAAGACAGAGATTAATTTCCTGCTTTAGCATTCATTAGGGAACTACACATTATTGCTTGTAATGCATACACAAAGGCTGTTGATGAATATCCTCTTTTGATTGCTAATATTCAATTTATCTCTGAGCATGCAGAGTGTCAACACACACGTACAATTACATATATACTACATAGACACACTTTTGCACATTCACACACAGGTTGTGTTTCTAAGTATATATTTATGCCTCTGTATAGATTCATGCACATCATTTGCTAGGCCTAAAAGTAAAGGAGAATTTAAGTTGGTAGGTAACCGAGAAAATTCAAGTAATTAGAAAGTACAAACATATAATAAATAATCAGTACATATTATTACAACAGAAACTAAAGAATGTAAAAGGAGATAGTACTGAACACAAGGTAATAATAACTGTGTCTGCATGCCTTAATACCCTCTTGTCCCAGCAGTCCTGACTTTCCAAGCAGCCCACTTCTCCACATTAACGGTAGTCATTTGGAGAGCAGCAAACGTGCCATTAGAAGCACTTTTACAAGTGTATATTCATCCACCAATTAGCTTAATGTGGCGGCTTTCTGCATATTTTCTATCCAGGCTTGCACAAATCTTATTAATATTTCCCCCTAGCGCTTTGACAGATTACCTTGTCATTACGCATCCTGGAGCCTTTTAAACAATATGGGTAAACTACTGTTTGCGAGGTTAATGACAATTATCCCCTAATTACTGCATAAGTCACTCAGTCCACTTTATCTCATAGGCAGGGTTCTGCTCTGCGTATCTGCCATGGTGTCACTGTAAATGAATCTTGTATAGCTATGTTTATCTGCCATTGCCTTGTAAATTACACTGACAGAAGAATGAACAGATTACTCCATGTCATCACTTAAATACTACTGAAATTTTAAAAAAAAGGAGATGCCTAAGGCTTGAATTTTAGTGAGATTACAATTACAATAAACATATTTAATGCTTATATTCAATTTCAGGACTGGCTGTACAGAATTAGGCAGTAGATTTGAGGGGCATAAAATGTAGGGGGAGGGTAGAAGAAAAATCCAAGAGAAGAGTGTTAGAGAAAAGGAAAAAAAAATAAAAAGCTCTGATAATAGGAATCCCATCATGACTTTCTGGCAGGCTTTTCTCTCATTATTGAGCATCCACAGTGTACAAGGTTTATCAGTTGTATTACTGCAACAAGGGTTATCTGTTGCATTCTTTTAAGAGATCAAGGTAGTATTTTCTAGAGCCTTTTACAGCCCATTCAGATTACATCAGGATGAATGTATCTCTCTCCTCAGCTACAATCTTTTTCTCCCTGTTGCTTGTAACCAACATAGACTTAACATGGAGAATCTATGTAACCGAGAACAGATAATATAATAAAAGGCCACAGGCTAAACTAGTTTAATAAATGCATTTTAAAACATGATTAAAAATGTTTAAAACCTTTCCAAAGTTGCACTCAAAATCATTTGATAATGCTTAAAAATGCATTAATGAAATTAGTTTTTAGCTCATTGCTTTATTGTGGTGCTTTCTTTTTTACATTGACAGGGATTTTTTTTTAAAGATATGTGAAAATCTAAGAAACAGAATGAATCTAGTTTCTAGAAACAATCTGGGGAAACTTGCTCTTAATTTGAATTCTGACATTTTGCAGATGGTCAAGTCAGTGAATATTTGGGGATTGGGGTTCTTAACCTAGGGTCTGTGGACTTGCTTGTTTAAATATATTTTGGTAGCTAAATTTTCTTTTAAAAAATAGTACCCTTTATAATCTTATATATTTTATTTTATGCATTTAAAACCATGATTCTGAGAAGGGGTCTATAGGTTTCACTGGACCTGCAAAGGGCTCCATGACACAAATATGTTAAGAATCACTGGTTTAAGGGGGCATAAAAGCCAATACCCAAGTTTCAGATAACTGCCATTTAATATGTACCTTAAAATATTTTGAAAAAAATTTTAAAAATTTTGAAAATTTTAAAACATGTTTCTGCTCTGATGCCACCAAATATGAGGAAAATGACTGGCATGCTCTGGCAAAGGGTCTGAACATAAGTAAGGGGATGACACCAATCTAACAGACCATTTTCAACTCAGTTAGTAGGGTGAGTGGAAAGCTTCATCAAATTGCCTTATGACTGCAACTGGTTAGTGCACTCTCTGAACAGTTTGCAAGAAAAAGATGTAGCAGAAAGGATGGGAAGTGGAAAGCCAACGTCCATGAGCATAGCAGAAGGGTCTAATTGATTCTGAGTAAGCACTACCTCAAGAGCCTTGGTCCCAATAGAACTGATCTCACTGTCTGTCCTGTCAGTCAATGAAATTTCAGTAGGAAAGTCACTGCAAAAAATACATAAAAGTCTCAGTGCCTTTCTAACCACATTCCACCTCCCCCTACTGAAAAAGAAAATGCACCTCATTAAGAAAGGTCATTACAGTAACTGTCAAGAGATTAAAAAATCATGGAAAGACTTCTACAAAAGTAAGTTCTGAACATTTCCTTGTAACCTCAAATTTGTTTTTTAGTTAATGGTATAGTGACTCTACTTAATGGACAAGTAGATAGCTAGATGGATAAAGACAGATAGATGAAGACTGAAAAGAAGCAATACTTTGGGGTACTAAGCCAAGTGTTTCAGGACTAAAAAATGAATACAATTCTGGCAGACCCCCTTTCAAAGATGTTCAGATTCAGTCTGATCGGATAAATGAGAAAGATGAGAAGAAACATGGACCCTTAGATGGCATCTCATTGGAAAAGTCAACCAATAAATAATTTCATTTGCACTTATTAAGAACCCATCTTGGTAGATTCTGGGGGTACAAATGAAGTTGTAATTCCTTTAGCAGAACTTGGACCTCATAAAAATTTCTAATATCTAGACACATTGAATTCTTTGAACATCCCATTTAGAAAGATTGATTTCATTCACACAAGCTTTAGGAAAGACCATTTAATTTTTGCTTCAAAAAACTTTTTCTCAAACTCACAGAAGTTTGGAGTTTTGGAAGGGAACTCTGTATCCATCTAGACCAGTCCATTCCCCGAAGGAATCCCCAGTATCACATGCTACACAATCGGTAATTCGTCCTATGCTTGAAGACTTCCAAATGAGGCCTTCTACTTCCTGAGGTAGCCCATTTCCACATTTGTATAGCTTGGGAAATTTTTCTAAGCCTAACAGTACTCCTTTATGACCTCAAACCAATACCTAAATCCCCTTCTATAAAATACTGCTGTGATCTCCAAAAGCATGCAGATCACAGACTCAAAGATAGAGGTCACAGTGGATAGATCAATGGGCTTGATAACAGGAAAAGTCATCTTTATGGGTTCAAATCTGGTCTCAGGCACTTATGAGTTACTCTGGTTGCCTCAGGTTCTTCATCTGCAAAGAAACATGGAGGAGGAAATGGCAAACTACCCCAAGAAAACCCCAAAATGGAGTGACAAAGAATCAGACACGACTGAATAATAAAGTACCTTAGAGATCATCTAGGATTAACTCTGCCTCCCTCATTCTAAAAATGGAGGAACTGATTGATGCCTGGAAATTTAAATGACTTGTCCAAAGTCACACAGGTAGTATAAGGCTCAACCTGTGTTTTACATGTATAACAAATCTCATTGATTTCTACTGAAGACTACATGAAAGTCAACATTATATTTTTACCATTGACAGAAAAAGGAGAATTATTCACCCGATATAAGAAAAGTACAAGAAGAGGCAATAGTATGGGGCCATGTGTTATTTGTTGACATGCCTATTTAGGATTGATGCACATCTTCAAATAATGTAGCCTTGCCTTCCAATTTTAAGGACTGTTTGCAGTTGGTGTAGTATATGACGCTAATAAGGACAAGGTTGTAATTACGTTCTCCATGAAATAGTCACGTTCATATAGAGAAAAATTATTTCTCATAGGTACAGATGACACCTCATCTTTCAGCCAGCTTCTAATCTCATATCTACTACTGTTTGTAAACAGGTAAAGAGAGACTGAAGGAAAGATGACGGAGAGATCACCTCCATCTCTACAATTAGAAACAATTAACATGTGGTCATCTTTACATAAGGAAAGCATATCCTTTGAAAGAGCTTGGCTTTCATAGGCCACATGTTTAAGGTTGGAGCCTGCAAACCATGAGGATCTACCAGGCATCACATCTGGATAAAAGAAATAATTGGCATGGGATAGTCAATATACATTTGCCTAAGGTCAAGTTTCACAATTATGAGTGTGACTGTTGACTTCATGCTTTGTGTAACTGATGGGTGTTATGAAGCTACCTTGCTGGTGTTCATGTTTGAAAAGTTACCTGAAAGTTATATTTGTATACTTGGGAACACAGAGAAAGTGTGCGTGTGTGTATAAACATTTAATAACACATATAAAAATCTGTTTTCTCCTGGAAATATTTTGTTATTACCTCATATAGGTAGCTGGATAATGTCCTAAAAGCCCTTATTTTATGAGGAAAGAGATGGTTCCCAATTTGTTTGCCTTCAGAATTTTCTGTAAACTGGGAGAGAAAGGGGGTATCTCATTCCATGAAACAGAAATAAAAAGGACAAAGGAGAGGGAAAATACATAGAAATCAAAGAACACAACAAAATGAATTGGGAACAGGTTAGGACACAAGAGCCTACTAAGGTGCTTATGTCAGGCAGTAAATGAAGAAGTATAAGTATAAAAGAATTAAAACTTTATCTGAATTATTTATCATAAAAGTAAAATATTTTTAAAACAGGAAATAATATCAAGAAATTTAGAATGCTAGTCAGAATTTTATGGTAAAAAATGAATCTATGTACATTTCCCCCAAAATATCTGGTACTCCAATGGATGGAAGTGAGAAGAATTAATACACATGTGAATGGGCTATCCAGGGATAGGGAGAAAAGAAACTTAAAATCGACAGTAATCAATGTAACACAGAATCCTGTTAAGAAAAGCAGTGTGATAGGGAGGAGCCACAATGGTAGAGTAGAAAGACAGACCTGCTCTAGCTCTCCCCCCATAGCCCATAAAATACCTGTAAAAAATGACTCTAAAGAAATTCTAGAGCAACAGAAGTCACAAAACAACAGAGTGAAAAAGATTTCTAGCCCAAGACAGCCTGGAAGGACAAAAGGAAAGGTCTATTACACTGGACTAGGAGTGGAGCATAGCTCAGCCTGGGCCATGCAGCAAAACAGGACTGGAGCAGGATTCAAAGTGTGGAATCATGGGTATTAGCTGCAGTCCCCATATTTCTCAACCCACAAACACCAAGGACAGCTTCAAAGGTCAATGAGAAAGCTCTTTCACCTGGGTGAGAGGGGAGCATGGTCTGGTGCCAAACTCAGCCCTAAGGCGGTGGCAGCCACTGAGACAGCAACATCCACTTTTGGAGCCCCCACCTAAAGACCTGGGGGAATTGAGCCGCTGATCTGGGTCTCAGTTCTGAGTGGTGGTCCTGGAGTGAGGAGGAATACTAGCATAGTGGAGCTGGTGGAGGTTCTGAAGAAGGAATCCTACACAGATCCTGGGCAAAAAAGAGTGCTTGTGGTTGCTTCTAGACCAGAGCGCAGGGTAGGAGAGGAGTAAACTTTTCTCCCTTGATTGTGCCACCTTGGAAGAACTGAGAACTTTCATGTCCCTGTAGTACACCCTCCACTTGATAAAGGATTGAAAAAGTAACTGGTTGGGAAAATGACCTCAAAAAAGGGAAAAAAATAAGACCATAGAAGGTTACTTTCTTGGTGAACAGGTATTTTCTTCCATCCTTTTGGATGAGGAATAACAAAGCATACCATCAGAGGTATAAATACATACACACACACACACACACACACACACACACACACGCACACACACACGGCACAGGATGAGCAGGATATGAAGGGAAAATACCTAAAAAAATAAAATTTACTGTTGAATGGAATGTACTAGGAGTAAGAGAAAGGGAGAGGCAGAATTTAGCAAATCATCTCACATAAAAGAGGGAAGAAAGAGTTTCTACAATGGAGGGGAGGAGGGGGGAGATGAAAGAAAATAATTGAGCCTTACTCTCATGGGATTTAACTTAAGGAGGGAATAACACACACTCAAGTGAATATGAAAATCTATTTTACCCTGCAGAAAGGCAAGGGGGATGGGGATGGGAGAGGGAAGATAATAGAAGGGACAACAAATTGGGGAAAGGAATAATCAGAAGCAAACACTGTTGTGGGAGAATAGGTCAAGGGAGAGAACGGAATAAATGAAGGGCAGGATAGGACAGAGGGGAATTTGTTAAGTCATTTACAACACAAATATTATGTAAATGCCTTGTTTCAGTTGTGTCTGATTCTCCATGACTTCACACGGGGTTTTCATGACAAAGGTAGCAGAGTGGTTTGCCATTTCCTTCTCTGGCTCACTTCACAGATGGGGATGTGAGAACAACATGCTTACGTGACTTTCTCAGGGTCACTGACAATTTGTTATTTATTTTTATTTTTTGGTGATTTCATTGATAAAGGGAACTCCTGACAAAGCAATTTACCAATGCATAATGCCATGTATTTGCAACCAGTAGTTTTAGAATTGTTGGGATGCTGAGCGGCTTTGAGCACAGAATAGCCTGGAGTCAGGAAGACCTGAGTTTAAATCTGGTCTCAGTATAGTTGCTATATAAGAATCAACAATTTTAATTCAATAAAATACGACAAAATTGCTAACACTACATAGTACATAACTTCATCTTCCTCTGATTATTCAGATGATATTTCCATATTTTGAAGTGATCTAGTCATCAGTTTAAACATCAGTTACCATAATATTTAAAATATGTAGAAGTTCTGGTTATTAGAAGGTCAGATAAGAGAGATTACTTTAGAGCATAGAGAGACAAGGTTTCCTTTCCCTGCTGGTCCTAATAAGGATGGAAAAAGAAGGGCAAGGTCTATATATTCATATGTGAAGGAAGAGTCTTCTTTCCGAGTGGGACTGTTGCTTCCTTATGCATCTCTCAGAAGAAGAGAATGTATCCATATAGCAATTCTTTTTAGTATAATTATTGATTCTCTTGGACTACTTGGTTCCACTCCTTCTTCTATCCCCAACAGTAGCAGCCAAAGTATAATAGTAGAAAAAGCAGTGGTGATCACTTCAGATGTTAAATAGCTCATCTAGTTCGTCAACCTCTGTCCAGGATCAAGAAAAGATAAAGACAGTAGTTCCGTTTTTGATGCAATGGAGAAAAGGGGGAGGGAGGGGAATTAAAACTCATTGTTTTCGGTGGAATAATTCTTGTATAAGATTAAATCTCCAGGAAATCAGGTCCCATGCCTACCTCACTTGCTTCCTAAAACATTTAGACTGTCATAAATAAATATTTATCATTTTAATGATGGAATACTAATGGGAACAGACACCAAGAATGTAAGCTTCTTGAAGGCAGGGACCAGAGGAAGGCTTCCAGTGTACTGAGTCATGTCCTTTACAAAGGATAATGAAAAGATAAGCACAAGAAGGTTTACAACGAGAAGTTGTGTTTGTGAAGTGAAGAAAGTATCCACGTACAAATAAGTACACAGATTCATGGAAGTGTTAATGTGAATAGCAATAGCCATGCCAAAATATGGCAAACACTCTACTTTTTACAGTCTTTTTTCTCTGAGAGTGTAAAGTCAAGGACAGCCAATCTTGAACCAATAGTGGCTGATAAAGCAGCTTTACTGCCGCCTTTCAACTTTCACTTTTTAATAACAAAGAATCAATATGGGGAGGTTTACAAACCTCTTGGTTTTGATTTTGTATTTAAAAAGTGTGAGGTGGAAAAAGTCTGAAGTGGTGTATTAAACTGGTTTGTCATTTGTCCCCCAGAACACATTTTATATCCTCTTTATTTATGGTAGCCTGCTAGAAACCTAAGATAAATTACGAAAAAGGAAAAAAAGAAATCAATTCAGCATTTTGTTTCCAAACCAATCCACCCAGTATATGTAGAAGTACATATTCTTCTTTTAAATGAGTACTCTACACTTCAGAGCAGAAATCTACTCTTAAATGCAAGTTTTAAAAGGTTTCTACACACATGCATTAACATGACATCTTTCTTCAAGGATCCATGATTCTCTCATTGTGGGTATACCCTCAACTGACAGATTACAAAACCTTCATTCCTTAGGAGACAGTATTTATGACTTGCTATATTCAAAGAGAAATCATCAATCAATGGTTAGCCTTCTGGTGATGAGCCCTTCCAAATTCGGGCAGACTATGGCCAATCTGCTATCAGATCTTTCCCACCTTCTAAAACTTGTGATCCACTGGTATTTCAAGAAGTCCGAAGTACCTTCATGCCTTCATGAAGTATTAAAGGTGCAGGTGCATTTTTGTTCCAGTTGGTTTGAACAGCCTAGATAAAATTTGCAACATTACTAATATCCAAAGTGGGGAACAAATGGTACTCTTGTATAGTTTTCTGTTGTGAAAACAGCTGGTTTTACAGAAGAGTCTGTGTTGTTTGAGGGGAGGCTAACAAAAAGCTGTTTCACTAGGTTTCACTTACTTCACCACAGGAGGCTGAGATTCACTAAGTCCGTTATTTGGGGGGAAAGAACAGTCCTCATCAGGGAGATACCATGTTTTTTAAATTAAAGCAACTTGAAGATCAAATGAGTGTACAGTGAAACAATGTGTAATGTCATTCTCTTGCCTCAGATTTAGAGTTGGAAAGGACCTTAGAAATAAAAACAGCTTCTTTTACCGATAAAGATAGAGAAAGCCCAAAGATGGAAAGTGACTTACCCAAGGTCTCACAATTAAATAAGTAGCAGAACTGAGATTTGAGTTTAATTTTCTGAACAATTAAGTACATCTAGTACAACAAATCTTACTCTTCTTTACAAAGGAAAAGTTCCTATATTTTTAAAAAAGAAAGTATATATGTCACAAATAGGGAGAAAAGCACAGGACACCAAAACAACTGCTGATGTACAGAGAGGTAATTTTTTTGGCAGTTTGAAATTACATCATGTTGCATTTTATAAACATCCTGGGAGTTTCCGGAGCTGGTTAAGTAACTTGGTAAGTAACTGTTGCTTAGGTCGCCAGCTGCTGAATTTGTTTTTTGTCTTTAGGGTAAGCTAATCACAGTTAAATTTTATTTGGAGAATTAAATGCTGTGGGCAAATTGAAACCTGGTGGTCTGTGCTCACCTGGAGCCAATGAAGAGGACCACACCTATTTCTAAAATTCACCGATCCAATAACATTATAACGTACTGCAGAAACGCTGCCACGAACAGCAGGAGGCTGGGAAGCAATAACACTGGGGCACCCACTCACATAGCAACAAAGAAAACAGCAGGCAAACAGTAGCGACTACCCCAAAACACCAGGCTTGCGTTAGCTTAGACCTTACCCTGGCAAGGGTAAAGACAACAAAAATGAAAATGACTCCTAAGTGGCTTAGTCGTGTGTGATTTACCAGGTTTCTGTTTCCAAGGGAAGAAAATGACCATAGCAAACACATATATTAATATATGATTGAGTATGCAGCTTTGACTATGGTACAGGCTGCAAACCTTTCTTCATGACATAGCTCACAGCTATGTTACTACCTTCCCTCTCCAGCCCTTTCCTTTTTGGCTAGGGCTGGTGCTCCTTTAAGTGTTGGGAGAGCCTCCTGGGTAGGCACTTCCTCTGACAATTCAAATGGGAGTACTTGTCTCTAACTTCGTTTTGGAGGCTTGGACAATGAGTGGTTAACTGACTGTCCCACAGTCACACGCTGTGAAATCTACTTTGTGAAATGGGTAGGATTTGAATTCAGGTCTTTTGTATTCCAAAAACAGTTCTTTATCTTCCTCCTACATACCTTTATGAAAGTTATTAAGTTAGGAAGCTGAAAGGAGGTATTCTTTGACAAAAAAGAAATGTGTCTCTAAATTAGTGTACTGTTGTGTAGGGCTCTGGAACTTGAATTCTAAGTAGGTTTTACACGCAGATCAGAATCTCAACTTCAAGATATAAAAGAAACTTTAGAAGCTGAAATGGCAAAAATACAACACAAAACGAAGTGAAAATGGAGGAAGGACCACTCAGCAAAATTAAAAGGCTTCTGCATTTGTTAATGTTTATGCAGAGTAGCAGGTAGAAAAATGCCACCCTGAGAAGGCTGCTTCTCAAGGTCTCGCCATCCCAAAAGCTGGGAGTACCAGAAGCATAAAAGTATTATCACATGTTTCAAATATATCTCCAAATCTAATGCTATAATATGACTGTCCTCAGACATGCCGTTGTTAATCATTTCAGTTGTGTTCAACTCTCGATGACCTCATCTGGGATTCTCTTGGCATAGATACTGGTGTGGTTTGCCATTTCCTTCTCCAGTTCATTTTACAGATGAGGAAACTGAGGCAAACAGGGTTAAGTGACTACCCGAGATCACACAGATAGTAAATGTATGAGGTTGGATTTTAATTCAGGTCTTCCTGACTTCAGGTCAGGTGTTCTATCCACTGTGTCACCCGGATGCTTAACACTAATTGGCCTGAGTGGCTAAAGCCACCAAAGCCAGCTCTAAAGATAGAAATGTCGAGGCACTCTTCCTCACAGGCTACCACAATGCAACAGGCATTGATGTTGGTTTCATGGTTTGGAAGTTCTCTGATCTTCTCTTGGTAACGGTTGCTATGAAAACATGCTGAGATAATTAATAATAAGAGACATTTTGTTGGTACCGTTCCAACTGGACTTTTTAAAGTATCATTTTGTTTATCCATTTTGAAATCTGAGAACTGGTTAAATAGATGGTATTGAGTTTTAAAATTATTATATTTATTATATATATAAATATTATAAAACTATTATAATGTAGATTCATTCCATTTACTGTCTATCTGTCATGGACTATATTTCAGGTAAGAAAGGCCTTAGTTTCAAGTGGAGATAGTACATGAGAATGGTAATGTAATCTGTTTACAGGCAAATATCTCAGAAATGAAACAACCTTGCCCAGTGTTTTGTAAATATTTCATTATTCAGTCTTGCTTTATCAGTTACCCACCCTCAAGTCCTTCCCAGGTGTTGGTGAGCTTAATTTGCTGTAAATAAACTTTTCAAATCCAGTGGTAAAGTGCCAATGACAGAAGACTAAGCAGCAGGATGTAACCAAGTCCCCTGAATCAGAGGTAAGGCTCCTTGTCAAGAATGCTGAACCTAGTGACATTCCCCTCACTGGGGATCCTGCGCTCCAGTGATCCAATGAGGCTACAACAGTGCAACAGGCCTTGATGTCAGTTACATGGTTTTACATACCTAACATGTCAGGGGCTCTCAACCTCCTTGGGAATTTATTCAGATGTAAGAGTTACTTGGTCCATAAAAATGTCTTCTACCTGCCACAAGCAGAACTGGAAGTCCTCTTGCTTATGTGACTATAGTGTACGACTGCTGGCATATATGTACATGGGGTATGTGTGTGCCTCTGGGTGTATGTATGTATGTGTGTGTGTGTGTATATCTATATATATATATATATATATCTATATATATATATAATATAATACATGTATATGTATATAAAATCAGAACTTTACAATTTCTATTTGCTATCTAAAAACCCATTTCATCTGGTTTCCTTTCATTCATATTTCTTGAGTTGTGCATTTAAGAGTTATAAGATTAATTGTGAGTTCATTCCCCGGAAACATATGCAATGGCCATTAATATTTAATGTGTCCATCAACAAAGGCATGAATTGTTTTTTCTACCTCTAACCTCCCGGTAATCCTGCAGTTCCCTCTAAACTCAACCAGTAATATTTTACTCACATTCTTTCCCATTTTTCTATAACACAAAAAACATCTCCATTCACCAGCCAAAGAAAAAATTCATTTAGAGCCCTCATGCTAGTATGAACATGATGTGCCAATGTAAATTAAATTCAGCTTTATGAGAATTAATAACCTGATTCATGCTAGAAAAATTCAGAAGCAATGTCACAAGACTTTTACTCAGATCACTCATGCTGGGATAGAGTGGGCACTAACATGCTGACTTTTACCCTCTCTTTTCTTTTCCTCACTTCTCTCCAGGTGTCACTTTCTCCTTTACTATTTCCCCCCATTCCTCTCAAGTCCAGGAATTGCTTGTTCTTCCAGAAACTGATATAAAATTTGTGCCAGATTTAAATCCTGTGCCCCCCTTTGCCAGGATAATCAGTTATTGGTAAGATGGAGAAAATTCCATATTAAAAAAAAAAAAAAAAGACCACCACTGGGAAGGAGAGATGGAGAATAGACTCACATACTAGAGTTTTCGCAACAGGAAAGAAAGGTAGATGAGAGAGTCAAAATATCCACTACAAGTTACATTACTCTCTCTTTCACAATGACATTTGGAGAAGTGGAGCAAAGGAAAAAATGTTATTGGCTTCTTTATTGCTTTTTTGCTGTTTTGGACTCCACCTTCCTTGTTCACAAATGTCCCCTCTCTCTTGTTCTACAGTTTTTAGCCTTGTTATTCTTGTCATTTCATGTTTGTTCTCAATTTGTTTTTTTTTTGTATCAAGAATTTACTTATTTTGATTTTTTGCAATTCTTCTCTTCTTTCATGTTTCTGATTTTTTTTTATATTCAACCTCCTTCATATCCATAGCTGAAACTATGTCCACTTCAGATCTGTCCCATCCCCACTTTTCTTTCTCTTGGCTCTGATATTGACTTTTTTCCCCATACTTGCCACTTTCATAAATCCAATTCAATTTTTTTCTTCTCACTTTCCTTCACTGTTCACTTTACCCTGGTGTAGACTTCATCCAAAGAGAGGCGGGTGCTACTAAATGTGTGTAGCCTAAGTAAACTTGCAAGTTGAGGGTATGTTTCTGTAATAGAAAACAACACTTAAGCTATGGCTCCCTTTTGTGGGGCTGAATCAAGTGGGCTTTCCCTGGAGAGAGAGATTCAGAGAGCATTCTGTAAAGGAGTGAAAAATGACTCGGTAGTGGATTTGTCCCTATTACTGGGATAGCATCCACTGATATCACTTGACTGAGCTATACAACTAGATGTTCTCAATGCCATTTCACTGCACTGACAAAATTAGAATTAAATCCCCATTTGTTGCAAATGAGAGTTACACATCAACAGTGACGGGAGATTATTTCCTAATTCCTCCTCTGAGTATAGAATTCATAACTCAACAAGACGAAGAGAAAGAATTTTTAAAAATGGGACATAATAGAGGCCAAGTATGGCTTACATCTTTTGCCTAAGACACCACAATAATTTTTAAATGTACTTTCCTCTAGCAAAATCTATTTTTTATCCACTCTCTAAAAACACATAAAAAAAGGATTCTGAAATTCTTTTGTCATTGAGGATGGTTTGTTGCTGTTTTTTTCAATAAAATATTTATATCTATATATGTATGTATGTGTATATATATATATATATACACATATATATATGGAGAGTGGGGAGACAGAGGTAGAGAGATATGTGCATATATATTTGGCATGAATTTATTGAGAAAAGATAATGAGATTACATTATTTTTCATATCTCAAAATTTTTTCCCATTCCTTATTACAAGGAAAGGCAAATCAATAACCTTCTAACCCTTCTCTCTCAAGTCTTCCATCAAAATCAGTAAGAACTGAGCCTGTATATGGACTGTTTAACTGGATCAAAACAGGTCAAGTGGTAATTGTTAAATCTAGTTACTTATAAAAATTTGGCTTTTTTCTATAATGAGCAGTATATACTTCACACATACACACATTCTAGGTAAGTTACTTATTGACTGAGTTGCCAGTTTTAACTATATATATATATATATATGTATATACACAAACATATATACGTATATGCATATATGTATACATATATGTGTATATACATGTATGTATATACACATATATAGTTATGACATATATATGTATATATGTGTATGTGTATATATGTATGTGTGTATATATATATATATATATAAATAAGTATATGTGTATACATATACATAGAGAAGCAACTCAGCTAATAGGTAGCTTATAGGTAATAGGTAAATCTTACCTTATCAGGACCAAAATTTGTTTTCAAATTCACTGGCAGCATCTGTGAAACTCTCTGAGAACAGAGAACCTGTGTGCAAAGGGCAAACCTCAGCATTTTAGGGAGTTAAAGTCTAAATATTAACCTCTATACGGTATTTTAAAGTATATATTCTTATAATAATGAAGTGGAACTGATTGTATTTGGAGTCAGAAGACAAGGGTGAAAATCCTCCCTGACTATTATTATTTCTGTGACCTTGGTGAAGTCCCTTAACTTCTATGGGTTTCCACTTCCCCATCGGTAAAATGAAAGAGTTGGTTTACTCTAAATGACCACTAAGGTCTTTTCATCTCCTCCCCCACTCACCCATGTGTTCCTTTATAATTTGTATATGGGGTGAAAGGAGGGAGAGAATAAGAATGGGAATGTGTATTATGACAAATAATGGATGGAAAGAGACTGGGCTGATGAACTGGAGAGGCTCAACTAAACTATGTCATCTGGGAAGCCTGGAATGATCTGGAAGGTCATAAAGTTGACACTGTCCATAGGGCTGCAGATGGTGACACATTGACTGCCCCTAGGGCATATGGCAAATTTGCAAAGTAAAGGAAGTTTGTATTTGTCTCCAGGCTCAATCTCTTCTGGAATTCCTTTCTTATCTTCTGCCTCCCTTCCCTAGGCTAAGAGATACCCACTCATTCATCCAGTTCAAAGTTTCCTATTTTAGGTCTCTCCCTTTAAAATTATTTCCCCTTTTTCTTTTGAAATCATTCCAAGAGGGCTGCTATCTTTTCTAGGTTTGATTTGATTTAGAGTATCCAGACTGAAGGGAGAATGAGGTACAACTCTGAGGGTGGAGGCACATTTTTAAGAAGGAATTTCTTATTTTTAAATAAATCAGTGTTGGAACATGTCCCCCACCCTGGGACAGACTCCTTGCCTCCTGACCCATCAGGACTGCTGCCAGGCATCATCTCTCTCTACCTTCCTTCATTCTCCCCTCCTACTTTGAACTTCAAAGTCACGCTGAATCTCAAATAATTCACCAAATACAGAGGGCCTCCTATATTAAAAAACAAAAACAAAAACACTCTGCTTTCCTCCATATACTGTAACCAAAAGCAGGGGTGGAGTGGGGTAGGGGGAAGTAGAAGGAATCATATTCATTCTAATACTCAAGTGAATCTGGAATTTCATCCATGTTTTTTCCACTGACAAAGATGGTGACCAACTCAAAATTATTCAAATTGTGAGACTCTTTTTTTATCCATGTCCTTTTGTAAATTTGTCTAAGAGGTCCACTCATCATTGTGGAGGCCCCTGCTTTGCTTTCCCTTAACATGGGAAGAATACCAATAGAGCACATGGTTTTATCCTTCATTCCTGCTACAAGGTTAGCCAATGTTTTTCAACCTCATTTTTCTCTGATGCCACCCTTTATGTGTTTATTGTGAGATTCAAATGTGTGTGTGTGTAAAATGCTCTTCAAATCTTAAAACATTATATAAATGGTAGCTGTTATTATTATTTTAGTATTACTTTGTAATTCTTTCTTTCATAATTTGTTATGTGTTGAAGCCCGCTTACAACCACCATGGGTTTCTCCATTGTCCTCTGAGAGATATTAAAATTTCTCTTAAAGTACTTTAGTATTTTCTGACTCATAGCTATGTAACACCATCAGTAGAACACTGGTATTTAAAAAATGGGGATTTCATTATAGGAAGACATTTGGGGTCATTAGAGGAGTTTGTTAGTTTTCCACTAGCAAGGGTAGCTTCCTTTCCTCCTCAGAGAGTTAATGTGATTTGCTCATGAAGGAGAGTGTTGGATTCAGGACTCAGACCCAAGTCTCCCAGATTCTAAAATCTATCATATTCTCTCCTGCACCTTAATACACTGCATTCACATTTAAGAGTTACAGTAAGAAGCTGAATAAGGGAGAACAAGATGGGGAAAACTAGACAATCTTTTAATACCTATTCAGTCAAATATTCACAGTGAGGTTGTGGGGTGTGTGTGTGTGTGTGTGTGTGTGTGTGTGTGTGTGTGTGTGTGTGTGTGTGTGTGACAGAGAGAGAGAGAGAGAGAGAGAGAGAGAAAGAGAGAGAGAGAGAAACTGAGAAAAAAAGCCTACTGTCATATTTAAACATAAGCACAAAAAATTCTAGAGTCAAATAGAAATGAAGTACATCTTGTAGATATTTTACAGTAACTTCTACTATTGCTTTCTTTTCTATATTGGTAAGAACATTCAAGAGTTTAATATAACTAATTCTTTGTTCATTTAATCATTCTTCAAATAGGATGCTCCAAAAATTTCCAGTGTATACCAATAAAAAAGAGTATCATTTGTAATTAAAAATATGTGCCTCATGGCAGAGTAAGAGAAATATTCAGGTAGAGTAATGTAATGGAAAGAGCTTTGGACTAGGAGTTAGAATAATTTAATCCTGCTACTACAAGTCTTACGCAAGTCACTTAAACTCATGGATAACCACACCTTCCCTCATGTATTTTCATAGGATTCCAGGACTTGGACCTGAAGGATCTTTATTGGTCATCTAATCTAATTCCCCAATCTTACAGATAGGGAAACAAAAATAACATTAACTGACTTATTTGTCACTGAGACATTAAGTGGTAGAGTCAGTATTCAATATAGAGTTGAGTTTTTAAAGTCTAATGAGACAGAGCAGTGTGTGAAATTCTTTAAAAGGCAAAAAGTGCTATGCAAATGTAATGGGTTGGTAACAGTAAATTATTACAGTAAACAGTTCATTTTGTTTCAGAAAGAACCATCTATCTTTTAAGAAAGATTTTCTAACAAGAATAAAGGGTACAGATTTCTAGAATCTCTTCCCAATTGTTCTACTCTCTGGGCAACACAGGGTAAAATACCTCAGTGCTTAGTGCTTCAATTTAAAATGGTCTAAATTTCTCTACTTAATTGCAATGATGTGAGGATGAAAGTTAAGATGTTCTGAGATCCATTGGCGAACCAATTAGGTGATATAGCAAGGACTTGCTTAAATGATAAATCTAAGCTATATGATATCCACTGGAGTGCTTTAGGCCTGGAGGATGCAGAAATATGGGAAAAGGTGCCCAGTACTCTGCCACAGAGTTAAGAGCTTCTTACTCTTAGCGTTCAGTGATATAAGTTGTTTCCGCTGGACTTCTAGAGGGTCATACATTTATTGCATGACTTAGGAAAGTAGCTTAGCTTCTTGGTTGCTTGAGTTTCCTGTCCTGAAATAAGATTATCATTCTCACATTATTATATGATTCTTTTCTAAAATAATAACACAACATGCCGGAGGAATTCAGAAGCAACCATATAAAAACAGGTCTCTCAATAGCAACAGTTTTTATAACCAACATTTTTTCTACTTTTCAACACAAACTGTCTTTACATAGCCAACCCTCAATGATTTTAAGGCTCCTCTCACTTTTAAAATCTTGTAAGACTATGAAAGTACTTACGTTGATAAAGAGGACTGGTAGTGCAGAGAACTGAAAATCCAAATTTACATTTGGTTTTGAAAGAGGTTTTTACAATGTATATTTGTTGACTTGTCAGTTCACAACATTTCAAAAATAAGTGCCAAGTGAATGTTTGTTGAATTCCACAGAACAGAACTGTGAAATCCTGATTCATAAAGAGCTGTAAAATTGTCTAATTTTCTCATAATTTTCATCATAATTCTTCCTTCCTCCTCCCTCTACAGCATAAGTGGACAGCACAAATTCTCAAACAGATGTACAACACCCATCGGAGCTTAGCTGCTTCTCTAAAAAGCAAGTTTACTGAAATCTAGGTTGCTGTGTTTTCTGGCTTGGGAGAGAAAACTCAATGTTGTTTTTTAAACTTCCTTTTTAGAGCAAGTGAAAGGCTATTTACACACCAATGGATATATGAGTGTACATGTTAAAGTATATGAGTGCATCCTGTCAACAAAGGCCTTTCTGTCTGTCACTTAATTAGGCCAACATGAACTTGCAAGAAATCTAAGTTGCTTATCCAGAATTCAAGTTTTTACTTCTAATTAATTGAGATTTGACTATATATATATATATATATATATATATATATATATATATATATATATGCAAAATGGTTGTCTAGCGAGGCTTTACAAATAGTTGAAAAAAGAAAAGGGAAAGGAGAAAGGGAAAGAAATACCCAGTTGAATGAAAAATTCCAGAGAATAACAAAGGAAGGGAAGGTTTTCTTAAATGAGCAAAGCAAAGAAATAAAAGAAAACAACAGAATGGGAAAGATAAAAGATCTCTTCAAGAAAATTAGAGACATCAAAGAAAGTTTCAGGCAAAAATGGAAAAGTTAAAAGATAAAAAATGGTAGCAATCTAACAGAAGCAGAAAGGATAAGGAAGAGGTGGGAAGAATACACAAAAGGACTAAACAAGAAATATCTTAACATCACTGATAACCTATAACCCTGATGGTATGGTTATTGATCTAGAGACAGATATCATGGAGAAGGCGGTCAAGTAGGCTGGAGGAAGCATTGCTAACAATAAGATTAGTGGAGTTGATGAAACTTTAGCTGAGCTATTTAAAACCCTAAAAGGTGATGCTGTTAAAATGCTGCCCTCTATATATCAGCAAATTTGAAAAACTCAACAGTGGCCACTGGAAAGGAAAAGATCAGTTTACATCCCAATACTAAAAAAAGGGCAACGTTCAAATTACTGAACAGCTATGGTCATTTCACATACCAGCAAGGTTATACTTAAGATTCTGCATGCTAGGCTTCAGAAATATGTCAACTGAGAATTAACAGAAGAGTAGGATGGTTTTCTCTCAAAAGGCAGAGGAAATAGAGACCAAATTGCCAACATTAGATAGATTATGGAGAAAGCAAGGTCGTGTCAGAAAGCAACCATCAACTTCTGCTTTGTTGACTACACTAAACCCTTTGAGTGTGCAGATCACAACAAAATGTGGCAAGTTCTCAAAGAGATGGGAGTACCAGATCATTTTATTTATCTCCTGAAGAACCTGTAAACAGGCCAAGAAGCAACAGTTAGAACCAAGCATGGAACAACTGTTGGAAAAGGAGTATGACAAGGTTGTATGTTGTCACCTTATTTATTTAACTTATATGCAGAGTACCTCATGTGAAATGTCAGGCTGGGTGACTCAAAAGCTGGAAATTAAGGTTGTGGGAAGAAACATCAATAATCTCAAATATAGAGATGATACCACTTTGATGGCAAAAAGTGAAGGATTAAGAGGAAAGTATAAAAGCTAATTTGAAGTTTAATATTAAAAACAGTAAGATCTTAGCAGCTGGTCCATCAGTTCCTGGCAAACAGAAGAAAAAGAAACAGAAGCAGTGTCAGATTTTATATTCGTGGGCTCAAAAAAGATCATTGCAGTCACTAACTGCAACCATGAAATTAAAAGATGTTTGCTCCTTTTAAGGAAAGTTATGATCAGTCAGGACAGCATGCTGAAAAGCAGAGACATCACCTTGCCAACAAAGGTTCGTATAGGCAAAACTATGTTTTTTCCAGTAGCAATATGTGGCTAGCAGAGTTGGAATCTAAGGAAAGCTGAGTGCTGCAGAACCGATGCTTTTGAATGGTGGTGCTGGAGAAGACATTTGAGATTCCTTCTGATAGCAATGCTTTAAGATTTCCAAATACTTGATCCTTATAATTATTTTTATCCCAATTTTTGAGACAAGGGAACTGAGGCACAGAGAGATTAAAGGATTTACTCAGGGTCACATAGCTAGTATCTAGGACAGGACTGGAATTTAGATCTCCCTGATTCCAAGTGCCAAGGACATATACTAGCTTTGGGGCCATGAGTAAATCACTTAAACTCTGAATTCCTGAATGAAGCGGTAGCAGGACATCCAAGTGGAAATGTGTGGTAAGCAGGTGGAAAGATGGGATTTAAGTTAAGGGAGAGGTCAGGATAGAAAGTTGGGTTTCATTTGTATACAGGTAATAACTTGAAGGCACATGAGTCGATAAGATCTCCAAGGAAGAAAGCATAGCAAGAAAAGAGGAATAAAGACAAAATCCTAGGGGGCAGGGACAAGGAATCAAAATAAAATGCCAGTTTAGAATCCAAAAGAGGTGAGAATACAAATAAGGAGATGGGGAAATGGTATCAAATGTGGTAGAAAGGTCAAGGTGTACAAGGAATGAGAAAAAGCATTTGACAATGAAGAGATTTTCAGTTACCTTGGAAAAGGTAGGATTAGTAAAATTATGGGAGCAAAAAGCCAGATTAAATGGGTTTGGGGAATAAGTAGCAGTGTGGATGTAGAGTCAGTAATTGTAGACTATTCCTTATAGAAATCTGGCAGGGAGGAGAAAGACTGAACATTAACTTGAGGGTCAAAATTAGTGTCAAAGGGATTTTTTTAAAATAGGATTTTTAGAAGACACCCAGGAGAGAGGGAGAAAAGTTTCCATCAACCAAAGTGAATGGATATGATCAATAGAGGAAAAGTACTGGAAGAGATGAGCAGAAATGGGAATCAGGGAATAATTAAAAAGATTAGGCTTGGTAAAGATAAGAATCACCCCACCCCCACCTCTGACTAGAAAGGAGGAGAAAGGATGAAGAGAATGAGTGAGACTGTAGAGGAGTTCTATCTAATGATATGTCTAATGGCCTTGATTATCTCAGAATGGGAGGAAATGAATGAAAGAATGGTGGGGCTGGGGCTTATCTATAGAAATGCAACATTTTATGGAAAAATCTTTAGAAATAAAGATGTGTTTAAGTTTTAATACTGCTCCAGAAGCAGAATACTATATACAAATGAGGAAATTACTCATTTTAAAAAAAAATCATTAAACATAAGTAAAAATAATCTCTCTCCTATGTAATTATCCCCAAGATGTAATTCTGAGAATTTGCAAATGTTAATAATTTAGTTAAATGGCCAGATGTTCTTAAGAAAAGATTTCCACGACAATCTGCAGCTGGACCTTAACACTCTCACCATGCTAATTTTATAGTTTTTAAGATGTTCTCCTGTGCCCTTCCATTTGTCCCCCTTACCATTTTTCTAAAATTATTTCTTTCTAGTTTCTGACTTTGTACAGAGAAATAGTAAAAGTAATGGTAATAAAAACAGCCAATGTTAATCTAGCACTTTAGTTAAGCATTTATTAAGCACTTACTATGTACCAGGCACTTTTAAAACCATTGGAGTTTCAAAGATAGAAGTAAAATATTCCTCACTTTCAAGGAACTTATCTTCTATTGGGGGTGGCAGGGAGATAACATGAACATTTTGAAGTATTAACATGATATGTGTAAAATGAATACAAAGTAGTTTTGAGAGGGAGAGCGCTCGCAGCTATGCGAATCAGAAGAGGCTTCATGTAGAAAGTAGGGTGTGAGCTGAGTCTTGAAGGAAAACCAGGGATTCCAGGAAGCTGAGGGGAGGAGGGAGCACATTCCATGCCAAAGCCATGGAGGCAAGAGATAAAGGGGATGGAAGACTGTATGGTGTGTGCGTGTGTGTGCACGCGCGTGAGCGCATGTGCGTAAAAGCAAGTAAGCCAGTAGGGACATAAGGGATATAAAACAACTGGAAAAGTGGGAAAAGGTGAAATTATTTCCATGAATCTTTTTGGAATCTCTGTTGGCTCCTACTTTTAAGAGAAAAATTTCTGTTGTTGATGAAAAAATGAAAATGACTAAAGCTCTGTATTTCTGAAAATCTAACTCTTATTTTCTCGATTTTATAAAAGAGGCTTAGAGATGATAGACTTGCCCAGGATCACACAGCTAATATATATCTGAGGTGAGATTCTAATCTAAGTTGCCTGACTCAAAAAAGAGCACTTAACTTTATCCATTTGATAAAATACACAATTCACATGTGTATATTTGTACTGTCACAAATATGAAACACATGACCTTTATTACATGTATACTGCATATGTGTACTATTACAAATATGTGTGTGTACACATGCATATGATAGCCCAGTAGACTGAGTGAATGAAGAATTTAAGAATAGGAATGACCTAGATTTGAATATGTATACACATAAATGTATGTGTATGTATGCACTTGGATTGTATTATAGTGTGTATTTGGATTGTGTGTCTGTGTTTATAGAAATTCCTAACACACCCACATAGATTTGAAAATGTTCAAGAGAATTAAAGCTAATTTCTTTGCCAAAATTCTGCCTTTCCCATGAGGCATGCTTTGGCCATATGCTCTCTCTGTCTCTGTTTCTGTCTCCCCTGCCCCTCCCTCCCAAACAGAACAAGTTTGGGAGAACAACTTTTGAGTAAATTTTCCAGGGTCACGAGATTTAGTAGTTTTCATTCCTTCAGCAATAACACTGAGAGATTTCCCTTGTACAAGTAGGAATCGACAGAAATAGCAGAAAGACTCATGGAGATAAGTGATTTTTCTCCCTTTCTCCAAGGTCAAATCACTCAAAGAAGAGTTATTTACATACCAAACAAAAAAAAAAAGCAAACCCCAAAACATTTTCAGTCCTTGATTTTAGTTCATCCAGTCACTAAACCAAACAAAGACTAATGAAATATGGTTGGCTCAGAATGAATGGTCCATCCAGGAACTGAAAGCACTAGGTTTTCCTCTTGTAGAGTAAAAAGATCAGAGGTCCCCAGCGAATTAGATCAACCAGATTTTGTTGTCTCAGTCATATAGACATGGTCTCAGTAAAACTCCATATAGTAATAAAGAGGTATTCACACAGAGCTAGGTAAAAAGATGTTGTCCTATAATTTGAAAACAAAACAAAGCAATCAAATAATGAAAATTTCTCACCCCACATGAGAGATGTTTAAGGAAAGCTAATTTTTCATCATTAAACACTCCAGAGAAAACTGCATTTCATGAAAATGTCACAGAATCTGTTAAATGGAAGGTGAGTATGTTGGATAGTATTTTTCTGTTCTATAAGGATGGGTAAGTTAGCTCAGCCTAATGAGATTCACTTCTCCCCTCCCCTCATCCCAAACCAAGATGTATTTAGTCTTTAGTTGCATGTGTACACATGCCACACCTAAGTGCAATATGTTTCAAAAAATGCACCCTTTGCCTCTTAGGCTGATCATAGAAACGCATCTTTTTTTTTTTTAATTGTGTCAAAAGTTATTTCAGGACTCACAATATGTTGCTATGGTGCCTACTCCTGGAGAACAAGCTAATGGGCTCTCTACTTAATGTGATTAGGGCCATTATTGACATAATGCCAGGAAGATGCGAAACCATTAGCATTACACTACAGCTCACTTTAGCATCTACTCAGATTTAGCATTTGATCCACAATTTTAATTTTGTTCTGCTCTATTCAGGGCTGCATTACACAAAATGCATAATTAAAAGCTGCCGTGATTCTCTCTACTTCTCAAATTAAAAAACATAGCAAACATTTGTAGTTCTAATCCACCAGAAATTAATAAATCAAACAGTATCTTTTATCCTGATTCCTCAATGCAATTCAAAGTGCAGGTTGGGAATACTATATCCCGTCATGGAGAGGTCTGCAGAAAGAACCACCTCTCCAAGGAAGGAAAAGCCATTCCACCGTCTACTGTACTCCAAATGAGAATCCAGAGAGTATGAAGAACTGATGGCCTTATAATTCTACATGTTAATCTGGTAGCGCTTTCTTCAAAGAGCTTTGTGGTTTTGTTTCCAATCAATTCACAATAAATCCTTCTGACTCACTTTCCTTCATTAGTATACTTTGTCAAGCATACACGTGCTCTTAATTTCATTTAATCAAACACGCGATGTCATTCTGTCAACAGTACAGAAATTTCCATGTCTAAAAAGATCTTCCATCAATTCCTCCTACAGCTCAGCCAGGAGGGCAGGTCATGAGCAATAAGAATTTTATTTTATCCACCCATTAAAGGCTAAAAAGGCTCACTTGAAAGAATTAGTCACAGAGTTGAGATACACAATCTACATCTACAAATTGAGCTATGGAGGAAGTTTTTATTACTACTAGGGAATTGTGGGTCATTTACAACAAAACAAGCAATGTTTTCTCATACTTTGCTATCACTGCCAGGGAAGTCCCTGGAATATTCTGAGAGGGTCAAAGAAATCTTCTTCAAGAGGTAGACTCAAACAGAGATAGCATCACTACCAGTAAAATTCTCCCTCCGTCCCCGCCCCTTTCCAACCTGTTCCTACACATCACCTGGTGTAGTTTTCAGGCCATCTTCCCTTTTCCTTAGCTTCAATTTTATAATGGGATGCAAATGAAATAACGATAATGACAAAAATAAAACAATTCCATCATTTCTGAAATCATTTCTAACATATGCACAACTAAGTCTCATTTTGTATGTGAACACATGGCAGTGGGCTATAGGGAGAGGAAAGGAGATTACAGATAAGGAAAACAGCATTTAAAGAAAGCCCTTTAAAATGTGGCTGTACACTACCTTCCCGGGCTCACTATACTCTTTGGTCCAGTCAAATTGTCCACACTGCCCTCCCTGCTGCTTGGTGTACATGGCATGCCATCTCCTGTCTCCCATGCCTGGAACGCACTCTCCTTACCTCTATCAGAGTCTCCACTTCCTTTAATGCTCAGCTCAAACGTCAGCTCCTACACACACAGTCTTTTCCTGTCACCCACCCCCAGCTTGCTGCCAGCACAGCACTCTACTCTCCTTCAAATTATTTTGATTTCACTTAAATGTCCTGGTTTTGTTTCTTCCTTCCTCCAATCTCCCCACCCCTACCACAAAAGAATATAAGATAATTGAGGGCAAAGATTATTTCGTTTTTGTCCCTAGCACCTGGCTGGTGTCCAGCATAAATTAGGCACTTAATCAATGTTTGTTGAATGACTGAAAAAGGACATGTATGGCATTGAAGAGGGATTACCATAGCAGTAAATTTGAAAATAAATGTCAGAAGTTATTTAAGGTCTTATAAAAAGTTGTGGAAAACACCAATTAATTACATTTTAAATGCTAAACACTAGGGTGGCTCCTGCTGGGTTTAAAAGGCCTAATAAAAACAATTCATATCCATTCAGAATGTTAAGATAACAGAGTAGTTTTTCATTATTTCACAAAAAGATGTATAGTATAGAGCAGTGGTGTCTAGCTCAAAATGGAAATAGAGTCACTAAACCATATGGATATAGAAAACCACATATTCATATTATGTTCTGTTGTATTTTTATGTATTTTGTTAACTATTTCTCGATTACATTTTAATCTGGTTTCTGCCACAATGGGGAGTTTAATACCTCTGGTAGAGAAGAAAAGAGATTGGATCTAAAGTTGGAGGATCTGTTTTCAAATTCTGGCCCTGCTACTTATGACCTGTATGATGGTGGGAAAGTCTCTCAGTTTCTTCAGTGGTGAAATGAAAGCGCTATACAATGACATCTGGTAGCCCTTCCAACTATGTGACCTGTGAGCCAATTATCATGTAAAACTTACAATAATATGCGCTAAGTAGTACAAGTATTATTATTCATATGAGGAAAACAAAATGCAGAAGAGCACTTTAAGTTCTGGAGGGAGGTAATAACCAGAAACAATGTCATATGAGAAGTAGTATCAAAAAAAAAAAAAAACCGAGGAAGAAAATACTGTGGGGAAATATAATATAGCACCATATTATTGACAGATTACTTTCTCCAAAATAAACCTGTAAATTAGCCTATGCTACCCCATTTAACACATAAGAATCACATAGTAACCAGTTGTCTTTTGGACAGAGGAGGGAGTAGTCAATTTCCCTCTTAAAATGTGGTACCCAGAATAACTTCTGAATAAAAACCAATACTCCAAATACGGTGCCAACAGCACATAGTAGGAATGAGTGCCTTTTTACTCCCAATGAATACTTAAAAAAACTAAGTAGGTCTTTAAAAAGTCACTGCACATAAATGAAACAGGAAACAAAAAGCCCCAGTCTTAAAACACACTCCCTGCAAGGTGATAAAATGCTGTCTCTTTCCTAGAAAGAGTCCATAACTTAATTTCTGATTTTATTCTTCAATGAACTGTGTTAGCTAGACATAGAATGATCAGCTTAAAAACATCTTTTAATGCAAATTATAAGATGAAAGGGCTGTTAAGTATAATAAGTATAGATCATTTAATGTACAGATGCTTATTAGCTAAGAAACTGAGATCCGCATTAACTATATACCTACTGGAAAGCTACTGAGGGCTGCAAAAGAATCTCCTTGTATATTTGTTGTCAGTAATAGCTTTACTTTAATAATAATACTTTACAGTTACAAAGCATTTCACATATATTATCTCATTTGATCAAACTGAAATATCTGCCATATATTCCAATCCATCTAACATTCTTTTTTCAAAGACAATTTGTTAGTACAAAAGGAAAAGTAAAGCAATATTCTCAAAATATTCAAGTAGATAAGTAATATAGAAATGAGAACTCAAAGGAAGAAATATTTAAAAGAAAAAAAAAACCTTAGTGAAAGAAAAGCCCAAAGTGAATTGAAATGGCAAATGTATAAGGAAATGTATGTCCATAATTTAAATGAACATTTAGGGAACTCTTATTATGTACAAGGTAGTATATGCCAGGTGCAAAAAATATAAAAATGACAATGAAAAACAGTTCTTGTTCTCAGGGAGCTTACATTCTACTGGGTGACACAAAATATAAACAGATGAGGGATACAAGATAATTGCAGTGGGGATACCAGGTACTAACAGCTAGGCTATTTTACTACCCAGCATCAAGGAGGATTACTTTTCTATCTGAGGGGGGATAGGTAAAAGTTTGGAGGGTATTTTTTTATATTGCTAGCAGTCAGCACTAGATAGCAGTCTAATAATGCACAATAGTGGGGAAAGAAATATGGGTCTGTTATTGACTTGTCTCTATCTCATGAGGTCTTAGTTTTCTCGTCTTTAAAATCCAGGGCTCCTTACAGATTTAAACCCATGATCCTGTGCACTATGTCTAAGCAGAGTTATTGTGGACATCATCACATTAACCTCCTGGTGAATTTCTAATCCTCAAATTGAGAATTGACAAAACTATTGCTATCCAAGCCAGCAAGTCTTTGCTCATATATTCTGGTATCTGACTGGCTAGAGAATTAGTTGCTTACTTCAGGATGCCAGTATCAAGGTCATATGTCAAACTTCTTTCTTAGCCTATAGAATGACAAGAGTTAGCAATCCCCAAATACTACAAAAGGCTGATTTAATCCTTCTGGGAACTGACCTGACATAGGAGCAAAATATAGGTTTGAAACCTAATTCTTTGAGAAGTTAAAGATGAACTGCATACACGCAAATGACGTTAACAACCGATATGTCATTGATCTCCAGAGAAGGCATTGGGCTCTCTAAGTTTCCTCCAATACAGCCCAAATGCTAACAGGTCCTACCAAGGCAGAAAGACTTAATGTGCAAATCAGGGGATGGTCTACTGCCGTCTGAGCAACAGCCTACCTAAATTTGGAAAGGCTTATCCCCCAAAAGCTGGACACCAAGCAATGATGTTTCTCATCACACCAACTCGTGAAAACATTTTCTAAAATGTGGAATCACTGTAATTTGCATTGTGAGTGGTTACACACTGATAACATTACAGACTTTTTAACATATTAAAGTGTACACACACACAAACACACACACACCCTCATACCTTTTGTGTTCCTAGAGCAAAGACCTTATAAAAATGTCTGGTGATGTTATCATTAGTAATTAACATATCCATTGGCTTACTCTGTCATTTTTAAACAACATATAGACATCTATAAATGTTTTCATGGGCATGACACTTTATTGGTTCAATTACAGAGTAGGCAATACATTAAATATATAATATGGGACCATGGACCTAGACCGAGAAACATCTCAGAAGTCATATAATCCAACTTCATCATTTTGCAGATGAGAAGAAAGGGACCCAGGGAGGTGTAGTTATTTACCCCTGGACACAGAGAAAATAAGTTTAATTGGAAATCCAGTCCTCTGAATCCTGAGCCAACAGTCTTCCCAACGTTTTATATATATAACCTCTTTGGAAGCAATCCGTACGTTTGTAATAGGATGAAAATTTATACTTTGAAAATGATTTTTTTTTATTTATAAACACTTGTGCACAAATTTAATAATGGCCAATTTTTAAAAAATTACAAATATACAGGTAAACACAGTTATTAAGTTTAACTGGAAAAAAATATTACTGGAAAAAATGAAAAAAATCATCTAAATCTATAATTTTCTTAAGTGCTATGAAAAGATAAGTTATAATTTTGGTCAAATACAGTCCTTACGAAGATCACAGCATGACAGGTTTAGAACTGCAAGGGGTCATTGAGGTAATTTAGTCCATTCCACTCATTATATAGATGAAGAAAATGGAGCTGAATCAATTTCTGAAGCTAAGGAACTTGCCCAAGGTCATACAGGTGGTTGAGTCATAGATTCAGAATGTTATCAAAAGGCAGATTGCTGATTAAATAAAGATGCTCTAAATTATAATGCATTCAAGTTATCAGAATAGTCATTTGCTAATAAATTAAATTCGTTTTTAGCACAGGGTCCTTGTTACATGTTACATCAACCTATGTTCGCACAACACTATTGGGACAATGAAAAACGTTAATATGCAAGTTTGGAAATGTGAAGCAGAGGAGAAATCTTACTTTACAATGGCACAAAAATGAACTTTCACTCTACGGGTTTCAAGCACAGAGACACTGAGCAGAATTTAAAATATCACATACAATCCTTGCAGTCTTCTCAGTCATTGACATTGATTCATGTCACCAAAGTCAGAAAGTTGATCACAAGATCATATATCTGGGAAGTCCTTTTACTGGTCGACTCCATTCTTCCCCTCTGCTTACCAATGAGGAAACTGAGGCCCAGAGAAATTGAGTGATTTGCCCAGGTAACAGGCATTAAGCTGCAATGATGCCAAGGTCAAGTTGAGCATCCTTTCCACTGCCCCATTCTACAGTGCTAACAGAATGCTTTAAAATTTTCAGCAAAAGAGGTGGAATCTGCCATCTCTTTTCCAAACCCAGCCTTTTCAAACATATAAACACATATTTAAAAGAGTCAGGTAAAATATTTACCATTACCTATTAAACTAAATCCTTGAAGGTAAAGCTAATGTGTTTTCCAGTGAAGGGCTATTTCTGAGGGGGTCACCATTACAACATTAAAATTTTAGATACCAGGATTCTCAGGAGCAGTACCGAAGCTTGTAAGCCATGGAGTACAAACAGACTGATGGAATCAATGAACCACAGACAGTAGTTTTTAAGTGAAAAGTCATGCAAAGGTACAGGGTCTTCTGGTCTCTGGTGTAACAGGTACATCTATGGCTGCCTATCAGCTCACTCAAGTGTTATTAAAACCCTGGCCTATCCATCTGAGTGAGCCCATTTACTCCTTGCAGGTACAAATGGCCATTTGCAGTACATTTTTGATTACACACACTCGTTTTCTCTGCCTGGTGCTAACAGCATGTAGAACAAAAAACAAAAAAAAATGCCATTCTGTATACACAAAGGCACTTATCTGGGCTCAGGGGCTCAGAACACAAAGCACTCAGAAAGAATTGATGGTAGTGTGGTGGGGACAGGATAGGAAATGGACAACTCTATTTTCCCCAGGTTAATAGCAAGATGCTTGTCAGTTACTTTAAAAATAAAAATACAAAAAAATCCTCAAACAAGACTCGAGCTCTTAATCATCTTTTGCCCCTGATTCTACCTAGGCAGGTAGAAGCCAACAGTGAGAAAGGCTGGTTTCCATTCAACTACATGCGATGGACATTGCCTGAACTATTGAATGGACACATTTAATTTTTTCTTTTTGTAGAGCCATTTCCCATCCTACTATCCCCCCAACCATTTCCATTACTTCACTGCTATCAAATGATACATATTTTGTGTAGTTTTCCCCTTCCCTTTTTCTTTGTCCCCATCCCCAGGAGTATTACGTTTATATGCTTCTGGTTTCAATAGGAAAGATTCAGTCTTTTGGCAGATGATAAGCCACATCTAAGACTTCTAAGATTTCAGGAAAATTCATTTTAAAATAATTAACAATGCTTCAGATGGCATGTCCCCACACTCCATGGATTCATACAGCCATGACACCCTGGAGACCTGAATCTGAATCCCATACATCACAGAGGGTGTCACACATTTTACTGCTTAAAGAGAATCAGACCACAACAGAAAAATACACTGAAGTAATTCAGTCTCCCCTTCAGCCTCCAAATAGCAGCACACACGTATGCATACATAGAGCACAGACACACATACACTCTGGGAGTATATATTACTCTTTAACAGACAAGATTTATTAAAGACCAAAGACCTCTTAGGCAATGATTCTTGATGGCAACCATGAGCCAATACTGCTAGTTTTCAAACTTCGGACAAGTCTGAAGAGTATTCTCCATTGATAACCTTTCTTTGAACTGTGCAAATCCTTGAAGGTGGCTGTTTCTCAAAGGCTGTTCTGCAGATTCTAGGGGGTCTCCAAAGCAGTATAATTTCTGTGTAGGAATTTGTAATGCCAGACAAGCACACATGGCAAAACCATTTGTTTTCTGTGTCATTTGGACAAAAAGTGTGAATTCTCAGGACTTAAAGTCTTCTTACTGGTCTAGAATTAATCAGTGAACATGTCCAGTAATCCAAAGACTGTGACTGTCATAAATGCAAAAAAGCTGTTGTCCATTTTTATTTATTAGTATGTTTTTGTTTGGATCCGTAATTCTGACAGTGGAAGGAACTCCTAATATGGAAACTTCCTTCATTAGAACCGTTTTTGTAATTTACAGTCTTCGAGAGTTACTTGGGATGCTGGAAGGTTTATTGAAATCAAATCTTTCTGAGTCCAAGGCCACCCCACTATCTATTACACCATATTAAAAAAAAACAGCAACCAAAGCTATAAATTATTTTAAACAATTACTTCTTATAAATAGGTAAAACTTGAAAGCTTGAAAAGACAAGAAAACAGAAGAATCAAGAATCCAATAAAGAACAAATATTCACAAACCTCTTCTGAGTATCAGATCCCCAATACAGAAGAACATATGAGCACATACGTACACACAAAATGAAGATTATAGTTAGTTCTAACAAGCACTCAATTCCAGTGAACCTGATGTTTAGTGTATATTACATTACCAATTTCTTAAAAAAAAAGAAAAGTTCTAAGATGCTGGAAAAATTATAAAATAAAAATAAAACTCAAATTTTTAAAGCAAGTATGATGACCTGAAATAATGGCAAAAAATAATGACTTGCATAAGAGAGACAAAAAGAGATGTAATAGAACATCATACAATGTGAGCATTCTATCCATTGCATCACCTACTTACCTATAAGAGCACTGTATATAGGGAGCTATTATAAACGATAATATTTTAAATTATTTAAATAGAAGATTTTGGGGGGAATTTGACCTCTGATTGGTGGGGAAATCCTTTTATGGAGACGGATGAGCAATTTAGTTGTAACCTAAGAGTTGCTTGGGGCACCATGAGGGTAAGGGACTTGTCCTCTGCCACTCAGCTTTTATGTTTCAAAGGCTGGCCTTAAACCTGGGGCTTCCTTACTCCAACGTTGGTATTACTATTGCCCCCTGCACCTTGAGAACAATGACTCTAAGCAAAACATTATAAATTAGTAGGGTTGCTAAGCATTCTGCAGACTCTGCTACCAACTAGCAGATGTTGGGCAAGTAAAATGAGAAAAAAAATGCACTACCTGCATCACAGAGTTGTAAGAAAAGTACTTCGTATACCTTAAAGCACTATAAAAATGTGAGTTACTATGTAAAAAATGGTTGATAATGTTGACTGGTGGATAATGGAATGGCTGGCTCAGTTGGTTAAGGATGAGGATAAACACTTAAGTACAATTCTAAAACACCTTCCCCGTATCTATCTGTGTCAGATCACAAGGAAAACAATTACTTTAAAATCAGTACCCTTACTTAGAAAGTACCCCTAGTCTGTTTTGCCTTTGTGACCTGTCACCTCACACTGAGGCAGCTCCCACCCACTCCAAATTCAGTCTCCTGTTAACAGTTGAACAACATTTGCCCTTTTAC
Organism: Bettongia penicillata ogilbyi; assembly: GCA_023548195.1. Classification (NCBI taxonomy): domain Eukaryota; kingdom Metazoa; phylum Chordata; class Mammalia; order Diprotodontia; family Potoroidae; genus Bettongia; species Bettongia penicillata. The sequence goes on from JAJHZJ010000226.1 coordinate 347,432, forward strand.
ACCTCAAAGCTCAGAGAAGGCAGCACAGTAGTTGGTGTACTGATGTGACAGAATGTTTTTATTCCACTGAAAAAAAAGCTCCCTGTTTTTGACACACTGGAAAATGTACAGCCAGAGAGTGCTTGAGGCGAAGATGCCACACCAGCCTTACATCTGTCTGCTTTCATTTGTCTACAACTGTGCTTATAGATAAAACAAGGCTTCCAGATGTCATTACAAGCCGCGTTCATATGCTGACTTCACTGAGACACCATTGTTTGCTGCCAGCATAACAGAGTTGTAAAACTAAAATATTTAAACTCTGAGCTACTCAACACAACTTTGAATGTCACATAGGATCTTATTTCAGGATTAATTAATGTACTCTCCAATAAAATAATCACGTATTAAAAACGGAGCTAGTTGGCACATACAGACTTTATTTGTCTTTTTACAATTCTTCTGATGGAATACGAGAGAGGAGCAAAAAAGTTTCCTGTAAGAGAAACACAATTTATCTTTGTGTATGCCCAAGTCAGGGCCTACCAGTCCTTTAAAATAGCCCACATTGGCCTAAGTCCACTTGTTTTAAGTGAGCTTAGGTCTTAAATTGCTTAACTTTAATGTGGTGAGAATTAGACTTAAAAATTTAAATGGGAGAATTTTTTGTTTTCCTTGAAAATATACATGAGGGAATTTCCATTTAATAATCCAGCAACTGATTTCAAAATATGTTCTGAGGGTATATATGCAAAATGAATTCGTTACTTCTAATTGTACCAATAACTCTACATTCTTGCTTCATAAAGAAGAATAAACATAGCCTGAGAATGAAGGTATTTTTACTACTTAATGAGCAGTCAAGTGACACATTTTCATGAAATGAGCAGGAAGCATTGAGATACAGGTGCCTACTTTGCCTGGATTCTGATGACCCGATATGATTGTCTACAGTGGAAAAGTAAATGGTGGTGGAATTTTCAAGACCAGATGTCCCCGTGGTTGGAACTATGGCCTGGAGCAGTAAAGAGAGGATGGCAAGAATATTTTGAGTTTTTTTTTTTTTTAAACCAAAAGGATACCCAAGCATTTAGTGATTTCCTGAATAACTGTGAATCAATAAACGCAAACATGTAGATTATGTCTTAATGTCGCCCTGTAACCTTTCACCTGACAAATTCTAGAATTTAGCTTTCAAACAGAACATCTCAGGATGTTCAATCTCTGCTTAGACAGGCAATGGATATAAGTGAACTTTGGAATTAGAAGGAAAGGTGGGAGGGAAGAGGAAGAGAAAGGAAGGAAAAGGGAGAGAGACAATGAGGGGAAGAAAGAGAAGAGAGGGAGAAAAAGGTAAGAGAGAGAGAGACAGAGACACCTCTCCACTTTTGATTCTGACTTGAACAAGAAGGCAACTATTTTAGAAATTCCTTTCTATCTCAGTTCTCTCATATCTGTAAAATAGGGACAGGAATGCTTGTTAAGCACCATTAATTACTAAAGTGTGCTTGAGAGCAATTGCAGCATATGTCATGTGGTGCTCAGCGGCCGAGGTCTCCAGCTGCTGTAATGCTCCTGAACTTAGGGCGCAAAACCCTGCAAGATTAGATTTATATCTGCATGAGTATTCACTCCAGTCAAAGTATAATGTAACCCAAGTCGTGCCACTGGATGGGTTCATCTTGTAGGCTTAACTATTTATCCATGTAGCTTGCAAAAAAAAAATGTATTAGGTATTCAGTAGTCTCACCAGTTCACGAAGTATTATGCTTCCTCTATAGAGTTGCCAATCCTAGCTTCTGAAGGTTTGGGGGGTGGGGAGGAGGACAGAATATTTATTGGATGGGAAAAAAGAAAGGGTGAATTTCCTTCCCCACTTTCCTGAATGATCCCATCTTCTTTCAGGCTGCTCTAACTCGAACCCTTAGAAAATAAATCACTCCCAAAGCACTCAAGATTTCCCCTAAGACTTCAATAGGCTTCCTGCCTTGTATGTTTCCACTTCTATGCTGGAAGGCTAATGTGTTTAGGGATATTTGTTCTAATGCAAAGTAAACTCAGTAGAGTTGAAATAGGCTGTCACAGCGTTCCAAACACTCCACGCTAGAAATGGAGGGATCCAATTAATCATCACGGACCACCTTAGCTTTCTATAGCCCTACTCTGTGGACAGCTGTCTCAGGCTCGGAAGGAAAATCAAGGTTATCAATTTTTGGTCCCTCATAATGGGTGAGACAGAACTTATATTTCCTAAGGTAAGAATAATAACACCGTCCCTGTTATTTCATGGAACTTGGAGATCCAACTTCATTTCAAGCTGGGGTAAATTTTCAGCTTGGTGCATGAGGAATGAGGCGTACAGTTCCCATTACTGCTAATGCACATTGTGCCCTTAATTCACCACATACCAGGATGAATATTCACCCCATTTACCCTCCTGGTATTACTGATGGACAGTGTCATTTGAGAGAAGCCCACTCTAACCTGTTTTAAGTGATCTTTAATTTGATCCCACTTATCAGCATTAGGCACACATAAAATAAATTCTCACCAACAACTAGATTTCACCCATCTAAGCCAAAGCTTACTTATTGTTCCTTAAAACCAAACAAAACAAGAGTGAAAAAAACCTCTTCTCTGATTCCAACAAAGGGTGGAAATAAAGTAAAAATGACAATACTCTGTATTTATTCCCATGGAGCTCTGTAAAATTCAGTCTGCCAAGGATAAGATGATCTCATATTACTCATTACAAAACACCATAGTACACATTATAGTCCCCTTTTACAGATGGGAAAATAGACACATAAAACTCAGTTATCCACTTAGCTCCAATTGCACAGGTAAGCTGAGAGAGACACCATGCATCCTAGGGACAGCGCCTTGCTGACAAACTGTCCTCCACTGGGAGCAGAACAGAGAGTGTGATATTAGTAGGAAGGCCACTGCCTATAAACTACTTCTGAATACCGTAAGCCTAAAAGTACATGGAGTTTTACTCTCAGGCCTGTATTTGAACACAATTTCATAAAAAAACCCTAATTTAACAATTCAGAAGTTCTGATATATGTTTTATAAAAATGTATGAGAGACCTAAAAACCGTGGAGAGTCATAACTTTGAGCTGCCTCATTTGTTTCCATTTTATCACAGCACTGCATGGTAGGAATGAAGCCCTTCACTGAAGGTAGAACATTAAATCTTTATTCTAATCTGTTTTAGCAGAATGATATTAATAGTTGAATATTATTTTGTCTGACTGATAAAATACTATTCAAATAAGACCAAAGAGAACACTGAGCCCCAGCCGAGTCCTACATGAAAGAAGTAAGAGGACTAGAAGCTTTCTTCAGAAAGACTTGCTTCCCAGGGATATATTCTGGTTGAATTTCTCCTCTTGCTTGAGTTCTCAAGCATCAGAACTGATGGGGGGAGGCCATACAGAAATGACTCATTCAGCTGATTCAGTGGTATGCATTTGCAATTTTTCATTTCTTTCAGACTTGCCATTTCCATTCTTTGGGTCCTTTAATATGACAAACAAACAGCTGTATACACTGTCCTTTCCCCCTCCTCTCATGCTCTTCCTTAGTCTTTCCCTCAGTATAATTATTGCTAAACTAGTGTTGACACACAGACAAATATTGTCATGGTGCTGCTTCCTGTTTCCATGGATATTGGCAGCTGGTGGACTGATACATGATTTGAATTTTGGAGAAAGGATCAAAACCTATGAGAATTATTAAGATGAGAGTTTAATTCAATTTATCAATAAAACCCAAATATTTCTGCTTACCAGTTTTCCTAACGGGACTCCTTAGAAGATTTGGACATCTAGTTTCCTTCTTCCCCTTCATCCTTTACCTGCCCAGAGAGGAGGATGTGTTCCCTCTTGCATCTTAGTTTTGTGGATATACATGTATTAGAGTTACAAGACTGAGGGGGTGACATTATCCATGGTATTTCAATTCAACCCAAGTCAACAAACATTTATTAAGCACCTTCTCTACATAAGGCACTGTGTTAGGTGCCTCACATGTAGTCATTCTTCCAAGGATTAAAAAGGCATTTGAATCTCACTCTTATTTCACTTAGATTCAATTTCATCTGACACATATTTATTGAACATCTGCTTTGTGCTCAGCACAATATTAGGTACTGTGAGGGAAATGAAATAAATATTAAGATATGGAACCTGAATTTACTGTCTTATTGGAGATACAAGAACATGAGATAGTTAGCTGCCAATATGAGACAATATATGATTAAATCCAGTGAGTAGTACAGTGCTATATTCATTCAGAGTAGGAAAAGATCAATATGGATTAGGGTATTCAGGGAAGGCTGGCAGGTGGTGAGAGTGGGTGGGGCGTGAGCTGGGTTTGGAAGATATGGGTTAGGATCTACAGACCAAAAAGGGAGTAATGAAGGAGCTAGCACTCAACTCAATACCCATTTAGCAACTATTTTATAAGTCCTGTGCTTGAGGAAGACACATGGTTCTTGCTTTCAAAAAGCTGGCACAATATATGGGATACAACAATTGTAGCAATAATTCTACAAGGTACTTACTGTATGATAGAGGCAAAAGACAGAGCCACACAAAGTCTAAGGGATTGGCTAAGGGATTAGGCAAGCTTCAAAACCAATAGATCTTCCTTCAAAAAAAGAGACCTGAAATGAGATGACTTAAGGGGACAAAAATCATGGGGAAAAATCATGAGAAAGATAAAAAATATAAGAAAAAGGAAATATCAAGATTCTTCTATATGTGTGTGTGCTTATGTGTGTGCATTCACATATACAGAGAGAGAGAGAGAGAGAGAGAAAGAGAAAGAGAGAGACAAAGACAGAGAAAGAGGGGGAGAGAGAGAGAGTGCGCACATAATTCACCACTAGTTCGGGGGAAAATACCAGAAATTGGAAAATCATAGTACTAATATCTCAAACACAATCAAATTTAAATTACACTGAATAATAATTATTTACATTTTAAAAGTCTTTAAGTTTTTCTAAATGCTTTCTACTTATTATCTCACTTGAGCCTCTTAGCCGTATGAAATAGGTACTACAAGTTTTATTATGCTCATTTTAGAATAAGGAAACAAACCCAGAGATTAAGTGACCTCCTTGTGGCCACACAGCTCACGAGTACAAGAGGAACGATGCACAGCTAGGTCTTCTTAATTTTAAACCTAGTATTATATGAACTGTATCAACTATCTGGAACCTGCACAAGTAAATTAAATTAATCCTTGAAAGCAATTAGGGTGGTTTTTTTTTTGATAGGGTCTATTGAGACAAATGTTTTAATTGTAATTAAAAACCTCATTTTTAATGGTAAATTAATGATTCTTTTTGGCAACATTCGATGAGAATTCAACTAGTAGAACTAAAAGTGCAGTACCATAAAACTGTAAGAACTCTTTATAGGCAATGATTCTATTTAAAAACAACTGACTTGGCTGGGTTTGGTTAATATTTGAATTGTCATTCCTGCTAAGTTTTATCTAATGGCCAAGCTTGGAGTAAGAATAAGAATTTATGGCATACCCAAAATAACTTACCCCAACACCACCCTACCAAAAACACAAGCCAAAAGACAAAGCAAAAAAAAAAAAGATTTATTCTCTTAATAGGGCTGAATCTTCTATTTTGGAGATGAGGGAGAAAAAAGATATTCTGGAAGTCCTAATCATTAGTCACTGACTCTACTATTTTGTTACTTTAAAACCAAAAGATTACTGGGCTGGGAATTCAGAAGATACTTCGATTTTTACCTAATTAGTGACACTAAATAATTCAGTTAATTTCTCTGGGCTTCATTTTTCTCTCTCTCTATGATGTTTGGGGATTAGATGCTACATGGTAGAATGGAGCTGACATTAGATTTTTTGAGGGTTATTCCTGCAGAATTCTACCATGCTATAATGCTTTCATGTATAGCTGTAGCAATGAACTATGCTTTCTTATGATGAGTCAAATAAAACAGGGAGAGGCTTATCACCAATTGGCTGGACATTTGGTAATGAATTCTTTGCTGTGGCAATTCATGAAACAAAGCAAAATGCTAAATGGCTCTCCATCCAATATAGATGCCTTTTGGTTCTGTAGTGATGTGGGCAGACTGGTAGAAAATGAAGCAGAAGGACCCCAAGAATCACGGATCTTATTGTTTTAGATCACCAAGAAATACTTATTCAGTTTTTGGTTTTCCAAATATGAGAAACTAAACTATATCAGTCTTAACATTCTTGCTATAAATGAAGCTACAAGACAGAGGAAGTTGTAACTAAATGGATGGATAACTCATTGGAGAGACAAATAAAGGAACTGAATGGAATTCTAGGACAGTCTTCCTCCAAAATCAAGAAAATTCATTTTATAGAACATTTGGACATCTCATATTCAAGACTCATGATAAGCATTTGTAAAAAGGCCACTATGGAAATAATTGTTGCTCATGTGCCAATATGTGTTGTAAAGGATAAAGAGGTAGACAATTTGTTTAAAAAATTCAATAAGACCCTCTAAATGAACTCATCATATATTTTAATACTTGATGACCTCAACGCAAGAAGGATATGGGCATTCTCCACCAATGATAGTAGACCTATCCCATTTGGCATGTGTATCACAGTGCTTGGCAAACAGGAAGTAATAAATGCCTAACTGATAGTCCCTGATACATGGCTGCACGGAGAAAAAGAAACGGTGCTACATAAAACTAAGATGCAAAGAACAGCTAGACAAGAATGCACATGCCCTAGACATCCCAAACTTGAAACTCAATACGTTAAAAAAAAATCATTTTCCCTTCAAAGCTCATTCGGTCTTCCCTATTTTTTTCAAAGACATTACCATCTTTCCAGTCGACTCAGTTCCCAAGTTCAGTCACCCTTAACTTTTTATTTTCTTTCTCTCATCACCAGATCCAAACAGTTGCCACTTGTTAGTTAGCACTTGCTGTGCTTCCATAATATAATATTTGTGCCAATGGGCAGCACAGTGGATAAGAGCACTGGGCCTGAAATGAGAAAGATCTGAATTCAAATTCAGTCTTAAGCTCTCACAAGCTGTGTGACTCTGGGCAATTCACAAACTCTATATGCCTCAGTTTCTGAAACTTTAAATGGACATCATAATAGCACTTCCTTCCAGAGTGATTGTGAAAATCAAATGAGATAATACTTATAATAGGTATAGCACAGTACTTGGCACACAGTGGTCATTTTTCCCTTTCCTTCCTTCCTCTTTCCCTCCCCACCTTGGCTTCTCTTCCTCCCCTCTTTTTTCTCCATCCTTCCTTTCCTTTCTTCCATCCTTCCTACCTCATCTCCACTCATCTGACCACTAACGTTAGACCTTTTGTCACTTTTCGTTTACATTATTGCAACTAATCTCTTAATTGATCTACCTGCCTCCATTCTCTCCCCTCTTCAAATCTGTCTATTACACAACTAAGGACCAAATTAATATTTCTAAAGCATAATCTGACCACGTCACTCATAAACTCCAGTGGTTCTATAAGCACCAAGGCAAATTATACTCTGTAATAAACTACATCTATTTCAGCCACACAATTTGCCAAAAAGCATGAAAATTAACATCCCACTGTTATTTATTAATATCCTATATTTATTGATTTTTGACTATAAGAAAACGATCCCATAGAATGAAACACTGCTTTAAATAATCAGTTATTCAGTAAACACTTATTAAATTCCTATGTGCCAATCACAGGGCTAAGTGCTGGAGAAAGGCAAAGGCTAAATGTCTGCCCTTGAGGAACTCATAATGCATATTTTAAAGTCATGAAGGATTCTTTGAAAAATGTAACAACACTGATAACATTAAGAATCTTATTTACTCAGATATAAAACAGGGAGACATATTTTCCAAGGACGTTTTTCACCATCATGGAGGGTTTCAAGTGTAACGTCCAAAGGAAAAGAGATTCCTATAGATGGGAAGGTATTTTAGATGCCATCACTTATAGATGAAACCATGATAATTGCATCAAGCTCCGACCCATTTCAGAACTTCCTAAAGGAGATCCATAACCATTCAAAAGTGTTTGCCCGAACTATTCACATAGGAAATAATTGAATCAGCAGTGCCTTTTATTCAGACTATGATATGCAGTTCTACAGACAACTCAAAGAGCTGGTCTCTTATGGATAGACAATTAGTCGAGCCCAGAATTAAACAGGAACATGAAGCAAAATGGGTTATAGCTGGAAAAATGCACAGCGTCTACAATGATCCCAAATTTCTCTCTGAATCAAATACCTAGTTTTTTGTTTGTTTTTAAACCAACAATATTTGTCTGGTGATGCTGCATGACTATAAGACAGAATATTAATTTGTAAGGAATGCAAATTATGGAACATGCAAAATACCATGCCAAGGTAAGAGATTACCAACAAGTATTACACAGAAGAAGTAGAATACAGAATGTCATCAGAGAAAAGTTCAATTGACAGAAAAGGAAGTAGGCTGGTCACTTACTCAGAGCAATCCTGGTAATATCAGGACAACTAGAGGAAGATCTTTCTCCTCCTCGGAATATTTTTGGGAGGACATAGACACAAGTTGTATGGGATGAATTGATATAGATTAGTTGCATTTTTTACCACTGAAGAGGGCAGTCATATCAATATATCATGGATTCCCTGAACTGAGACTATCTGTCTACATATACGTGTGTGTATACATATATACATACACACATATACACATATGTATAGAGACACACACATGTGTGTATTATATAAATAGGTATAGAATATATAATATGTATATGGGTACACATATATAAAACATATCTTTAAAGTTCCTTCTGCTTCTAATAATATATTATTCCAAACTGACCTATATGTAATTAGAGTCTTAGGAATCTGTTTATCAAAAAGTCCTTAGGAGCTTTCTGGTAGGTGAGCTCACTCTTTCTAAAGAGTATTCCACTCAGTAGAACTTACAGTGTGTTTCATTTTAGAGTCAAGATCTTAAATGTATCAAAGTCAAAGTATTCAAAATGAAAGCGTCTGTAACGTAGCAACATGGTTCCATTTTTTTCTTCAGATGTTAACTTTAACATACAGAGAAAGCCTAGGACCATTCTTTTGTTATGTCCAGGGTTGGAGGGAGGGAGAAGGATATAGCATAGCTACAGGCCATTACTTAAATTTTTTAGAAACAGATTTTATTCTTGCCTTTTGTCTTTAATCACTGCTGATCACTGTTTAATTACTATAATACAACACAACAAAGTCATAAAATGGCTAAACAGAAAGTGTGTGTATGCAAATGTTCTCGAGGATTTCCAGAAATGTGTTTTTGACATTTTTCATTTTCTATGCATGTGTCTGGTGATGTGTGGCTTCAAATCCTAAGGAGAAAAACACATCATATTCTTTTCAAAGACTTATAGCTGATATTTCATTTTTTTCCCCATCCTTGTTTTCCCCGAAGGTCAACTCTGCAGCAGGTTTAAAGTTTTACAAGAAAGAAAGCAAAAAATTCTGAATTATCAGAATGTTACATAACAGGGTCTGAAAAGTTTTTTGACTACTAAAAACTACATTTTTTTCATGGACTCAACTGACAAAACTGTTCTAAAAACAAAAAAGGATGAAGACAAACTTCTGGAAGCAATGAAATCTACTGTTCCAAGTTCTGACGGAAAGCAAAGAGAAGTGAGTTCTGGATTTGGTTCTGCCATAGACTATTTGATATCTCTGTATCTCTCTATCACTATGACGATTCCTCCTACTTATGAGAGTATTTTGGGAGGAAAATCAGATAATACCCATGAAAGTGCTTTCCATTCTTTGGAAGAAAGCTGCTATAGAATAAAGAATATTGACCAATGCCACAGATATGAGGGTGGTGTTTCATTGTCATCTAAATTATTGTCATTACAGAATATACAAGTACTTAGTTAGCACTTCCATCCTTGGAAATAACTAATATGCAAATAGTCAACCCACGAAGTTTCTTAAAAAGTAGGTGGAGCTGGACCTAAAGACAGGAGGGGAGCATTATCTGGTCTTGCTTTCATTTCCAGCCCAGAATTTATGACATTTGTCTTCCAGATAAATTACCTATTTCTTCATCATTTATAAGATTAAAACAGCAAAATTTTAGTCTTAGCTATTTCAGAAAGTTAATCAGGAAATAAATGGGATAAGTAATAGATACTAAATTATGAAGGAAAAGTTAGGATATTTTATATCTTTAAATCACACCTTTGTGTTTGCTTTTGAGATTATACAATAGTAATGGATAAAGTTCACAAACTGCTACACACACACACACACACACACACACACACACACACGCACACCCCTCTCCATCCCTCAGGAATTTCTCCTTCAATGTTCATGCATTCAACATCTTTACTACCCAATTAAAATTCTAGTAGCTGTGGTATACAAACCACTTTCACTTCCTTTCTCAGTGAGTCAAATGTGAGTGTGGCACACAATTTTTCACTCTCCCTTGACTCCAGCTCTCACACTTGAAGACTTCAAGACAGATATTAACTCTCCTTCAAATACCCTAATCATTCAGTACTTTAAGCCACCAATAATAGGAATAGCTACACATAAAGATGGTCAAACCCTGGATCTTGCTATCACACTCAAATAAGTCACCTTCATGTTCAAGAATTCCTACATCTTCTTATCCAACCATGATTTATTGGCTTTTTACCTCTCCCTCTGCCTTCCCTTGGTAAAGCCTACTCTCCTATACCATGTCTTCGAATTCCTCAAGACCTCAATTCTCTCCCAGGGTACCTCTCTTGTACTAATTATTCTCCTCTTTTTCCCATCTTGACCCTTTGGTGAACCAATTCAACTGTACATTATCCTGTTTGCTTATATACTTAGATAATTAGCCTGTAGACTGCTACCTGCCAATCTTCAGTTTTGGATGACTCCTACCAATCATTGCCCGCTTTGTTCCTACATGTGATGCTGAATAAAGGTGAAAAGTCAAAAAAACTATTCTGCTGCCACAAATTTGTGTTATGCAACCCCAACTGGGCCCTCACTGCTGTCAGGCAATCCTACTCTATTTCCCTTATCAATTCACTCTCCCACTCTCCACAGTATCTTCCAAAAGTTTTCATGCCACCTCAAGCCTCCCATGACATCTCCTAACCTCTTGGCTGAGAACCTTGTCTCAAATTTTCCAGAAAAAGTATTGATGCCATTTGCATTGGAAGCCTTTTCCCTACCTCTTAATTCTAGTGTCTTCCCTCTCTTATTTATTTCCTAATTACTCTGTGTATAGATTGCCTACACATAGCTGTCTGTCTGTTGTCTCTTACTAGATTATGTACCCCTTGTACTCAGGGACTGTCTTTTACCTCTTTTTGTATCTCTAGCACTGGGCACAGTGTGTGGCACACAGTAGGCTTGTAATTAACTAACTATATAGCATCTCATTTGAACCTTACAACAACTCTGAGAAATACGTGCTGTGGCTATCATTATCCCCAGTTTCCTGATAAAGAAACCAAGAGACAAAGTCGATGACTTGTCTAGGTTTCACAGCTTATAAATATAAGAGGCAAGATCTGAGTCTAGGTTTTCCTGATTTCAAGTCCAACATTTCATCTCTGTGATGACATACCCTTCTCTCAGGGAAGGTTTTTTCTGAACATTTTCAATTTGGCTCAATTATTTATTTATTTTTGGAAGTTATGGGAAGAAGGAATTTTTAAAAATACTCTAATTTCCTCAAAGTGCCTAAAATATAGGCTGAGGTTATCTTAATAGGCATTTACCTTGAAGATTGTAAAAGTGTTCTTATGGAAACATGAATGTCTATTGTGAAAATAAGCAATGTACTTCAAGTCTTTCAAGAATACATAATATTTCTACCCATTGCAGAAGCCAGACCTAGAGCCCGTCCCCAACTCTGAAGTTATCCATCAAATCTACTCAATTAATGATGAGAAGTTACCATCATTAGAACTTAGTCATAACAAATCATGGATAAACAGAAACGTATAGTATTAAGTCAACTTAGTATGTAGATAAGATTTTAGAGGCACTGCTTAGATGACATTCTTTATCGTTAGCACAAATAACATTCAGAATACTGCAGGGTTATTATGAAAACATTTCCCAGAGATCACCTTTATTTTAGATCATGAAATAAATTTAAGGCTCCCCTGCTTTTATTTTACTGTATTTTTACTTTAAAATTTCATCAAGAAAAACTGTAATTGGTGATTAAAACACTTTGTTTTCATAAAAATCCTGTTTTGGATGCACATGTACAAAATGCATTCACTGTCAATTCAAGAGGTGATAACCAATACCACTAGCTTATATCAGAAAGTATTTTTCAGAAAATATAGATAGTAACTTAAATCTCCTAGATATATATTCTTCTATCAGTACATGACGGCATTTTGGTGTATCATGAAGATGCCTTACATGTATCTTGACCTCAGAAATTTCTTCCCCCAAGTTTACTCCTGACAATAGCTGCTGATTGGCCACAATACTCTCTGTCAACAAAGACCACCCCATTTCTTGCTTGCAGTTGAAGGTTAAAGCTCACAAGTTCTCTTCAAAGGGCCAAGTTAAAACCCATAACACAGATTACATTTGACTTATCTAGGTTAATAGTGAAAAGTGATTGTCTGGATAAAAGAAACTCAAAGATAATCCTCCCCAACTTTTAGTTAACAGCTCCAATCTATTCCCACAGTGACCCTTGTCCAAAATGGACAGACTGTACTGTCATCTGTGTGTTTCCATTATAATACCCCCAAACTAGATTCTTCTACTAATCATCTCCTAAAATCCAAAATGTCCCCGGGGAAAGTTTTCCTAGCAGAAACATACTATGGGAAATAAAGGACTGAAATCACAGCAAGATTGGCACAGTGTCCAGGATGCTGAGAACAGTGACATTTCACAATTAAAAGATTGCTTGTTTTTTTCTTAAGTACAATTTTCAGGGTGTCAAATTACTCTGATTAAGCAAGAAACTGCAAATTTCTGTAGCCTTGTAGAAATCTGATTTTTTTTTTCATTAGTACAGGGAAAATATTCAGAAATCAAATTGACTGAACTTTATTTTTCTAATGAATCACAGAGCTCAACTTACAGATCAGATAGTCTCATCCCTTTCTCATGAATATTCATTCACAGGCTATTTCAGCTTTCTTATTTAGAATTGGAACAATGCTGTTAAAAATAACATAATTAATGTGATTACAACACAATTTACCATTGCCCTAAGTGTTGCTTAAGAATAATTTTACCTTAATGTCAGTAGATATTTTACAAATAAAAGAATGAGGCACTCTTTAAGGCTACGTATCCTGTCCCCTTCTTAAGGACATTTAAGACTTAAATATAGGCTTCTCAATAAGAAGGTTAAGTTGTACTCAGCAGTTTCTCTAATTATTTAAGAGGATTTTCAACACCTAAATATTTATGATAATAACAAAACCAGTTGTATTTTTCCTATGCTTTTTAGATGCCGATGAGAGTTCCAAAGATGAGAGTATGGGGTAAAGTTGCTTCAACAAGTGAGAAATACTGAGGAGTTATTTAAAATCATCAGAGGAGAAGAGAGAAACTCTTTAAAGTTGGTCTATTTTTGTCAATGCACACTTTCCTCAATGCCTGATAGAGATGCTATCCTAATATCACAAACTGCAAAAGGGATCAGTTTTTGACCTAAACAAAGGGAAATGATAAGAGAGGGAACCTGGCATAGCAGAAAAGCCATGAATCTGGAGTCCAGACCTGGGCTCAAATCTTGATTCAGCTGCTTAAAAGCTATGACAGCTTCACTTCCTCTTTCTGGTCAGTTTCATATACAATGAGATAGGTGGATAAAATGATTATTAATAGCTTCTGGTTCTGTAAGCTACAGTCATTGATTTGGAGTAGAGACCATCTAATTCATCTTGCCTATTATAAGAATGAATAACACATGACATTATGACTTGGCCAAAGTTGACAATGTAAATATTTTTCTATATCTCCTACATTATTATCACTATCTTCCTTACTGGAAGCTGAACTACCACCAACTCTGGATTTGCATAATGTCTTTTTTTTCCTCTCCTTCCAGAAGCCATAGAAATACTTTAACATTTTATATACTGATGCAAGGCTTCCTGAGGAACTAATACACCCAGCTGGAAAACTTAGGTGATTTGAAAGACCTCTTTCATACTTTAATTCCACTAAGCACCTACCAATTAGTGCACTACTCCTGCAGGTACAAAGGTATCAAAGTAGGCTTTGAGTGACTACCATAGAAGCCTCCTCTAAATATTTATGCCTTACACATAAGAGAGAAAATCTGGATTGTTAAATCAAGAAACATTTATTAAAGAACGCAAGGTCCTATACTAGGTGCTGGGTATCTAGAAGGCAAGAGGGCAAAGTGGAAAGCATATTGGGAATGGTGTTGCCCCATAGTGAGGGACATAAGTGATGCTGTCTACTCCAGTGTGAACTCACATTTGACCTCAGTTATCACTTCAAGAGTCTACAATCTAGTAAAGGAAGGGAATTGGGGACATTCACAAATGAAATAAAAATTAAAAATATTCACAAAAAATACTAAAAAAGTTAAAATGCAATGGAGTGAATAGGAGAGATTAGAAGGAGCATGAAAAATCTGAGGAGATAGGGAACTCTTCTAGATGAGAATTAAAGAAAGGCTTCATGGAGGGGGATAACACTTGAGTTCAGCTTTGAAGGACAAGAAAGATTTCAAAAGGCCAAGATAAAGATGAAGGGGAACAATGTGTACAAACACACGGATCTGGGAGAAGATCAAAGATGCTTGGGAATGGCAAGAAGTTTGCTTTAGTTGGAGCATGGATATAAGAAATGCAGGGTGAAAACCAGTCTGAGATAGTATTGTGAAGGGTCTTAAATACTATGCCAAAGAATTTATATTTTATTTTTAATTTCCTATGTATTCAATCCAATCCAACAAACATTTATGAAGTTCTTGTTATGTACAGGTCCCCATGGTATTGATATAACAGCAAAATAATCAGTAGTCCTTAACTTTAAAGGAGCTTGAATTCCAGGGGGTCAGGGAAACAAAGCATATAAACAGATAATTATGTATAGACATGATTATTTGAAGGTAGAAAGAGTAATAAAAATTTGAGGTTCAGGAAAGGCTCACATGGTACCTAAGCTGGCCCTGGATGGAAATTAAGAAGACTTCAGAGCAGAGTTCCGGTGGAAGAAGTTCTGTACATAGATCTGAGGTTATTACCATTTTTGGGTTATAAACTCCTTTATCAGTCTGCTGGAGCTTATAGACTCTTTTAAGGTATTTAGAATACATGTATTTAGGTGAGTGGAAAAATACATGAGATTACAATGGAAACCACATATATTGAAATATAGTTATCAAAATGCTAAAATAAAAATAATAATTCATGGATCCTTGTTTAAGAATACCTGCTTTAAACAGTGAGTGCTCCAGATCATCATGTTTGTAGATAATATATTGATTAAATCATTCCAAGAAACTCTAAAAAACCACTTAAATGTGATTCCTAATTCCTTAAAAGAGTTTAGTCTGACTAGCTACACAAGAATACTAAGTGGAAAAAGAATGTCCATTGTCCAGACGATGTATACAGTTGATACGCAATTAGGTTGAGTCAGTCTATTTAAGCACATATATATGTATATATCAGAAAATCACAGTTCCTTCTCCTTGGAGGTCTTCAAGTTGAGGCCAAACAACCATTTAGTAGGTATGTATATAAGAGCACTGATCCCTCTTATATATAGGTTGGACTACATGGTCTCTGAGGTTCCTTCTAACATTCAAATTCTGTGATTCTGTGGTTGAGACCTGTACCACTTCAGGAAATAACTATATCGATGAGATCACATATACTTAAATTATAGATCAGATTGTGTCACTGGACTACTTAATATCTCTAATGGCTCTGTATTACCACAAGGATCCAATACGAACTCTTTTGTTTGTCATTTAAAGCCCTTCACAATCTGCCTCTGACCTAGTTTTCCAGTCTTATTACAGATTACTCCACTTCATTCACTTTGCAGGTCAACTGGGTTGGCTTCTTACACATGACCTTCCATCTCCCACTTTTGTGGGAGACTTTGCACAAGCTGAACTCCCTGTTTCCCTCTTCATCTCTGCCTCTTAGAATTCCCTAGTTTCCTTCAAAGCCCACTCCAAGCATCTTATACAGGAAGCCTTTACTGACGCACCCAATTGTTAATGATTATCCAACAAATGACCTGTATTTATTTGCACATATATACATCCACATATATCTATGTATATATACATATACATACTACACACACACTTTACCAGTATTTTCCTTTATAGAATGAAGTCAGCCTGGCCCACGAAGGCAGTTAATATTCATTAACTATCAAAGTATATATCACAACATATAAAGTGACTAGTGAATTCTCTTTCTATTCTCCTCTCTTCCTTCCTTCCTTCCCTCTCTCTGCCATAGCTACTGAGGACCCATAAAAGAAAGTTCTTGCCACCCAACTCCTTGACATTGTCAAAAGGTTCCAAATCAGAAACTAACATGATTGTATCAATGAAAATGACATTAAAGAGGATGCATTACTGCATGCTTTGCATTGCATCCTAAAAACTCTGAGATCAGTCTTTCCATCTCACTTGCAGCTGACACCTTCTATAGGTATTATCTTACTTTTCTATTTCTATACTTGGTGCATGATAGCACAATAATTTGCACACAGTGAGCTCTTAGTAAATGCCTTTTTCATTACTTAATTCATTTACTCATTCATTCAGACACTTAAAGTAAGCCTCAACTTCCTCATCTGTGGAACACTGGGAAAAGAGTACCCGGTCTATCTATTTCATAGGGTTTTGGGGATCATATAACATGTGCAAGTGAAAATTGTGAAAGGCTGTAAAAGTCTAAGTTATTATGACAGTTCCTTCTAGGGATGGTTGAAAGGAAACTCCTTTGCAAACCTCAGAGCACTTTGGAAATGGGAGCTGTTATTACTATTATCATATTATACCTTTTATAAGACCATAAAGGTTTGCCCTGATTTAAGGAAATCCAACATATAAAAATCTAAATTTATTTTTAAAATAAGCATTACTTCTTTCATTGTTAAAAAATTTCATGCAATCAGAATGGCAATGGAACTTGGAATCATAACATAGGGAGCACTAAATATATAAATCAGAAGCAGTTAGGTGGCATAATGGATAGAGCACTGGCCCTAGAGTCAGGAGGATCTAAGTTCAAATCCGACCTCAGACACATTCTAGATGAATGACCCTGGGCAAATCATGTAATCCCAACTTTCTCCACACAAAAATGTATGAACCGAACAGTTTTAGATGGGGGAAGAAACTACTTAGAGGTAAATGATTGCTGTCTCCAAAGATCCAAAGGGCTCCAACATATGGAAGGTTAAGAACTATTCTAGAGAGTAAAGTCCTTCAGATAATTACATTTATCTTCTTGGATTCAGAAGGAAGCATTAAAGGGAGGCAAATTTTAGTTCAATATAATGAAGAAACTCCTATCAAACTGCACTAGTCAAAAATGGAATGGGCTGCTTTAATTAGTACTAAGTTCCTTGACATTGGAAAAGTTCAAAGCAGAAGATGAAGGGTCACTTATTAGGGCTGTTATAGAAGTTACTTATGCACCAAGAAGGCAGTTAGAATATCTCTAATATCCATCCATATCTAAAATGTGATGGCTCAATAATTTTACTGAATATTTTAAATAAATCTATAGATCATTATTCAGAAAGACTCAAAGCTATTTCTGTTGATATGTACACACACACATACATGCATGCTGTTTAATTCGCAATTTGCCATTTATGTGCTTTATTTTTGAATCCCTTAAAAACTGAAGTGTCAAATATGGTTTTTTTTTTGGGGGGGGAGGGATAGACTTACTATACAGTGTCATATGCAAAGGAGATCCTTTACTTAGTCATTTATTTTCCTCCTTCTATCACCCAACTCTGACTTTTTAGCTAATGAATACCAATTCAGATCCTTTCAGGATGCATCAGTCTTCTCATTAAATGAATTTTAAGAGGATAACCATAGTTAAAACTTGGTTTTCACTATGTTTAAGACTGTACAAGCTTAGCCTTTATCAAGTTACATGCCATGTTGGGGAAGGGAAGGAGAGAGAGGGAGAAAAAAATGTGGAACTCAAAATCTTATAAAAATGAATGTTGAAAGCTAAAAAAATAAAATAAAATAAAATAAAAATCCTTGGCTTTCCTTTTCAGATTCCTTCCCACTGCTCTGAGAAAGCCAATTATATGAACCCAGGTGTTCCTAGTAAGACATATGGGACATTTAATTTAAAATACAAGACTCTAACTCCTAAGATTTTCATCAACAATGAAGTAGTTATGCTTCCAACGAAATTAGAAAGAAGCCATACACTGTACGTTTGGTTCTCACGTAATAATGTCATAATATAGATATTCTCATGGATGGCACAGTGAAAAAACGGTTGGAGTAAACTAAAAAATTATAGAAAGCACATTCTAACATATTCAGGATTGATGGAGCTTGGTCATGATCAATAATCATTTACCAATAAAGCTTCTCCAAGTGTATTTAGAGTGGGATGGGTCTTTCATTCAATCAAACCTTCTCATTTTACAAGTGAGGAACTGAAGCTTAATAAAGTAAAATAACTTGCCCAAGGTCAAAGAGTGAGTGAGGGATGAGCCAGGCTGGACCCTAGATTTCTTAACAGCCAGTCCATTTCTCTTTTTAAGAAAGGTCAGGAGGAGCCAAGATGGCGGAGTGGAAAGACTCACGTATGTTAGCTCCGAATCCACAGCCCATAAATTTCCTGTAAAAAGAACTCCCCACAAATTCTGGAGCAGAGCAAGCGCACACCAACGCAGTGGAGGAGATTTCCTTTCCGGAGAGCCCTGGAAAGCCATCTCCAGGGGTCTGTTGTGCTCCGGACAGTGGAGCCCAGCCCTGCCCTGCCCTGGCCACGCAGCCCCAGAGGAGCAGATCCGAGCAGGCTTCAGGGACGGAATCTCTGGCGGCTGCAAAGGTCCCTCCACTCACAGGTGCGACAGGTCAGTGAGAGAGACTTCTGGGCTGGCCAAGAGGGGAGCGGGGTATCTCCGTGACTCGGGCCCCCTCGGGAGGCAGCGGCAGAGGCAGCGGCAGAGACAGTGGCGGCCTGGAACTCCTGGAGCAGCAGGCAGGAGCTCAGGGCCATCACCAAAGGTCTCTGCATAAACCCCCTGAGGGAACTGAGCCTGGGAGGCGGCCCTGCCCCCACCCAAGCACCAGAACTTAAGCTCACATTGAATAGCAGCCTCTCCCACCTAGGAAAGCCCTGAGGCTGGGAAGCAGCATTTAAATCTCAGACCCCAAGCACTAGCTGGGCAGATCTAGGCAGGGGTGGACAGGAATCTCAGAAGTCAAGTAACTGGCTGGGAAAATGCCCAGAAAAGGGAAGAAAAATAAGACCATAGAGAGCTACTTTCTTGGGGAAGAGATGTTCCTTCCTCCTTTCATTTCTGATGAGGAAGCACAATGCTTGCCATCAGGGAAAGATGTGGAGGTTGGGGCCTCTCTATCCCAGAAATCCGAGGTGGATGTCCAGTGGGCTCAGGCCATGGAAGAGCTCAAAAAGGATTTTGAAAATCAAGTTAGACAGGTGGAGGAAAAACTGGGAAGAGAAATGAGAGAGATGCAAGAAAAGCATGAAAAACAGGTCAATACCTTGGTAAAGGTGACCCAAAAAAATGCTGAAGAAAATAACACCTTGAAAAATAGGCTGACTCAATTGGTAAAAGAGGTTCAAAAAGCCAATGAAGAGAAGAATGCTTTCAAAAGCAAAATTAGCCAAATGGAAAAAGAGGTTCAAAAGCTCACTGAAGGAAATAGTTATCTCAAGATTAGAATGGAACAGATGGAGTCTAATGACTTTCTGAGAAACCAAGAAATCATAAAACAAAACCAAAAGAATGAAAAAATGGAAGAGAATGTGAAATATCTCATTGGAAAAACAACTGACCTGGAAAATAGATCCAGGAGAGACAATTTAAAAATTATGGGACTACCTGAAAGCCATGATCAAAAAAAGAGCCTAGACATCATCTTTCATGAAATTATCAAGGAAAACTGCCCTGACATTCTAGAGCCAGAGGGCAAAATAAATGTTGAAGGAATCCATTGATCACCACCTGAAAGAGATCCAAAAAGAGAAACTCCTAGGAACATTGTGGCCAAATTCCAGAATTCCCAGGTCAAGGAGAAAATCTTGCAAGCAGCTAGAAAGAAACAATTCCAGTATTGTGGAAATACAATCAGGATAACACAAGATCTAGCAGCTTCTACATTAAGGGATCGAAGGGCGTGGAATAGGATATTCCAGAAGTCAAAGGAACTAGGACTGAAACCAAGAATCACCTACCCAGCAAAACTGAATAGAATACTTCAGGGGAAAAAATGGTCTTTCAATGAAACAGAGGACTTTCAAGCATTCTTGATGAAAAGACCAGAGCTGAAAAGAAAATTTGACTTTCAAACACAAGAATGAGAAGAAGCATGAAAAAGTAAACAGCAAAGGGAAGTCATAAGGGACTTACCAAAGGTGAACTGTTTACATTCCTACATGGAAAGGCAATATTTGTAACTCTTAAAACGTTTCAGTATCTGGGTAGTTGGTGGGACCACACACACACACACACACACACACACACACGTACATGTGTGCACACACACACATACACACATGCACGCACACACAGAGACAGAGAGCACAGAGTGAATTGAATAGGATGGGACCATATCTTAAAAGAAATTAAGGTAAATGGTGAGAGAGAAATGTAGTGCGAGGAGAGAGGGTGAAATGGAATGGGGTAAATTATATCTCATTCAAGAGGCAAGCAGGAGACTTTTTAGTGGAGGGAAAAAGAGGAGAGCTGAGAAAAAAACAAGTTTACCCTCATCACATTCGACTAAAGGAAGGAATAAAATGCACACTCATTTTGGTATGAAAACCTATCTTACAATACAGGGAAGTGGGGGAGAAGGAGATAAGCAAGGGTGGGGGATGATGGAAGGGAGGGCAATGGGAGGAGGGAGCAATTTGAAGTCAACCCTCTTGGGGAGGGACAGGATCAAAAGACAGAATAGAAACAATGGGGGGCAGGATAGGATGGAGGGAAATACAGTTAGTCTTACACAACACGACTATTATCGAAGGCATTTGCAAAACTACACAGATATGGCCTATATTGAATTGCCTGCCTTCCCAAAGGGAATGGGTGGGGAGGGAGGGATGGGGAGAAGTTGGAACTCAAAGTTTTAGGAGAAACTGTTTAGTATTGTTCTTGCTACTAGGAAATAAGAAATACAGTCAGTGGGGAATAGAAAGTCATCTGGCCCTACAGGACAAAAGAGAAGATGGGGACAAGAGAAGGGAGGGATGATAGAAGAGAGGGCAGATTGGTGATAGGGAAAATTAGAATGCTCAGTGTATTGGGGTGGGGGAGGGGATAAATGGGGAGAAAATTTGGAACCCAAAATTTTGTGAAAATGAATGTAAAAAGTTAAATAAATAAATTTATATTAAAAAAAAACAGTCAGGAGTTAGTCACAAGAATGTTCTCCCATCTTATAATAATATTCAAGATGGAGAAAGCCATAAGCAAGGAATGAAAAAGAATTGCCCCAGTTTGATCACAAAACATTTGTACTAGGAAGTTTAAATGCAGAAGAAAGGGATCTGAAAAAAGCATATACTTATATTTTGCTCATTTCATGTAGAACTTTATAAGGGATGTCATTCTCTTCTGACAAGGGTAGGAAGGATTTATTATTTTTTTTGAGGGGGCAAGGTATGTGTTACAAAATGTATCAGGAGAACCAAAATATGTGCACTCCCAAGGCCCAGCTCAGCTTCAATATCTATACTAGACATTACTCAAATAGATAGATAAATGACTGTGTGTCTGGTCTGATTTATTTAATGCTGTATCTATGTAAGAATTTTTCATTCATTTTAATTTTTCTAAAGGATTAAAAAAATAGAAACACAAAATGCATGGGTGTATAGGCAGTTAAGAATAATAGGTATGCTATATATCAGTCAACATTAGACATTGACTACAGATAGCTCAAAACTAGAAGTCAAGTCAGTCGGTGAAAAACACTGACATGATGTGGACATGTGAGTGTGTGTGTGCATGTGTGCATGTGTACGTGTGTGTGTAAAGTTTTTGTTGGGGAAGGCAGTTACAGTTTTATTTTTTCTTCCTAGGACTCAGTAAAAAAAGGGAAAATACCCCCTTGAAGTTAATCAGGACAGCTTTAACTCAAACAGGGAAGTGCAGGTAATGTAACCTTGACAACTTTCCACTATTGCTGTCACTGGTAGACATGACATGATTTATTAATGCTTTATATTTATCACTGGTATGTTATAAAAATATATAGATGTACACACTAAAAGTCAATATTACCTTTATAAATATTTTAAGTACCATTATTTAGCAATTATGCTGGCCACTCCATGTGCCACTCCTATACAATTTTTAACATGCCAATAAGCCCATTAAACATATTTATAGTGATAGTTACTAAGTTCAAGGGGTTTCTTATCCCAGGAAGATAGTTCAATCAGAGAGATAGCCCCGGTCTGAAATAAAGAGCTCATTAAATCCAGAAATAGGGATGCCCTTACTTAAAAAAAAAATTTGTAGCACATATACAAATTTAAAAAAAAAAACAGGTAAAATGATATCTAATCACAATATATACATATAACAATGCAAAAAAAATTGTTATAATGGAAAATCACTAACCTGTACACTTGCCACAAATTAATATAAAATCAGACATTTCAGACTTCCAAAATCGAAATGCATAAACTCTTAGGTTACAGCTATCCAATTCTTCTGTTGCCACATTGTGACATGAAGGTAAACATGGGTTCTCGAGGAGTATGACAATGGAGCATGAGCTTAGAAAGGTCCCACATCAAAGAGAAAAAATAGTAAAAGAATGTATCTCTCAACTGAGAACCAGCTTAGTTAAATTTAGAAAGGGGAGAATCTCATTCTCAGCAGAATAACTACTAAATGACCAACTTTTTTGGCCATAACAATCCATTAAACCATCAATAAAGATCTCAAGTGGCATATTCTCATCCATGGAAAGAATGGTCAAAGATTTTCCATTATAATACATATTTGCAATGACATTTGCCTATTTTGATAAAAATCAAAACACTTAAAGAATTGCAGTATGTTTATATAGGCTAAATACTGTATGTCTGAAGAATTATACATCTTTCTTATGACCTAAATTACATTCATTATATTATTAACTTATTTTATGGAGTACATTCAAGCTTATAAAATACTTTCCTCATTGTACCTCTATAGGGTAACTTTGTAACTTTGGCATTCTCTAACTCCTTCAGTCACATACCCATCAAGTGCCAAATTTTGCTGTGTCTACTTTCACAATATCTCACTTCCAACCTCTTATCTCAGCTCATGTAGCTACCACCTGAATTTAGGTGCTCATCATGTCTTACTTAGACTACTGCAACACCCTCCTAAACAGTCTCCTTGATTCATCTCTCCCCATTCAAGTCCATGCTACACACACACTACTTACTAGTGAAGCAATTTTCCTTAAGCACAGCTCTGACTATATGATTCAATCAACTCCAGTAGATTTCTATAACTTCCATTTAAAGAGTCCTACAAAACTGGTTCATACCAATCTTTCCACCTGGATGCAGGAAGTCTAAGTTTGCCTCTGGTACCAGTACCAGTACCCTGGACCCACCTACTGGAAGCCTACGGGGAAATGATGGGATGGTTACAAATCAAGAACCCAATGTGGTCCTGGATGACTTCTACAGCTCAATCAGCTAGGACCAAATGTTGAGGCTTTGGAACAGATAACCCATGAAGGTAGAGTGCAAAGAAGGTTTCCTAAGGTTCAATAGCAAGATCACCCTCAACAGCAACCATTCATCTAAGCACTGGTAGAAAGAGAAACCATTACGGGTGCCCTTTTCAGAAGCATTATTGGACATAACTACCCCCTTTCCACTTCACGTAATCTCGTCAAACTAGTCTTCTCCCTGTTTCTCAAACATGGCATTCCATCTCCTAATTCCATACATTTGTACCAACTGGACAACATGCTCACGGTGTATTCCCGTCTCATTTCAAACTCCTAGAGTCCTCTTCCTTTAAGAAGTAGATCAAGTACCATCTTTCTTTATTCTTATCTACCCTGCCAAACAAACTTGTATGTGAATGTTTGTATTTATTAATATTACGTTTATTCCATACACATTTTGTTATCTATGTACTTATCTCCCTTAGTAGAATAAAAACTCCTTGTGAATAGGCATTGTTTCATTTTTTTGTACTTATCTCTCCAGGGACAGACACATAGTAGGTACTTAATAAATACCTGACAACTGGTAATTAATTGAGATAGTATCATGCCCATTTTACCAAGGAGGAAACTGAGACTCAGATTAAACGACTTGCCACAGATCCCAAACTAGTGAGTAGCAAAGTCTAGATTTAAACTACCACCCATCCTGATTTCCTAAAGCATTTCCTCACAATAGCTCACTCATATGGGTAGCTCAAACAGTATCCTAATTTTACAGAAAGAAAAACTGAGGCAGAGAGAAGTCAAAGATTTGTCTAGCATCACAGAGGTCTTATGTGTTAGAAAAAGGTTCCCTGAAATCACTACACTATACTTGCCCTTTGCAAGATGTTCAATATACTATTGTGATATTATTTACAACTTAATTAACACTGTCAATTGGAAGAACAATTTTTCTACCTGGTGGAAATTTGGGCTAAGGGTATTTCGCCCTTTTCTACTTCTAGATAAAAGTTCAAAAAGTAATGCCGAATGCTCCTAAAAATATCTCAACCTCAAATAAGAACATTCTAAGATCTAGATCCCTTATATAAGTAAAATCTAGAGTAGTGGTCAAACTCAAGCAGAAACAAAGGCTGCTAAGCCATACATCAGGACCTGTTGGTCCACATTTATGTAGCAAACCACACACTGACATTATTAATGTTCTTGGGTGTTTTCACTTTGTTGAATATTTCTCAATTACATTTTAATCTGGTTCCAGCAGATGCCAGGCTGCCAAGACATGTCTGACACCTGAATTAGAATGTCATTACCTTAAGTCTTTGCTATCCTTTCCTGCTTTCAGACAATAAAATATTTCCTACAGTATACAAGTGGTATTTTCTAGTAATAGTTCCATAATGCAATAGTCCCACAGGTGACATGTTTTGCTTTAAAGAATAAAGAATCCAAATAAAAAACATTCCAATATGAAGTACTAAGGACTAAATGGCACCAACACTAGAACTGGAAATTAAGGTGAAAACATACACCTTCAATTAAAGTTAAAATTCTCCTGATTCATAGAAACTGTCATCTTTTAACCCTTAGGATCTAAATCTCATGACAACACATCTGCACAAAAGTGAAGATAATGGGAAAAAATAAAATATCATTTTAAAATGCAACACACCAAAGATGCATGATACTATATGCAAAACATCACACTGGTAAGTGGGTAAAACACAGTCTTTGCCCTCAAGAAGATTTTAATCTAGCAATTGAGAAGCAATTAATTTGACTTGACATAAAGCTGATATTGGAGAGAAAAGTATCGAAAGGTTGTAGAGATTGCTTTTAAAAAGATATTGGTCAGGTTCTTAGCCCCAAATCAGTTATAGTTGAAAGGTACAGACATTTCTTTCAGAGAATATAAGGTCCATCCTTTATTACACTGCTAAGACCTTCAATCAGATAATTTCCCTTTTCCTTACCAGGTCATAACTGTACCATCAGCCAGAGTAACCCAGTTTCTTCAGCTGTGAGGCCAATGTCACATTTTAGCAAGTTTGTAGGGTAGTCACCAACACCTAAAGGCTCATTAACTATACTTAAGACATCTCTTGAAAAATCTGAGGTGCTGTAACTGGAAACACTTACCTAAGTAAACAGAGGCTAGATATCTGTTCCTTTTTGGGAGCTCTTCTCACTCATATTTAAAGACAAGGACAGACGCTCCCTCTGAAAAACCTGAACATAAAACTCCTGTGTCTGCAGACTGAGGGAACAGTGTTAACTTGAATAGTTAAGGCCAGGAAAGTTATCAAGAATCTATCACAGTGCCTGGGATGGGGGAGGGGTTTACCTATTAAAAACATGAGTGAAAACTGCAAAAATGTTTTGATCATAACTTACAGTTAATTTTAACTTAAAAAAAACCCTTTTAACTTTAAAACAAATTAGAACCCATGTTCCAAAAATGTCCTTTCCTTGTTCACAAATGAAGAGTGGTTTCCAGTTGCCTAGTGGACAACACATAGATTCCTAGTTCTATGTGTTACCTATTTAAGGGTCTATTTGAGGCCCTCCACAATGTGACTGCAACTTCTCTTGCATTATGATGCCCTCTTTTATGGATTCTCTGGTAACAGTCAAACAGTGGCATTCTGGTTTCCACACCACATACCTTGGTCTGCTTGCTTCTGTCTTGTTGGAGGTCTCTCTTTCCACCACAAGCATGACCCAACCCACAACCCCCTCAACTACACCTGTTCCTCTTCTCATCCTTTGAACTGAGGTCAGACACTCCCTTTTCATGCAACTCACACTTAACATAAGTATTCTTTCTCTCCTTGAATTTTCTTATAGTACTTTCTCTATAAACCTCTTATGCCCCTATTATATTCCTGCATCACATTTATTGTATACATGTCATATCATCCTACATGTTTCTCCTACAGTATAAATCCTTTGAAGGAAAGGATAATATCATTGCATCTTTCTATGCCTATTGTCTATCATCTAATAGATGCTTAATGTTTATCTATAAAATTCATCAGGAACATTTCATTATGCAAATTTAAACATCCTATCAACCCCTGAAATGTTTTCCAGGATTTTATAGTAGTCACAAAAACACATATAGGAAATGATATCCCTAATCTGGGTCTTTAAGAAAAGTATAATAATTAACCAGAAAAAAAGCTTAAACAAAACTAGCAGGCCTCTAAAAGCAAAGAATTAGCTCAAGTTTAGGTTGTTTTGCTTTAAACTGGCAGTTTTCTAGAATCTCCCACATCTTCAAAGGTGCTGAATCAATGAGATTTTTTTCAGAAACAGTATAAAGTCTTTTAAAAATTGTTACAAGGATGACTCCCTCCCTCAATATTTTAGCTTTAAAAATATTGAAATTTCTCACCAAATCTAATCTTTCTCCTTAAGGATTATATAATGACTAAAATAGGATCAAATTAAGAGTTAACCAATTAAGAACTCTAATCAATGCAATGACCAATCACAACTTCCTCTCACCGGGCGTGGACATGTGACAGATACAGGTACAGAATGACACAGTCTAGTACAACATGCCTTTGCTACAAGGGAGAGCTTTTACTAGAGGAGAGAGTTAAGTAGACAGTAGTGGTAGCGATGTAACAAAGGAGAAGAACCAAAAGAAAAGAATGCCAATGAGACAATTGTGAAATATGCACCAATGAGACAATTGTGAAATATGCACCAAACCAAAGAGGAATCAGGGAGGGGTACAAAGAAAAATAAGAAAGTCAGCGTTGGTATGGTCATATAAAAAGAAAACATTGTATGTCGTGAAACGTGGTTACATTTTTGACCTTTGTATATAGAAATCTTCATATTCACTGATGATTTTATAGTTCATAATTTTTTAAAAAGGACATGGGAGAGGAAAATGTATTGAGGGGGCGGAGCCAAGATGGCGGAGTAGAAGGACGCACATTCACGAGCTCCAAGCCCACAACCCATGGAATTGAGGTAAACGGAGATCCCCATAAATTCTGAATCTCTGCAGGGGGTGCACAAACATAGGGGAAGAGATTTCCGTTCCACTGAACCCTGGAGAGCCGTCCCCGGGGTCCATCGCACCCTAGAAAGCGGACCCCACCCCCACCCCTGGCCGCGACCCAGAGAAGCTGACCCGAGCAGACTTCTGAGAGGAAAGCTCCGGGAGAAGCTCCGGCAGCCGGGAAAGTCCCTCCGCCCACAGAAGCTAAAGGTCAGTAAGAAGCCTGCGCTAGGGGAGGGGAGCGGGCCCCCTCGGGAGGAAGCGACGGCGGCAGAGACGGGGCAGGAAGCAGCGGAGGCAGAGACGGGGGCAGGAAGCGGCGGAGGCAGAGGCGTGGGCGGGCGGCTGAGGCGGCAACGGCCCGGGACTCAGGAATCCCCCAGCAGCAGGCAGGATCTTCAATACTGAAGGTCTTTCCAACCTGAGGGAGCCGAGCAGGAGAGACGGCCCTGCCCCCACCCTGCTCTACTGCTGAACGCCTCTGAATAAAACCCCAAGGGAGCTGAGCACAGCAGGCGGGGCCCCCCACCCCGCCCCCACACGCTCCGTTCCTGAAAGTCTCTTCAGAAAGCCCCTGAGGGCCCAACTTAGGAGGCGGCCCTGCCCCCACCCTGCGCCAGATCTAAAGTTTGCCGCGGGAAAGCGCATTTGAATCTCAGAGGCCAAGGACTAGCTGGGCGGATCCAGGCGGAGGTGGAAAGGAATCTCAGAAGTCAAGTAACTGGCTGGGAAAATGCCTAGAAAGGGGAAGAAAAATAAGACTTTGGAGAGTTTTTTCCAACAAATGCAAATGATCCCGACCTTCGGATCTGATGGGGAGGACGAAAACGTATTTTTCCCATCAGGGAAAGATGTGGAGGGCGGGGCCTCAGTACCCCAGACACCCCAGGGGGGTGTTGGGTGGGCTCAGGCCTTGGAAGAGCTTAAAAAGGATTTTGAAAAGCAAGTTAGACAGGTGGAGGAAAAACTGGGAAGAGAAATGACAAAGATGCAAGTAGAGTATGAAAAAAAGGTCAATATCTTGGTAAAGGAGTCCCAAAAAAATGCTGAGGAAATTAACACCTTGAAAAATAGGCTCACTCAATTGGCAAAAGAGGTTCAAAAAGCCAATGAGGAGAAGAATGCATTCAAAAGCAGAATGAGCCAAATGGAAAAAGAGGCTCAAAAGCTCACTGAATTTAATAGTTCTCTCAAAATTAGAATGGAACAGATGGAGTCTAATGACTTTATGAGAAACCAAGAAATCACCAAACAAAACCAAAAGAACGAAAAAATGGAAGAGAATGTGAAATATCTCATGGGAAAAACAACTGACCTGGAAAATAGATCAAGGAGAGACAACTTAAAAATTATGGGACTACCTGAAAGCCATGATCAAAAAAAGAGCCTAGACATCATCTTCCATGAAATTATCAAGGAAAACTGCCCTGACATTCTACAACCAGAGGGCAAAATAAGTATTGAAAGAATCCATCGATCACCACCTGAAAGAGATCCAAAAAGAGAAACTCCTAGGAACATTGTGGCCAAATTCCAGAACTCCCAGCTCAAGGAAAAAATCTTGCAAGCAGCCAGAAACAAACAATTCCAGTACTGTGGAAATACAATCAGGATAACCCAAGATCTAGCAGCTTCTACATTAAGGGATCGAAGGGCATGGAATAGGATATTCCAGAAGGCAAAGGAACTAGGACTGAAACCAAAAATCACCTACCCAGCAAAACTGAGTATAATACTTCAAGGGAAAATATGGTCTTTCAATGAAACAGAGGACTTTCAATCATTCTTAATGAAAAGACCAGAGCTGAAAAGAAAATTTGACTTTCAAACACAAGAATGAGAGGAAGCATGCAAAAGTAAACAGCAAGGAGAAGTATTAAGGGACTTACCAGAAATGAACTGTTTGCATTCATACAGGGAAGGACAATATTTCTAACTCTTAAAACTTTTCAGTATCTGGGTGGTTGGTGGGACCACACATACACATGTACACGCATGCACACACATACACACATGCATTCACATGCAGAGACAGAGAGCACAGATTGAACTGAATAGGATAGGACCATACCTTAAAAGAAATTAAGGTAAATGGTGAGAGAGAAATGTAGTGAGAGGAAAGAGGGGGAAATGGAAGGGGGTAACTATATGTCATATAAGAGGCAAGTAGGAGATGTTTTTAGTGGAGGGAAAACGAGGAGAGCTGAGGGAAAAAAACAAACAAACAAACAAACAAAAGTTTACCCTCATCACATTTGACTAAACGAAGGAGTGAAATGCACACTCATTTTGGTATGAAAACCTATCTTACAGTATAAGAAAGCGAGGGAGAAGGAGATAATTGGGGGGGGATGATGGAAGGGAGGGCAAAGGGAGGAGGGAGTAATTGAGAGTCAACACTTGGGGAGGGACAGGATCAGGGGACAGAAGAGAAACAATGAGGGGCAGGTTAGGAGGGATGGCAATTCAGTTAGTCTTACACAACACGACTATCAGGAAGGTCATTTGCAAAGCTACACAGATATGGCCTATAGTGAATTGTCTGCCGTACCAGGGGGAATGAGTGGGGAGGGAGGGATGGGGAGAATTTGGAACTCAAAGTTTTAGGAACAATTGTTTAGTATTGTTGTTGCAACTAGGAAAGAAGACATACAGTTAATGAGGAATAGAAAGTCATCTGGACCTACAGGAGAAAAGAGAAGATGGAGACAAGGGAGGGGAGGGATGACAGAAGAGAGGACAGATTGGAGATAGGGAAAATTGGATTGCTTGGGGTATTGGGGTGGGGGGGAGGGGAGAAAAGGGGAGAAAATTTGGAACCCAAAAATTTGTGAAAATGAATGTAAAAAGCTAAATAAATAAATAAATAAATAAATGAATAAATAAATAAATAAATAAATAAATAAATAAATAAATAAATAAAAAAAAGAAAAAAAGGACATGGGAGAAAAGGAAAAAATGGAGTTAAGGGTGGGAGTCGATATTTGAGCCGAGTGGCCTTAGCTGTGAAACAATTTGGGCAAACTGATCTCTCTTCATTTGGAAAAAGAGGAAATTACATTAAGCAATTTCTAAAGTTCCAAAAATCAGTAAATATATGTTTCAGTTTATTAGGCAATGACAGTTGTCTTCCTTTTCTACTGGGGCAGGGGGAGGTGGGAGTGGGGTGGTGAGGTGGTGGAGATCTGATATTTAATCTGGAACCTTTTTCTATTTCTTGGTTAATTATTTTACAGGCACTCCATCATTCAGACACATACACACATGCACACACACAAAGCTGAAATTAACATTTTTAAAATTCACACTATGGGGAAAAAAAATCTTACCACAGTTAGTTTTCCCATCTCCACTCTAAAAAATATAATATAATGTTTTGCTGACTCCTTCACCCTAAGTCTAGCATGCCTCCACTTTCCCTTTCCACGGGTGCCAAGAATTTTCTTTCCTCCTGAAAGGTATCAAAGGGTAGTAGAAAGAATCTTGGTCTTGGAGACAGAGAAATGGAGAGAAACTGAGTTTGAACCAATTCTATCAAGTTCTGCTACTATGGGAAAGCAATTCATTTAACAATTTTTAGGTTCAGTATCCACATCTCTAAAACAGTGATAATAAATACTTATACTACCTATCTTATAGGGTGGTTGTGAGAATACTATGTAAGCCTTAAAACATAATAGAAATGTGAGGCATTAAATAGACAAACATGAGAAAAGATGGGACTAGTCAATGCTGGAGAGGTTTTGATAAGATAAACTGTGTAATTACACATATTAATACATTGTTGTTACAACGAGTGTAGAAAGCACATTGGAATTACGCCAAGAAAGTGACTAATGTCATACCTTTTGACCAAGAGATCCCACTGCTAGTCATATACTCAAATGAAGTCAAAGATAGAAAGTTCCCTGTACACACACACACACACACACACACCCCTCAACACACCCAACACATTTTAAGTAGCAAAGACCTAGAAACAAAGTAGATAACAAAGTAGATACACACTTATTACAGGATGGCTAAACAAATTGTGGCACATTAGTATAATGGAATATTATAGATGTTATCCTGTGAATGTGAAAAATATAAAGAAGACATAAAGTGCTACAAAGAAATGTAAGCAGAAATAAGGAAACTATATATATGTGTGTGTGTATGTACATACACACACACATATATATAATAACTACAATGGAAAGAATAAAAAATCTAAACTGAATGCTATGTAATTGTAATGATCAAGAGAATATATTCCTCATCTTCTTTGCAGAGGTGTAAGTCTAGGAGGGGCAGCTGGGTGGTGCAATGGATAGAGAGAAGGCAATGGACTCAGAAAGATTCATCATTCAGAGTTCAAAGTTGCCTTCAAACACTTATAACTGTGTGACCCTGGATAAGTCACTTAGCCCTGATGACCCTGTTAGAAGTTGCCTCTTCTATAAACGAGTTGGAGAAAGAGATAGCAAAGCACTCCAGTATCTCTGCTAAGAAAACCCTAAGTGGGGTCACAAACAGTTGGACACAATTGAAAATTACCAGATAACAACAAAATGACCATGTGTGTGGAATACTGCAAATTACTTGAGTAATTTGCTGGCAAATCTTGTTCAATTACTTTTTTATCCTCTCTTTTTTATTGTTTCTTTTTCAGAATGATTCTGAGGAGGGGAGTAGGTGGGGATACATTTGTTAACACAGGTGACAGAACAGAAGAAACAAATTTTAAAAGTTTTTAAAGAGATGTGAGCTATTGTCAGCCTTATTAGGTTCTGTGACGTCCCACGGTTATTATTTGGCATACTTACTGGTGATGAACCTCTTTGTATTCAGCTACTCTGGTCATCTTACAATCACAACAGTTTACCACTGGGTATTTATTCAGAGTCTTTGCTCTGCCAGGTAGCTGGCTTTGCCAGGGGTAGTTTGACCTTCAAGAAACCAGAGTCACCTCTATATTACCATACAGCAACAGCATATAACCTAGGTCTTAGATTTGGACAGAAAGAAAGGAAGGAAGGAAGGGAAGGAGGGAGGCAGGGAGGAAGGAAGGAAGGCATTTATTAAGCAACTACTGCATGCCAAGCACTGGTACAAATATCTCATTTGAGCCATACCATTCTGGGAAATAGGTGCTATTATGATCTCCATTTTATAGCTGAGGAAACTGAGACAGAAAAAAGGTAAGTGACTTACCTAGAGTCACAAAGCTAGTAAGTACATGAGTCTGAATGTGAACTCAAATCTTCCTTCAGACCTAGAGCTGTATCTCGTTGTACCACCTGTCTTCCTCCTAAAGGTCCAATCTTTCACAGTTGTATCTGCATATGCGCCTAGGATGGTATCATGCAGCAATCTACAAAGTATCTTTTAATCAGTTTATTCCCCAGGGAAGAAAAAAAAGGTGAACTGGATAACACTTGAGGAAACTGAGAGAATATTGAGAGACTTAAGGTACCATTTTTGTTACTGTGTAACCAAACTGCCAGTATCTTTATCCTTGTTTCACAAAAGAGGAGTAAGACTTGCTCCATCGCTACCATCTTTCCCAACTGTATAACTGGGACTCTGAATTCATATCACTGCTTATGAACTCTCAAGACAGAGCATATTTCCTGCTGATCTGCTCTGAAAAAGTCCATATGGACTCCACCTCCAAGAAGAGGTGCTGGGAAAAGCTAGAACCAAGTAACAGGATGCTTTTTGGAGTGGGGGGGAGGGAATCATCAGTGAAGAAAAAGAACAAACGTCAGTCTTGCTCTAACCTGAGTAGTCACTAAGCTAGCGCTCCAGAGGACAGGGTTCAGTAGTCAGAGAGAAGATAAACAGTATCTGAAAACAACCATCCAGAAAATCAAGACATGGATATTTCACTTTCACAAAAATAAAACATAAAGAAACTGAAGGGAAGCTGTATTAACTTCTATTTCATTAGGAGAGAGGGCAAGTTGCAATAAAAGACAATTTGGAGCTGGGAGGGCCTTGAATTCACCATTCTGGGTACAGAGACATTGGGACAACCTGGTAAATGCTATTTGTTGGGTTACCACCAAATCATCAGTCCATGCTGAGGCCATTGACCGTTTACTTCAGGTTGAAGTCAATCCCTCCTTAGCTGAACTTCCAACTGAAGAAGAGGTTTTGAGGCTCCTTTCATGTGGCAAAGCACCTGGTGCTAATTCTATTCCAGGTGAGATTTACAAGGTGGGGGACCATTGTTCACACAAAAGCTGACTAAAATTTTCCAGGTTATATGGCAAGAGGAAGTTATCCCCCAGGAGCTCAAGGATGGCTCTACTGTCCATCTCTATAAGGGTAAAGGGAATAGATTGTCCTGCAACAGTCACAGGGGCATCTCTTTCTTAGTCATAGCTGGCAAAAATTCTTCCTAGAATTCTCCTTAATAGGCGATCCTTCACCTAGAAGATGGGCATATACCTGAGAGCCAGCATGGCTTAAGAAAGGGCCGAGGAACAGTTGATATGGTGTTTGCTGCCCGACAACTCCAGGAGAAATGCCAGGAGCACAACAGAGGTCTGTACACAACATTTGTAGATCTGACCAAGGCCTCTGACACTGTTAGCTGTGAGGGCTTATGGAAAATTATGTCAAAATTTGGTTGCCTGGAGAAGTTCATCAATATTGTACGTCAATTTCATGATGGCACGTTTGCTCAGGTTCTGGATAATGGACAAAGCTCTAGTGCCAATGGAGTGAAACAGGGCTGTGTGCTTGCTCCCATGCTTTTTAGCATGATGTTTTCAGCCATGTGACCTCATTGTTATATGCTTGTGAAACATGGACAGTCTACCAGTGCCATGACAGGAAACTGAATTACTTCCATTTGAACTGTCTTAGGAAGATTCTGAGGATCACCTGGCATGAATTCCTTGCTCGAGCTGAACTGCCAAGTATTCAAACTATGCTTCAGAGAGCACAACTCCAATGGGCTGGCCACGCTGTTCAAATGCAAAATGTATGCTTGCCAAAAAGACTATTTTATGGAGAAGTTGCACAGGGCAGATGATCACATGGTAGCCAGAAGAAACGATACAAGGACACTCTCAAAGTCTCTCTCAAGAACTTTGGATTTGACTGTGCAGCATGGGAGACACTGGCACAGGACTTCTCAGCATGGCATGCCCATATAAGAAAAGATGCTGTGCTCTTTGAGCAAATCAGAATTGACACAGCACAAAGTAAACACAGGATATGCAAATCTGGGATATTCACCCCCAATACTCACCGGGACTATCTGTGCCCAACCTGTGGTAGAGCATTCCGAGCTCATATTGCTCTGATCAGCCACAGGCAGACACACTAAAATTTCACTTCACAATGGTGATGTCATTTTGGTCCTCCTCGAAGACGAAGGACAACAACCAACCAACCAAATCACTTTGCCTTTGAGTTACCATTCCGGTTAGAATGCATTTAGATATGAGAACATCCTAACCATGGTAATAAATAAATACTTTATTTTAGGTCTTGTGTAGTTTGATTATCTTTACATGCTTTTCTACTTTTAATAAATTTATAGAGTTAAATATGAAAAAATTTAAAGCATTATCATTCTATTAATATTTCCTCCAGTGTCAATCAACAAGCATTTATTAAGGACCACCAGGTATTAAGGATATACCAGGTACTATGCTTGGTCCTGAGAATGCCTTTTATAAGCTGTGCCCAACCCCCCAAAATCCTAAGTTAGTGACAAAGCCTCCGATCCTCAGATGACAGATACATAGCAAGTTCATACTAGGTGTGGACTTGAAGCTTCTCCATCTTGATAGGTGTTCCCAGAGCGTGGCTCAACTGGTCATCACCTTCAAAAATTCAGTCACTTCCACACCATGCTGAAGCAATAAAGGAAGCCTTTGGTGAAAGTTTCACTTGAACAAATAACTGCAACGTTCAATTTGTGCCTGAAATGTTGGGAGACATGGCTAGGGAATAATCCATGTGAAATGAGCCACGAGGTACTCTCAGGGTCAGTGAGACCTCTGCTGCTTACAGGAATACCAGCTAAGCTCATGAAAACTGCCTTGGATAACCTAATACTTAAATATCCACCAATTTTAATAGAAAAAAAAGCCTACTTTGTTTATTTTGTGTAGTTCCTTTTTGCCAGGCTTCATTTCACATAACCTCCCAAAGGTTCTCTCTCCCATCTTGCCCTTGAGACACAATGGTAAGTTTTCATTTTTTTGTTTCATTTTAAATTTAGTAAAGACATTTTTTAAAAAAAATCATAAATAAAAAAAAATTCACACAAGGGAAAATTCCCTACTCTATCTAACTAGGATTATTTCTAGGGCTACATGTCAACTTCTAAACAAAAAGGAATTTAGGTATCAATGTAATTAATTATAAAATAACAACCATATTTATCCTACCTAAAAAAAGAACACCAGCTCTGGAAGCAGAGGCATCTGTGTTTAAGTACTAGTGGTCACTTATTGAGAGTTGATTTTCATGAATGTAAGATGGAGATAATCATCCTTGTACTATCTCCCTCACACAGGAATTATGAGAAAAATGTTTTATAAATCTTAAAGTAACATACTCATGTGCTGACTAGCTTCTGTTGAGAAAGGTACTTTGGAAAACATAAAGCCCTAGACAGTAACCAATGACAACAGTAAACATCTATATAGCGCCAACTCTGGGCTAGGTATCAGGCTAAGGGCTTTGGAAGTACTGTCTCATCTAATCCTCTCTACAACTCTGGGAAGTTGTCTATTGTTATCCCCCTTTTACACAGGAGGAAACTGAGACAAATAGAGGTTAAGTGGCCTGCCCAGTGTCCCATAGTTGAAAAATGCTGAAGGCTCCATTTGAATTCAGGTATTCTTCACTATAGGTTGAATGCTCTATCCACTGCACCACAGAGCTACATTAATTATTATTATCAATATTACCTATTTCATATGGTAATTGTGAAGAATGTATAAAATTATGTATACATTTGAATAATTATCAATATCATTATTAATACTCATTATCACTAATACTTATGAAATAAGAGCAAGTATGCCATATTTGTTACCATTCTTATTATAACATAAAAATGCAAGATTTTGGAATGATTTCTACTGGCAAGTAAGAGTTGCATGACTCTCTCTCCTGTATCCCTTCGAATAAGGTGAAATATGCCACCAAGTAAATAAAATTTATAACTTTTTGGAAGCATTATTGCATAAGATCAAGATTTTACATGTGAAAGCATGAATTCTTCAACCAAAGGGCTTAAAAATGTGTTTAAACCATTTTAAAAGTCAGAACTGTATAGCTGTTACTTACTATAGACATGGCACTACACTATTTACTTATCGTGTGTTTGTAATACTAAGATAAAAATGAAATAGTATCTGACCTTCAAGGAAGTTACATTGCTCTGGAGGCATACAGCATGTAGCGTAGAACAGACAATGCCAAAAGTAAACATGAAAACAATTTTAAAAAGATGAAAGTGCTAATAACTAGTAAGGTTAATAAAGGCTTAATATAGATGATACCAATGTTTTGCTTTGAAGGAAGATGGCAATTCATGGTAGAAGTGAGGAGAAAATTTAAAATTAATGAGTAAATCTCAGGTAAAACCTTAATCAAGATCAAAGATTTTTTAACTTGGTGTCCATGATTTGTTTTTAAAAAAATATTGTAATAACTGAATTTCAATCTAATTGGCTTCCTTTGTAATTTTAAATATTTTATTTTATGCATTTAAAAAAAAACATTACTCTGAAAAGTGGCCTAAAGTCTTTACCAGGGTCCTATAAAGTAACATAAAAAAGTTAAGAATCCTAGATATCTAGACCAGAGATGTGAAAGAAATAGAAAGAGGTGTGAAGGGAGGGACATAAAACCAATGTAAGGATCTTTGTGGGCCACCTGTTGACTTAACCTACATATTAATATTATCTATAATTTACTGTATTTTTTCTTATTTTGTTAAATTTTCCCAATTACACTTTAATCTGATTCAGGATAAGCTCTCGAGTACTGTGAGCCATATACCCTGATCTGTGTTTGACAATTCTGATCTAAGGGATAGCTGGATTATGAATCTATCATAGGAATGTCCTTCTTTCTACCCTAGTTAAGAAAAAAAAAACCAAAACAGTCCTATCTTTAGAAAGCTCTGATTTTGACAAGGATGGAAGCCAAAATAGAGTTTTAAACCTCTTAGGCATTTCATGAAAAACAGTTCTCAGAGGAACTTCTAGCTTCTTTCTTATACATTCTTAAGTATCCTTTGTTTGAAATCAAACTGATAAACAGCCTAAGCCCAGCAGATGGGCACAACAGATGACTTAAATACTTCTGTATTATTTCAAAATAGTCTGAAGCTAACAGTAAGAAATTGAATATTAGCAGAGACCTAAGATTATCTAATCTAAACTCATTTTACAGATGAGGAAACTGAGGCCCACAGAAATGAAGTGATTTGTTCAAGGTAATGGAATTGATCTCTGACAAGGACAACATGTGAGCACCAGATATTTCTTCCTCTTATTCCCCACACTCTACATGATGACAGTTGTACTGGCAAAGATATTTTTTCCCACATTGCAAAAAAACACTATTTCATCTAACAAATACCCAAAAAAGTCACCTTAAGACTTTTATTTTGTACTGCAAGAAAAAAAATTGCAAAAATCTTCACTTTAAATTCTCTGAGCTACTTTAAATTCTCTAAACTACTCTGAAGTACAGTTCTTCAGGCCATAAAAATAAATTTAATGGAGTTTATGACACTAATGTAAATACTTGTAATGGGGCTGAAAACTCAATCTAGAAGCACATTTTTGTTAGTTTTAAAACAGATACAATCACACATGTGGAACTGAAACATCTTTAAAGTAAGAGCTGACCAATCATTGTCCTCTTAAAAATTCAGACTTTAGCTTCCCACTTACCAAAGTTGCTAAATGGAACTGTAGGTTGTTAAAACTTTAAGTTAGCCTTCACTCTTGCAATGAAAAGACACAAGCATTTTTTATGGGTTAGTTCCACATGATGCAATGAAATCCTGACTAATTTAAGAAGTTGCGAAGCCACTAATTAAGTGCTGAAAAATGAGTTCGGATCCTCATTTGCCACTGACTCATGCTATAATATGAAGGCTGAGACTCTTTATCTGCCTCAGTTTCTTGATCTGTAAAATGGACAATGCTGATTCAGGACTTCTGGAAGACTATAAAAGGTCAACAAAATAATAAGTTGTAACTCAGTTGTGCGCTGAACTAATTAAATTAATACATAATGACAAGGGCGCTACAAATAAATATGCTTTGTTGTTTAGCTTTATACGTTTATTTTCACTATTAGTACAAACACAATTGCATGGTTTAAATATGCCATAAAACACTAATGTTTTAAGATTTTTCCATAAAAGCTATTAAGACCAGTTTTATGTGAAACCATCGTATTATTTGTCATCAAAGGGAAAAATCCAAAATATTAATTAGTTAATATATTTGTCTGGAGTCATCAAAACACTTGCATAACACATGACTACGGTTCTTATTCTAAGAAATCCCACTTTCAAGAAGAAAATCAGAGAAAAATTCTAATTTAAGTGAAATTAAATGACAATAACATGAATATTGTTTCAATAATAATATTTTTCCTTAAAAACACACCCATGGATAGGAATAGAAAAGGGGGAAAAAAGATGAATGACACGGAGATGATCTCTGACAATCAGATGCAGCGTAATGGTAGAACAGCAGCAGGATCCAGGAGGTGAATCAAGATTTAAAGGGGTGATAATTTTGTTCAGAGTTGTGGAAGATAATCAGCATTTGGAAAGGAGACATCAGGCAGGAGACTATTTTAGGACCATTAGAGAACTTTGAAAGGAAAAGCCGAAGTGAATACGGGAGATTGGGGTTGCAGTTAAAGATCTGAAAATAACCCAAGGAAAGTTTCATAAAGAACATTTCCAAAGGAGTATTCAAAGCACAGGGTTCAGAGTGTGAGGTTTTTAAATTCAGCTCATCTCCTTTTCAATTCTCTCTGCTCCTTGTATCATTATAAAGGGGTGAAAGGATGATACCAGACGAGGTCCAAAATAATACTTTTCTAAGAACCCGAGCAAGATTTGTAGATGGACATCTTTTGCCCCCTTTTCTCAGGTAGACAGCAGGTATCGCAGCTCTCAAAAGGAAACTCTGATCCTCTGAAGCCTTATCCAATTGAGACCCCCAATTACACACTCTAACCTAAGTCTTCGGTGAACCATGCCACCAGCCAGTAAGGCACAGTTTCCACCTCATCACTCAAGAGTCATCTAGTTAGAAATGTTTGAAAGGCTCTACTGCTTTCAGACCACAAAGACTGAGGATTGCTGGGTTTCCGAGGAATTGTCACGTTACTCCTGTACAAAGATCCACTGTGCCTTTCCTGGTCCAAGAAGCAAAACCATATAAATACTGCTGGAGTAGGTTAAAGGGATGGGAGGACAGACTGATTGAGGTCAGGAGAAAAAAAAGATGAGATAGGGATACAAAAAAAATGAAAACAATGTCAGAAAGAAAAGTTCAGGAGATCTGCGAGTGTTTTATTCTTGGGAGGGGGTCAACAAATTCTAACTGAGTCATTGAGTAGCAGAAATTTATTAGGGGCAGAAAACTTTTAAAAGAAATTGCAACAAAGCCATCTTTATCATCTGATCCTTCTACTTGAGGAACAAGGAGGGAATAAAACTACATATTTTTTATTAGATTAATGATGATAATATTTGGAATATTGTCCCGGAAATCAAATAAGGTCTCCTAGACATAAAATTCCATTCACTTTACACTGTTTCTTGACTTACTTAGAATGTCCTTCTATTTATTCAACCAAACAGCTTAGCATTCATATTATTTTTAATTTTAATTTCTATTATTTTAAAATTCTCTGACCAAGGTAAAGAATGAGAATAAGACGGAGGAAAAAAAAAAAGCAATGTTCTTATTTCCTGAACCGCCTATCAGTACTGTTGGCTATTTGCAGAATTCTTATGTCAACAGGACTAGTAAACAAGTGTTAATATTTCTAGTGGAAGGAAGATCCAGGGGGAATTCAATGTAGTTAGCAGCACAGAGCAGAGAATCAGATCGGAGAGGGAATTGTGTCAGCTTCAACCGGCAAGTCAACAGTATGTGGCTGTCAGCGGTGCGAAATGGAGCTGCTTCAAAGCTGGCTGGGTTGTGACCTGAATGCAGCATACCCCTGCTCTCTATGAGAAAGGATCAATGACAGCATTTGCCGGGCTCTAGTCATCCCCTCTGCTAATGAAAGCAGCGCTGAAAGGCATGATACAGGGCCTCTGGGCAGCCTGTAGCCTGGCATTAGCAGAGTTTGTTATAAGGCTTGGCTGGCGAGTGCACAGAGCTCACCGAAGCAGCTCCCCTCCCCTCTCTCTTTCCCTGTTCTATCCCACCAACTCCCCTCTGGCTGTCTGTTTAGTGTCACCCAGTTGGGATGGATCCCGTTAAAGATCTAACGCTTAGTGAGGACTCGAAGGTGTCTGGAACGCCTGCCTCTAATCATAAACACCACAGCTGGCAATGATGTGGTCAAAAAAAAAAAAATCACCTTGATCCAGTACACATTCTCTTTGATGTCTCTACAGCAAGTTCACTGCCCAGAGAAAAAGGTATAGCTTTTTTTCTCTAAAAAAAAAATCCAAGCTTGTCATGTTCAAATCATAACCATATGACTCTCAATTCTACACCTCTAAATATATACATGAATATACACACATATATGTATATATATGTGACATTTTATTCTGACAAATGCAGAGAAGGAGCATCTGACAAGGATAACATGAAACAGGTTTGGAAGATAATGGCAGTTTAAGGGGAAAACTCGTCCAAAAGGAAAAGAAAAAGTCAGACGGCCACTACCAAAAATGGAAGAAGCCTCCTGCCAAAGTTTGCAAACTGCGGTGACCTTAAGGAAGAGACTGTAGCTGATTCAAGGGAAAATGAAAACTTTTCAAAGACAACATTGCTTGTACTCGGCCACTGATTATAAGTGCCTTCTACCCTCTTGCCTTTCGGGGTGGCCTAGTCAACACAAGAGGCACTCTGTGTTTCCAGTTCCTGCCACATGGTTCTGATGAATATTCAGGCACATTAACATGAATTTTGTGTGTGTGTGTGTGTGTGTGTGTGTGTGTGTGCGTATGTGTGTGTGTGATCCTGTTCTGCTTTAGAAACATCTTGCCATGTCCCAAAAGAGATGAGAGGGTTAGGGCTGGTGCGGGTGACATTTTACTTGTTATAACACTACAGATATTTTCCCTCGGTTGTATTTTGTGCAGGTTCAAACTCTAAGCATCCTAATGATTGCTGGGAGTCTCTGGCTCCTTTGGGAGAAAACAACCCCACAAACACCCAAGCCCTACATTCTATCATACTTACTTCACAGCACATACCAGAGTCACAAATCTAGAAGCAGTTCATGGCACTGAATTTAAAAACTGAGAAACATGCCATTTATTTTGTTGTAAAGAACAATTTAATTTTAATACTATACAGGCTCGATACTGGCTTAATATCACTGTGGTAGAAAGGGAACTTATAAATGTGTTCACTCATCTGGATTCTTTTTTTTTTTAATCATGCCCATACTATAAGCACAAAGTGACTGACTAGCTCTGACTGTGGGGCAAGTCACTGTATCTCACTAAGACTTAGTTCCTTCTACTGTGAGGGGACTGGGGACTAAATTCAATTCAGTTGACAAGCAACGGAAAGATTTGCCTACTATATGAAAAGCACTCTCCCAGATGACCTTTGCTTTTGTGATTTTGGAGACTGGTTCTTGTTTTTTGTAATTTTTATCAATGTCTTTTGGTTTTTACATTATAGCCAGTGCTTATACTATATCTCTACCACATTATCCCCAGTGAACTTCCTCTTATAACAAAGGGAAAAAATGGACAAAAACCCCCTAAAAGTTAAATAAAACCAAATGACATAGCAACTGCTTCCCAGTGTATGTCCCCATAATCCTCTACCCCACCAACCAAAGAAAGGAAATACATTCATTTCCTTAGCTTTTCTCAGATGTTCCTTTCAAATAACTCTGATAATTCAATCCTATGATCCTGACATTTATGAACTGTGTGACCGTGAGGAAACCAGTATTTGTACTGCCCAAGTCATGGGGTTGTCCTGAAGACGGTACTTGGTCAGGCTTTCAAGGGATCACAGAAATGTAAGGTGCTAGGATGATGCTGACTGTCTCCCTACCCTCACCTTCCATCTCTTGTTCTGGAGAAGAGTAATCAAATCCACACTATTTGTTGTTTCTAGAAAGGGTATCAACCAACTGTGCAATGGTTCCACTCAGTACCCTGTGATTTCCCAGCCCCCCAAAATACCCTTTCCTATGCAGCACCTCCTCTATG
This sequence comes from Bettongia penicillata ogilbyi, assembly GCA_023548195.1. Taxonomy (NCBI): domain Eukaryota; kingdom Metazoa; phylum Chordata; class Mammalia; order Diprotodontia; family Potoroidae; genus Bettongia; species Bettongia penicillata. Next base: position 390,777 of record JAJHZJ010000226.1, read on the forward strand.
TGTTTCCTTCCCCCCAGAATGTGTGTCTCTCATGAGGGCAGAGACTCATTCTTTTGAATTTGCATCCCCAGAATTTAATATATGCATTTATTTATTCCAGTCCTGCTAATACAGCCATTATCAAGGCATCTGTCCCTAGCGGAGAAAGGGCATACCATCCCTGCCACCACTACTACCAGTCACTGAACAACAACCACTGATGGGTACATTATTCCACAGAGATACTAATGGCTTCCCCCCAGCACACACCCTTCTCCTAATCATTATCACTGGTCAAAATTCTTGTGGAGGTCAATCTAGCAGTTGCTTCTGCAAGTGATGCAGCCTCTACTTCTCAAGTTCTCTCACCACCATTGTCTTTGGTTCGGTAAAACTTTTTAACATCAGAAATGGATAGGGTTTTATAAATAAAAATGAAATTTTACAAGTAGCATTACATCTGTTAAAGACCAATGGGCCTTTCTGTCTGCATTGCAGCTGAAATCTCCCAAATGTTATGTGTTGTTTTCTCTATAAACTCATTATTAGTTTTGTATATTTCCCGTTGTTTCCCACTCATTGGGAGCAACAACTTAGTATAAAGGATTAAGTGCGTATGTAACAATTCCCACCTCAGACATTAGCTGTGTGCTTCTAGGCCAGTCCCTTAAACTCTCAGAGCCTCAGTTTCCTCAACAGTTATTGGAGATAATAATAGCACCTTTCTAACAGGGTGTTGTAAGGATCAAATACGGTAATATATCAAGTGCTCTGTATACCTTAAAACATTATATAAATGTTAGATGTTATTACCATCAAAAGAGGTAACAATAATTATAAACTCTCATAAACTAATACTTGGGCACCTTCATTTTACTATTCACTAAGTTCATCATTCATTTTATTTACCTGCTTTGTTACCATGAACTAGACTGGTTATTTTCACTGGGACACTTCTGAAGGAAGCTGAGTCACATCGTAAGTGATAAAGAAACACAGAGCAGCACATGGCAAATTACGGTACTAAGACCAGGGCTAGGAAAAGTTTGGATTCAGTTCTTTGAAATTAACTGATGTTTTTCAGGCTGACAGCATTCCCCACAATTATAGAGGGGATGGTAGACTGAGATAAGATTCTGATTTATATGGGGTTATTTACTATTGTGTATATGAAGATGTGAGTGAAGGAGTGAAGGAGGTGCCTGGAGGAGGGAGTTGGCTCAGAACATAGTTAAGAAAGCTCTGAAGTTTACATATCCCTATAAGGTAATTTCTTTCGCTTTTAAAGTAGGCAAAGTACAGTTAAATGTTAGTCAATCTTCTAAGGATGAAAGGAGGAGAGAGATTATAATGACACACGTTAACATGCTGGCATTTCTCTGGTTGCTGTATTTACCTTATCCTGGTAAACCTTCTCTGCGAGGTTTAAATTGAGTTGAACTCAACTAGAACTTTTTTTTACCTAGTTCTGTGCCATGAATATATATATTTTAAGTCTCATTGCTAATCAGGAATTTTTTAAAAAAGAGAAAAAGTGTTTTTAAAAGAATAAATCTTGTAGTTCTATCTATCACCCACACAGATTAACTGATTTCCTTTACCAAAGAAAAATCCACACGCAACTCTGTGTTTTGTGCCATGAATATATATGTCTCACTGCTAATCAGAAATTTTAAAACAAAGAGAGAGAAAATGTTTTTAAAAGAATAAATCTTGTAGTTCTATCTATCACCAACACAGATTAACTGATTTCCTTTACTAGAGAAAAATCGATACGCAACTCTGTGTTAAGTAAGGTATAAGGTTTTTTTCGAAAAATAATGCATTTGATTATTTATTTTGCATTGACAGGTACAGAGTTCATTTTTTTGTTTCCCCTACAAATTCACAGTAGCCAAAACTCATGACATTTATTTACTGTAGGGGATGAGAGGTGGGGAGAAATCAAGTCTTTAGTATCGACACAAAAAAAGTGAAGTATAGATTTAAGTATCCAAATAATTTGAATTTTTTAAAAAGCCTGTTAGAAAATGCATATATTGGGGTCTTATTATCTACTTCAGCCTGCTACTAAAATTCCAGACAATTAATTTTTTAGTTCACTTTCAAATATGAAGCTATGAGTGGAGTTGTCAATTTAGTACGACTATTTCAGGAATCACGTTAATAGTTACTAATAATGTAAATGGCCTTTATTAATGATGTTCACCTTAAAAAACATTATTAAATAAAGCATTTACTGAGATTTGGGTTAAGAAAGTTGGGAAAGTTACTTCTTGGTCACAGAGTAATATTCAACCACAGTATTTGGTGGGAGATACATGAAAAAACACAGAATGGAATTTATGCAAGATGTCCTTATGCTGAGAAAGGAAGGCATGTTTTCCAAATCATACTATTAAATAGGGGCTTAATGCAGATTCAAAAGAAAGAAAAATAAGGCTATTGGGTACTAAAGGGGCTGCAGGACATTTAAAATAAAAGCAAATTAGTTGCGTCCCATTTAATTTTCAATTGCATCTTCAGCAAGAGAAGCACTGTGATGCCAGTGTGTATTTCATTGTTAAGCTAACATTAGGTTGCTAATGTGTATTGATTTCTTGGCTACTATGATGGATTTGGCTTTATGGTGTTGGGATTTGGCTTTCTGGTGTTTGAATAAATGCTTTTCTTCTGCCTTCTATGAGCAGAGTCTGTTATACTTTGCAATTCAGAATTACATCGGCATTATCATAGTCACCGTGGGTGCTGTGAATATTGCCTTGGCAATACAATCATATACATAATACTAGTTTAGTTTCCCTATACCTGACTGTTTATAAGAACTTTACCAATCTAAGCTTCTGCTCAGTGGAGAGCAAGTATGTACAATAAACAAAGGAATGAATGTAGAGGCTCAATTCAGTTCCTCCTTGCAGAAGTCATGCAAGGGGCCACCTCTCTAGAGACCAAGGGATTAGCTAGTTTCCTGTAGCCCCACCTCATCTCCCAATGTGCTAACTGTAGTACTGAAGCAGGGTCTGGGGCCCTTGCCTCTAGGAGAGACTATTCTAAGGTTCCCATCATCTGGTTAGAGAGAAGGAAAGACTTCCTAGACAGGAAGGTTGTCAAAAAGAGAAAAGAGTCGCTGGGCATGGATGTTCCTCTGAGAGAGCATTTAAGGTCTTCAAGGCAATGGATCAGACAGGACGATGGCTGGGGCTTCATCTGAGACTAAAGATCTGACAACATTTCCAGTCTCTTTGGGAAAGGAGAGCAGAAGGAACAACAGTAGTTTTTTTTTCATCTCAACCAAAATTAGTGTTTATAAAGGTGATAGGGAAAAAGGTGGTAGAGGAAGCTGGACTTGAGACTTTCTCCTTCAGCTTTTTCTTTTGAGGCCCAAATATATGTCAGGTATGTAACTGAAAACAAGAACACTATTTAGAGAAATGAATAAAATGAGAAATGAGAGGGGAGAGAAAGAGAAGAGTGATGGAGAGAAGGGAGAGAGAAATAGGGACAGAATGAGGTGGGAAGAGGGTGACAAAGAGAGAAAGGGAAAAAGAAATGGAAGACAAGGAGGTGGGGGGAAGGGAGAGAAAAGAGAGAAAAAGGGTTTAATTTGGGGATGTGAACAGGGAAGAGTAATGTCAAGAATAACTGCTGTATTTTATGGAATAAACTATTATTTACAAAGGAGGATTTTCATAACCTACTTGCCACAAAATATTAGGATACAAACATGGTACACTGGAGAAAAGTGGGCATGTATATACTTATATTTCAATGATGATGATAATAAATATACTATAAATATATTGAATCTTTAAGAATAACTCAAGAGATTCACACGTTACAAAGGCACAATGTATTTTAGGGAGGAGGTCCTTTGAAGTTTAAACCAATGACATTCATTTTTGTCTTCAGGATGGTCTTAACTGTAAATACTTTCAACATTCTACTACCTCCTACAAATTACAAGCTAAGATATTATCAAATATTGAATCCACCCTGGCATTGGTAAAGTAGGTAGTTTAAGTTTTTTCTGATCTTACATTCTTTTCAAGAGAAAATTTCAAGATTTGAGTAAGACACTCATTTTTAGTTTTTGTCTGTGACTTTTTAGCACTCTTACTCTTAGACTACATGTGACAATGCCTCTTGGAAAAATCTAAAAGCTTCCGTCCAATAACACGGTCCAAGTGCTCTTTAGCCAGAGGCGATCATTTATTATATAAATCAAACAAGCACACAGTACCAGACAAAAAGTGACTCGTAATGCCCAACGCATTCCTGTACTAGAGCTCTGAAGATCTGGGTGCATTGCATGCAGATGTCAGGTATTTTAATAAAGAGCTCCATTGTGCAGGGCCCCACTACTCCTCCATAGCTCCCAGCACTCCTTGTGTGTGTGTGTTGGTGGGGGGGTGAGTTTGGAGGTGGGGGGGTTAGGGGAAGAACGACAGCCATTCCAGCTGGAGTTGGAACCTTGTCTGAGTCAGGAAAACCACAGCTCATAAGCAAAAAGGAAGCATAATGTTCTACAAGGACAAAACATTAGCAAAAATGTCACTCAGCCCCAGTTCCACATGTTGGCTGCCACGGCCTCTTCCTTCTAGCATGCCCGATTGATATAAATTCCATCTGCTCAGCAGCCAAGTGACAGAGAAGAAATACCGGCATCTGGTCTCCATTGCTGTCGGGTTTTTGTTCCATGTTAGACCTTAGCTAGAAACATATGAAGAGATGAAGTTGCTGGCAAGCAACTAAAAGGCTGCACTGGCACAAATGAGACTTTCTGATGGTTTTCACACTTCCCTCTGGATTTTTTATAGGGTGTAGGGGGTGCTCATGGAGGAGATTTGATAAACTGAGCTTTGGGAGCCAAAGTACCTGGAGGTCATTTGGTGATACTGATGCTTTAGATATTAAAATTGTGTTTTTATGTTAAAAAACTGTAAAGAACAAATACATGTAATATATTCTTTTCTTTAAATGCAAAAGAAGGTAACTAAGTCACATAAAAATATACTTGTTAACTTTTTTTTTTCTTTTCTTAAACATCCACTGGACCTGTTCCATAAGCCCTTTATATTCTCTTGAGGAACAGCTGGAAAACACCAAAAAGTCCAAATTGCCAATCCTTTTTTTAACCCCAAGGTGCCCAGAAAAGTATAAATTCAATGAGCAACCTAGGAAATACAGGAAGGGGGAATTAAAAAAAAAAATAACATTAAACTCAGATCAGCAAGTTGTTTACTCTATCAAAGAATGTTCCCATGATGTTGTGTATTCACAAAATTCTTGGAGCCCTTAAGGATAGAGGGTGAATTTATGATTTCAGTGGCGTAGGTAGCTTCTGTTTAAGGAACTCCCCCTACTAATGCAGGCTAGCACCTTCTCTACAGCTTAAGAGTGTTACTGAACTATTCAGGGTCATAGGCAGTATATGTCAGAGACAAGACTGGAATGCAGGTCTTCCTGGCTCCAAGGCTAGATTTCGATTCATATGTCATCTGTCTTTCAGGGAAATCAAGAAGAGGAAAGAAAGCAGAATAAAATAGATACCAAATGGCATTTCAAAGGAAAAGTGGAAAAAATGGAGTCATTTTCCATTTTGTGTCCATTTTCTGCATGTAACTTAAATGAATATTGTAATTATTGTATGCATCTCTGTTCAAGTACGTTTTGTGGTATTCACAAAGAGAATGGATTCATTTACAGATAAGGTAAGTAAATTTAGGGGAAAACTCTCCAAAGACATTTAGTTTTCTACTACCAATAGACTCTAGAAAACACCTGTGGGAATGAAAATTGCAAACTATTTTTCTTCCAAGTTGACAAACGAAAAGGAAAATGATAACTCAGTAATGGAAGAATAAGGGGAAATGGGGAAGGCAAGAATAAGCAATAATTAGTATATTTCAAAACCTTAGCAGATCCTGGAATTACCAAAAGGTAAGATTTTTTCCTTTAATTAATTTGATTACACTGCGAACTTCTGAGTTGATGTTAAGCATCCATTTTTCTTTTCTTATTACAGGGGCATATGTTACAGGAGAAAAATAAATTGTGATCAATATAACAGTCTTAAAGAAACCTATAGGAAAGTGATAGATGGACTCCAGAGAGCAAATAATAAAGCCTTGAAATGTTCAATAATTATTTTTGTAAGAAGCAATTTTATTAGCCTACCCCAAAACCAAAACAGATTTTGTGAATTTCATTACAATATTCATTTGTAAGGTAAAGATGAAACCATGTAACATGGTCAAATCCCTTCAAAGAGAGATCTAATCTCACTTGCACTGAAAGTTTCCTTCTAGAGGAAATCAGTCCACATTAGATACTATTATAATCATATCCCTGCACACCCTGAAACTTAAGTGCATCTTGGTATACATGCCACATACTTTTATCTAATTAGAATACTATGAGTGTCATTATTTCCATTACCTGGAGTACTGAACCCAAGGTTCTTTATAGAGTTTAAATGAACACCTCTAATAAATATCTCCTGAAAAAAAAGTTGCCTTTGAAGTTCTCTTAACTATAAGGCCAAAATATTTGTAGGAAAGATTCATTAAAGGGTGTCAAGAGTTCTAGTTAGAGGCAGGGGGACAGGACAAGACACCATTCTTGGCACTGTCTGATTCTCTTGGCTTATTATTTCCCATCACACCACCTGTTCTTGAAGACAGACTGACAAATGACAACAGTATATCTTTGGGTTCCAATAGATTTAATTAGGTGCTGCCATTTTCAGACCTTACCCTTGAGAAAGAAAATTTATATTAATCAAATAACTGGCCAACTAGAGTAGCTATTTCAAGTCACAATACTTTTTTTTAGAATTTGTCTGGGATTTTTTTTTCTGCTTCTATATTCGCTCGAAGTTTAAAAAATTCCCAATCCATGTTTCCCAACTTATGACATAAAAAAAAAAATCCAACACACTGTTTCTTAGATATTAATAACACTACTCTTGGTACTGCAGATCTTCTGTAAGGTAATGACCTATAGCAAAGATGCTTTACAATACAATCCATTCCTAAACAAAAAAAATTAATATATAAATTGTTTATTTTATTTACTAAAAGGGATGCTATCAAAACAGAGTTTGTATAACTCACTAACCATGCTTATCTCCAGATACATATTTAGTAGTCTAAATACTGCTTTGCCATACCTTACCTTCAAAAGTATACTGAATTGATATCTACAGATCCCAAGAATTAGACAAGAATTTTTTTCAGCCTAATAGTTCAAAGACTTCGGACACTTCCCAAACTGGATGATGATGGTACTGAAAAGCCTAATACCCAATCCCTAAACCTTACCACAAAGCACTCACAGAAGATAATTACCACTACTTTCCTCCAAAATCTGGCACTGCCCTCTCATTCCTGTGGAAATTGGTATATTGTAGGTAGCAAAGTCTTCATGTACTGCCAGCCTGAACAAACGTAAGTGGTTCTAAATTCATAAAGGAAAGAAGATAATGAAGCTCAAATGCTTCTATGTAGGTGTGTCATCAAAGAGATAGGAATATGTGTGTTTGTGGTTGGACTTTTCCCACCCCCTGCCTTGTTAGAACTATCCTGGAGATATTATTGCATATAGCCCATAACACATTGCCGTGTTTCTTAAACGGAGCAGAAAAACTCTGTGTGGAATGGATTTTGTGAGGGGGCGACTGGTTGCCTGTGAAACCCATCAATGTAATTTCCCGTAAGTCAGGGGACTTGAAACAATACAGCTGCTGGGATGAGTGAATCCCTGCTGAAGGAGCCTGTGTGAGCTTCAATAGCAGGCCGGAGCCCTGTTCCACTGTGAATGACAAGTGATGGGCCAAATCACCAGGGAGCTGCCGATGAGTTATTAATGGTGACAGGTACACTACCTGGGAGACAGGTTGAGAGGGGAAAAAGATTATTTATAAGCGAATAGTTAACAGCTGTACCTACTGCTAAGCATTACATGGATGCCACAAACTGTAGAATTCAAATCTCGGGTTATTCAAGCACGAACAACTGCCTGTCACCAAAATGCAATGCATCGCTACAAATTAAGGCGGGAGAGATGAGACGCTGGAACGATGCCTCACTCAAGAAGGCAATGTCATCACGGAGCTAAGATAAGAGCTGTAGAAGGGGCTGAGATAACCATGAGGTGAATTATGGTTCTTAATAATAATGATGAATTTGCAAGAACAGCTTTTTAATTTTTCCTGAGGGCTTTAGCTAGAGAACAGATGCCGAACAAGTCCTGTACTATCAAGAGTAAATGGGGTTGGGGCAGAGGGAGAAGGAATGAGGGGAAGTCAGAGGTTGCACTGGTAAATGGAAGAGGTAATATAATAAGAAAAAGGTAACTGTTTGGAGTTTTTTTTTTAAAAAAAATAAATAGTTGAAACATTGTAATTAACCCTAGATAATTTTATTATTTATCTTTCATATAATAAAACCACATACTAGTCCAACCACTTGGGTACGCACATTAGTACAACTTCATTACAATCTAGTATCACAGATAATATCAAGTACTATCCAAATAACCTTTTGCATGAATATGAGCAAATCAGAAAAGAAATATTGGAATATATGTATCTTTACAATATTAAGTCTATGAGTCTTGATATTTTGTGGAACTCACAATATGAGTTGGAAAAATTCATGAAAATAAAAATTCTCCCCAAATTTGTAAAGTTTCCAATCTACTAGAGTTAGAAATTTCAAAATGCTACTACATTTGGAAATCTGTTGAAACCAAGGACAATAATAAAGGTAAAGGAGAAAAAATAAAGGAAAAAATATACTAACAGGAAGTAACTTGATTTTGGAAAATTTAAGTTTTGGTCTTTTTTAACCTGACTACCTAAAAGTCCATTGTCCTTCAGTCTATTATTGTAAGAAAGCTTGAGTCTCAACACCTTAAAAATGATAAATAAACCAGCAGTCACTGATGGTTAAAATAAATCAGCCCATATCTCTTTCATACGTTGTATATAACATGACTGCTTTAAAAAGACAGTCGCTCAGATCCAAAACCTTCAAGTCACCCTTGACTTTTCAGTCTTCCTCAATGGTTCCCACCCCATATTCAATGGCCAAGTTCATGGTCATTATTTTAGTTCAGAATGTCATTACCTCTCACTTGGATTATTAAAGTAGTCTCTGAAGTGGTCTCCTTGTTCTAGTCTCTTCCTGCTCCAATCTGCTCACATTAATGCTAAAGGGATTTTATAAAGCACAGGTCAGATCATGTCACTGTTCTGCTCAAAAAGATTCAGAGGTTCCCTTAGACTTCTAGAATAAGACATAAACACTTCGCTTTGGCAACCAATCCCTTCATAATTCTAGCTCCAGTTTGCCTGTTTAGGTCAAATACACACTACTCCCCTCAGACACTACAGTTCAAACTGGACAATTTGCCACGCACTGCCTTCAAATCTCACCCTATCTTCCTTTCCTTTGTGTGGATCACCCTCCAAGTCTAGAAATGCGGATTACCCTCCTCAGCTTGACCTTTCAGAATTGCCAGGCTACTTTCAAAACTACGTATAAGCTAGGTTTCTTAATAAGGTCTTTCTTGAACTTCACCCGAATTACTTTGTGTTTATGTTGGACATAAATTATATTTCCATACTTGTACATGGTGCCCCCGCCCCCTCATAGAATGTAAGCTTTGTGAGCTGATGTTGGTTTCATTCGTCTATAAATCCCCAATACGTAAATATGATGCATGGCACATCCTGGGGAGTTAATAAATGGTTGCCGATTGGTAGTCAAACTTTCCACACAAAAAAATAAAATTATTTCAACCTTATAAAAGTGTTATCTTTTTTCTAAAATAAATACATCCAACACATATTCTCTTGCAAACATTAAAGCATTTGTCCAAACAATCAATCATTTATACACACCAGATGGCGCGCTACGTTCTAGGTGGGGACGTAAAGACAAAAATAAAACCATCACTGCCCTCAAGAAACCCACACACCATAGAGAAGATGGCGTATGGACACACAAGCATGTAAATAACACAGACAAAATCATACATAAGGGGGCGAGAGCTGGTGTAGAAGACTGTAGAAAATGATGATTGAGCTCTAGAGCTTTGAGGGAAAATGGGTTTCCAAGAGGGAGAAATTAAATAGAAGCATATCATGAATAGTCTGGGGAAAGGCACAGAGCACATGTATGTCCACAATAAATGTATAGCGCATGTTATGTGCAACACTCTATCTCAGGTCATGTTTTGTGGACTGAGTATTGTGAGAGGAAAAATACTATGTTAGCAGACTTTCAGCTCCACAAGAGAAGGAACTATGTGCTAACTTGATTTTGATTCTCCATCAGCATCTAGCATAGGATTCTGTACAAAAGTGCTTAAAAATATTTGTTAAACTGAATTTCCTGTTGAACTGAGAAAAATGAGTTCACTAATGGCAGATGATGTTCTGCAAGATTAAATAAGGTAGAGCTGGCAAGCTGAGACATGAGAGGAAACAAGAAAATAGAAGAGTTGGACAGGTGTCATACAAAAGCAGCTAAGTAATACTGGGGAAGAGCCCACTAAAGATGCCTAATAATTATGAATATTGGCAGACCCTGTCAGGAGAAGTATTTAGCCATAAGCAAGGGGAGGGGAAATACCATTGTGAAATATGCCACCCACCTCCCACTGGCACTATCAGTTTCATATGATGTATTAAAGATAATCAAAGGTACCTGGCCTCTCTGAAGATCAAGAACTGATGGTGATTAAGAAAATGACTACATTTAACCACAGCGGTTGTTGTGTGTTTTCTTAAAATTGCCTAAATGTTCTGGGTAACCTTTAATTCTGACACAGTCCAAAATATTCACACCAGGAAGATGCAAAATGAAAACAAACCGAGAGACCACACTAGCCTCAGTTTGAAAGGTCTCTCTACTACTACTTAATTCCAATAACCCCTAGTTCACTCAGTGGTTAAGTGAGTCCCTCCCCCATAAGACTTTCCAAAGGCATCTCCTTAGCATGTGCAAGGGAGGGAAAAGCAGCACTAAGACATTACAGTATGTTTCTGTTTGTGACTACATTTTTTTTGGAGGGCTAGAAAAAAGGAGAAAAAAGTTTTCCCTTTTTATCCCTTTTAAACAAAGAGTGCCTAGAGACTTGGGTTTGGAAAGCCAAGTTTGTTAAAGTACAAGTGTAATTTACTTTTATATAAACATAACTTCACAGAGCTATCAGTAGGTTCCATTTCAGTAAAAACAAACAAAAAAAGAAGCTGCAAAATAATTATAAAACATATGGTGCAGACTACGGCTGTGTTTATTTTATGACAGTTAACATTATTTACAGTGTGATCTGGTCAGAATTAATACTCAAAGGGCTGTACACAAAATATGTGCACTTTTTTCCTTCTTTAACTATGAACACTAACAGAGTTATTTTTTCGACACATCTAAACGTATTTGTCTAAATGGAAAACTCTGATTTTCTCAAAGAGGATTCAAATCTCTTTTCTTAAAGAAATATTTAGATTCACTCTAAATTCTTGGGGAGTGCCACCTACAAGCTTCCAGGGCTCTACAAAATAAAGCTAAATTTTTTGTATACCAAAGCTTGATGGAAACTTGATATTTTAAAATTGGCATTTTCTTTATAACTGTACTCTCAGTTTACAAATTTATTAAGAGTCTAATATTTTTAAAATAATAATAATTTTGTATATCTAGCAACTCAAAAAATTTATTTCTTAGAATAAAGAAAATTATATTTCTAAACATTGTGGGAAGAATCACACTGAAAATTCCTTCTACTAAAGTGGCTGAATGAATTGGAGACATAGCATACAATTTACCATAAAGTAACACTGGATTTAAAATTCCCCCTTCCCCCTAGAATGAACACAAAAAGATCTATAACCAAGGGACAAGAAAAACTAGAAGGAGTTAAAAGTTCTTGCAATGAAACATGTCTTTAAAATTTCCCTGCCCTTATATTAAAGGGTTCAGTAATTTGTTCCCATTCAAACCCTTATATTTAAAATCAGCAGCAACACTTACTCGAACCAGGTGCTGTTTAGCGATTCAAGCTGTAGAAGAAATGTCCATCCTTTTTCATAGCCTCCATCAACTCACAATGGAATTCCCTATAGGGAGATGAGGCCAAAATTTGTCCTAACCTGGATCATCACTAAAACTGCACTCATTAAAACTAGTTAAAAATTCAGGATTTGAATTTACTCTTGATTCAGAAATGAATATTCAAAATTTTGTGGCGTACATGGAACATTAAGGAGGAAAGGGGTACTTGTTTTGGTAACTACTTATTTTGTTGTGATCACTTATCCTTTATGCAATCCTCCAAAAATAGGCAAGACTGAGGTATGAAATACGTTGAAAAATATTGAATAAAAGCATGTGTGTAGTCATTAGAAACAGAGAGGAAACATGCACTCCTAACCAAGGAAAAAAAACAAATTTTAGAACGTTTAAAGACAGCAACTTGTTCACACAGTAAATTTTTATATATAAATGAGATGTCAGTCATTGCAACAGATGTGCTGTTAAAAAATAGTAATTTGAATTATGCCAAGAAAATACCTACTGGATAGCACAATAGTCAAAATCATTTCATATCAGAAACAAATGAGAGGAATGGAATTTGAGGCTACGAAATTATAGGAAAAAGTTGTAGATAAAATGTAGCAATATCTATTAAAATGAACAAAGTTCAGTTTAATTTGCTCATTTATGATCCAGAAAAACAAAGATTTCATATTTTAAGACTATAATAATAGAAACCCCAATTTCATTTCTTTAATTTCTGGCTTACAACATATGACATTTGTGAATATTTTTTGTTCTTCTCAAAAATAAAGGAGATATTTTGAAACTAATCAATACAACAAACTATAAAATCCCTGCCTTAAGAAAACAAATAAATAACCCTCCATGAATATTGCTATAGAACAGGATTCTTCCTGGCCCTTTTTGTGTGTACACCCCTTTTCCAAATATGGTAAAGACTACAGACACTTGTATGCATAAAATGCATAAAACACATAGGATTACAAAGGAGACCAATTACACTGAAATATGACTAAACATTTTTTTTAAAAGTTCACAGACCCCAATTTAGTGATTCCTAATAAGAATTCTATTTGTACACCTTTGCAAGCAATCTGAAACATCTAGCAAAGTTTATAGAAGAAAACTTCATTTGAGGGAAAGGGAGAGCAAATAGACCTTTTTTAAAGAAAAAAAAACATTTATTATCTGTAATGCTCTGGAAAAGATTCCAGTACATGTACAAAACCTTAAGGTGCTATTTTCGTCTGACACCAGCAGCTGAATTGCTTGTACTAAAGACAAATTACAAGCAATTAGGTCTGTATTTGATCAATTTTCCTTCATGTGCATTCACAATTATTCACTAAATGCAAAAATAACTATAGAAGAATACTTGTTTTTGAGCACATGTCCATTCATAGTTGACAGAAGAAGGAGGATTAAGGCACGTGCACTGATAAAAACCTCACATGTACAGGGTGCATCAATAGAAATCAGAATGAAAACTGAGAAGAGGGAAGTAACATTACGAGAGATGGTTTTGGAACCATATATTTTATTTTAATTTGGAAAGGAGCAACAGGAGAGTTATTTGGCTCTGGAACTGCACAATAATGAAACAAAAATTATGAAAATCTAATAGAGGAAATAACTAGTGCATAGAAATGTTTCAATTCCATTCCACCTTCAAAAAATAAAACTTGTCTTCCCAAAATAACAAATGGAAAATAAATGGTAAAATCTAATGAAATCTTGAGATTTTAATAATAGGTGTCAATTCTATAGCAAGGAGCTACAAAGTTTTAGAAAATTATTTCAATGAAATAGATTTCATTATCTTAAACAGAACTGAAAATGGTAGACTTAGTATGTGAGAATGTTTATGTTAAAGTCTTTCCCTTTTAATGATATGTGGTAACAATTTAATCTGTAACATATTCTAAGAAATTTCTCCTGTATGCTAAGAAATATGTATTTTTTTTTGTGAGGCTTGCCCACTTTTGCTTCCGTATGCTCTTTTTTCTCAGCTTTAGAGCAGTCATTAACTCAAATGACAATGACTGCTAGCCATGATGCTTTCCTCTTTATTTCTAAGGGTTACAGAATAAAAAACCAGATTTGTAGCATACATTTTAAAAATGCAGTCTTTAATAAAAATGGTTAATGATAAAACTGATAAACTGCTTTTCAAGAAGACACTTCAAAGAAATATCTGCCATAGAATTCATTTAAATACAACCTCTAAAGTACATTTGGAATAAAGGTAGATTTATTAAATTTTGTTTTGTCTAAAACTTTTCAGGAATACACCTATTATGAAAAAGGAAGTGGCCAGCATGTATTGTTGCAAATTATTAGAATCTACTATTTTATTCTTTTGACTGAGGAGCAGGCCAGGCAGGCCTCACACAATCCACATAGTGCTAACCACAGAAGTAGGTGCTTGATAAATAGTTCTTAATTAGCCAATTTCTTGGGAAAAGCCTGTGTTAAGTCCTCATCTCTGCTGGGTGATCCTGAGTTCTCAAAGTAGAGAATAAAAGAAGAGCATGAACTCTGCTCTGACCAGCAAGAAACGTTAAGTATGACCACAGTTGATTATAAGTCTATCTTCCGAAGATCAGCCTAGCTAAATGTGGAAAGACTTGTCCAAGAGAGATGAAATTTTCAGTCAGGTGACCAAGTTGTAGAAAGATTAATAGGATGGAAATGTAAAATTCCATGCTTTTTAATTGAAGAATTGCTGATGGTTTTAAAAGACAAAAGTCAAAAAAAGTCCAATTATTTAGTTATCAATACTGTAGTTCCTTCTCCAAGCAGTTATCATAAATACAACTTAACTGACATTACAGGAGGCAATATCCACCTTTAGTGATGAAATCATGTATCACACTGACCACCTGCAATAAAAATTGGCTACGTAATACAGATCCACTCACACAAAGCAATATGAGAAATACTTATTGAGCACCTACTATGTGTAAGGCTTTATAAATAATAAGGGGAAAATAAAACCTGGCTGCTTTACTAAAGAGTTTACAATCTGTGAGGGGAAAACAGCATATATCCAGATAAATTCATAGAGGACAAAATTCTTGATGATCTTTCAGGATTAAGACAAAATCTTGTTCTGCATTCAAAGATCTTATAATATAGTATCTCACCTCCTACCATTCTAATCTTGTTATACATAATTTGCTACCACATAGCTTCAATCCAATGACACTGGCCTCCTAGCTGTTCCACAAACAAGGTATTCTACATCTTGGCTTAGGGCATTTTTTCTCTGAACCCCATGGCCAGAATGCTTCTCTTTTCACTTTCTCCTTCTGGCTTTCTTAGCATTCAAGTCCCAAATAAAACTGCATCTTCTACAGGGAGAATTTCCCAACTCTTTCATTCTAGTGTCTTCCTTCTTTTTAATTATTGTCTATGTTTCCTTGCTTATACATATTTGTCTGCAAGTTGTCTCCACCATTAGATTCTGAGTTTCTTGAGGGCAAGGAACTTTTGACTGGTAAGATTTTAGGTTGCCAAGGAAAAAAGATTTAGAAATATAAAAGTCCATGCTCTTAATGGCAGAATTATTGTGGGTTCTAATAGACAAAACTGAAAAATGCACAACTTTTTACTCACCAGCACTGCAGCTCTTGCTTCAAGTAAAGTATCATAAATAGAACCCGATTTTCTGTTATTAACAAAAGAAGAACTAAGAATTTTAAATTTCCTCATTTTTTGTGAGGATTACTTACAGAAAGACTAAATGTTATTTTAATAAAGATTCTGATGTATTTGATATATTATTTTAATATAAGTTTTAAAATATTATAAACCCTAAAATATAATTGAAATCTACATACCTATGCCACTTTTCAGCTAAAATAGAAGTTAGTGGAAATAAATGATATGCTCTGCTTGAACTTGTTATCTGACAAAAAAATGCTGGGAAAAACTGGAAATTAGTCTAGCAGAAAATAGAGCACAACATCTCACAACAATGAACAATATTGTAAAGACAGAGATTTTAGAACTCTAATCAATACCCTGGCTAATCACTATTCCAGAGTACCCAAACCCCTTAGCCAGAGAAGTGATGGACACAGAGTCTAGACTGATACACATTTTTTTGATATGGTCAATATGGGAATTTATTTTGCTTAATTCCCTATATTTGTTACAAAGAATTTGGTTTTTCCTTTCTTTTTTAATAGGTATAGGAAGAAGGGAGAGAAAATGTAATTAAAAAATAATGTGTTCTCCTTAAGGTGAACAAATAGATTTTGGCAACTTGGAAAAGGCATACATTTATTGTTTCAAGTAATTCTTTGAAATCACTACTTAGGCCTGAAAGTGAACTTTAAAAAAAAAAGGATTAAAATTTAATGAAAGTCTTAAAAGCTGCTTATACAAATCAGGAAAACAGATTACATTATATAATTGTTTCTAATACTGTGTCTACAGTTAGGTATACATAAGTCATTCTTACTAGTCAACGAAATTTACTTTACTTAAGAAGCTTTTCTATTAAAATTAGCATGCACATATACATGTGCACAGAAATATGCAATCTCATCTTAGTGCAGAAGTATTTGAACTGTTATTCTCTTATTTTAACAATGACTATTAGTTACTGCATTAAAAACCATATTTTCTTTATATCCTTTAAAAGTCCTATACTTAGCAACACTTTATATATTATGTTTATTGGCATTCCAATCCAGTTCAGAGAATCAGATGATCATAAAAAATATACAAGCAATTCTTGCACTCAATTCAGCAAAAACTTACTGCCTACCGTAATGTGCAAGGAATTGCGTTAGGAACTAGCATGTAAAACAATATAGTCCCTGACCTAAAGAAGCTTCATCTACTAGGTGAACTATGACAATCACAAACAGAAAAGGTTCAAAGTATAACTTAATAGGAGAGATCCAAATTATCTTAGTAAAATGTGAATAAGAAGGATCATTTTTATCTGTCAGGGTTCAAAGAAGGCTTAATGGAGGAAGCAAGATTTGACCTAGCATTTGAGGGAAAAGAAGGATTTCCATAGAGAAAGGCATGAGGAAGAGTCTGCATGAAGGTAATTAGAAAGTATAAGAAAAGATGAGAATGGGGAACAGTTAGTAGGTCAGTTTAAACTGAAAATTTTTAAATGAAGCAATGTGTATGAAATAAGGCAGGGAAGCTAGATTATATAAAGCCTTTAATATTAGGCAAAGGATTTATATTTTATCTTATATACAGTAACTAGGCAGTCATAGCCACTCAAGATTTTTTAAACAAGAGAAATGACATGATCCAATCAGTGCATTAGATGATTATTTTGTCAGCAGCTTTAAGGATAGATTAAAGGCAGAAAAAAGAAAAGGTGAGTAGATCACTTAAGATGCTATTATAATAAGACTGGATAAGAGATAAGACGTAGTAATATACTCTAAGAGACCGGGTAGATTTGAGAGAAACTGTGTCAGTTTATTGGATATACAGCTCAAAGACGATAAAGGAATCAAAGAAAACTCTAAAATTTCAAGCCTGGGTGACTGGAGGGGTGAAGGTGCCATCACCAGAAACAGGTAAAATGAGAAGAGGGTCAGGTTTAGACCAGAAGGGATGACTCGGCAACTGTAGGGGAGAAAATGAAGATGAGTATATAGAGCCGGCAATCTCTAAAGCACTTGTCAGAGAGGAGATGACCTAGCAAAAGTTTCTAGAAAAGGCAGGAGTGTGGTGCTGGCAGAGTTCTTGAGGCACACCTGATGCAGGAAAAGGGTGATGAGCTGGGGAACCTGAAGGAAAGAGTGGTTGGACTAGTAGGAGGAGACCCAGGACAGATAAATTAAATGCAGTGAATTTTGTTAATTTTGTGCAACTACTAACTGAGATGGTAGATGGTAGTATGGCATCTGTTGTGATCAGAAAACTTCAGATTATGAGGTCTGGATTTGAAGTCTTGGAAAATAGCGCTGTCGGTACGACCTTGTATTACCTAGTCTGGTTGTTGTAGGGATCAACTGAGATACAGTTGCAAAGTGCTTTGAAAACCCTGTGAAAATACAGTCTATAGTTATTAGAGCATGAAAATTATTGTGAAATTTGATTCAATGGCCAATCATAGCTTGCCTAAACAAACACAGCATATTGAAAGAAAAGGCAATGTGGAGAAATTAATACTTTTATACTGACACTGGAGACTTAAAATATTCAGCCCATGTTGGTTATTAATATAAAATCAAAACAGAATCAGGTAATAGAAACAATACTGGATTTGGAACCGGAGGAACTAGTATTACACCCTGGCTCTATCACATTCTAACTGTGACCTCCTGCCTCACTGGGTCTCAGTTTCCACCTCTGTAAAATTAGGAGGTTGGGCAAGATAACCTCTGAAGTCCTTTACCATTTTTAATGCATGGACTAGTAGCCTCTCAGTATGAAAAAGGCATAAATCCTTTAAATTTTCTTTCAATAATTTTACAGAGAGCTCAAGAACACTGGCTAAAACCAATGATCTGCTACTGAACTGAATGATGAATAAACTCATGTCAGGAGGGCATGGCAAGACCCAATGACCACTGAAAGACCTGACCATGTATCATTTAAACTCTCAGGTGTCCCACAGGTTTTGCTAGCCCACGGACTGCCCCTAGGACAGTTTTTCAACACAAACAACTGGACTCGCAATGAATATATTACATGTGAAAACATTACACCATAAAATCCTTTTATGAAGTTCTCCTTTTAAGAAGCTTTCTCTTTACATGGGTGTGTCATTCTTAAGTCCTATCAACATTCCCATATGGCAAATAGGATACAGTAGAAGTTCCTTCCATCTGGTGCCTTGGAAAACATTATGAAAAGGTTTTACTGTACCTCTTTGATATTCCTGATACTTCAGACATCCTTTTGTCAATAGAGAAATTATCCCAACATTTGAACCTTGGAAATAATAATTTCTATTAACAGCCTGGCTCCAGGTGTAAGGTGCAGAGTTGGGGTAGGTGGTAGAGCAGATGGTGTTACCAGACAGATACAGCTCTATCCCTAGCTATTCTGATGCGGATTTTCATGTGGAGGCAACAACTTTGAAGCTGTGAAGAACGCTCAAATCTCTCCCTTTATTTCATAGATATTTTCTTGGATATCTAAGCAAGATCAAGGTTTAAAATCCTATAGACAGAGAAAGCTGAAACAGATTTTCTCTTCTGGTGATACCTCTCTAAAGTAGGTGTTTGCTCCTTTTTTTTATCAAGCCAGATAAGTCATGAAATAGAATACATGTTGGTGGGGAGGGGGGACTCCTGGGTGTTGTGTATACCATATACAGGGGATTTATGCAAATATGGACAAAGAAGAACACAGAATGAGAAAGAATGGAGAGTGGATGACCCGTACCAGTAGAGGGAATGTCCAGAAGGATGAGATCACAGACTTAATGGGGAGCAATAGAGGAAGAATTACTTTGGAAATTCCATCATGATCTTATTCAGGGTGACTTTAGGGGTAGCTTCCTGAAAATAGTCCTCTAGGGGCTAAAAATTACTTTTGGATTCAGATTGGAGGAAGAATTTTAAAATAAGTTGTTACTGAATCTGATTCTGTGTTTATAGAAGTGGTACATATTTTCCCCCATGTCAATATTTAAAAAAAGAAAGGGAGAAAAGGAGGGATTTCCATAACTGTCATCAATATTTCATTCATTCATTCAATTTTTTATTATAAAATTATGATGATTATGATGGGAGACTGGGCAAAAGTCAACCCTTGTCTGTCTCTTCTATACTTCAAAAATCCACGACATAATCTTTGACACAGATCCCAAATATTCTTTCCCTTAATAAACAGTTTTAATGAAATTCTGTGGCCAAAAATATTCACTGCCTAGTTGCCAAAGCTCTGGAGATAAAACTCTCTGAACTTAACTAGGTTGGCTCCTCTGAGATCTGTTTGTGTATTCAAATTAATAGCATAAACAAACTACAGGTAGCATGTTTAAAATTCTTTAAAACAAGAACAGAAGAACCAATAACCCACAAACAATTGTGGCAAAGAATATCAGACTGGGTTTTTTCAATTTAATTATAGTATTGGATTGCTTAGCCTCAAAAGTCTCTTCAAGTTCTAACTCTATTATTACCAAAAGGAAACTCTGTTTAACTATCCAATGTTTTTGATGTGGGGCAAGTCATTTGCTCCCTCTCCAGGACTCAGTTTCTCTATATGGAAAATAAGGAGACCAGGCTAGGAGCTTTCTTACCTTGACTACTAAAATTCTTCAATTTAAGCCCTCTTTCAAACAATCCTAAAGGACATAGAAATTGCACATTTACATATAAATAGTTGATATGCAAATTACAAATGCTTCTTTTGTATTCCGTATAGTAGAACCCTAAATGCACTCTCTATTTACAATTACTCTTTAAATTTTGGCCCCCAGGATTTAAAGGTAAAAGTTCATTCACTACAATACCTTTGTTTTACAAGTAAGGAGACTAAGACCTGGAAAGGTTAAGAAATTTGCCCTATATGTGAATGAATCTGCTTAATCACATTTTGTAATTCATACTTTTCACTAAAGCAGACCATTCCTTTTTATTTTGAAATACTCAGATTCTCTTCCTCTCTCTATAAAAATATACATGTGCAATTTCATTCGTACCTCTACATAGATAAATGCAGGTCTTTAGAATTAGAAAATAACTACCTTTCATTGAAAACACACGAAAGACCTAAGTCTTCAATATCAAGAATGTAAGATTTTGCTTTAAAAATCCTGAAAATATTTTATTGATTTTTTCTTTTTTGGATGGGTTGTTTGTGCACCAGAATTTTATATGCAAAAGAAGGAACCCAAAAATGTGTAAGACTGAAGGGACCTAATTGCCCTGCATAATTAAAAGGTACAATATCCACACCTCAAGTTCCGTTTATACGATTTCAAGAGAGATTTCTGTTTGTCACTCTGTTCTACAATAGCATTCACTCTACCTAGAAGGCAACAAAGGTGTGTTAATGACATTTCCCCCTCCTAATAAGAGTCATTCGCACTTCACCGTTATTTCTTGTTATTGCTAGGGACAGGCACTAGCACCTCATTGAAAGATTGGCGCTGCAAGGGAAAAGGTTCCCTTGAGACACTTCAGACTTCAAGGAAAGCACTAAATCAACGAATGCTAGATAGATGACAAGTTGGATTCTCAAGGGTTCTTACTAGTTCTGAGGTCTCTATGGCCTGGGATTCATGACTGCCTCAAGCCAGCTCTGACACACAGCCAATCAGAGTCATCCTTCAATCCCAGGATATAGTAACAGCCATGTTTTGAACTAGGGATAGTAGGGAGTAAAGGGGAAAAAAATTAAATTCATTCAGGTGCTGGGACTCTACAAGGATCCAGATGACATGTACTATCTCAGTTAATCTCAATCAATGTGTGGCTGAGTGAATAATCCACTGACCTTTTCACCTAAGACACCACAGTATCAATCCAACCTGATGTCCCCAGGGGATCAATGGACAGAGATGTTCATATTTTAAAGCAGTAAAGCTCCGCAAAATGAAAAAAAAGTTGATTTCCGTGGTTTTGGCCACAGCATCAGCCTGGCTTCCCTGGTTCAGCTATTAGGAATTGGAACCCTGATTAAATATTGAAAAGCTCCCAGAATTGCCCTTATGGATCTCAAAATCTGGCACCAGCCTATGGCTACTGGAGGCAAACATTTCCTCACGTGTCCATATGTGGGAAAGTGTTTCGGTGATACAGCAATGACTAATGCGATGGAACAAGCTTGGCTTGCACCCCAACCTGGCATACGTATTAGACCATTTCAAAAAAAGTAGTTCCTAATTAATCTTTCACATGAAATTTAAAGGTTTTTTTTTTTGGGTGGGGAGGGGGTTTCAGTGCTCTTAGACATGTCTACTCTTAGACACACCTATATAAAGAGTGAGGTCTTAAAGTACTTCAGTTCCTCAAACTTGTGGCTCACCTAACTGAAAAAACTGAAAAGACTTAATTTCTCAGGGCACTCTAGAGAAAAGATACATACACCACAGTCTCAACTTTGTGATGTTTGGCCTGGTCTGACCATTAGCAGTTTCACTGCTGGTTATGGTCTGTGTTTCTATTTCTTCTCTTTGTTCATTTTACTAACGGAGTCAGGCAGGTCGCCTGTCATGTACAGACTCTTCACTCAGTAATGCATCCCATAGAGTATAGTACTTCAAATGCAATGTGAACCAAAATGAGAGTATGACTGCATCTATTACGGCTACTTTTTATAAAGCAAAAAACCAAAAACAAACAAAAAAAAATGCAACAAAAAAGTGCCACAAAAATTCAAACATACTTAAATAAAAACAGAATATCTGGTGATTACTCACGCTAACCAGAAAGTTAACAAGACTGTTCCTGATGGACTCATGAGAATGAGACCAAATGCCTATATAAACAAGAAAAAAACACTCTCTTCTTGTGAAAAGAGTACTGGGTCCTCAAAACCATTCCCTTCTGGGAACTTAGATGTGAATCCCCTACAACCATAGGTAGTTCCACCTAGCAGAACCACCTACACCATAGAACATTCTTTTATCCTTTAGCCTAGGGAAGAGCTAATTTTCTAATTAAGTTTCAGGTGAAAAAGTCTAATGAAAGCTTGCAAATATATTTTCAAAATTCAGAACACTTGAAATCACCCAGTTTAGATTAGCTGCAGATTTTAGTCCTGAATTCCAAAAGAAGCCCAGAGAAGTTAAGTGCCTACCAAAAAGGCAGGCAGACCCAGCTTCAAACTCAGGCTTTCTAGCTCTAAACCTGGGTTCATTCTAATATACCTCCTGACTTCTTAATTTTGTTCACCATATTTATACTGATCCCAATCACACCAGCCAATGATGCCTCTACACGTTTCAAGGTTGCTAGGTTGCTGAGGATGCCAAAAATAATTACTGGGTTAAGTAGAGGAACTCAGAGCAAGGGAACTCAAGTAAATCTCTTCAACACTAAATGGTGAGCTAAGGCTGTGAAGTGAAAATCAGGTGTTAACTATTTTTTTTTCCAATCACTGCAGGGTCAGATCACAGAGAATCATCTCATTCAAGTATTATTGTAACCATTTCACCCCCTCCCACTTCGAACAGTCATAACCATTCCCCAATACAGCATTAAACACAGTGATGCTTCAGACAAACAGGTCCATCTTACCTGTCTATTCTCACCTTTATCTTGGCTCATGATCATTTCAATATTGTAAGTTTCTTCCACGCATAACTAGTGGTCTTCAGATAACCTCTAAAGTTCTTCTAATCCCAAAGCCTCCTTCCAATATGTCATTCTACTCTCTGGGAATATCTTTGCCTCATCTCCTCCATCAAATGGTCCTCTTCCTTAAGCCTTCATTCAATATTCACTTTTTCTTTGAAACCTAAAAGCATTCCTGGAGTGTTCTCCCTCTCCCTCCTTTTAATTTTTATCTCTGATTCCTAGAACGGTGTCTGGCATACAGCAGGTGCTTAATAAATGCTTACTGATTGATCTTACTAAGCTCCTTCTATCCTCTAGGAACTATTTCTTACAAATGACACCTCTTATTCAAAAAGAGTCAGATATGAAAGTGATTCCCCCCTCATCTTATCTCATGGCACTTTACACTCTTCTTATACAATTACTAAAAAGCTGCCAAGGCTTAGACTGAAACTAATCATATAATATAGCACATACTTTGTATAACTAACAGGAAAGGCAAATTCCTGCATCCTCTATTGAACAGATCCCCATTACTTTGTATTTAATCTCTTCATATTTATTCTTTATGTACTTACATAGGTCTCCTCCCTTTAGAATGTAAGCTGCCTACTTGTAAGTAAGCATTATTTTATTCATTGTATTTGTATCCTTGGCTTCTAGTAGTCAATAAATAATTGATAATTAATTGACAGAGGGTACTCACACTGGTAAAATCAAGACCTCTGAAGGACTGAAGTAAAAGAAAATAGTATTGATATAGACACGCAGAGTAGGTATAGTTACCATTCAAGGAGCTCTCAAATAATTAAAGCTTTTTGCTAGCTAATTTAATAGCTATCTCCATCCATCCATCCATCCATCCATCCATCCATCCACCCATCCACCCATCCATCCATCCAACCATACATCCAACCATCCATCCATCCAGCCAGCCAGCCAGCCATGCATCCATCTATCCATCCATTCATCCATCCACCCATCCACCCACCCACCCATCCATCCAACCATCCAACCATCCATCCATCCATACACCCATCAATCTTCCTATCTATCACAGTACTTGCACAGATCTCCAAGATTCTATGAGGCAGAAGAGGAAAGAGAAAAGAGCATTAGACTCAAGAAGACAAGAACTTTGAATTTGTATGACTTTGGAGAAGTCATTTAACCAGAGACTAAGTTTTCTCAATTTAATTTGACATTCATTTATTTATGAATCCTTCCTTATAATCCTTCATGTTTACTTTTTAGCAGGCACTGTATTAAATAATGAGGTTGCAAACACAAAATAAACTACTCCCCATCTTCCAAAGCTCACATTCTACCAGAGAAGGAAGTACAATAAATGCATAGAAAAATAAATACGACGACATTGGCTTGGGGAGAAGGAGAAAGGAGTATACACTTCTATAGCCAGCCACCCTGCTAAGTGCTCACAAGCACCCTGGGAGGCAGGCACTATTATGAACTTCACTTTACAGTTGAGGAAGGTGAGGTAAACAGGTGAAGTGATTTGGGTCACACAGTTAGTATGTATCTGAAGTTGGATTTATACTCAGATCTTCCTCACTTCATGGCCAGCTCTCTGTCCACCAGTTGTCTCTAGGGAAGACGTTATAACAACCAAAGGAATCCAGAAAGGTTTGGGGGAGGAGGTGGGAGCCAAGCTGAGGAAGATTAAGAACACTGAGAGGCAGAAACCAAGAAGGAATGCATTCCAGGAATTCCTTAATCGTCCAATTAAGATGCCTTCTTTGTCTACCTTACAGCACTCTTGGTTGGGATTAAAGTAAGATAGTCAAGTCCAGTTAACAAGATAAAATATGAGAAACCACTTTGCAACCAGGAAGGTGCTTAACAGATGTGAGGCAGTGCTATTAATATAATTATTCCATTGAACACTGACTTTACAGCAACAATTACTTCACTTAATTCCCCAGTTGTACTTACTGGATATTATGATTCATTCAAAAAGGAAACTTTGCTGAATTTCTGTTTGGAGGCCCCAGGTTGCAAGCTTCACCCCTGGATATAAGATGTTTACATTGATGGTTCCACTAGTGCTTCAATCTTTGGAAAGGGATTCAGAAAGGCTGAATTCTATTTCTGGCTTCAGTGTTAACCTTGGACCTTGGTTTCAGTAACCATAAGACTGGGGATAATGCTGTTTGACACCTCTCTATTCAATGGGGATGCTGTGAGGATTTCTAGGATAATGCTTGTAAAGTGTTCAAACACATTGGAAGAAAGTATATAAATAAAAAATGTTGTCATAAAACATCTAGATGGTTGATAAAGAAAGAAATAAAAGACATGGTTTACCTGGTATCCACGTTAGTCTTTTCTGCTAGAAAAAAATGTCACACATTTTTGACTAACTGAAAGGACACATTTCACCTAAGGTCACTGCTCCAATGATAAAATTTAAGTCTGTGACATGCAATCCTTAAGAAACATTAGATTTTACCACCTTTCTTTGCTCTTACAGATTTCCTACGGTTTCAGCATCAAATCAGTCAAAGTAATTAATGCTAGTATAAAGTATTGCCCATTCAAAATAGTTCCCATTCATGTAAGATGTCTGGGTGTCTACAGAATAAAAGACCTGTGGCTACAAAGTAATGAGAGATCTACTTTGTAGCTTCAGGAAAAGTTTTATTACTTTATAACCACATCTCATGTTTTTCATTTAAATTTTATTTTTTTAGAAATGTGAAGGACTAAAGAAAAGAAAAAATGTGAAGGGTTTTGGAGATAATTTTGTCCCACTGACAAATAGATATCCTCTTGTCTAGTCACTTAGACAGGTATGTAACAGCTGTAAGAAACAGTGAAATGCAAGCATCCAGGTTATCATGGATTTCAGAAATGTTAAGTGACCAGGCTCAAATAGGAAGGAAGAAGCACTGGGATTTCCTACTACTTTCCTTTTAATAGGATAAAAAGATTCATGTATTCTACTAAAACCTATTAAAAGCATAAAATATACAAAATGGGAGTAATAAGAAAACCTACCTCACACCAGGGTTATTATGAAAATTAAATAAGTACATAAAATCTGTTGCAAAATTTAATGAAAGTACTTGTTTCATCGCTATTGTAACTATAGTGGGAAAAAGGGATATAGCATCATCACAGGGCAAAGGGAAACTGACAACTTCATGAAATTGCCAGCACTGGACCCGCAGACAAGTAGTAAGAAAGTAGAATGTCATTGATTAGTAAGTAGGTTTAAAGTGTCCTCAGTTAAATTGATCACACTTACACAGAGGTTGCTTTTCTGAGAAGAAAATACATATATGGTGGATTGGACCTCTCAACCACTGGTGGTCAGATCTGGAATATCAGCAAACCGGAGGAGATATGCAGGGATTAAGAATAGTTGACTGGGATTCATTTTGGATTCCAGCCCCAAAGTTAGCTTACTATGTTAATGTATACTTAGAAACTGGCCAATTTTTACCAACTTGATAAGGACGGTCTGGTTGACTCTGACCACATCTGAAAACCTTTCAAAGCCTTTTTTTGGATAATCGGTTCTTCTTGAGCAAAAGAGAATGAACAAATCCCTGTTCAAATGGAGACCAGCTATTCTACCTTTCTCTAAATTTCAAAGCAAAGCAAAAGACCCAAAGTCCAAATGACTGACAAGAATCTTCTCACTGTGTCTGGCTAATCCACCAGGAAAAAATGATTATTTCATTCTTCATAGTTTCAGAGAACTTTATATACTTCCAACTTTGTATTCCACAGAATTTTTAGCCTACTTAATTTGAGAATATAGATACTGACAATCATCTTTGCTTCACATTCTGTGCAAACAAATATTTGGATTCAAAATTCTAATTACCTCAAGTTAGAGATATCTTGATCATCACATTTCTGTTAAAGGGAGTTGACAACAACTGATTCAGACTGATATGGTTTTCTAAACCTTATTAGAGCCTACCTGGGCATTTGAAAATAGATATACCTACCTTACAAGTATGGAAGATTTCCACAGTGGGCCAGGGATCACATGTAAGTTCATTATATGTTCATATTAAAAATTATGTCTGTCTACAGTTCTTGAAAGAAACACAAACTATCAAAAGAGATAATTCAAAATTGCTGATAATCACAGAAATAAAAATTAAAAGAACTCTGAAGCATCACCTATTTTGATCCAATTATCAACTATAAAAAAAATAATAAAATTACACGCTGATATATCTATGAAAAAACAGGCATGCTAATTTATAGTTTCCGAGTTATGAATAGGACTAAATATTTTGTAGAGCAAGTTGGAATTATGTACTAAAAGTGAGGAAATTACTTATGCCACTTGATCCAATGATACCACTACTGTACTTATACCCTAAGGAGGTTATTGATAGGAAGAAAGACATATTTGAAAAAAAAAATCATAGCAGCACTGTTTGTAACAACAAAAGTCTGGAAACAATCTATATGTAAAACAGAAGAAAGACTAAATAAATATGTGAATTTAATTTCCTTGAAAAGATGAGAATTAGAAAAAGGGACAAACAAGGTAGAAAGTATACACAAGAGACCAACATACAATTGCTTCAGAGAGTTAAAAGATTTGCCTATAAGTCACACAGAGAGTAAGAGGTAGAGGCAGCATCTGAACCCAAGTCTCATATAGATTTTTCCGTTGTACTGTATTGAATAAAGCACAGAGCTTTGTGTTCTTTTAAAAAGGAGTAAAAAGGAAAAGAACTGCATATGTAATCATTTAAAATAACTTCCTGTCTTGTTTCACTTAACTGCTTAATTATTTTTGTGGGGTATTTTGTTTGCTTTGATATAAGTGTTACAGAAAATTCCTATCTCTTAGAGATAAGGTGAAAACTAAATTTTACCATAACTAAGGTGAACAATTAAAATTATTCATAAAGTAATTCATATTACTGGGCAAGTGCAAATTATTGAGGCTTTTTCCCCCTTCATCCCAGTATCGAGGTATAGAATAGGATTAAAAATGTCTTTAACATTTAAACTGAGGACAACAAGGTCTTATGCTTTTTCTTGTACTTAGACCATATCTCATATTTCTGTTGGTAAAAGGCCTAAAACTTAACTCATGTACTTTACCTTGAATATCAAAATATAAAACACATTAAAGTAATAAATTGTCCAGCTGTTAAACTTAGTTGAATTTTAAAATTCTTAATTTAGTACAGCCCAGAACAACCATGGTACAACCTTATGAACAGCCTATGCATGACCTACTTATTTTGATAATGTATTATCATGAAAACAATGAGGAATAGGTGGTTAAATAGGTGCCAGATGAATTTCTTTCCTCTGCACTGCTTCTTTCACCACCCTTGAGACACTTCCCTTACAACCATCAAATGCTGGATAACCTAACGCCCCATTTTTAAGCATCTGTGGATACAAAATCTGGGTCTAACTCCTGCCACTTCCCTCTACTCACACAAACCTCACTGGAAAAAAAAGGAGTAATTCTGAGTACATAAGTACTTCAGGTTTGGGTCCACAGAGAGTTAAATTAATACCTTGGCTTCACCAGTTCAACTTACAGTACATCTTCATTTGCCCAGTAACACAATCTATAGCCAACTGCTAACCAAGTCAATATGTGGTAAGAGTAGCAGCCACCCTAACTCGCCTTGGTAATTATTCTCCTTTAACTGACATAATATTCAATATACTGCTGTTGAGAGCAATAACGCTAAAAATTGATGCCTTGAGGGCTACAAGATGATTGAGCTTTAGCCAGATAAAATGACTTGTACACTAATGGTGCATTATAAGGCTTTCCTCCCTTCAGATGAACATGTTATAGTCTGTTCTTTCTAAAATGCTCTGCATGTGTGTACAATTATATTACAATTCATTCTTGCATATCCGAGTTCATCCTAACAGATAATTTTAAAAATATTCATCAATATCCACACAATGCAGTTTTTTTTTTTAAAAATGCTATTTTTTTCTATTGTTCTTTTGTTAAAGATGATTTTTTTTCCTTCCCCAAATGAGATCCCAGTTTGGTGTTTAAACCCTTTTGTGTTTTTTATTTTAAGAAATTACACTATAAGAAATGCACAAAATAAATGGCAAAAGGCATCATTTAAATAAAATCTATGTTACATCAATTCTATCAATAAAACAAGACAGATATTAACAGCCAGAATTCAATTTCACATGAACATAAACATCAACCAATTTCTTTATGTTGCCAATTCTAATTCTCTGAATTAGAAAAGCAGGCCATGGGTTATATTTTAAAGTTTGATCCTAAATTAAGGGAAATTAGTAATAGAATTTAGTAAATTACAAGTTTCATTATTTGCTTTAAAATTCTGCTGAAAAAAAAAGAAACTTTATTACTTCATGGATGTAAATTATTTCCCCTTTTTGTTACACTCGCATAATTGAATGTTTTGTTCCCTAAAATGTGTTTTTTAAGGAATTAACATTATAGGTATTTTTTGTGGGTTCTCCTCTAAGACAAGTTGAAAAGTTGAAGAATGCCTGATTTCTGTATAAAGAATTCAGACAGCCAAAATACTGTATAAAAATATACAGCAGTTAAAGATCATATAAATTGTGGCCAGTCTCTAACACAAATTAATATTACTATAATAGAGAAGAAAGGGTGACTTGGGGATCTGTCCTCATAAGAACTCAGTGGATTAAGATGGTAAAACTAAATCATTTAGTTTCTCCATTTATTTAACTACAAAGAGCAATTACCAGTAATATGTCAAGATGTCTTTCATAAAAAATACACATGAAACTAAAAGTGTATGAATATGAAAGCAAAGTGATGCAACGAAAGCAATAAAAAAAGCACAATTTGGCAAAATAGTTTTGATTTTTAAACAGAGTATACAGAAACTTCAAGAGTTCCATCCATATCAGGTTCATAAAAGGCTTATTTATTTTTTATAAGTATAAACCAATTTTAAATGGTCACTAAAAGCAAGGTCATCAAAATGTGAAATTTTTTGGCAGTTAAAAGGTCTCCAGGTTAGAAAACATAGTGGAAGTGAGTACGTGTGTGTCTCAGGGCAGGTGTAAACAAGGCCAAACTCACAAAAAATGGAAGCAAATTCTATGTTTAATTGCTTCATCTACTTTTTGGTAACCTTTGCCCGTCCAAGGTCATCCAAAGCTTACATTACTACCATTCTCATTGAAAACTATAAGTCTTATCTTTAGACCCTCAAGTCAAGTTTTCTAACCTAAGTATAAAACTATTTATTAATCTGAGGAAAAATGCACATTAATGTGCTAATGGATTAGTGATGAGTACCCTTCTTTTTAATCCCATCAATAATAAGTGATAAATTTGTATTCCACAGTTAAGATTTAGAAGACACTTACCATACAACTGTGTAAGGTACACAGATATTATCTCTGTTTTACAGATTACAAAACTGAGGCTTCAAATATATCTGATTTGCTTACATTCACACAACGGCAATAAGTATCACTCAGATTCAAACCTAGGTTTCCTGACTGACGTAGCACTATTGTATTATTACATCAAATATTTCTTACATGATTACTTTTACCTGTAGCCCTTCTAGAAGCAATAATCGTTGACTCTTGTCTAATTGCAGGGATTTTATGTTAGGTTAGGTAATAAATGAGGGTAGTCTATGAGTTGATGGTAAGGAGAGATATTCTGGAAATAGTTCAAACCTTTTGTCCTTCCCCAGTACACAAGGTAGACAGTTACACACTCTACTCATTATACACGGGAATGGGCCCTGGATGTAAGGATTAGCAGTTAAACAATTATGATTCAGTACTTACAAAGCCAGGCTGAAATGAACGGATACCACACAATTAGCCAGGAACACTTTTCCTAATTTTTATGACACTTTTCTCTGCAAATATCAGAAAAGGTTTTCTGTACTTACTACCTTCACGAATCTGTCATTTCCTTTTGAAAGTTCCCTTCTCCTTCAAATGGCTGTGACTATTTCCTGCTATTTCAGGGTCCCAATAAGTTATTCTCATGGTGACATGAATACCCCCACCTACCACAACTACAGGAGAAAGAGAATGAATGACCACACACATATTTTACAGTCAGCTACCACATGAGGCAAAATGGTTTTTAACAGGCAATCCCTGGTGGGGAATCAGTGTGGATTGAAATGTTTTGCAACATCCCTTAACAATCCAGAAGTATCCTCCACTATAAAGCAGAAAGACATCATTATGGGAAGAATATCATGTTAAAGCAATAGGTATTCTGTATCCTGGCTCGCACAAGCAGACCCTGCATGTGGGATACTGATGGTTGCTTGGCCAAAGCCTACAAATTGGGAACAGAGGGAAATCAGACCAGTTATACTTGTCTCCTGGGTTTAAGGACAGCAAAAACCATTCAATAGTATGCAGGCATACTGGGAGGGAGTGGTGCCAATGAAAGTAAAAATGGGATACTATCAGAGTTGTGAAAAACTCTGGGATGGTGGGCAAGAAAGGGATAGAGAGCTAACAAACCCAGATAGAATGGTACCAGAGACTCCTTCCTATTCAGGGTAACCTACATAAAGCATAATTTCAATTTAAGTAGGGAGAAACTACAGAAATCTCCCTTCTGGGAAAGCACGTAGAGGGAGAAGGGAAAAAACATTGGGGAAGTAGGGAAGAAAGTGACCCCAGCCAACCATATGGTAGCTTCCCATTTTAATTAATTATCCTTACTAACTAGGTTGCTAAGTTCTGTATTCTTTTTCTTTCCTATTCTCCTAAAAGAATGCAAGTGCTTACAAACGCTCTAAATTTTCAACCCTGAAGCAAAGTTCTCCTTGTCTCACCTTAGTTACATCTCTGTTCATAACTGAGAATCTACAGTCTGGGGATAAGAGCCTGAAGCTATATTACAATTAAGCAAATGTGGAAATAAGAGGCTATAATGACCAATAAGCACTAAAAAAGGGGAAAAATAAAAATCTAAGATGCTAATATACATACAGTAAAAAAAAACTGGGGCTGGCTACCAGACAGTAATGTCTGCCTCTCTCCTTCAGGTGTCATGACATTTCCTGTTTTTCTCCAAGGATCTCCAAGAACTCTTGATTTTCTCCTTAATCAGAGTTCAACTTTATATACAAATAGAAGTGGTAGAGATATAAAATATTATTTGCTATCCCCCTAGGTAATCACTCCCACTCACACTTGGCCACCGACACTCTGTATCACTTCCTACCTGAAGGATGTATCCCCGGACGTAGTCCCGTAGTGTCCAGCCTAAGCCATGGAGAATATGCAATACCTCCTCCTGTTTGAGAACGCTGAAGAGTCGGTCCAGCAATATCTTCAGCCTCACAGGCACTGCCTGGGTTCCGTAGAGCATCAAGCTGCTGATATCAAATACTACGTTGGACTGAACGATCTCCACTTGAGTCGGGTGGTATAGATGTTGCGTGCTGAGCTTGTCCAAGGCTGGTACGTGGAGCAGCAATGGAGAAAAAGAGGAGATAAAGACAGAGGAAAGAGCAGAGCAGAAAAATGGGAAACAAGTTATTTCAAGGTAAAAGGGTCTCTATCTTCTGATGGTCACTAAGAAAAAAAACCCATTCATTAGAAATGGTGCCCTCCCCCCACCCCCTTCTCTCTCTCTCTTTAAAAAACGAACAAACAAATTACAGACTAAAGCAAATGCAACATGACTCAGCTTACAGAAGGGAACAAAGAGCTGCTGAGGGTGTTCTAAAATGAATGGTATAGTCTCTATAAATCTGACCAATTACTTTGCTGCTAATTGAACTAACCAGGTCAGCACAAGTTATGATGGTGGTGAAAATAACCCTCACCTTAGGCTGTGACATTTTAGAATGGAACTCATCCCTTGCTATCTATCTGAAAGGTTTAAGAAGGAAGGACAGCTGGTGTTATTGTAGCTCAAATTTTAAGGTAATAAGAAAATCGGAATTCTTGGTGGATGGAGAGCAATCCCATCAACTACTAAAGATTCTCAGGTTGATCATTCCAATTGAATTATCTGGAAGCTGTATCTGCACACCTTTGGGAAAAATGGTCAGTGAATTGTGATATGAGCAAAAGAAGAAAGAAGAGGAGAAAGAAGAAACAGAAATGCAATTTATAATTTTGTCACTTGGTCATAAATGACCTGTCAACGTCTTTGGGTTAAATTACGTTTTTACATCATCTGTGGATTTTATTTAACAGGGCTCTCTCTTTCTATTACTAGTTGTATGACAAGAAATAAGTCACTTGAAGGTTCTCAGCCTAAGTATGTGTGCATGCATGTATATAAATATAATTATATATTATACATAATATATATTATAATATATTAAATATATAATTTTTCATATGTAAAATAAGGAAACTACCTAACCATTACCTTGCCACCGATACCAAATCATGGCCTAGAATAGTGGTGTCAAACTCAGACAGAATGTATGCATACATACAGACTTAGAAAACCACAAATTAACAATATCTATGTCATAATATATTTTTATTTTGTTAAACATTTCACAGTTCCGTTTTAATGTTTGATACCTCGGATACCTTTTCTCTTCCCAATGCCCACTCTAGAGTCTCATTTATATTGGACCAGGCCAGTTGTAATCATGATCAAACATGCTTTTCCAGTTTGGGTATCACCATCAAAGGAGTGTTTCTGGAAAGGGGGAGCTCATTTACTCCCTTATGACTTCCCTCATCATACCTTGGATTTTTCAAACCAAAATATTTTGGCCTAGTCATACTAAGCCCCCTCTTAATAAGTTATATACATCTATTAAAATACCATCTCCTTGAGAGCAGGGACCATCTTTGCCTTTGCATTTTTGTCTCCAGCACTTAGCACAATGCTTCATAAATGCTTTTTAATTCCTTTATTTATATAGTATTTGTATGTATTATCTACCTTATGGGGTTGTGAAAAAATTTTATAGTAAACCTTAAGATATATTATTGTTATTAATAGTGGAGGAATTATCGTGTCCTTGTCTTAGGTATACAATTACCTGTGTGTATGGTTATGTATGTTACAGGGTGTATATGTGTGTAGATCTTACTTGTGTATAAATCAGGGACATATGTATGTAATCGTTTCAGTGTACTTTCCCAAAGAAACACCAATAAGGAATAAGTTAGAAGTAGTCCCAAAATCAAATTTTATGTTTCTTTTAAGTTTAAAGAACATATCAACATGGCAAGAACTATCAAAATTCTAACTTCACAAAGATTTATTCATCTGATGATTTTATATAGAGATAGATACTATCTCTCTCATATATATAATCTGAAAAAATAGCTACATGACTTGGAGACTACAAATAGTTCAAAGCACAAGGTTACTGATACAAAATCCTTGTTCTATGAGTACATATATTCAAAAACCTGTTTTACTATTTCAAAGACATGTAGTTTGTTACAAGATTTTTTAACCTTGTTTATGTGTCACAGACCCTTTTGGGAGTCTTATTAGGCTTATGAACCTCTTCTCAGAATAATGCTTTTAAGTACTTAAAATACATAGGATTAGAAAGGAAATAATTGAAATAGTTATATACATAACACACACCTATTATACACACAAACACATACATACGTACACAGAGTTGTCAGAACCATATTTAAAAATCTCTGGTTTAAATCAGTTTCAGTTCTGTTTTGCAAACACACATGGCAATTCCTCTGTCTTAGGAGATGGACTCTGTGAGATGATGCCTCCAAAAAACCAAAATTCATTTCATCCAACCTGCCAAAGGCCACCCTCAATGAATTCAGCTACACTGCTCTTTGGACAACAGACATATCATGCGAGGCCCTAAATTCAAATTGTCTCCCTCTGCAGGCATGTGACTGGTTAAATAGGCATTTGTGGGCTAAGCCCGGAATCTAATCACCATATAGAACATTGGCTCTATGGGAAAGAATTTCTTAATTTCCACACAACTAACTTTCAGAACATTGACTGCTTAAATCAAAGCCTGTCAATACTATGTGAGAGTAAATAACGTTAATAAAGCTAGTAAATGCAGGCTAAGATTATTCACGCAAAATATTAAAGTGTCAAATGTTAACTTGACTGATGAGAAGAAATCAGGTCAAGAGGTCTAACCCTAGTTCTACTGCTAATGTGCCATGTTTCATAGAGCAGATCATGCAACCAAGTAACTACACTGTGCCTCAGTTTAACTAAAATGATGATATGCAATCACAATGGAATACCACTATTAAAATTTTGCCTATGCCCTACTCATTTTAAAAATAGGACTCTGCCTCCAAGATGGTCATCTCACCTTATGATGTCAGCTGTACAATACACTTCAAAATTCATGGTTGTTCATGATAACTTTTAGGTGTATTCTATATACGAAATGATGTAACCATCTTAATACTCATATATTAAACCTTTATTCTATAATATTAAGAACTGCATTATGCTCACTACTCCTGCTTATTTTGTGTTACTTCTCAATACACATTTGAATTTCTCCTTGTTAATTCAGGATTTTTTTTTAAAAAAACCAGATTTTTATTATTTCAAATATTGTTGCAGGGCTCCTCCTCCTCCACTTTGGTTTCTTCTTGACTTGTGGTCACTGGAGAGTTCATGTACTCTTGATAAATTGCTTTCTTACATCCACAGCGTAAAGGCCCTTATCATTTACCCGCTGGCTTCATTCAACACATTTACTCTGAGGAATACTTTGTCAAAGAGTTCTGGTTTCCCCATACTTCATTTCTTGCAACTGATTTGTCTGATCTCTCTCCTATTCTAGTGGTTAAGTCAACTTTGAATAAATAGCTTTAAAAATTAATTTAATGTTTAGGAAAGATAAGGGATTGGCAAGCCTAGGGAGTGAAGTCTTCTCACACTCCACAGGGCATTTAGGCTGTACAAATGTGAAGGGTGGTATTATTTCTGTGCCTTTTCCAGGGTAGCTTAACTATTTGGCCTTATGAAGAGTGGCTCATCTCCTCACAGAGCCCAGTGAATAGGCCAGATTGAAATCTAAATGATTTAAATACAGCTCACTCTTCGCCTCTCCCCTTCTCCCACTACAACCTCCTTTAAATTTTTATTCATGAAATCCCCCAATACTGTCATGGATATGCAAAGAAGGCAGGGGGTGGAGAAGATATGTGACACAAAAACTGATTTTGCAAATGTTTGTGTCAATTTGTAGCTATGAGATCCAGTGTGGGCTGTGGTGCAGATGCATGTAAATGCTAGATGGAAACCTTGATAGAAACAAAAGATAGAATCCTTCTCCCAAATCCTATATCCATTCCATTCAACATGGAAAATTCTGAAAAGGGAATTTTAGACTACAGAAATAAATAGAAAAGGGAGTAAACAGAAGCATCACTGAACCTGAGACAGAGTCATGGAAACAGGAATCATTTAATACGTATTATTTGATTACTCCTTACCAGTTCCCAATGAAGTAAGAAGTAGGATAGTTTTATGAGTCCCACTGCAGAGAGGATGAAAGGGAAGCCTAAACAATCAAAGTTTATTTAATGGTGTTTCCAGGAAAAGCAAGAACTGTGATAAGTTTGAAATCTAGTGACACAGGTAGTAGTAGTCAGGGTGAACAGGGTCTAGAATACGTCTTTAAAAATATATAATGCCCTGCTTGTTACGAATTGCAAATTCCAGGAAATATGTAACTACAGATTTAAAAGATCTTTTAAATAATCTAGTTGTATTCATATATATCCACTCAAGTATATTAAGTTACAAGGTTGTACATATATAATGTAAAGCCTTCTTGAGTGGCCAGTTCAACAATGGGGTAGCCAAATGTCTTTATGGTACGGTTGTAGCACCATAATGCCTAGAAGCAAACACCTGCTCTTTAAGTCTCCTTTCCATTCCAATTTTACAATTCTATAAAGCAGCTTGATTCTGCCTGCAGGGGCCATTAGCCTAAGTCTGAGAACCAACAGGTTAGGCACAGGATTTAGAAACAAGAGAAGAAAGAACTGGGTAGAAAGAGAAAAAAACTAGAGATACAGATACTCAAAAATATGCATGTAGGTATATGCATATATTTATATCTAAAGATGTAGATGTGTGTATACATCTCTATAGAGATATACACAACACACACAAAAGGTATTGTATTTTGTAACTAGCATCTAACTTTAGACTATACTATATCATACTACTGTTTGTTTTTGGATTTCCAAAGAAGAAAAGTATGCCATGCTGGAGACAGGGCTGGGCTTGGGTTCAAGAATACTTGTGTTCAGTTCTAGGTATATTATCCCGTAAAGAAGTGTGATGTCAAAGACAAATAAAAAGAGGCATAAACTTAGAAGACCACAAATTAACATTATCTATTTTGTGTTATATTTTTATTTCTTTGTTAAACATTTCTCAATTACATTTTAATCTCTTTAACAAGTTGAGGGTCTTTCATAGGATACCTCTGCTCTAAAGGATATACCAGCAGAGCACAAGCTCTGACATGTCAAATTATAAGAGCTTTCACTATGAGTTCTGGGATGGACCATGTGACCGTTACCCCAAAACCTGCCTAGCTATGCTGGTGAAAGTATAGATCCTCAAAGTATAGAAAAAAAGTGGTTTTTTTAAAAAAAAAATGCATTTACTGAAAGGGACCTCAGAAGTCATCTATTCTGACAACCTTATTTGAATGAGTAATTTGAGGTTTATCAAAATGTAGCGGCTTGTCCAATGTGATCCAGATAGCAACAACGCTTCATTCCAGGACAGATAAAAAACAAGACCCATTCTATTTCTAATTTCATAAGAATATTATGAGAACATGAATAATAATAGTGGAACTGATTCATCATTTTTGGAAGGAGAGGTGAGAACCTTAAAAGATAAGGATTCTGAGTTAGAAAAATTATTTGGGAGTCAAAATAAATAACAAACATTAAAGAAACATGCTATCTCCACTACTCACCTATGGTCTCACCACTTGGTCTTCATAACCCCCAACCATTAAGCTTTTTTTCCTACAATTATACATAGACAACACCACTTGGTCTTCATAGCCCTCAACCATTAAGCTTTTATTCCTACAATTATACGTAGACAAATATAGAGATTTGAAATTTTAGAGCTAGGAGGGGCTTTAGACACCATCTGGTTCAATTCCCTCATTTTGCAGGCAAAGTATACAGAAGCCTATAAAGGAGGCGTATATTGCTGAAAGGTCACAGGATAAATTAATAACAAACCAAGGAGCAGACTTCAAAATGACCCCGAATCCAGTGTTCTCCGGCCAATAGCATGCTGCCGCCTACCCCCAAACATGGACGTGTTACACTCTGGGTTCTTTGTTTTTACCTTTCGATACTACGTTTCCCTCCACTTCAGAGACCCTCAACTATACCCACAACTTTAACTATCACTTTAAAATGGATAACCCCAAATCTGTCTGTCCTTGACTTACTTCTCTAGAGCTCCAGTCCCATGTTTGCAACATTCTACTAGATATTCTTACCTTGTTGCTACCTGGAACATAATCTATGTTCTAATAAACTGATATTCTCATTCCATAAGCCAGCTTTTTCTTTCTAATAAGATGCTTGTTTCTGGTCCCATTCACTCAAGGTTGCCCATTCTAAGCCATCTCCCACTCCTCTCTTTACCACATCATTCATGTCCAATCAGCAAAATTCTATCCATGCTTGAACCTTCACTCTGACTCTTGTATTTACTGTTTTTTTTTTCTAATCGCTCAACCCTAGTTTAGGCTCTTAGCTCACAAACCCACTCATGAATGGAAAGGGCTAACCTGTTCACTCCCCCGGTGAAATTATTTTTTATATCCCATCACTTAGGTTATGTTTCTAAGCATCTCAGAAATATTCAATGGATCAACATGGCTGCCACACAAATAAACCCCAGAATTCAAAGCTTGCCTTAGCTCCCAAATTCTTGCCAAATAAATCCTTGGTCTACTCATTCTTCTCAAGAAACCCCTTCCATTTTTCCCATGTTGACCTTTATTAAGGTTATTTCCTCTTCCTAGTACTATCCCTTTCTACAAGAATTTTAACCTACTACAGTCCTGTTTTCTCCATGAAGCCTTCATTACCCACTCTAGAGTGGTGAAATGTAAGCTCCTTCAGGAAGTCAATGTCTTTATATTCTAAGCACCTCACATATAAAGAGCTTAATAAAAGATTGCTGAATTGAATTTCTTCACCTTCTCTACTCTTACAGCACTTAGTATCTTCATATGTGCATATTACTTGCCTTTATGAGTTATTTGCATGACTATCTTCAAGATTTCAACTTGATTTTAAAATCCTTGAAGGCAAGGACCATGTCTTTTAATTCTTGGCATTTCCTACCTGCCTCCCACTCCCAAGTACCTATAATAGTACTTTAGTCAGTGCTTCTCAGAATTTATTGAATTTATCAACAGCATACAAGATTGCATGAGGAAATGTAAGCACTTTGCAAAAGCTTGAAATACTATCTAAATGGAATTATCCTCATTACACAAATAGAATTAATAAAAAAAAATCGATCAGTAGGCATTTATTAAGGGTCTGTTACGTACCAGGTATTTTGACAGGCAATGGATTTGCAACAGTAAAAAATGAAAGTCTCAAACCTTAAAAAAACTTAAAAGGTGACGAGCTACTTAAAAAGGAGAATAGCAAAAATAGCTAAGGCAGCACTCTCTAGGGCGGAATGAGGTAAAGAGGATGTTCTACTACCTTATCATGGGCCATAAAATCCACTTTTCCCAATTTTTTTCATATTTATCCTATCCTCTCAAGAGTCAATAAGGGTGAGTGGTTAGATTACCTTCAGTAGTGAGGGGGCAGGAGGTTTTTTTCTCCAAACTGGGAAGATTTCTTTTTTCTACCCTCAACTCTCCCACTTTACTCACTGCCTGTAGTATATTAATAAATTTATGCTGTACAATGAGAAGCATAGGGACAACGTTAGGGAAACATGCCTAATACCAGGATACATACACTAGATTATAACAATATTGGTCAAACTTGTCTAGATTTGTGGTCAATGGACTATATTTGTGGTTTCACAACTGATGAGAGCTATGTAGAATTTGGAGACAGTTCAGAGGAAAACCATAAAACTAATTATAGACTTTGAAAATACTATCTACTAAAAAAAGGATTACTTGGGGACTATTGGAGAAAAAAATTCTAAAGGAGCAAAGCAATGTCTATTCAATACATGAAATTTTTTCTATGGAGGATCCAACTCTGATATGAGAATAAAAACAACCAGGTTTTAATTGAAGTAGGACAGCTATAGGCCAGATAAGATTTTTTTTCAGATATGAAGAAGTTGTTCAAAACTAGAGGCAGCTACTGGGAATAATGTTCTTCCCCAAAGAAGTTCAAAAATAGGACAATACTGATGATTCTTTTAATTTAGTTCTACTGAGTCCACGTCTGAACTAGGTAACTTACAATTGCATAATAAAAGATTATTCAATGAACAATAAGGAACACTTCTACATTTTCCTTAAGGGAAAAGACACAAAAACTGCAACATATAGAAATCATAGATAGATGTAGGAAAGGGAAGGAAAACTCATTTATGTCAAGATGAGAAAAATCATGTGGATAACAGCTGGAATTTCTGTGGTTCATTAATTAACGTAACCACATTTCATGGCACTGGCAACTAAAGAAAAGAATATGTTTCATTTTAAAGTAGCAAAATCAGATTTTATTTTTTGGAAATAAAGTCTAGTGGGGGAATTTCCAACAATCAAAAGACAACCAAGAGTAAAATTATTTCAATTTTAAATAACTGACTTTACCTCTCAAACAAGGTAAAATGAACATTATGCTACAGAATTCACTTAAATATATATTTCATGGAAGACTGAATGAAATAAGAATATATTCAGCTGAGATATTTCCTAATGTGTGAATATCAAAGTACTTTTTATTGATCTTACAGAAATCAGCACCTCAAAACCAAACTGCTTCTATATTAAAAGAACTTGCTTTATTCACTTCACTTACATATCCCTTAAAAGAAAAAAAGGAACATATGTGCTTAGGTTATTTTCATGGAAAATAACTTATTTTTCAGGTACACTCCATTAAGTCGTTGATACATTCCCCTTCCAGATTTCTCACACCTGTAGGTATTAGTCATCAGATAGGAAATAAAGGGTAAAGGAAGTGGAATGACTTACAAAACC
Organism: Bettongia penicillata ogilbyi; assembly: GCA_023548195.1. Taxonomy (NCBI): domain Eukaryota; kingdom Metazoa; phylum Chordata; class Mammalia; order Diprotodontia; family Potoroidae; genus Bettongia; species Bettongia penicillata. The sequence continues at coordinate 432,213 of JAJHZJ010000226.1, forward strand.
ACATAACTTTAAAGCATAAAGTATTTAACATTTGTGTGAATAAGGTCTAAAAAGAGGCCTTTTATTTCACCAGCTTCCAGTCTTACTGTGGTAGATTTCCATTTTTTAAAAAATGCTCATTTCAGGCATTCTAACAAGAAAAAAAAAAGTCATGGCCATTTATTTTGGGAGAAGGCCAACCTACCCTTACATTTGAAGGCTAATTGTTTTGAGAACTGTGCCTCTCCTGATTCATTCCCCTTGTGCCTCCCAATTACATCCAAAGCGTTTCGTCAGCTTTCAGAAGCAATGTAGTCAATAACACTATTTTAATTTCAAATGGAACAACTTTTAATGGGAATTTTTCAAAGGACTGTTTTTATGACAATACCATTAAATTTTTTTTAAGCTCATTTATGTAGTATTTTAAAGCTTGCAAAATGTGCTGTCTGTGAGGTAGGTAGTAGAACTATCATTTTCCAGATTTTTCAAAAAAGGAAATGGAGTTTTGGAGGGATTAAGGGACCTAAGAAGGGATATGTAGGTAGATATTGTGAGGCAGATACTGTGCTCACAAACAACCAAGACAGTCCCCAAGAAGCTTCCACCTTAATAGTGGATGATAGCATACAAAATGGCACTAGTAGAAGAGAGGAGAATGGTAAATTAAATATGCCGAGCAGCGAAATGGAATGGACATGGATGCTAAAGCTGACCTATGAGAGCCAAGGGTTGTTCCAGAGGGGGCTGGGGGGTAGTAGTAATGGCTTAATAAAGGTCAAAAGCCAGAAACTAAAACCCTAGCCATAATTCCAAGACCAAATATTCAATCTGTTGATATGTGGCCTTTTATGATAGGGCATTTAAAAAATGTTGTCAGGCTTTTGTTTTCATTCTGACTATTTTTGTAAATAAAGTCAACTCTGAAATTCCATAAACTCATCTAAAAGTTGACAAGATATGTTCCTTTTCTGATCTTTGCTTTACAATTATGCTATACTTCATTATGTGCACACTTGACACAATTATAATGACATATTATTGCATGGAGTTGAGCACTGGAATTTCTGGAGATTTAATGGGGCTCTAGGTACATGGCATTTCATCATCAAGGGGTCATTTGGAGATAGGATGGACCCCAAACCATTCAACTACAAGATGCAGCAATCTTAAGGCAATCCATGCTAGATAAACACAAGCCATGGGTTTAACAACTGGTGAGAATTTTCATGAATGGAAATGCAAACATAAACAATATTCAAGGGAGCAGTAAGTCAGAAAAAGGGGACACATAAATGTAATTAAGAAAAAGTCACAATTTCTGTTTAAGGAATTGGAGTTGATTTGGGGACCAACACATATTATTTGCCGTGTTTTGAAAACACTGTGTAATTTGGAGGAAATTAAACATAAAATGATCATTAGTATTCCCTCCAAATTACAGCTTTTGAACTATTAATGACCCAAGTTGGATTAATGAAGGAACCATACTGCCAAAGAGGGATAAAGCTTTAAATAAAATAGGTAAAAGAATTTTATAGGAGAAAAAAAGGAATAAGCTTTTGCTCCAAGAAAAAGTACATTTTAAGGGCTCTTAGGGACAAGATTTAGTCTTTTAGGGAAAAGATTACTTAAGACTGTTCCTGTCCTCTGGGGGCAAAGGGAACATCACATTTGTCAGGTGCAATTTATAAGTTCAGTGTTTATAAACCAAAAATATTCCATGTAGTCTTCTAGAACTTTTAGATACACAACTTGAATTGTCTACTTCAAAGGTTTCGAAAGAGTGAGGTATTTTGAAGAGTAATAGTGATAGAGTTAAGAAACAGAATTTAATTCCACTTCTGAAATGCACTAGCTGTACAGCCTTGCATGAGTGCCTTAACCTCCTTAAAGATTTAGTTTGCATAGCTATGGTATATTAAGAAATGACACATGTTGTGGATTTTCTTTTCCTTTGAATTTTTTGGAAAATAAGTTTGTAAGGAAGTCTTTTGTTTCTACATTATCACAACTTTCCCAGTATTCCTTTCCAGAATTATCCCATATAGCAAATAGTATTTTTTTGCTATATGGAAAAAAAGACATTTTAAAATGGCGTAATAAAATGGCAATACATCAAAAAAAGTCTGAAATCATGTAAGACACTAGTGGACATGCTACCTCTACAAAGGGGTGAGGTGAAAATGTCTTTTGTTATTATTTGTTTCTAGGTCTGCTTGTTTATTTAAAAGTTTGTAATATTAAAGTTTGATTTTTTGCAGTTGCTCTATGCATTTACATTGTTGTACTCATTGTGTGTGTGTGCATAGGCTCTATTCATTTCACTCTCTATCAATTCATGTAGATCTAGCTATACTTCTCTGAGTTCAATAAATTATTTCTTAGGGTATATTAATATTTTATTACATTCATGTATCAGAGTATGTTTAGCCACTCTCTAATGAATGGGCATCTCTTTTGTTTCCAATTATTTGCTATCAAAAGAAGTACTGATATAAATATTTTGGTTTATGTCTAACTTTTTTTTCTTATCAATTATATCCCAGAGATATCAGCCTAGTAATGGAACCTCTTGAATCAAAAGGTATGGACATTTTAGTCACTTTTGGAGGGCATAATTCTCCTTTTCAAAATGGCTGTGTAGATCCACAGATCTACAAGCAATATTGTGCTTATTTTTCCACAACATTCATTTTGATTTGCATGTTTCTTATTATTAGTGATTTGGAGCATTGTTTCAGATGGTTGTTGATATCTCACAATTATGCAGAAAACTCTTTTCCTATTCACTTGTCACTTATCTATTGGAGAATGGCTTTGATTATTCCCTGTGGGAATTATCATTTGAATTCTGTAAAGAATCTCTGACAATTTAATTGGTAAAGCACTAAGATTGTAATGGAACTTAGGTAGTATTGGTATGTTATTACATTGGCACAGCCCAGTCATGAACACTTCTTACATAAAATGTTCTTTGGTTCTTTAACAAGATTTTGTAGTTGAACTGATATGAGAATTCTGTGTGCTTTGGTGGACCGATCTCCAGATGCAAACATTTTCTGCATTTTGAAGAGATTTGGAATAGGATTCCTCTTTCAACAAATGCCTCTTGGATTTTATTATTATATAGATTGTTGGTTAGTGGTTAAAGGTCTACTAAATAGCCTGCAATTTTGCTGAAATTACTGTCTCAATTTGTTATTTTTGCTAATTTCTTAATATTTTCCAGGTAAACTAATACAGCATCAGTAAATATGGATACTTTTATCTATAAACCTATAATTATGCCTTTAATTTCTTTCTCCTGACTGCGATTGCTATCATTTCCAGAGCTATATCAAATAACAGTGGGGATAATGGACATTCTTGCTTTAGTTCTATATTTAATGGGAAAGGCTCTATTGTATAATAATTTCATAGGATACCTGCCTTTGGTTTTAGATTGATACTTTTATAATATTAAAAAAGATCCCTCTATGTCTATTCTTTGTGGAGTTTTAGCATAAATAAGTGTTCAACTTTGGCAAAAAGGTTTTTCTTAATCTATTAAGATAATCATGAGGTTTTGGATATTTGTGTTTTTAAAATATCAAGTATGTGGATTATTTTCTTAACGTTGAACCATCTTTGCAAACCAGGTATAAATATATAACTTGCATACTTAACGACTTCTAGGATAAATTGCAATCATCATGATCTTGGTCTATAGTTTTCTTTCAATGTTTTATACATCTATGGTTTAGGTATAAAGGCTATATTTGTTTCATATGAGGTATCCTGTAAGGTGCTCTGTTGCATTTTTTTTTTTTAATTTTAGGGAGTAATTTATGTATTGTTGGATTTAGTAGCTCTTTAAAGGTTTGATAAAATTTTCCTGTGAATCCATGAGAATCAGGCATTTTCCTACATTCTCCCCTTCCTAACTGCTTTATGGTTACTATTATTACTGATATTGGGTTAAGACCTCTAATTTTTATTTTTCAAGATATTCCTCTATTTCATTATATTTTCAGGGTTTTTTTCAGTATATAAATGTGCATAATAGATTGTGATAATTTGTTTTTAATTTCTTCTGATTTGTGTGATTTCACCTTGGCTATGGTTGTGTTGATTTTCTGCCCTCTCCTTTTAAATCAGATTGGTTATAAGTTTATTAATTTTATTAAACATTTCAAAGGAGTAGCTTTTAGGTTTATTTAAAATTTTCCTGGTTTTTTGTGTTTCTAATTTATTTATTTCTCCTGTCATCTTTGATAGCTCTTCTTTTATCTTAGGATAGTTTTGTTTATTTTTTGGCTTTCTAATTTTTAAAAACACATTTTGTTCAATAATCCTTTGTCTTTCCATTTCATTAATGTATGGTGTACGAATGATTTTTTTCTCAGAGGATGGTTTTAGCTGTATCACAGAAATTTTGGTATGACATTTAATATTATTATATTTATTCACATAATTACTGTTTATCTGACTTGTTCTTTGATCCATTCATTATTAAGAATTTCATTCTTAAGTTTCCACTTGGAATTTTTTTTTTTTGTATTTTATCTTTTGTATGTGCTCCCTAAACTTGGCACAATTTTTGGGTAGTGGTGGTGGCAGCAGAGAGGTGGCAAAGTGATTAGAGTACTAGGTGTGGAGGCAGAAGACCTGAGTTGAAATTCAGGTTCAGACACTAGCTGCATGACCCTGATGAAGTCAATTAACCACTGTCTTCCTCAGTTTCACCAACTGTAAGACAGGAATATTAACAGCATCTATATCCACAAGGTTTGTGAAAATTAAATTAGATAATGTTTGTAAAGTGCTTAGCAACGTGACTGACACATAGCGTTTGTTGAATGTTTTTTCTTCCTTCCTTCCTATTGGATGATGGTCTTTAAAGGATGTGTTCATATCTTTATAACCTTTTAACATTTGTTTGCAACATCTCTTTGTTGTACTACATTACCTAGTCAATATTTGTAAAGGTTCTACATGGTGTTGAAGTGTCTGAATATTCTTTAATTATCTCACATAGAAGATACCAGCAGTCTTTTAGCTCTAGTTTTTCGAACAAGTCATTAAATTCTATATTGTCCCACTTTATTCCTTTTGTTAATTTTATCCAAAGAGGCAGGTAGGTGGCTCAGTGAATAAAGTACTGGTGTTAGACCTGGAGTCAGAAAGGTTTGAGTTCAGATCTGGCTTCTGATACTCACTAACTGTGAGACCCTGGGCAATCACTTAACTTTCATTTCTCTTAATCCACTGGAGAAGAAAATGGCAAACCATTCCTGTATCTTTGCAAAGAAAACTCCATGAACAGTATTAATGTGAAATGTTCCACAGAGACACAAAGATTCTGACATGGATAAATGACTAAACCAAAAAAACCTCATCTAAAACTGAGAGGAGCATTGAAATCTCTGTCCATTGTATTGATATCGATGTCATCTGGTAGTTCAGGTAATTTCTTTACGGCTTTATATGCTATGGTGTTGGAAATATCTAAGTTTAATGACATTGGTTTGTTGTTTATGGTTTTTTCAAGTACAATGCCTCCTTTTTTATCTATTTCTATATTGTGAATATTTGTTTTTGCTTTCTCTAAAAGGAAAATTACAAGTCTTGGTTTTTGTTTTTTGTTTTTTTTGATTCATATAATACATAGTAAATTTAATTCCTGGGATCTCATTTTTATTTTGTGTGTATCTGTTTATAGGCTGCTTGTGATAAACTCATTGTGAAGTTTTTCTCATCCATCCTGTCGACTCTTTTTCATTTTATTGGATTATTTAATCCATTTTCACACCTGTGGTTCTAAGTATGGTTTGTGATTTTTGTCCATTTGTTTGTAATATTGTTCTTCCTATCCCCCTGTAAGGATTTTCTGCTCTTTTTCTATAAACATAATATTTGTTTTCAATTATTCCAGATAAATCTATTTCAAGGCAACCCCATTCCCACAGACTCTCTTTTTCTTACCTTTTAGTCCAGCACTTTTAAAACTGTGGGTTGAGAGCCCATATATCACAACCCACAGTTTAAGAAGTGCTGAAGGAATCACGAGTGGAAACAGTTTAAGCAACTCTGCTTAGTCTATCACTTCCCATTTGTTACTCCTTTCTCTTGCAGTTTTACTTAACTCATCAGTTCACTTTTTTCATTCTTTTATCCAGTTATTTAATTCTTCCTCTCTTCTCTTCGTTTCAATTAAGGAAAAATCTTCCTTCATCTTCTTCCTTTAACTTTTGTATCTTGGTTTTTAAAATTTCATTTTCTACACTTTTTTTCTAAAAAGGGATTAATTTCATTCGTTCTAGAATTTTTATTCTTTAATTTATGGCCCTTATGTTCATTTACTTCTTCTTTAGTCTCTGTATCCATCAGAGAATCAAAGCTTCTAAAGTAACTGTTTTGGATCCCCTCTTATAAACAATTTCTATCTTATTGCCTTATAGATTTACCTCCTAACCCTTTTACCTGTTGTGCCTTACTCTTAGAAATACCAGTTCCTGAATGTGATAAATAGGATATTGTCTTGTGGTATGAGTTTTCTGATGTCCCAGATTATATGTTTCATTTTAAACCTTTCCCCTCCCTTTAGTCATTTTTTCCTCCTGTTTACTACAAAATCTCAATCCTTGGTCAGTATCTCCCAATCCTTTGTATGTCACTTGTCCTCAGGAGCTCTGATTACCCTTCTCCTGAGCAGGAAGGGTGGTCTTTGTAATCAAAGGGCTTTGTAGAGTACACCTATTGAAAAGTCACTGTTTCCCTTTAGAGACTCTCTCTCCTGACTTAGGTACATTCCTAAGTGGTATTCCTTATCCCCCAATGAAACCGTATTTCCCTTTTCTTTCTCCCTGTTTCAGTGCTTACCTTTGTTTTCTTTCCTTCTCCCACAAACTTTCTTCTTCCTGAGAGGCTAATTAGTTTCCCTTTACTAGCTTTACACTTACTTCAGTTATATCACATACTCCGCCTTCTCTTTTTCTGTCCCTTTTTACATGCATGCTATGTTAGCCACAAAATATTGTTTCAGGGCTGTTTTTCCAACATCCATTCTATATGATTTCTGCTTTCACCTTTTTCTTCTTGTATAATTTTAGAAAGAAATTTCTTAAAAGTGGCTCTATTGTTACTGTTTCTATCCTTGGTTACTCTATTTGACTACTTTTATTTCTGTTATCTGGGACATCTGAAAAGCATATAATTTGTTCAGGTATGATTTTCTATCTAGGTATGTTCTGAATACCTCTTTTTACAAAACTCAAACAATGATCTTTTTTCATTAATGGCTAGACTTGGGTTTGTAGGGTAGATCATTTACTCCATGTGTTTTCAGAACACGTTATTCCATTCTCTCCAGCAGTCGTTGGTGGGTACAGATTAGTCATGTGTTATCCAAACTGCTTTTCTTTTGTATCTGAAGATTACTCTCCCGATCACTTTAAGATTTATTATTTGTTATTATGTCTCAGAGTTTGTTTCAGCTCAGTGTTTTTGTGTGTTTGTTGTATCTCTAGAGGTAAACAAGTGGATTCTTTCAAGAGATACTATGTTTTCTGTGCTCCAAAGTTCTGGACAGTTGTATTATTTCTATTATAATGTATAGTTTGTTTGATTTGCCATATTCTGAGAGGAAGTTTTCTGTATCAGTGTTAATAGTTTTTGATTTTCTTCCATATTTTCCTTCCTTTCTGAGTATTTCATAGTAACCTATTACTTATTCTCTCTCTCTCTCTCTCTCTCTCTCTCTCTCTCTCTCTCTCTCTCTCTCTCTCTCTCTCTCTCTCCCCTTTGAAGAGACTTGGCAATATGGATTCAAGTTTTTCTGTTCTCTGCTGTATACGATCACTTCCACTGTACAGGAAATAAATTCTGCTCCTAATTTCTCTTTAAATGACTCAGAAACATTCAGTCACTTTTCCATACTCTCTTGGGAATCCATTGGGTGCTCTGCCTCATCAGGTGTTGATTTATTTTCCTTTGTCTTCCTATGACATCGGGACTATTTTAGCTGATTTGGAGGTTTTTGTTAATATCTTTCTGGTTGATTTACCTATTTGTGCTCAGTCATTAATTGAGTTTTCTTCCTTTTAAGATTTTGGGTAGTTTCAAGCTTTTTCCCCCCTTATGATATCCTATTGCTCATTTTCCGACTCTTTTCCCTGTGGTTTCCCTAGGCATTGGACCTCAAAGTTGTCTCTGCCTCCTCCCATGTTGTGCAATTTACACGGCCTCAGTCTCTACCAATGATTTTGGGAGATTAAAAGAAAAACCCACTTTTGCCAGCCGAATCCCTGACTCCTTGACTTGGATTTAGTGGAGTCTCCCTCTCTCTCTGAGACAGACACACACGTACACAGACACACACACAAAGACAAAGACACACACACACACACCCGCTTACACAGTTCCCCTTTGTCCCTCAGTTGTCTGGCTGAGTTCTACTAGAGCACAGATAATGTTATACTGTGACCCCAACCTGGATAAGCTACTTACTTTTGGTTTTCCCTGACCTCAGATAGAGCTGAGGTATGTTGCAAAGCCACATATCAACTTATATAGCCCTACAGGAGCATACAGTAAGTGGTAGTGAAGGCATGTGTTAGGGGCTAAGGATTAGCATTCATTAATGTTCATTGGATTGCTTTTTCATTAGGGTAACTAGTATCCTAGATGATAAAAGCAGTTGAAATTGTTTGGGGTTATTGCTCATAATTCCTATTTTGGGGAGTTCTGAAAGATTGAGAGAATGAAACCAAATGTCTAGTCTTTGATTCTGTCACATGACCTGGAAGTCACATACACACACACAATCTTTTCAGTCTGCAATGCACTCTATATACATTATCTCATTTGACACTGACAGTGACTGCCTTTTAGGATGGACTAGATAGTATTATCTCCACTTTACACAAAGGGACCCTGAAATCAGAAAGGTTCAGAGTCTTGCCCAACATTTACAAATTCATTAGGTGTCAGAAACTAGATCTGAACCCACAGCTTTGTGGCTCCAAGTCTAGCATTCTAGAATTGTTGTAGGACAAATATTTCTAGGTCTCAAAACACTGTGAGTTTGTTATCTCTTAAATATATGATTATAATAGATATTTACTTAATTAATCTCAATTAGTTTGAAAGCCTTGGTGGTCATTAGTATTGGAGACAGGAGGCACTGTTTGAGCTTTACTTCACTTGCACTGGCATTTTCTCTTAGCACAAAATGGTTTTTGCATAAATGAAATAACAGGTTTTGAGTACTGAGTATGGGAGAATAACTCACCTTTAGCCATTATGGTAGCCCACAATTAGCCTAAGGGAGAATTTGAGCTCCTATTGTGAATATATTAAATTCAATATTTCAAACATGATTTCCCCCAAACCCACCCCACATGTTTTATACATAATAAAGTCCTCACAATAAAGTTTGAGAATCATTAAAATCTGAATGAGGAAGACATAAAAGATTAATTGTGTTATTTTTAAAAGCATGGCACATACCACCCACAGTCAACTCTTGGATATTCAGTAGCTTGTAGCTTAAACAAGCCTTTAGTTTCTCCTCCTCCTTCCCTTCATGTACATTACCCCTTCCCTTTTGGTAATGTTATTGCTCATTTACAATTCCACCAAAGGGAGGTCAAAGGAAATAAAAGAAAATTCAAAAGTAGATGAGAAACCTTGATGCCAGCTCTATGAAGTCACTTGGTAAGGAAGCTAAAATGAAGCAGTGAATTAGAGGTGCTATCCATACCCTCCTATCCGTTCTCTAGTTACCAAGGATATGGGAGAGATGGTGAAGGAATATGCCTCACTATTCTAAACACATATTTCTCAACTGAATGCAAAATGAGTATTTATAAATCAAACCCCAATTTTAAAATACACAAAAGGAAGTTCACAGCTTAAAGGAACCTTGAAAAAAAGTTCTGTTCTGAAGTGAAGGATCATTTAGAAATCTAAATAACAAACTCTTAATTTATCTGTTTTGCAAATTCTAATTTTTGTGTACTGTATTTTCTTATAATAGGTCATACCCAAAAGAAAGGCTCACAAGAGATGCGGCCTCATTTTATGGGGACAACTGCCTTTGCAAGCCAATTTGCCAAATACATGAAGGGAATATTTTGTGGTAGGAAAAAGTTTGGTATAGGTACTAGTATCTTATAAGGAAAACTCAAATCTAGAATAGCATTCTCTTTTCCCCTCACTATGTACATCACCCTCTTGGGTCCTAAGCTCCCTCTATCCTTGCTGCTCAGTCTGAGATATCATTGTGGAAACTATAGTGAAATCACTTCTTCCATTTCCAAATTTCATCCTATCACATATATATAAGCTTATAACATGGACATGTGTTTTCTTCTGGATGGCTGGATTTCTCTAGGGTATTTTTGAAGTATCAAACTGATGCAGTACTCTAATCTCAGCAGGATTTAAAAAATGAAAAAACAAAAATTCATAAGAATTTCCTCATCAGATCAGAGTATGAGTAGAGTTATGGGGAGAAGAGGGAAAGGAAAAGAAGGAAAATGCCATTTTCAATAGACAGCATGAGTTAATGATCACAACCAAAGAAACAAGGCTCCATGACTCTCACACCTGAAATTGGAAGTGTGATCAATCTGACACTGAAGAAACAGAAGAACTAAATGTTATATCTCTCTTTCCATTTAGAGTTTTGACTTATTTGACTTGTGAAAACAAGTAGCTGTAAATCACTTAGGGTTCAGGTCCCATGGAAATAGCATATATCAGAATCCAAACTTTGAGAAAAACTTTCAAGTTGTAGAACAGTGTAAACAAATAAAAAGGAAATGCAGTAACTTTGGCCAGTTATTTCAATTCTCATTATGGAAATAGTAATGACCATTTCAGGGGGTGGGGGAAGGAAATCTCAATTAATTGGCACTAGTCAGGGACAGTAAGGGAAATTATTTTCAAATTTGAAAATCATGCAACTTTTCTTGAGAATTTTGCAGTATTTAAAGACCAGTAATAGAAAACATTTGCCAAATTCATTTAGTCTCTGACTGAGGCACACATATGTGATCTCCTAATTTACAGCTTGCATGTACAGATGTTCACACTTAGTAAAAGGGCTTCTTAATAGCTTTTTTTAATTAAAAGTGTGTTGATAATAGGTGTTTTAAACATATCCAAACAACACAGCTGAACTGACAAATGCCCGTCTTCATGCCTCACCATGCCTTGCATTGTCGCAATATTTTATAATAGTGAAGATGATGCTTCGGTTGCATGTATATAGCATAAATGTTACTAAAAAACCTCTGAATGAAATCTTTCATTATTTTTTCTCTCTATGATCTGTTTCCAAGTTGAAAAATTTAGACTGCTACTAGGTTTATGTAGCCGAAAGGAGAACCACACAGACGCTGCTTGCTGTCTGCAGTTTTTTTTTCCCCTTTGCAAAACTTTGAACCCTATCCAGCTTTGACACACTGCCTCTTCAGTTAATAACTATCAAGTTTCCCCTTGTCTCCTGTCTACTTTTCTTTGAGGCAATTGCGCACTCAGCACCCCGAGATAATAACACACATCCATAAGATAAAAGCAATGGCATTAATGTAATTGTCTGCCTCTCTCTCTTTAGCCTAATCTTTCCTTCCCTTCAGTTTTGACTGCCTGTGTGACACCTGTTTTTGTCTCCTCTGATCCTACGACAGGTTTTCCGCTGACAAGGTTTTTGCCTGACAGAGATTCTGCCAGACGAGAACATAATAAAATATGAAGAACTGCTTGTCAGAGTTTCTGCCAATGCTCACATGAAATAAAGGAGAAAAAAACTGACTTTTTTTTTTTTAAGGGGCCCCGATGATGGTCGCTTTTGGCCTGTCAGGAAAAAGACCTCCCTGACCAATTTCTGCAAACCAAACAGGTGTTTTCTTTTAATGTTAGGGTTGGTAGGTTCTTTCTCTCTTCTCTCCTTTCTCTCCCTCCTCCCGCCCCCCCCCCCCCATACTGGAAAACATGAAAAGCCAAAAGTAGAGGAAAAGGAGTATTTGCTTTCAGAAAGTTGAAGGTAAAGGGAGAGTTAAGAGCATAACTTGACCAGATGCAATACTATGTGGAAAGTGTTTGGCAAATCTTACCAAAACATCATAAATTTTAGCAATGATTGTTATCACTGTGGTTAATAGAAATGGAACTAAACAAGGCAAGTCTTTTACTTCAGAATAAAACCCCTGAAAGGCAAAGGAGACTGGAAGGGGTCTCAATTAATGTTTGAAGAGACAACAGTCTTGTAAGATTTAGCTCCTACCTGCTGAAATAATACTTGGGTTATTATGTATATCTTTCTATTCAATCAATCAAGCAATGTTTGTTAAGCGGCTCCTACGTGCCAAGCATTCTGCTAAGTGCTGGCTATACAAAATAGGACACAAAACAGTCTCTAGTCTCAAGGAGCTTCCAATCTAATGGGGGAGCCAAGCAAACACATACATAAAGCAAGCTATAGTCAAGATAAATAGGAGATAACCAGCAGAGGGGAAGGTACTGAAATTAAGAGGGATTGGGGAAGGCTTCCCACAGAAGGGGGGAGGGGGCAGTGAGGGGTTTAGTTGGGACTTAAAGGACACCAGAATAATAAAGCACAAGAGGGAAGGCATCCAGACATGGAGGACAGTCAGAGAAATGCCCTGAAAGGAGGGATGGAGTGCTTTATTTATTTGTTTGTTCGCTCCCTGAAAATAAATGGAAAGAGTAATTGAAAGCAAATACCTGAGAAATTAACATATACAGGAATAAACCATACAGGACTGTCACTGGGTGAGGTACTAGCGAAGGTGCTTACTAGTCAAGACGATGGTGAAAAAGCACCTACAAAGTAAACCAAGTAAACTTGGAAATAAGGAAAGGTGAAGGGATTTAACATGGAGATTCAGAAAAGATGAGAGACTGGAACTGAGAAGTCATCTAAATTGAAAGCAGCAAGGATGGGGAAAGTGAAAATTTGGTGTATTACAAGGAATAACAGAAGACTGAAATTTCTACTGGAGTTTTTAATATCAGGAAATTTAAGAACTACTTATGTAAGTACCCAGGCGCCCACTGATTTCAGTCTTAGATATTTCTTCTCACACTAAGATACTAGATTCATTGACTTGCCTATGACCAAGAAAACTCTACCTTTACCATCTCCCATGCATCAATGCCTATCAAAGAGCAGAGAAGTACTGCAAAGATATATCTGAGCACTGGGACCTTCTCCTGGATGCTTATCACAAACCTACCATAATTCTTCGACCTAAATGTGGCAGCAATGTCTTCCAATACTTCACATGAGTTGGTTTAAAGGCCATCTTAGCCACATGATCTCTGATTATAAGATCATGTATTTTTGAACAGGAAGGGACTTCAGATATTATCAAGTCCAACATCTTCCTTTTCACAGATGAGGAAACTGAGGCTTACAGAGCTTAACTCAATAGCCTGGGGTCATCCAGGTAGTCAGTATCAAAGGAGGATTACAAACTCATAATTTCTGTCTCCATGTCCAACATTCTACTCACTATACTATGCTTCAATTATAGGTTTAATTTCAGAAACCGCTGAGGATTTTAAAAGGTACACTTTACAAGAACACACTTCTATTTAAAAAAAAAACTGGCAAGGAACAGAATACAATGCCTTACACCACAAGTCTACTAAAGTCTTGTGGGATACTATTATAAACACATGAAATAGTTGGAGTTCCTTTACTGCACTTTTTTATCCAGTGATTTCCTTGTTCAGTTTGGATAATATGGAGGGGAAGTCAGTAAAATGGTACCTTTAAAAGCATTAATACTATGTGAGGAAGACACCCTTGGTACTTTTGCTCCACCAAATTCCTGCAGTTTTACCTAAAAGGACCTTTCAGGGTGAAGACAAGGAATTGGTTTCATTAATAACTCCTCCAATTTGTGCTCTGCTTAACCTGGTGAACTCCAGTTAATTAAGATGTTCCTATAAACAATTAAGCTTCCTGTAGGATCGTTAGCAAGATATAAAAATTTATGATGTAATAAAATGTAATAAAATGATAAAGTGGTTAGCCCATCAAAGCACTTCATGAGCAGTATTAGAGGTGTTGAAACAGGCCAACGTGGCTTTAACATTGTCTACAACCCCACTACTCTGGGCATTGGATGTTAAGGACTCAAGAAGTCAGTAGACCTACAACTCAAATGACCTGCTGTGGAGTTCTCAAAATGTGACTTTCAGATCCAACCACTTTCCATTTCTGTTCGAACAAAAACTTAAATCACAACTTTTTGGGGTACTGAGAAAGCATGAAATTGAACCAACATCACTGGAGTGATAATCACCAACTCCATTACCAAGGGAACACAATCATCTAACCCACACTACTGTCCAATGAAGAATGATTCCTTAGGGGTAAAAGAAAAGGGACAACCTATCATTTATGTAATAAAAGTGGGGGGAAAGGGAGAATATTCAAAATGTGTCTGAGCTCTCACATTTAATGTTACAATCTTGAAAAACTCTAAAAAGTTTGTAAATGTAGTGCTACTTCATAACAACTACCCCTTATATCTCAAAGTTACGCTAGAAAGGTTTTATAATTTCAAGAGTTGGAAGAGATTTCTGAAACCATCTGACTCCCAACATGAATAAGAATCTTCTCTATTACATCCCTGATCATGGGCCACTCATTGAAGACCTTTTTACTTCCTGTGGAGGTTATTCAATACTGTACAACTGAAATCGTTGGAGTATTTTCCCTCTTTGAAAATTCTATTCATTACTCCAAGTCATGCCTGTACCTTAATAAGGAATTCCCTCAACAAAATTCCCCCAAATAGTCATTGAGATTTGTTTTACATATGCTTCTTGAGGTAGGCTATTGCATTTTGGGCAGCTCTCATTGTTAGGAAAGTAAAGTGCTCTTTCCGAAACTTTTACAGAATGTATGACTTTTTTTCGTTATGGAGCCAAGTAAAACAAGCACATCTCTCCTAACATAGGATAGATTTTCAAATACTTGAATACGGCTATCACATTCTCCTATTCTCCCCCAAGTTAAAATTTCTTCTTCCAAGCTAATAAACCCCAGTTTACTCACCCTAATCCTTTGTCATTGCCTTCAATCCCCTTGGCACCCTGGCCATGTTCCTCTGAATACAAAATGGTTTGCCAATATGGTCCCTAAATCTGAACACAACACTCCAGGTAGTGCCTGACTGCGTCTGAGTGTCAACACTATCACCTCCTGTTTTCTGGAGTTATTCCTCTGTTCACATAGATTAAGACCCACTTTTTTTCCCTTATGATTCATACTGAGTTAGTCACCTACTAAAATTTCCAGATCTTTGTTCACACAAACTATGGCATAGCCATGTCTCCCCCATACTTGACCCAGGCCTAGTGGATAAATGGAATTTGGAATGCAAAACTTCCTAGAATCATGTTAACAATGCAGAGTAAATAACTGATCCCTTGGAAGCAACTCAAATGTACAAAATGGGGCAAGGAGATGGGCAGAAACATGAGGACTTAAACAGGTGCCCTAAAAAGAACCTGAAGCATCACAATGCAGATGTAGAAGTTGAAAAAAATAACACCAAGAAGTATGGGGAGGCAACATATTTGATTCATTAATCAAATACAAAAGGTCAGTGTTTGTGTAGAAATTGTTCTTTGAAAAACTATCAGCTGTGATCAGGGGAGTAAAAAAGAATGAGCTAAAAGAGGGCACCATGCCCTTGGGTCAAGCAAAGAAGGGCTCCTCCCCTGTCAGGCCAGAAAACAACCCTGCCATTGCTTTTTAACATAAAAGTAAGTCAAGAGAAAAGAAAAAGGACTTTGGCTGCTGAAGTACCCTAACCCAGATGTCTCACTCGAGCTGCTTCAGCAGCTAAAAATTAATTTATCTGGCTAGATGAAGGCTGCATTTTTTTTCAACTCACTCTCTGAAACTACAGAGGATAGCTTGTTGGAGTGAGAGTAGAGAAAGTCTACAGAGCAGAAAAATTATTTTATAGAAAGCATCACTCCTTAACCTTCCTACTCTGGGAGATACTGGGTCCCCATCCCAGTCCACTCAAATCTTCACATATTTCTTGGTCCCAGAAAAAAAAAAAAATTCCAGTCAGAACCTTGTAGCTGTCAATTGTGGACAAAGTATTTTACCTCTCTGAGGCTTAGTTAAGTCATCTGTAAAATAAGAATAAAAATATCTGTATTAAAAGCTTCATGATAGGGTTGTTGTGAGGAAAAAGCTCTGTCTGAAAGCACTATGGAAGTGGGAGGTATAACTGTTATAATAACTGTGACCAATATCTTGCTAGAGTAACTGGACTATAACTTTGCAATAACCAAACTCTGGATTTATTTGACTTGGTCTCTATGTGGGAAAAAAATGGAGAAAAAATATGGCAGGATGGAAAAGGATTTAAATTGGAAGTTGGAACACAAGCATGGAATTCTGAAACTCTTACATGATGTTTACAGACTCTCTCTTCCCCAATAGAAAGAGAAGTTCATCAGTGAAAAAGGGTCCACTACTGAGCTTAGGAAAATACTCTACTGATAGCATTATTCTTTTTCCTGTTCAGGCATCCTCATTCTCTCATCCGTCTCATGCCAACCTTAAAAATTATCATATAGAAAATGTTGATTAGTCACTTGGAATAACATGAAGTCACAGTAATGTCACGCCTCCACACTTGTGATAGAGGAGTCTCCATTGGGGGGGACTGGGCAGGCAGGACTGGCAGGTAGGAAAGGAAATCATTGCTTTATTTCTACTGATCTTATGTACAGTATGGGGAATATTATGTACATAATAGTGTGGGGGGGAAGAAACATTTTCACAAGCAAAGTAAACCTACCGTGTAAAAAATGTCTTGAGGAATTCCTAAGTAATACATTGATAGGGCTTAGGAACTGACAAAAAACTTTCCATACTATCTACTAAAAAGATTCCTAGTTTTATTCTGTACTATTAAGCTCTCTCAAGATACACTGATTCAAATGTATTAACAAAAAGTCAGTGAAATATTCAAAGCTAATGGTTCCAGGAACAAAAGTGGCACAATTGAGAAATTCTACCACATATTATATAGAAATAAAGATACAGATCTAACCCAACTGTATACAATTTGAGTTTACCTAAACTCATTTCTTAGATATGATGGTAAAGACAGCTAGAAAACAGTTATAGCCTGCAGTTCTTAAGCAACGGAGTTCAGTAGAATCCAGAAGGAAGAGCTAACTTGCAAAATCTAAAATCCAAGAAACACTTGATTCTAAGAACTGTACAAAGTTCATGAGTTATACAATGCTGATGTAAGACATGAAAATGCCTCCTACACAGCTGTCCGTTAGTAAGGATGAAAGACATAAGTGCTGGACACAGTGCCTTGCTTAGGGTATCTTACAAATATGAATTGCCTGGGAAAATATGTCTAAAGTGACTTCCATTGCTAAAACCACAGTCCCATGTTAAATGCCATTGTTTAGATAAAACAGAAGGAAAGGAGACAAGAGAAAAGGACTTGTCTTGAATAATGTGGATAAGTGTATCATTCCTCTACTTCAGTTTTCTAGTCTAAGGCTGATGTCACACACGAGCAATGGAAGTGAATGACAAAATGGAAGAGAAAACATCTGTAGAAAAGGAAGAGGGAAAGTCCATAAATGTTTGAAGCAAGTCTTTTCCAGAAGAAGTAATAGAAATATTAATCCAAGTCACCCGAAGGTGAATAAAAAATGCCACAATTACATTACTTGGCGGGGGGGGACTTGTTGCATTTTGGCTTAATATGGAGCTATTTTTAAAAAGAAATACTCTGGCATGAAGGTTAGAGTGGAGTTCCTGAGATCATAGACTGAAAGCTAGAAGGGATCTTAGAGGTCATTCAGTCCAACTGTAACATTCTACACATGAGGAAACTGAGGTCCAGAGGTTAAATGACTTGCTGGCAAATAGGACAGCTGAAATTTCAAAGAAGATCCACTGACTCAAAATCCCAGGACTCTGTCCAATATGCTTCTAATCTAGCCTCTGACATTCATACTTCAACTGAAACAGTCAAATGACCAAACTGTCACATTTGATCATTTTCTCTCAATTCCCATATTTTGTGACTTCTCTACAGCATCTAACACTGCTGTTCACTCTTCCTAGATAGTATGTTCTCTCCTCTAAGTTTTCATAATACTGCTTTCTTGTCTTCCTACCTGACTGCTTCTTTTCAGTTACCTTTGCTGACTATCCACACTATCCACACCATGCCCCCTAACAATGGGAGATACCTCCAAGGCTCAACCATAGACCTCTTTCTCTTCTTTCATTACTCCCTTACTAGGTAGGCACATGGGTCACCATGGCTGTAATTACCATCTATCTTCAGATATCTTTCAGATATAGATATCTAGCACCAGTTTTTCTTCTGAACTCTTGGAAATCTCAAACTGGATATCCCATATGCATCTCAAACTCAACATGCACAAAACAGAATCTTTTCTCTAAAACTATCCCTTTTCCAAACTTCCCTATTTCTGTGAAGGCCACCACTCTCTTTCCAGAAAACCCAGTTTTGAAATTTCTGTGTCATCCTCAATTCTTATCCCAACATAGCCCAAAACTGTCACATTAAGCAATTTTATCTCCACAAGTCCTTCATCTATTTACAAAGCTGCCTTCCTGGTTCAGAACTTAAATCACTTTTTGCCTGAATTATTACAATAGAATCTGAACTGATTTACCACTCCAATGCATATTTCATACAACAGCCAAAGAAGTTTGTACTAAAGCGCAGATCTATCCTCTACTTAACAAATCCATTGAGTATTACCACTAGGGTCAAACACAAACTTCTCTGTTTCATAGCTGTGCCCCGACCTATCACTGCAGTCTTATGAGATGCTACTTCCCTTTCAACTCCTCACCGCTATGGCCAATATATTGTTGCCAACCCTCACACACTGCAATTCATCTGTCACTCCTGTGTCCATTTAACTATTTCTTATGCCTTGAATGCTTCCTTCAATCAATGCCACCTTCGGTAAGAAGCTTTTGCTGGTCCCCTTTAATGCCAGTGACATCTCTGTGTCACTAATTGATCACATTTCTATCTCTATATGATTATGTATATACATATAGTCCATAGAAATATATACGATCTATATAATATCTACATGTGTGATCTATAAATATAGTCTATGGATGTATGTATACATATACTTATCTGTAGATAGGGTTTGTCTCTTTTGTTTCCTCAGTTAGATTGCGAGCTCCTTCAGGGTTGGGACTGTTTTTGCCTTTCTTAGTATTGACTACAGCTTAGCACAGTGACAAGCACAAAGTAGGCACTTCAAACGCTTATTACTTAACTCATCTTGACTTCTCTGAATCACTTCGTTTCCTCCAAGATTGTGTGTGTGTGTGTGCTTGTCCATCTGTATTGTGTGTCTGTATATATGCTTTCTTCCTCAACAGAATGTAAGTTTGATCAAAGGGAATGCATAGTTTTGCAGCTCTTTGGGCATAGTTCCAAAATGCTCTCCAGAATCTGTATCCCAAGGAGATTATAAAAAATAGAAAAGGACCCACATGTACAAAGGTATTTATAGCAGCTCTTTTCATGGTAGTCAAGAGTTGAAAACTGAGGAGATGCTAATTAGTTGGGGAATAGCTGAACAAGTTATGGTATATGAATGTAATGGAATACTATTGTGCTATAAGAAATGATGAGCAGCCAGATTTCAGAAAAACCTGGAAAGACTCACATGAACGGATGCTGAGTGAAGTGAGCAGAACCAGGAGAACTTTGTACAAAGTAATAGTAACACTGTGCAAAGACCAACTTGGATAGACTAAGCCCTTCTGAGCCATACACTCATCTAAGCCAATTCCAAATAACTTAGGATGGAAAGTGCTATCCACATCCAGAGAGAGAACTATAGAGTTTGAACGCAGATCAAAACAGACTATTTTTTCTTTTTCTGTTTCTTTTTTCCTACTCATGGTTTTTCCCTTTTGTCCTGATTTCTTCTTTCATAACATGATGGATGTGGAAATATGTTTAATGTGATTGTACATGTATAGTCTTTATCAGATTGCTTGACATATTGGGTAAGGGGAAGAGGAAGGGGGGAGGGAAAGGATGTAGGAAGAAAAAAATCTGGAACTCAAAATCTTATAAAAGTGAGTGTTGAAAACTATCTTCACATATAATTGGAAAAAATAAAATACTATGAAGAGAGGGAGAAGAGGAAGAACGTAAGCTTCTGGAGGGCAAGGGCCTTTTCACTTTCACCCAAAGCCTAGCACAGGGCCTGACACATAGAGAGTACTTAATAAATGTTCAATCTCTGAATGACTTATCACTTTATTGAAGCATATTAAGTGTCTTTATTACCTTAAACAAACAAACACAGGATGGTTTCTTTGGATGAGGTTTTCTTCCCTTCCCTAAAAGAGGTCCCATCTTACCTTAGTGATTTTTAAAGCTGCTGCCTTTGCCAGCCTTCTGCTAATGAGACTCTGCACTTAGCCAGAATACTATTCAGATGAAGATACTCCATCCAAAACTGGATTCTTCCTCAAAGCCTTTCTATTTGGGTAGGATTCGCAAGAAACTATATTCTGTTTGCGTAGTCTTTAAGAGCCAAGGCCACAAAGGAGACACAAAAAACAAATTTTCATGGAGCTCTTCTTTTATTAAGCAACCTATTAGGCTCAAATAACCAGCAATGGTAGTTTAAGGCCAACAAAATTATTCATTGTTATGCCAGTAAGGCATGTGATAAATCAAAATTCTTAATGTTATCAAAACTTACTTTATAAATGAACCATTTTCTGTTTTCCCCACTATTTTACCAAACACTCCTCATGAGTGAAAATTTATGGTATCAAACACCAAGTCTTCTTTAAATTCTGCTATGTGAATCCTGAAGTATTCCATAAAAGAATTCAAGTTATATTTTTTTTTGTTTTGTTTCAACAAGAGAAATGTTATATTAAAATAATTTCTTGATTTAGGAAATAAAACTTCTTATAGATGGAGAACCTATACGCCATACTGAATGAAACCAAATTGAATTTAGATTCTCACAAATGGTAATATAATGGAAATGATGGTTCTCTTTATGAATTGTCTACTTAGCAATACCCATGACTTCATTTATGTTGAGCATGGTTAGTATCTGGACTGAAGACCATAATGAAATACGAGGTACTATAGTCATAATGTGGAACCTAAGCAAGAGTCTCTGAAACTTATATAGAAATCATTTAACATTTCTTGGCTTCCATTTCCTGTAGAAGGAAACACCATCATCTTAATGTGGTGTGCTGGTGAGATTATGGAACGTGAGGTCAGGAAACTTGGGTTCAATTCCTGGCTTTAACAGTCTCTAGCTATGACGCTGGACAAGTTCACTTATAATATTTCATTACCTACTTCACAGGACTATTGAGAAGAATGGACTTTGTAAACCTCAAAGCATTCAGCAAAACTGAACTTTTTTATCTCAAAAAAATAAATATTGCAGATAAGCCAACGGAAATATGCAAGATAGGATAAAGGAAAGATGATATAGTGTATAATGCCCGGGACTAGGAAATTATATAAAATAAAGAACCAAGGACTTCTATGCCTGAAAAAGGAAATGGATGAGTTGGAGAGAAAACTGAGAAAAAACAAAGTGGCATTCCAAGTAAAAGTACCAGAGGAAAGCTTCTAATCCTTTATGGAATACTTACAAAAATAAAATAAAATGAACAAGAAGTATAAAGCATAAAATGTAAAAAGCCTGTGATCCATACCAGTGAGACCATGGCTACATCTAAAGGCCACTAGAGGAAAAGGAGGTCATGAAAACTCCAGACATACCACTTAACCTGCAGGTTACACAACTTAAGATCCAGATTCTACTATGAAGTGGCTCAGGTAACAGGTATATTTCACTTTAGAAAAGAGATATTTTTCTGGAAAACTACATACAAATAAAATAATTTTACTCTGCACAGCTTATTATTTAATTTCTGAGCGAACACTTTATTTTTTTTTTAAGGTAAAGAAATGCTTAGTAACGCAGACATGGGACTCTAGTTTTCCCTGTTCTGAGTCACAGAATTTTATTTCAGTGGAGAGTGAAAGGAAGGAAAAGTGGGTAGTACTACTGAGAATTTCAGTGTATATAAAAGGCAGGTTCCAACACTCTTTGACAGTGTATGTGTGCTAAAGATGGCGTACTGCAAAGGCAGTGGTGACCATGAGGGGAATGACTACAGAATGGTGGAAAGATCACTACTACTGGAGTCAGAAGACCTAGGCTGAATCATTGTTCCACCATCTACTACTTATTTGACCATGGACAAATTGCTCAATCTCTCTGGACATCAATTTCCTCAACTGTGGAATAAGGGGCTTGCATTAGATGATCTCTTATGGTGCTTGCCAGTTTTAAATGGATGACCTCATGTGCCACCCATGAATTATGCCTTGGCAGAACAAGGGATCAGAGACAACATAACCTATACACCTATGATGCAGAAGGAACCCTTTGATAACTTTGTTCTTATATGGATATTTTCCTTTTCTCACTTCTTAATAGAAAAGAAATGACATTGAAGGAATCTTTTCTTTTTCAAGAAGCATAGATCATTTTAGATGAAGGAAGCAAAATATAGGGAAAACAACAGAAAATGGGGGAAAATCCCCACTAACTAGCAATTGCCATGTGAAAGAACCCAGCTGTGGCATGGTTCCCTCTCTTCTTCAAAAATTCCAACCCTAAAAATAGGCACCTTTTAGTGTATTAACTCTGCACAAATCAATCAAGAAAAATGTTAGAATACTGCATTTCTAGGCTATTTTTGACCTATACTCTTCAATATGGTTCAGGTTATCAAGGTTGGAAAAACTTAGCATTCACATAAAAAAGAACATGTTTTAATTCAAGTTGTATACCATAAAATACTCTGTTTCATATTAAAGCTCAAGAGTTGAAATTCATTAATGAAAAAAACAGGAAAACCCTAATTAATTCAGTGGGAACTACCCATTAATATTCACGAACAGCTTTTCAAACCATTTAAAGGAAGTAATTTCTGAAGAGCAACCATAACCACTGAGTCATTTCAAAACCCAGGTGCTACATATATAAAGAATTACACAGTTGTCTTTTTAATGTCTTTCTCAAAATTTTTGGAAATCAGCTAAGGTAAAAAAATTAAACAGATTTGTCACTGTCCTAACCTAGAAGCCAGTGTATCCAATGTGCACATGAAATATATAATCATATACAATACATATGTATAATATGTACATATTATACATATGCACATAATACACACAAGTCTATATGACTTGTTCTACTAAGCCATCAAATTTAAACTCTAAAACATAGAAATCAGGGATGTTGTTTGAAATGAAGAAGAAACTAGTCAAAAGGTCCAAACAAATATTCAGAAGATTTTACGCAGGATGTGGTTTTGAAATACAAACTTTTTAGAGGAATACTTGAATTTAGTATTTGAATTTTTTTAATTTCTTGGCAAGAAGAATTTAGAAAAATATTTTAACAGCACCAGAACAGGTGGGGTGTATTCAGGGCTTCTCTAAAACACTTCTATGAGATGGGTTCTGGTGGTCTTGTTTCCATCCCATACACTTGGAGATAAAACCACCTACTAGAAAACCCAAGTCACGTTGTTACTTTTCTTTTCTTTTTTTTCCAGGACTTATATGTGTGTAAGACAGCCAAGGAAGACTGCTGTGTTTCACCTCAGAGCAGAAATAATTGGAGACATGATTTCAGGGTTTCTGTGTAGGGGGAGGGGATGAAGCAATTAGTCAAAATGCTGGGGGCAAGAAAAGTGGGTGCTCTCAACCCCACCACCAACTCAAAGGCTAGGAGCCAACCACTCACTGTCATGCATGTGGTAATGAAGGAAAAAGGAGAGTTTGGGTCTGCATAGCTGAATGTGCATATTTTGAATTGCACAGAGATATGTGTATGTGTACGTATGAGAGAAAGGAAATAAGAGGGGAAAATGGAGAGAGGGGGAGAAGGGAAGAGTGAAAAAAAGAGAGAGAGAAAAGAGCAAGGGAGGGAGAGACAGGGAAACAGAGACAGAGAAAGACTGAGATTAATTTTGTTACATTTATCCTGGTCAAATCTGAGAAAATATGTTGACTGGAGTATATAAACACAATAACTATGCATGATATGCTAAGTATAAGGTTTGTTATAACAAAAAATGTAAGGCAAAGTTACAAGTCATATCCCTCATACATAATCTTGCAAATAGCCACTCTCTGAGTAATAATTTATGCCAAGTGGGAAAAATGTTAATTTATTCCTTTGCCAGTGCAACTTCCATATATGAAACTAGAATATCAAACAACAAATCTATAGGTAGTAAGCTTTTTGTTTTTCACAATGGAGAGTGGGATGCTGTAGGCTACTGAATGAAACAGAAGTTGATAGGCAGAGAAAACCATTGGTTTCAATGCTGACAATACTGTAATTCATCCATTCCTTCATCCACTAAATATGGCCAGTTGCCATCAGGTACCGTGTATATTCTCAGTTTTTATGAAATAAAATATTTTTGCTTAAGTGTCATGGCTTGATGCTTAAGCAAAAATAGTAAAGTGGGTTTGAGGTGCCAGCAGGGAAAGCAATAGGATGCATCCATTCATTCAATCTAGAAGTGGATCCACTAAGTAAAAATATCACTTAAAGAAAACTAATGACAACTTCATGGAGTACAAGGATAATGAGGCCAGTGTTGTTACAGGTTATTGCACTGCGGTTACATGGACAGGAACACGTTCCATTGCTGTCTATAACACGGAATTGTGTCTATCTCTGTCACATATTATATTTGCAGCTCTGGTACTATGATGTTGATACCTCCCTTTAACTTCTTATTTCTTCTTCCATCACTTTGCAGTAACATGAATGAAGTCTTTCTCACACATCTAGATAACAACATGAAATCAGAAAGCAACAATAGATGAACACCATTTTATGGTTCTGTGTTGAGACTAAAGATCTTGCTAGAATAACAGGAAATTTATTAAAATTCAATGCTACTAGATACTTGGCACTACAAGGGAATGAAGAGTATGCCCACTTGGGGCCAATATCCTGGAATGTCTGAACTAATTTCAGGCATAGATTTCTTTTGTGAACACTATTTATCAGAATCACTCCACTTCTGTTCCCTGCCCTAATCCAGGTGAACAAAAACCCTATCCATGAATTCTGTTTCTACTTTTCCTATAATGATATGTAATAGACTTCCACTGAACATGATGCAATCAAGCCATGTGTAGTGGAATTGTTGTGTTTACCTGGCAAAAGGCCACTTCCATTTCAGTCTTCTCTTTGTATATCCTTTACCCCATATCACAACAAATTAAGGTTCATTTTTACATATTATTTTCATGGACATGGGCCAAAAAATCTTCTCCTCTCCTCTCTTCCCCTTTCTTAGCCCCACACCCAATTTAACATCTGGTGGCATGAATTCAGCTACTTGAGCCTATTATAAGGGTGAGCAGCCTTAGAAGTCTTTTTGCTCAGCCAGAATATCTGCCAATTTCATTCTGACATCCAGGCTTTGAAAGGCTGACTGTGGTATGTTTGAGTTTCCATCAGGCTGCTGCTATGTGCAACATGAACTCTGCAGACCAACCATACTATAAACATCTGGCCCTTCTGCTGAGAGCTGCTAGCATAGCGTTACTTCTTGGAGACTAGAATATGCTCTTTGAGCCTCACACAGAAATGGTAACGAACTGAGTGCTTCCACCAATACCTGGAGGCATTGCCAGTAAAATTGGACCTCTTTTCTTTATCCCAGGACTGTTCACACACACACACACACACACTCTCTCTCTCTCTCTCTCTCTCTCTCTCTCACTCACACAACTGAAACAGGAAGTAAAGCCCATAATTCCCTCACCATGTGCCACCCATCCATGTTTACACTGATCACAGGTCCTCAGGTTAATCTTCCCAGGCTGGAAACATTCACACGTGCAATTTACCAGTGTACAGCGGATGGCCTGAAAAAGGGAACACAGAAACAACATTTAATTATCTGTTTGAATGTCTGCTCTCTCACCATTTAAAAAGAAGGAGAAAAAAATGAAACCCTTTGGAATAGAAACACTCCTCACATTTTTAAATAAACCTCCATCAATATAAAGACATATGTTTTAAATGAAAAGTATGGGAATGTGTAGGGAGCTGAATTGTTGCTGTCATTTTAAGAATAAAACTATAAAACATAAGCATATTTCAAATGGATGTATCAACATCTATGAGAAAGTTGAGTAAAAAAGGTTATTTCATCAATTTAATGTATAGAGTTGGATACATCCTTAAAAGAATAGAAAGTAAAGGCTTTCTTCCCCTCATGATGGAAGAATAAAGAATCAGATTTTATATCTATAAATATATATACATATCTATATCTATACCTCTATATACACATATGTAAGATTCTTTGTTTGACATACCAAGAATCTGAAGAAAAAATACTGCTGCTGAAATTTTCAAATTTAAATTAATCTGCTTGGTTGCAAGCCAAGATGAAACTTTAATGCAGAAGTATACATAAAAATACTAAGTGGTACTCTTCTTTCCCTGAAGTTCCTTCAAATCCTTTGCTCATCTCACAGATATGTAATGACAGAAGACAAGGATCTCAGTGGTTCAGGAGAGGTAGCAAGGAACTTTGTATGTATTACATCTTAATTATTTGCGGTTCTTATGTAAAATCCATTTCATTCTCATTTAGGAAGTCATGATACTTTCATTTTTTTTCTCTTTTAGATAAATGATGATAATGATGACAATAATAAAAAATAAGTTATTGAGGTCTTGCTTTAAGTAGTCTTAAATAGGAACACTCTAAATATGTATGAATATAACTGTCTCTTGTTTTAAAATGAACAAATTATTTTAAAAATAACTATTAAAAAGGTCATTTCACTGGTTCATATAATGAAGTTCATTAAATCAGTATAAATGAAGCATAACATTTTAATGGATTGAAACCTATGTTAGTAAATTTTTGGTGTACACTTGTATAAAGATTTCTAAGTAAGAATGGATTTATTATGATCATTTACTGATCAAAAAGCTACTGTAATTACATGAACTGTCAGAAAATCGATCTCTCTCCCTAACTTTGGAGAAATCTAGGACTATTGACATATGTCTGTATATACAGACTACATCCATAAACATATGTAAATGCATATGCAGAGTGGATGTAGATATACAGTCACAGAGAGGTAAGTATTATACACATACACCCCCAAGCTGATGTCTACATTTCTAAGCTCTACTAATTTTCAAAGCAGAAATGCTCACTTACTTTAAAATTATTCATTTATATTTAAAATATTTCATTTACAATGGATGTTTTTCTACTGAATTCTAACTACCAAAAATAGAGTTCAATGGGAATAACCTCAGAATTATCTTATAACTTTGGTCACATAAGATTAAAGACATTTACAGTTCAGATTGATGTAAATATGAAGTTCTTAGTTTTTTATCTAGGAATTCCTTATTTTTCTTCTTCTCTATCTCTCATCCCCTAAAACTATCTAGGCTTCCTCCCTTGCAACATTTGGGAAAATATACCACTTTCTATTATGTTGACATTTCAGGGTTCCATCTGAATGTCAACTACCCAATTACTCATTAGCTAGGTTGTAAAACATTGCTGTATGTACCAGCGATTAAAGGAATTAGTAATAAGAAATAAGGACATGAAAGAATTGCTGACTCTAAAAGAATAATATATGCATTCATGGGTCATGAGGGTTCAAAAACAGTTCTACCAAAAGGCACAATGTTCAAAATATATATACACATTCAATAAAGTTTTTCAACTGTAATATATTGTATCATCCTTGGTGAGGAATAACATTATTCAGTAATGTGCCCAACAATGAACTCAGGAATTAAATGCAAGTTGACAAAAATTAAAGATGAAAAAAAGTCATATAGCTAATAGACAGACAGACAGAGATACTTTTTAGGGTTATAAAGTACTCTGTGTCACAAAGAAGTCTGAAAAGAAAACCAAGAATGGGTAAATCCACATGTTTATTCTCCTACTTAATGTACTTCATATTAAAAGTTTTAAAACACATACAGTCATAAAATTAAAAAGCAAAAACATTTCTACAGATCCTGTAGTATTTTACCCATATATGCCCACAACCAATAGCTACATGGCCCCAAAACAGTGTTAGAGATTTCGAATTTTAATAGCAACTACCTGAATTAAAAATTGCTACCATTTGACCAGAATCAACATATGACTTATAGAAATTGGCTCAGACAGCAGATGAGAGAGACTGAGCCCTGAGAAATACATTAACTATACATACACAAAAGAATCTACTTGACAGTTTTTTAAATAATAAGGGTCTGGCATTATAGTCTATTTAAAGAACACTCTCCTAAATTTTAAACAGGAGTCAAAAGAATTTTTAGAATTAATGAAACTGGAAATATTTCTGTTTGGGTTTATTTAAATATGTATGTATTTGTTTATTCATTTACTTCCTCTTTCATTCATCCATCTACCAATTATCCTGGATTTCAATCTTACTAAATCATGTGAAATAGTTTGGGAATTTTTATCCAAAGTCCAATTCCTTTTGTGCCTAAATAGTCAAATATTTCAACTTCTTTTCTACTGGAACAACAGAACACTCAGGTCACATTTCTTTAAATGTCAGAACATCTACCTATTTTAAATCTGGATTTATGTGGAATATAATCATTCCTATGGGTAATGATGTATATTTAAACAATATTATCCAAATAAATATCTTAAGTGACCAGCTATGGGACTTCAAATGAAGTTTTGTACTAAATAGCATATTTTTTTGAAACAGTATTAAAGTTTGGAATATTATACATTCTAACAAAACAGAAGCTATGTGATTAACTGTGAGCTCACCCACACTTAAAAATAATAAATCACCAAAAAGATTTAAACCTCAAAAATGTACACATTTAAAGAATGTGGCAGGGAAGGATCCCAGTGTACATGCTTTCATTTTGGAAGTTTCATTCATTTATTAAGTGACTACTGAGTGCCTATTATTTTTAAAACAGACGGCAAAATACTTTAAAAGGAATAGAAAGAAGTATATCACTAACCTCAAGGAACTAAATATCTTGAACTCAAACTTATACTTTAAGTTTGGGGATCAGTATGGCCTCTACCCAATCTCCTACCCCTTTGGTGGAAAGAAATAAATTTCTTGACATGGATAAAATAATAATTAAGATCCTGTCTAAGGATCTTTCCAAAAGCTTTATTCTCTTCTATGACTCACAATTATAGAACAACTGAACAGGGTGTGGAGAAACCCAAAAAACATACTAAAGTCTTGAGAAGGAATAAACCTTATGTTTACTGAATATCTACTAAGAGGAAATGTGCTATGCTAGACTCTTTGGAGGGTAAAAAGATGCATACAACCCTATTTTGACAACCTGGAGTTATAATCCAGTAGGACAACCTACTGGGATTGACTTCACAAAAACCAAAGAAAATGTGCATAAGGTGATTCTCAAAGCCACCTCTGAAATACAAAAAGAGCAACCATGACAAACCATGAAGGAAAGTCCTAATTTAAGTACGCTGTAGACAGTTAGAACAGTGATACACTGAAATGTATTATAAAGGAAACTATAAAAGCTCTGGGGATTTTAATAGGTGCATAAGGAGGAAATTAAAAACAAAGGAAGGTCACAATTCATAGTTTTGAGGAACTTAGAAGAGAATGCAAAGATAAAAATAGAATCAAAACAGTAAACAACCAAATGCATGAGTCAGCTTCTGAAACTGACCAAAACAATGACAAAATAATATAATATTCATTAATTAGGGCTATGTTCATAGAGTTCTAGAGTCAAAAATGACACACTTAAAAAAAAGGTCTCCCTCTACCGTAGCAGTCATCATGGTCTGTGGTTTCAAATAAATAATTTCGTGTTAACTGCAGATTTAATATTTCTTAATTGGGAAAAGGCAAAAATAGCTCCTGCCTTCAAATAGCTCACATTCTAATGATGGAAACAGCCTGCAAAAAACTAGCTATGAAAGGCAATGTAAGAAAGGAAGATTCTAGCGACTGGGGAGCAAGGAAACACCTGACTAGGACAGGGTGAGGTGAGGGAAGTCTTGAAGGAAATGAGGTAAAACAAGAGGGAGAAGTGAGGGATGAAAACACTACATCCAATGAAAAGATGGAGTCCCGTAAGTAAGCTAGAAGAGTGAACTCATAGAATAAACCAAGAGAGGCAAAGTGAAAAGCAAACAAACAAAAAAGATAGAAAGGACTTGGCTTTTGAAAAGCTTTAAAACAAAAACCTGACATCTAATTCTAGAGATAATAGGGAGGCACTGAAGTCTATTGAGTAAAAAAGGTCAATCAATTTGATAGATGAATAGAAGATGTTGAAGGGGGAAAGGATTTAAGGGAGGGAAACTGATTAAAAGGCTATAATCATGGTCAGACCAAGAGGTGGTAAAGCCTTGAATTAAGGTGGTGGATGTGTAAGGCAAGGCTAAATGACACAGACGAGGGAGATTGTGACTGAAGAAATGACATGATTTTCTGATGGACTGGATACCTAGGACAAACTACTAGGTTCCAGGATAAGTAAAAGGATATGTCTCATCTAGAAAAGGAAAACAATGGAAAGAGAGAAGACAAATAAGTCAAATTTAGCTTATTTTAGGCTATCAAGTTTATTCTTTTCTCCCATCAAGTCAGGAACTACTAAATAAGTAACCCATTTCAGGGTTCAATAACCCTAACCAAAAATCTCCTAACCTAAATCCCATGTCCTTTTGTTAAATCCTCTAAGGACATGAAATCATTACACACATGGGATAGTGATGAGAGAACTGGTATCAAGAGACAGGAAGAAGCCAAGTTCCCATTGTAAAGATAGGGACTCACCTGAGTTCTCACAAATTTCCCTTCAATATTAAAACAACACTTCAAAACAAATTCTGAAATGGCAAAACTGACAAAAGGACAAGGTGAAACAATTTTCCAGACCAAAACAACTTAGAAAGTCGACAGGAAATATCTATTTTGCTGGGGTGAGAGTGGAATGCAGTCCAACACAAGATCAATCTAGGAAGCCAGGAGTAAGCCAGGAATCAGCAAAGGTGGTGGCTCCCAGAGCTTCAGGTCACAGATGGTAGCGGGGTTAGACAACTATTTAGAAGGAGATTATTGGGGATCCTTTGCTGACATGGGGGCAGTATATTGCATTACCAATATGTAGTTCCAGGTCACAATATCAGAGAGAAGAACAGCACTGGCAAGAGCACAGATCCTGTTGTAATTCCAAGGCAAAGAAGACTTCTTGTGGTGGCTTACAGTCCAGAACAAACAGCAGGAGAGCAGTGACCAAATTACTTTGAAAGAACTGAAAATTTACAGTTCCCCAGAACCAGCTCTGAAAACAGCAGCATGAAAAACTTGAAGCTGCACCTCAGAAGCAGAGGCTAATTTTAACATAAAGTTAAAAGCCAAGAAATTGGCTGGAAAAATATGCAAACAATAACAGCAAAAAGAACCTGACGTAAAAAATTACTATGGTGACAGGGAAGATCAAAACACAAACTCAGAAGGAAACAACAAAGTCAAAACTGATACATCCAAATGATCAAAGAAAAATGTGAACTGGTCTCAGGACCAAAAAGGACTCCTGGAAGAGCTCAAAAAGGATTTAAAAAATCAATAAGAGAGGCAGAGGAACAACTGGGGAAAAGAATGCGAATGATAGAAGGAAAACATGAAAAAAAGAGTTAATAGTTTGGTGAAGGAGGCACAAAAATATTGTAGAAAGTAACATCTTAAAAAAGAATGAACAGAATGACTTTTTTTAAGGAACAAAAATCAACTGAAAAGATGATTGACTTACAAAGAAAAATTGGTGAAATAGAAAAATGTATAAAAATGCACTGAAAGGAACTACTTTGAAAGCAAGATTGGTCAAATTGGGGGGGAAGAGTATAAAAACTCATTAAAGAAAATAATTCCTAAAAAATTAGAATTGGGCAAATGAAATGGAATGACTCCATGAAACAATGAAACAAAATCAAAACAATATAATAATCAAGAAACAATATAACAAAATCAAAAGAACGAAAAAAAGATGAAAATGTGAACTATCATATTGGAAAATTAATTGACCTGGAAAATAGATCGAGGAGAGATTATTGAAGAATTATTGGATTACTTGAAAGCCATGATAAAAAAAAAAAAGAACCTAGACATCCTATTTCAAGATATTATCAAGGAAAACAGCCCTGGCATCCTAAAAAACAGAGGATAAAACAGAAATTGAAAGAATTCACTGATCAACAGAGAAAACTGGGAAAGAATTTTTCCAGCTAGTGTCTGTGATAAAGGCCTCATTTCTAAAATACATAGAGAACTGAGTCAAATTTACAAGAATACAAGTCATCCCCCAACTGATAAATGGTCAAAGGATATGAACAGGGGAAGTTTTCAGGGGAAGAAATGAAAGCCATCTATAGTCATATAAAAAATACTCTAAATCACTATTGATTAGAGAGATGCAAATCAAAACCACTCTGAGGTACCACATCGCATCTATCAGATTAGCTAACATGACAAAACAGGAAGATGATTAATGCTGGAGAAGAGGTGGGAGAGTTGGAACACTAATTCATTGTTGGTGGAGCTGTGAGCTGATCCAACCATTCTGGAGAGCAATTTGGAACTATGCCCAAAGGGCTACAAAAATGTGCATACCCTTTAACCCAGCAATATTGCTTCTAGGACTATATCCCAAAGAGATCATAAAAGATAGGAAAAGGTCCCATATGTACAAAAATATTTGTAGCAGCTCTCTTTGTGGTGGATAAGAACTGGAAATCAAGGGGATGTCCATCAATTTGGAAATGACTGAACAAGTTGTGGAATATGAATGTAATGGAATATTATTGTGCTATAAGAAATGATGAACAGGAAGACTTCAGAGAGGCCTGGAAGGACCTATATGAACTGATGCTGAGTGAAAGGAACACAACCTGGAGAACTTTGTCCACCGCAACAACCACAGTATGCAAGGTATTTTTTCTGGTAGACTTAGCCCTTCACAGCAATGCAAGGACTTAAAAAATTCCCAATGGACTCTTGAAACAAAATGCCTTCCATGTCTCAAGAAAGAACTATTGAATTGGATTGCAGAATGTAGCAGATCATTTTCTCTTGTGTTATGTTTTGGTTTGCTTTCTTGCTTTTTCCCATTCATTTTCATTCTTCTATGCAACATGACTAAGGTGAAAATGTATTTACTAATAAAGTATGTGTGGAACCTATGTAAGATTACATGCTGTCTCAGGGAGAGAGGAGGGTAGATGGGGGAAGGAGGGGGAAAAATCTAAGATATGTTGAAGTGACTGCAGAAAACTTGAAAACAAATAAATTAATTTTAAAAAATTAAATTAAATTTTTTAAAAAGAATTCATTCCTCACCTCAAAAAGAGACCCCAAAATGCAATCCCCCCCAAGAATATTATAATCAAATAACAGAGTTCCTAGGTCAAGGAGAAGATATTACAAGCAGCCAGAAGGAAACAATTCATGTATTGTGGAGTCATAGTCAAGATAACATAAGATTTAGGAGCTTCTACACTAAAGATCAGAGGACTTAGAATATGGTATTCCAGAGGGCAAAGGAGCTAGGGCTGCAGCTGAGAATCCCTGACCCAGCAAAACTGAGCATCATTCTTCAGGGCAAAAATGGACACTTAAATTGAGAACTTTTAAGCATTCCTGATAAAAATATAAAATAAATTTTTAAAAGATGAAAAGCTAAATAGAAAATCTAATTTTCAAAAACAGTACTCAACAGAAACATAAAAAAGTAAACAGAAAAATCATAAGGAATTGATTAGGTTAAAACTGTTTACATCGCTACATGGGAAGATGATACTTGCAACTCCTAGGAACTTTCTCATTATTAGAGTAGAAGGACTATACAGGGAATGGATGTGAGTGGATTATGATGTGATGATATCTAAAAAAATAAAATTAAGAGGTGAGACAGAGGGATGAACTGGAGAAGGTGTAAAGGGAGGTAGAATGAGGTAAATTAGATGACATAAAAGAGGCAAGAAAGAGCTTTTACACTGAAGGGATAGATACAGAAATAGTAGACCACAATTCAACCTTACTCATCAGAACTGACTCAAGGAAAGAATTATATACATTCTCTCTTGAGTATAAAAATCTATCTCACCCTACAGGGAAATAGGAGGTGAAGAGGGTAGGAGAAGGGGAGGTGGTGGTAAAGGGGAGGGCAGATTGGGGGAAGCAGTGGTCCAAAGCAAACACTTTTGAGGAGGGATAGCATGAGAGGCAAGAGAGAGAGAGACACACACAGAGAGAGAGAGAGAGACAGAGAGAGAGATGGAGATGGAGACAGAGACAGAGAGACAGACAGAGGGAGAGAGAAAGTATAAATGGGGGGACGTTGGCAGATAGGATGGAGAGAAATATACAGTAATCCTAACTGTGAAAAAAATTTATAGCAAATTTCTTTGATAAAGGCATTATTTCTCAAATATATAGAGAACTGAGTCAAATTTGTAAGAATACAAGTCATTCTCCAATTGATAAATGGTCAAAGGATAGGAATAGGTAGTTTCAGACAAAGAAATCAAAGCTATTTATAGGCATATAAAAAGTACTCTAAATCACCACTGATGTATTGAAATGCAAATTAAAATAACTCTGAGGTACTACCTCATATCTAACAGATTGGCTAATATGATAAAAAAGGAAAGTGATAAATTTTGAAGGTGTTGTGGAAAAATTGGGACACTAATTATTACTGTTGTAGAAACATGAACTAATTCAACCATTCAGAGGAGCAATCTGGAACAATGCCCAAAAAGCTATAAAGGTGTGCATACCCTTTGATCCAGCAATACCACTACTAGGTCTATGTTATAGAGATTTTAAAAAAATTTTAAAAAGAAGAGGACTTATATATATACAAAAACATTTATAGCAGTTCTTTTTGTGGTGGCAAAAAATTGGAAATTGAGGGGATGATCATCCACTGAGCTGGCTGAACAAACTGTAGTATATTATTGAGATGGAATACTTTAAGAAATGATGAGCAGGATGCTTTCAGAAAAATTTGCAAAGACTTGCTGAACTGATACAAAGTGAAATGAGCAGAATCAGGAGAACAGTTTACACATTAACAGCAATATAATGATCCAAGACAATACAGGAAGTCTTATGATGAAAAATGCTATCCATCCCCAGTGAAAGCACTGATGAAATCTGAATCCATACATTTTAACACTTTATTTTTTTGTGTGGGGGGAGGGTTGGGAGGGTCTTTGTTTTCCTTCACAATATCACTAATAGGGAAATATGTTTTATGTGACTTCACATGCATAGCCTATATCAAACTGCTCACCTCAATGGCAGGAAGGTTAAGGGGAAAAGGGACACTGCGGAACTTAAAACTTTGAAAAATTAATTTTAAAAATTGTTTTTACGTGTAATTGGAAAAAAATCAAATACTTTTAAGGGAATCAGGAAGACCTGGGTTCAAGGTCTACCTCTAATATATACTTACTGGCTGTGGGACCTTGGCCAAGTAATAAGTTACATTGTATATAAAATTTGCTGCTCTATCTCAAGAATTTCTAGTATAAGATAGTAACAGCCAATGAAGACACACTGACAAAGAAGCACTTTTAAAGAGAACAATTCCAATAAAAATTATAGAAGTTATGTTCTATAAGGACTTCTAACTTGGAAAAGCCAGAATGAGAAAAACAGAACTTTGTTTTAGGAGTGATGGAAGAAATCACAGTGACTCCAAAGGCAATGTTCCTGTGCTTTCTATTTTCAAAGAGTGCTCAGCAATAGCTTCCTGGATAATGGGGCTGTCTCATACATTTTTATATATCCCTTGTATTCTGGCTATATTGCAAGATTCACCCCATGCACCAGTTTTAATACAGTGTCTCATACATTTCCACAGAGTCTAGATCAGGCCCAAAGAAACTTTTCTAAAGCAATAGAACATATGCCACAATACTGAAATTCAGTTTAATATCAATGACAGATCTTTCCCTCTTTTCTTTCCTATTTCCCTCACCACTCAACCTCCATTCATATGTAAAGAGAAAAGAAAAGGAAAGGAAAGAAATAAATTCCCTACTTAACCTTCAAGTAAATTGGAGAACATCTCAGCTTTGCTTCTAAGGACTTAGGTAAACTCCCCTACAAGTCCTATCTGTTTCCTCTTCAATGGTACACCTCTGTAAAAAAAGTATTCTAAATCTCATCTCATAATAAATTATAATAAAATAATCTTGATCAAGGAAGTGACTAGTTTCAATGGACTTCCATCAGACTTAAAACATGCATTATACAAAATTATGAAAAATACAATTATGTTTGACTTTAAAACTCAAATTCTCTTCATATGACTTTAAAACTCAAATTCTCTTCATACATTGATGAAAAAATATTTTGTAAATATGGCAGAACACACTCCCTTGTCAGAATTCAGAAATAAAAACTTGATTGGGAAAGGGAAATGCCATAATGAGAAAGATGTCACTAGAAGAAAGGGAGTTCATCCTCTGACAAAGACTGTTCATAAAGGTTTGTGTCACACTCTGACTTCAAGGATATTCATGTTAACTCTAAGTATTGGATTATAGACCTTCAGACTTGGAAGGGACCTGAACATGTTCATAAAATATTTAATAAGTGATCATCTAGGCATTTCAGGTAGACCTACAAGGAAGAGGAAACTCATTACTTCCCAAAGTAGATGCAAAGAGGGGGAAACCCACTAAGTACCTACTGCCTTTAGAAAAAATATCTGAAAAGATAGCTTTGTGGAAAGAATGGTATTTCTAGGGTCAGCACTGGAAAATGTTGATTATCAAGTTCTTTGGAAACATAAGGTGGCAAATGAAAGTGAAGAAACATTTTAATCAATACTATTTCATCACTATTATTCATAGTGTACTAGCAATAACATCAAAAATAATACAGCAAAATGATATCTACTTAATAAAATGCAGTCAAAATATGTGATCAATGTAAGCATTTATGCAATCATGGGAAAAATAAAGTCCTTTTAAAATATTTACTTTAAATATCGTGAGAGACCTTGAAAGGGGAGGTCCAAGTTTTGTTCTGAAGTTCTAAAGCTAAAAATCTCTTATCGCTTACACTCTCATTACCTCTGAAGGCTGTTAAGTAATTCAATTCAATTTCTTCCAATTTAGTTACTAGAGTTCTTGTAAGCCTTATAAGAAAAGAACTGCATATCTGAATATAAGACGATTTAGCTTTTGTTAATCAATATGTATTTAATTTTTCAACATGTGGTAGATACCCAAATAATATTTGTCAAATAAATGAATGGATTTCATTAATATGAAAGGATAATTCTTATTTGCAAATACCAGTTGTAAATGCAATTGATGACCTCCTGAAACCATCTTATTCAAGTACACGTCTTCTATTACACAAATATTTTTCTAATTTCACTGCCAGTTCAATATCTCAAGCAAAACAGTAATTCTAGTTAGCAAATGAAAAAAAAAAACACTATGAATTATTATCTTTAACTGGCTACTAAAATGACAGTACTTTGATTTCAAATTAACAAAAGTGAAATTATAGTCATAGGACTGTTTGGTGGGGGAGGGGGTTAAGGTTAAAGTCAAAGTATCACAAGTCATAGAATTGGGCATATATGCCTCTCTGTGTGTATGGTTGGTTATATTTCTATTTACACACACAGAGATGCATACATACACATACACACATTACATATACACACATCTGTCTATATACATTGAGACATGAATATGTAAAATATACTTTCAAATATATGAATCCAACTCTTGGAAGTAGTCATTACCCCATGATTGTAACCTACTATCAATCCACATGTGGAGACCCCTTTTAAATAATTTAAGAGTTAAGTATAAAAATCAACGGCAGGATATGGCCAATTATATGAGAGTGTGCCCATCGTTTTGTGAAGTCAAATACATAAATATTTCAGTTTTTAAAAAATCAGCTATAAAGAGTCACTGTTATACAAGATGTATTAATAAAGAGGAAATTAAGTCATTTCACTTATAGCAAAAAAAGTTTTTCCTCTTAAGTAGAACCTAGTAATTGCAGCATTACCTTTACTGCATGTGTACTTAAAAAAAAAGAAAAGAAAAATAGAACAGAACCAGCTAGATAACGATAATATAACAGTGAGTGCCTCTTTTCATGTCTATATGTATCATCCAATTAAAAATAAGGAAATAATTAGTTTAATTTTAAAAAGCAATGAAATCATTATAATACTCAAACTACCCAGGAAGTCATTAAGTAGCTCCTCACAATGGTGTATTCTACTATACCAGACTCCCTCATGTGTCCCTGGCTTTCCATTCAGTGCCCAACACATTATTGGTGCTCAATCAATGTTAAACAATAATCATTTCATTACACTTCAATGTTGGATTAGCAATTTTTCATTACCCTGATATACATTTTATTTATTCTCACTAATGCAATTTGAAAGGTGATAATACCATTACATTTCTCTGTGGCATTCATGAAAACAATTACTAATATAATATGAAGGGAAAGACATTAATAAGACAGAAATTTATAATGAGATGCAAGGAAAGCTGCAAACCTTTAAGTGCTTTTACTAAGGCACTGGGGTTCCTCAGAAACAAAGAAAAGAATACAAAATGAATCAAGAAATTTGCAAAGCCATTCAAATTCAAGAGTGTCTAGCTAGACTGCTGAGTGGCATAGTTGTGTCATTTCATCAGTGGAGGTGAGAGTTGAACAACCAAGAGGGGTAGCCATCATTGCCCATCCAAGGCAAAAAACAGCACACTTAATTCAAGTGAAAGTGGCTTTCCTAAGCAAGGGTGGCCTTTTCCAAGAAGGAATTCCTCCAAAATGCTCTCATCAGTAAAAGGAAGTGATCACCTTGTTCAAAATGCCACAGCACAGGGCAATGCATCTCTTCACCATCAAATCCATAGAGAAGATGGCCTTTTAATGAATGTATTCTGAGACTTGTCCAAAAAACTTAAATAGCCAAAAAGGAGATTAGTTGCTGACACACTGAACTTAAAATCTAAAAAGACAACTCTGGATTAACCACACTAACAGAGAGTGGCATTAACTTGGAAAAGAGAAAAGGCTGGAAAAACCCTGCCATTCTCATTTTCCCTACTGTGTCTCCTCAAGTGTTTTCCTATATTTCATCAAAGGGCTAAAAGGTGGATGGAAATTCTTACCCAGGAATTGGGGGGGGGGGAAGAGAGTGAAAGAAGATTTGACTAAAGAGGGATTATTAAAAATAAGGGAATTACTAAATTACTGGTAGAATCAAAAGCTTTTTTGAGTTAGAAAGGACCTTTAGAGTTCATTTGGTCTACTTATATTGTCTATGATTTAATTCTTCCTCTAAAGTCTTACTCTGATGTGTCATCACTAAAAGGCGAAGAGACAGGAAAATCACTACAAAGTCCTACACCAAGCAGGAAAGGGCATGGTGCTGGTTTGTCTCTCTGCGGTTCTAGCACCAGCCTAGTTCAGTGCCAGAATATTGGGTATTATGGCACCAGTTTTTGTTTATTGGCTTGCTTTTTCAGGCATCATCACAAAGTTTTCATCTACATCAATAGTGAGAATACTTACATAAATGAAATCATGGATCCTTGAAGGTTGCTTCTTTGTATATAGACAGTAATTGGGTTTATTCACAACCATTTCATACTATTGACTCACTGACTCTCTTGTCAGCTAAAACACCTGGGTCTCTTTCACTCGGGATACTGTCTAGCTATTTGCCCTCTTGTCATGAACTTCTACAGTAGATTTTATTTAAATCTCTTGTTTAAGTTTCATTAATTTTTCCCTATTAAATTTCATCTTGCTCATGTTGCATCACTATTCTAGCTTGTTGTGATCTTTCTGAATTCAATTCTATTACTCAGATTATTAGCTACTTTTCCCAACTCTGTGTCATTTTTAATTGTAACAAACCAGCCTATGTCTTCCTTCATGGTAATGATAAAAATGACATAATCGGGCTGGGTCAAGGACAGAATCTTGCAGGATGCTATTGAAGACTTTTCCAGGTAGACATCCATCCATTAAAAGAACACCTGTTGTGTATGACCATTCAAAGAGCTAATGCCCCCTAATATTTGCTACCCAGGACCCATCGCAGTGCCTTGTTGGATGCTTAAATGAATGGAGTTGGGTTTTTTTTTTAAGTTAATTATTCAGTCTATCTTTTACCATTTTGTCCAAAAGGATATTGGGAATGTTCAACATCTTGGGGAAATCTGGATAAAGTACATGCTTGGCAGTTCCCCTATCTACCTAAAGGTAACAAAGAATAAGTTGGGGTTTTAGATGAAGTCAGGTGGGGGTTTATAGATTTTCAAAAGGAAGCATACTTCCTCAGAGAGGATAAGGGAAAAATGAGAAAAGTTTTAGAAATCTGAACTAGCTTGCAGTCATCTAAACTGTACATGTCTTGGTATCTCTACACTGCCTTTTGCAAGTAGCCTTTTTAATAGCCATCACTCTAAAAAGAATCTATGACACAGTTGATTACAGGAAAGTATGTTTCTCTAAATATACACAAACTGTGTTCACTTCATGAATAATACCCATCTGCAAATAATAAAGATACAATGGGAAATCTACATGTTCCTATGGTCCAGTTTAGCTCATAGCTCTACCCATTCACCATGGTCA
Source organism: Bettongia penicillata ogilbyi (assembly GCA_023548195.1). NCBI lineage: Eukaryota > Metazoa > Chordata > Mammalia > Diprotodontia > Potoroidae > Bettongia > Bettongia penicillata. The sequence continues at coordinate 473,054 of JAJHZJ010000226.1, forward strand.
AGAGTGGAGCTTTATATTAGTTTCATGGGAATATCTGGCAATGGAATGTTGAGTTAGCCTATCAAGTAATATCAATATATAGATATGATAGCAACATTATTTGTTTTTAAAAGTGGTTTTTCAACGTTAAAAGGGCTAAATTATGCTCTCAGATATTCTATGTAAGAGTAGAATTTGCCCTAGAGTCTCAAAAGAAAAATTATCCTCTTTTTTCTTTTAATGATGAGCTGGGGGTGGGGGAGGATTATGTGAGTGAAGAAAGATCCAAATACACACACACGCACAGATTAAGTCTGACTTTGAAGCATAAATATATCTTTACTACCCTTAGTGAAATCAGTAAAATCCTTATTTAAAAATTAAAGTTTTTTTTAAAGCTTATGAAAAGGAGGAAGTCTTCTAGAATAATATGAAATTATATTGAGAATGTGAATTGAGTTCCTATATGTGGTAGGTGAATCAACACAATCGGCTCTAAGAGGTCAGAAGGAGTGAATATGGTACAATATGGTACACAATAAACTGTGAAAAACAAAGGATTTACTTGATAGACTATAAATGGTTCATAAGAAGTCAAGAATCACTCCTGTCTATCAGATCAAAATCCAATTTTCCAACAGTGCCTTTCTACAAATTAACCAAAAGGAAATAACTACGCTGAGGGGCTTGATGGTACATCAGTTAATAATTAGAGGATATGAGGAAAATAAGTAAAAAAGAAGTCAAACTTAATAAAACAAACTCTTACAGATACACTTCAAACATCTCTAATACGTAACAGAAATTATCACAAAAATCAACATTTTTAAACAGATTTAGCTCTACAGAAAGAAACTTAGGTGGGAATAGACACACACACATGATAGTACTATAAGATTTGTAAAGCATTTTATTGATGAAGGAATTGAGGCTGACTGATTAAATAATTTGTTCAAGGTGATATAACTAGTTAAAACTGAAATCCAGGTCTTCCTGAGTCTTAATCCAAGTATATCCCACCCACTATACACACTCCATCATAAGCAGAACTAAGGAACAAGATTTTTCAAGTACATATTACACTTAGAAGTTCAAGGTCAAATTTATGTTTCCTTTTATCAAGCTGAATAAAATGACTAAAACTGACTTCTCAATGGGTTCCAAAGTCATCTGATTCTCTTATCTAATGCTAATTTTTTAAAAAATTCTTTTATCCTTTTTAGGATCACAGTTCTAACCTTTGGGACAATAGAGCTTGTGTTCCAAACCCAATGGTTACTCTACTTCATTCTCTCAAGCAAACAATATATTTTTTTTCAGTTTTCAATTGTTAAAAGCTTTACATAGCTCCCTTTGTGGTTCAGGACAAGAGGTCTGTTGAAACCTGCTAAGAAGACACATTGGGAAGTCTCAGTAAAGTACAAAGGAAATAAGACAGGTTCTGGAGTCAAAGGACTTTAGCTCAAATGCTAGCTATTCTGTTTATTACTTGGTGACCCTGGTCCAAACAGCTGACTGATAAAATTCTCAATTCCAGAATCTGAATTACTGATTATATGCTCTAAACTGTCAAACTTCCTCATTATCAACTTATGATAAGACAAGATAGCTGCTGCAACTGTGTATAAGGGATTGGGGTTTCAACATTCAAAAAAAGAAAGAGGGGGGTGAATTCTTTTGCCAAAGTCAAAACAGTGCACGCTACCATCAGCACCTATGACTTCGAACCCCACCAGCCCTCTAAGAAATGAAGGTCCTCATCACCCATTTGTTTCCTAAATTACCTGTTCATTCTAGCTGAGAAAACTACATTTACAACATTAATCTACAACCATTAAAAGTGACTAATTGTATTAACCATTTCTATTCAGAATGAATACTTTATTAACTACATTCATGACAATGGGGGGAGGAAGAGAAACATTAATAAAAATGTCTGCAAGAAATATGTGTCAAGATTAAAATAGCAAATAGGAATTATTTTTCCTGGGTAACAAATCTGATTTATCACTTCTGCTCAAGATTGCCATTATCCCCTCTTCATCATGTGGGCAACAATAAGGAATATCTACTTTTTCTTCTTTTATTTTGAAAGAATACTGTTGAATAAAATAATAGGTGTTTCAGCATCAAGGTGTATTAACTATTGACATAAGCTCTGTCCTTTTAACTTTTGCACAAGGGAAAGAAAAATTCCAATAATTCTGAAATAGACAGATAAAACTTTTCTCTGTGGCAAGGGCTGAGTACTATTATATGTAACTGCTTATTAAAAAAAGAGCCTTATTGGTGCTCTCTGAAGGATTTTCTTTTATACATAGCTTTATCCTATAATTTTGTCCCTGTTGGGCATGCTGCCTAAATTTAAACACAAACAGTCAAGCAATGAAGAAACATTAACACATTTACTGTGAACAAAAACTCCCAGTTGTACAGTGAAATTTTAATACATTTCAACTTATCTCTTTTACTAATGGGGAGAGTACAAACCCTGCAGGAATTCGCTCTGCAAACTGGTAATTACAGTAGACTCACTTTTTTATAATGCATATGTATAGTCAGACACAAGAACCATAGCTGCCCTTTTGATGTACGTTACAATAGGAATGTTTAAAAAATATGAAAATCTACAGCAATTCTAAAGGAATGCATTATTTCTTGGAAAGGTGTCCTTTAGCTCTGCAGACAGACACAAATATACATATATTTGCTTTACATTACCATGAAGCACAAGCTTTATCAGCATACTCTTTTTATTAGTAATTTTTTTCCTATTCTCACTATGTGATGGAATAAATCTGTACCATTGGTACAAAGCTACAGTTTCCATTTTTAAATACCATAATTTAGTACTTGAAGCTTCCAATCCATATTTACTTTCCTATCCTGTCTTATGCATCTTTTTTTCTAGATTAAATCTATAATTTGGGGTCTCATCAAATCTTTATGCTAAATTAATAAGACCCCTAAATCAATTATCTTGCAGTCTTTCGCTTAAGCATGAGTTTATCTGTAATTACACGTTGAACTCATTAGAGGTATCCCTTACTAAAGTCTTTCAGAAAAAGAGACACCTATCATATAATTGTCAATAGCAATGTAAATAACTAAACAAAATGAATCTTTGCCTTCATTTCAAATCAGCTGTTTGGCATTTGTTTATCGTTCATTGACTTTTGTTTCTGTAGGGCATTTTTTTTTAGGAGGAAGGGAAAAAGTTCTGTTACAACTTTAAAAGGAGTTGGATGATTCAGACCAAATGTGGTATAATGCTATGGCATATGTACAACAATTTCAATTTGAGGTTCAGGCAGCTATCTTGAAATAAAATAATAAGAGACAGAATTTTTTTAATGTTTGGCAACTGGTGAATTGGATAAAGAGCTGGACTTGGAGACAGAAGACCTGGATTCAAGGAAGGTCTCTGACACAGGCTGGCTTTGTGACCCTGGACAGGTCACTTAACTTCTCAGTGGTCTAGTCAACTCTCTATGACCATACATTGCAGAGAAGGAGCTGGCCTGCACTGACAGATTAAGTTCCTCACAGAGAACTCCTATAACAAGAAATCAAGTTCTTAGTCTTGTCCCCATTCCTTGTGCAAAGTTAAAAAAAAGATTTTAATTAAATTTGAGATAAATAAAGGTTATGGAAAAATGTGATCATTCCAAGTAATGATCTTCAGCACAAAGCACAATATATAATAGTAGCAATAAATATCTTTCCCTGTAAATTGTACATAATAGGCAATTCAAATGGCTTGTTCTTTTTTTTTTTCTCCCTAGTACACAGATTACAAGGTAGAATACAAAAGTAAGTTGATGAATTGGAGGTTGGATGCCGTATGGAATCAATTATTAAACTTAGAAGTCAGAAATGCCTACCTAAGTCAGAAGCAGAATAACTTTATTCAAATCTGGCCTCTGATACTAGCTGTGTGATCTTACAGAAAGGACTTGACCTTGCAAAATGAGCTCAGTCTCCTCTCAGCATAAAGTGTAAAGGCGTAGTTCCTATGTCACAAGGTTGTTGAGATAATTAAATGAGATAATACACAAAAACCTTTTCCAAATTTTAAAATGTTATGTACATATTACTGCTATGGCTGCTTTGTTATTCTTATTATATCTTCAAAAACAAGGTTGAATGCTTCTCCTCTGAAGGAATGGACATATTACAGCCCATCACAGTGAAGACTGTTTTAAGGGATGATGTATGTTTAAAATGAATACCTTCTTCTTAACAAATTTGGATAGCTTGTTATTACAGGCATTATAAGTGGTTGGCATTAATCCTATGTTTTTCTCAAATGAGATAATGTATATGAATCACAATAAAAAAACCTTTAAAATGTTGCATAAATATTAGTTGTTTTTGCTATCTGGTTTTATGGAAAAAAATACCCTTTCCTGCCTATGGCCTCTCTCCTTCTCAGAAGCTAGGAGCGAATGAATGAACTCATCCAATGTTCACTGGCTGATCAAACTCAAGAGGCAAATAATTCTTTAGCCATTGGCACCATCATATATACCTTGAATTGACACCTTTATAATCTGCACAATGAAATAATGAAGCTCCCATTTTAAGAAAAGACTCAGCCATATCTATCTGTGTGTGATCTATTTCTTCCTACCTAGTCTATTTGTTCTTTTCTGTTTTTCTCCTTTATTTAGTCTACATTCATTACTTGATTTTACATGACCCATAAGCCAACTAGGTCAAAACTTTAGTGGGAGAAAAAGAAAAGTTACACCTCCAAAGACTAAGTAAAATATTTAAGTCAAAGGGCAACAGAAAAGTTCACCCTGCATACAAGAATTATTTTTTCTATCTGTATCATTCACTAGTACTATATATGAGCAACTGGGTGCGCCAATAACAGCACATTAAAAACTTGTTTTATTCACTGTTTTGCTCCCATCCACAGGGAATCTTGCCTGCTGTTGAGAGTATATTGCCTGCTCATTCCTAACAATGCTGCAAGGCAAAGCAACAGGGGATGTAAGCTTAGCTTCCAACCATGCACACATAATTTAAAGTGTTACATCACAGTTTTACTTGCTACCATGTTTCATAACTTGCTTAGCACAGAGAAGAAAAAGCAACCAGAAATGTAGTGTCCCGTTTTGAGTAGTGAAGCAGAAGCCTTATTAATTGTAATGCTAGAATAAAAAACTCAGCACAGGTCCTTTGTAAGGCCCACAGACCTCCATAAAGTGTAAATCTAAATATCTACAATAATCTTTTCAAAAAATGAAAACCCCCGCTAACTCATTCACCTAGCACAATGAGGGAATGGAATGACAGGTTTCATCAAATTTTCTGGTTAGGAAAACAGTTACTACCATCAATATCACAAACTGAATTACTAATTTTCAAATAGTTCTGATAAAATGCGATGAACAGTTTTAAGACCTAAAATTTCATTGAAAAAAAGGTCTAAATCCACTCCTGTCCCTCATGCAGACTGCAACCCTTCTTGGATTTAAGAGATCACCTTCAAGAGCTGTTATGGCCAGGGGTATCTAGATAGCACAGTGGATAGATCTAGCAGCAGTGTTAGAGTCAGGAGGATGGGAGCTGAAATACAGCCTCAGACACTTACGACCTGTGGAAGGCATTTAAACCCTACTGTCTTTCCCTCCTTCCCCCCAAAGAGAGATGTTATGGTCTAAAATTTTGTCACCCTGCAGACACCTGACAATGATCCTAGACTAGTCCCCATACAATTTGTCATAGGGACTATACTCTAAGCTTTTTTAAACTGATAGTACTTATCATATTTTGTATTCCACTGGTATTGACTTTGATACCAGTGTCACCTCTATACCACAATGAGATATAGAAAAAACCTTTCATTTTAGTTCAAAAAGCCACTACTGAACAAAATGTCTTTTGGAAGGGGTAGGATGTTATTCAAAATGTACTGCAGGATTTTGGCTTTAGCTCAACATAATTTAAAAACAGGTTTTCTTCTACAGTATTCTAGAGTGTGTGAGAGAGAGAGAGAGAGAGAGAGAGAACTGTTCTGCAACTTAATAGTCATCAGAGAGCTGCCCGGACGTGAGAAGCTAAGTGACTTTCTCAGCATCACACAGTCAATATATGTCAGCAACTGGACTTAAATCCAGGTCTTCCTCACTCTGTTGAGTTGACTTTCTATCCCTCAAGCTAATCAAGATTCTTGGTTAAGATGGAAGCAATTAAATTACCTTTGGTCATTCACAAAATAAAAGAAAAAAGAGATAGTGGTGAACATGGACACACAACATTTAGTACTAATCAGTATAGACAATCCTGCTTTTAAAGAAAGTCACCAGGTTTTGCAGAAAGAAAAAATGGTACTGAATCATTTTCAAATAGGAACAAATGTAATCAGTACAATCACACTTGCTCCTCATCAGCATCCCAAATGCTAAAAGACCTGAAAGAAAGAAGGCACATAATTCTCTGGTTTAAAAAAAAAATTCAGTTGTGGTCATTCACTATATCTATAAAACTGTGCCAGTATATCCCATTTGCATGCTGCTCCACAAACATTACAGAGACTATTAACAACACTGTGATATGAGTATCATCGAAACAGAATTCTGTCCATGTTTAAATATCTAAGTTAATATTTTGGCTATATATTGCATTCATTCTTTGCTACCACTTTCTGCTAGTCACACCATTTGTATCAAAGTATAAGTAAAAGTAAGAAGCAGCTGGATCTTAAATGGGAGCCCGTTCTGATCCCTTTCACTACCACCACCACCACTACTGTTTTTCTTTTCTTTCTTTTTTTTAAAGCAAAATAAGCAACTTGCTCTCAATCAAGAAAAAGAGTCAGCAGCTCCCTAAGGTATGTACCTTTTCAGAAACGATCTGTTAAATTTCACCCATCCCCCACGCAATGTCATACAATCCTCTATTCTTCAAGCTTAAGCTTGAGTGTGAAGCATTACTTAATGCTTGATCCCATCAAATGCTCTCCCTCCCAAATTACCTTGTATTTAACTGTTTTTGTATTCATTTTATTTATATTTATTCTATATATCCTTTAATTGTCTCCGCTTCCCTCCCCATTTAAAATATAAGTTCATCATGAGTAGGGATTTTTTCATGAGTTATATTTGTATAAAGCACATTGTAGACCCATTATATTTGTATATATCACATTGTAAACACTAAAAGATTGATTACATTTCATCAGATTAACTTCTGTGAGTCTTATAGATACATTCTGGCTAGATAAACATTCCCTTCAGAATCCTCCTAGCTTAAATGTCCTTCGTTCTACAGATAAATGAAATGTGTCATTTTGTCTTTACTGAACTAATTTTACAACTTTTTTATTAATAAATAAGTTGCACCCCTGAAATCATTTTAAAGCCTATGTTGTTTTATGTGAGTTACTTAAATGGAAGGAAGTGGGGTGGATACCTGTGTGACAGTGCTACACCTGACTTAGTAATGAGGCAAGAGACACATAGGTAGGTGTCAGGTATGTTACTTTGTCTCATGAGGGGGATGGGGAACACAAAACCTACAAAGAAAAAGGGTGAGGAAATCAAAATGTGTTACACTCAAAATGGTTACATTCAAAGTGTTACCCTTCCATATTCTAACAAATCTGGGCTTACCAATAAAGGTGTTACAAACACACCTTTCATTTTCATGACTTAGATATCTTTAATATGGGATTGGTGGATGTGCTGGAAAGTAAAAGGGAACATTCTGGACTATGCACCATGTAAGAGCATAGAGCATACACCTAATACACAATAGCTGCCCACTAGAATTTTGTACTTCTTTTTAAAAGACATCTTTAAGTAAAGTGATAGAGGTGATCACAAAAAATAAAATAATCAATTAGAGCTACATGATAAAGACTTCTACAAAAACAAAATTAGCACAAAAAAAGAAATATTGACTGGGGGGAAATCTATATCATATGTCTCTGACAAAAGTCTAATATCCAATATATATAGAAAACACAAAAAGGTCAAAATACAGACTAGGTCTGCAATGTAAGTATATAAAGGTTTCCTATATGCCAAAATGTTTGTCTCAAATGGTTTTGTAATGCAAAGGAAACAAAGGTGTGTCAATCAATTAAGGAATGGCTAAATAAGTGGCTGTAAATACATGTAATAAAATATTACTGCATGATAGGAATCACTGCATATATTGTGAGACCTCGTGTTGGCCAATTTTGCTGAACATTCCTCTTTTTAGATCTTAAATATGTTTTTTTCCGGAAAGGGAAGGGAAAGGAAGACATATTGGGGAATGTATGTCAATGAAAAACAAAAAGATACAAAAAAAAGTTTTTCAAATCATACATTAAGTATAGCTGAGATATCACATTACCATTAAAATGCTACAAGGCCTCCTTCACAAAGATCAAATGCTAATGCAATACATGAGATGGACCCAAATCTTTTGGTGTAGATATTCACTCCCTTCAGTGGGACAGATCATAACCACTCCACAGATGTTAATCCACTGTACTTTCTATACATGTCTTTCTATAACATTCATAGAAGATCTATCGAATGTTAAATGATTTGGTAACTAGATTACATCAGTTATTACATTAGTAACAATTTATTCGTTATACATAATAGTGGATACAAAAACAAATTATCTATGTTCCTGATCTTCACACCCCCAGTACCACTTATATACATATTCTCAAATAGAATGCAAATTCGTTGAAGGCAAGTGCTGTTCCACACCTGTCTATATCCATAGCAAGTAGCTTAGTGATAAACTAAGCTGAAAGCTTAGTTGAAAGAGATACATTTAAAGGTCTCTTCCAGCTGTAAATCTATAATTGTTTGATCTATTCCAGGATGACCCATCTTCAGGAAGAGCCACCACCAGTGAAACACCCAACATCTCTTACTACCTCTTGCTTAAACCCACTCTTGACCAATGGACAGTGGTGCACCCCCTTGCTTGTCTCTTTCCCTTGCCCCTTTTTTTTCTTTACTCCAGGCCATCCCCAAACCCATTCTGAATGGTCAAATATAAGAACTGTCTTCACCAAGGGTGCCTTATCACCTTGCCTTCCATAGTCAATGACTGAATCCATACCAATAAGAAGCCAGCTTTTGAGTCATGATTAATTTGACTAGTCTCTGCAGTGGCATCCGCATGTCCTACACAACTCACAAAGAAAATAATGGAAAAGACTGTAGCATAATTTTTCTTTGGAAAACTCCTTTGGGGGAAAAATAAAACCATGAAATCCCTGAGTTCTGCTGAACATAGTTTGATAAACAGAGGAATGTGGGACATTTTCTTGGTAAGCAACTCTTTTCTAAGGAACTTCAGGTGAAATAAAAGAAGCACACTCTCGCCGGGCATCAACACATAATAAAGAATAAGGATAGTTTCCTGAGTAAGACACTAAGAGATTTCATAGTATTAAAAAGCAGACATTTTCCCAGGGAAGTATTATAGAGAGAAGCTGGATTTATTAATCAAACAAGTGGTAGAGTATAACTAGTAAGAATATGAAAGAACGGCAGAACTGATCAGTGAACTTCAAGCTAAAAAGCAGAGAAAAATTACTAGACATAGCAACCAATCCATGACACATAAGTAAGCCTTTAATACATGATTGACGGTTTATTGATCAAATGAGATAACAAAGATGAAACAGCATAGAGTTATAAGTATGGCTTTGAAAGAACAGCAGCAGAGGTGTTCGGTAATTCACTGGAGACAATAACAGCGAAGAAAAGCAGAAGTGATATACATGGGCTAAGATGTTTATATATCAGTACATAAAGGAGGACTAGCATACTGAGCTAGAGATTGGAATGTAAGGTATGTATTATACTCCGAAGTACTACTGAGACCTGGTGGAATACAATACATGCTAAGAATACAAAAGGGAAAATACATGCTTCATTGAAAGGGAACATGAGATAGAAGGTATCATGAGAAAGATACTCTTGTATGGATATATACAGATATATAACTAAGTGCAGAGGGATGGGAGAATATATCTGGGTGAAAAACAAAGGTGATAATCATGATGAGAGTACACTATAAGCTACCAAGCCAGCTGGAGGAATTAGATCATAAGTTCCTGACAGAGAAAAAAAAGCTATCAGAGAGGAAGGATATAAGGATGTATATGTGATAGGAGACATTCACTAGCCAGGCATCTGTTGAAGCTGTTTCTCTGCCAAGAGCACAGGGCTGATAAATTCTTAACTCAGCCTGATGATAATTTTATCTTTCAGAAGGGGGAGGAGTCAAAAAAAGTCACTGATTCTAACAATTAAAGAACTGCTTAGTGGGATGGAAATGATGGGAACCTGGGAGGCTGTGACCTGGACACCTCAGATACAGTGATATGGAGGGAAATGCTAAGCATAATCTGGCATATACTCTAGATTTTAGGATATTATAAAATTCTGAACAACCTAATGGCACAAAAACGTCTGTTTTTGATTCTGTCTTAGTTTTGAAGCTGTACTGAGGACAAAAAAAAAAAGGTTTACAAAAGTGGTAAGACTGCTGTTTCAATGTGATATGTGATATATGATAACAAACAAGACACAGAGACCATTCAATCATGTTTCTGTTTTCTCTCTAAAAGAAAATATTTTCCTGTTAGAAAGGGTTTAAAAAGGGGGACAGAAATCCAAGTAAGGATGCGAGGCTAGCATTGGCTGTTCCCAGTAAGATCAAGACACGTGGCTTAGAAGAGCTGAAAGAACTTTCATTAGTATTTAGTAAGCCACCGTCAATGATCTTTGTGGAATAGGAGAGATGTCGATCAACTGGAGGTGGACAATGTCCTAAATTGTAAAATGGAAAAAGGTTGATACTTCAAACTATAGACCAATTAACTTGCTACTGATTCCTGATAAAATGCTAGCATAGATTATAAAAGGAACACTTTGTAAGCACTTGAGGAAAAAAAGGGGTAATCAACACAAGATAGCACGGATTTATGAAGAACAAGCAGAACAAACTAACTTAAATTTTCTTTGCTACTAGTAGATAATGGAATGCTACAGGCATGGTACATCTGGAATTTGGCAAGGTAGGTGATAAAGTATCTCAAGATATCCTTGTAAACAAGATGGGCAAATGGAGACTGAATGAATACATGGACAGGTAGGTTTTGGTTGTATTGACTAATACTGTATTGATCACTAACAACAGTGATCAATGGTTTAATTTCAACCCAGAAACAGCTATATAGTCATCAAAGGCTTGTTCTCTTTGACACTGTTGCATTCCATTTTTAAAAACCACTGATTTGGATAAAGTATAAGTAACATGTTTATTAAATATATGGATAACATGAAACTGGTAGAGACAGTAAATACACTGGATGATAGAATTAGGATCTGCAAAAGTACTGACAAATTTTGTAAAGTAGGATGATTCTAACAGGACGAATTTGAATAACAACACATGTGTGGTTTCGATCACAGATGCAGAGCCGTAAAAGACCTCTGAAGTCATTTAGTCCAATGCCTTCAATTGACTCAAAAGGATATTGAGGCTCTGGGTGTTGTGCTACCCCTAAGATCACACAGGTCGTGTGAAAGGCAAGATCTGAACTGCTAGCCTTGGGCCTGAAAAAGCCCTTGCAAAAGTCTAGACAGACAATGGTTCATGATGAACATCTGAGTTTTAATGAACTGAAACTAGATATGATATGGGAGTATGATATGTCAGTCCAAAAAGTAACATACTTTCAGGCTGCATTAAGAGAAATATAAAATCAAGAGCAAGGGAGTCATCTTACAATACTCTATCCTGGTCAGAGTATGTCAGTAGAATTACACTTGGTTCAGTGCTAGGAATCTCATCGAGTTCGGAGAAGGGCTACTAGGATGCTTAAAGGTCTAAAAGAACTTGAGGTTGGCCCAGAGCAAAAAATAAGGACATGATGTCAGTCTTCAAATATTTGAAGGTTGTCATGTAGAGAAGGGAGTTAACTTGAACTTATTTCTGGTAGGTGGAAATATAAAAAGTAGAAGCTAAAAGGAGGCAAATTACAACTCAACAAAAGGAAAAATTCCCTAACAGAACTGTCCAAAACTGAAATCTATTGCCTCAAGACATAGAAAGTTACCCATCACTAGAAATCTTTTTTTCTGAGATTGGATGACCATTAATTAGTAGTGGTATTGAAAGAAAGAATGTTTTAGGCATGTTTTGGACAAAGTAACTTTTGAGGCCCCTCAGAATTTCAAAATTTTGAATTTAAGGTCCCAACACATGTTCCTTTGTTGCCAAGTTTCTGTTTTATCATTTGTTTTTTTGAGGGTTTTGTTGCAGGGGATGGGAGGGAGGATAGAGATAAAAGGGGTAGGGAGTGAGGAAGGTTAAGATGCTGGATACATAAAAGAGCTGGGTTTGGGTTTTTTTTACTTCCCTTAAAAGGTTAAAAAGAAGAGGTAAACTGGATTAGCATGACTAAATAATTGCTGAGGTGACTTCTCTCATTCCCCTTCCTTTCATGATTTTCCAGTGTGGTCTAGGAATATTACGAGAGCAAGTGTCGAGAATGAAATTGGTTTTATTTCACATTTATATATGAGGGTCAAGAGGATTGCATTTGTATTTTCACAATTTCTCTCCTGTATATTTATAGATGTCTTAAATATAAACAAAGTATAGAACTAATGGAGCATAACAAAATTTTCAATTATTAAAAACTCACAGTAGAATGCTACCAATTCATATCTATATTTTTGTCATATTAACCTCTCTTGCAGCAACGAACTTTAGTGTACCAAGTTTGCTTCTAAATCTCTTGCTCCTGAAAACAAACAAGTTCTTCGCATAATTCCGAGGAATTGTAACTGAATTGGGCCAAATGGCTCCTAAACTGATTTAAAAGACTAACATGCCCTCTTCTGGCTTTAAAAAAAAAATGAAGGTTGACTTAGGAGGGAAAATTAAATAAATGAATTATATATATATATATATATATATATATATATATGTGAAATTATCTTTAAATACTACCAATAATTATCATGTCAGAAACAAATTAAACTGATTTTCATATATGCAAGTGTTTATTTGAAAAGTCATGACAGGACGTGAGCTAAAGTTGCCTTTCTGCTACATATTGGCTCGACAGTTGGGCCATAAACTGTCACGATTTGGGGAAACTTTACGCTAAAAAAGGTCAAGAAAAATAAGAGGAGGGTCAGGGAATTGATTACGAGAATCAAACTGTAGGAAATCATGCACACGTCTGAGGCAAATGTCTAATCCTGACTTCAACAGAACTAGCTTCTCTATATGCTGCCCCATCAAGAGGCTTCCGTCCTAATTCAGCCCTTCTCTTGTGGCTCAGACTACCGGCAGAGATGCCAATTAGTGTCAGTTCTGATGGTGGTTTTAGAGATGTGGGCCTTTGTTTTAGAGGAAGTGGGCTGCAACCACCAACTTGCTTCACAGAGACAATCTAATACCCCATTAGGTAGAAATGCCTTTTGGTCACTTCCTTAAGGGACAACATCAGCATCTGATGGCACAGTCAGAGGTGAACCTCACTACATTTCTGCATTTACAATACTGAGAGAGACAGATTTGCTTTCGTAAGCTTCCAGTTCCTCATTTCATCTGGTTGCCTCCCTCTCTCCTTCCTTCCCTAAATCACTTTTCAACTCTAGCCTCTTGGAGTGGTATATTTTTCATCATGTGTGGCTGGCATAAGAACTAAGTACTTTCATAAGGAGAGACATTTTACTGGGAAAATAAAGCACATTCTATGGTTCTACCACTTAAATTTTAGGGATTTCTTAAAACAAGGAATTTTCTCCTATGGAATGTTGTTCTGAAGAAGTGTTCGGTGCTTTGGAAGGAGGTTTATGACCTCCCTGTTATGCGTCCCATTGCCAAACTGGTGTTAGATTCATCTAAGTCTAGCAAGCAGCTAAAGTAATCCTGCTGCTTAGTATATAAAGTGCTAAGAACAGGCTCTGCAAACAGGAATGCTCTCACCCCTCTTCACAAAGACTGGTTTGGAGGCTCTAATCCAGCATCAGACCCACGTGCACATGTTGTGTTAGTGCTAAGCTCTGAATTTATTTCTTCTCCTGGTATAGGACATAGAACCTTATCCACAGAAGAAAACTTGCCTTCTGTTAAAAGCACAATTTAGTACTGTTGCATTAAAATATGAACACAGCACTGCTTACCCCATTTGTTGAAATGTAATGTTAAAAATCAAATATAGGTTTATTTAATAGCACACACCTGAATAGCGTTAAAATATTTAGCAACTGGGCTTTCTTTTCTTGACTTGTAACCATCCCAGAACTTTTCCCAGCATATTTTAAATTGATTAGTGGAAGAATATGATTATGAAACATTAAAAATATACATATTTTATTGGTGATGGGCAGACCTCAAAAGGATTTATCTAGAAAATTTTCCAAAAGGACAAATACTCTTTCAGGACTAACCCTTCTTGGTCCAGATATATTGGATGGTTTGTGAAATTAGGCAATATTCTCATACATTTCGCTACCTCTTGATTTTTTTCTGTTGGACTTCACATACATTAGAACAAAAAGTCTCCTGGTGTTTCATTCCTTAATTTTAGCTGAGGCTACAAAAGATATGAAGACATATCAGCTTTAAATTCTTCTTCTCAGCAACAACTACATCTTAACCAAAATCAGACAACAGACAAAATGATAGAGCCCTGGTTCTATAATTAGAAAAAAATCCTTCAAAATCTTGATTATTAAAATCAATTTTCTCATATTGTTCTTATTTAGATCAGTCCTTTACAAATAATAATAAAAACAAGCAGATTCAAATGAATGCACCTTTGTAAGAATCTGTATGTTAAAGACTTCTTACATAAATAATATTAGAGGCTGGAATTTGGTTTGATTTGGATCCCAGTTACATGTGCAAGTCAATTCTTCTTATCTTAAAATTGTGAACTAATTAGAATAAATCACTGACAGATTTCACTATTTAACATCCAGAAAATCAACTTACTTCAAAATAGACCTCTAAGCACTGTTTATCAATGAATTCAATCTTAATTAAGCACTTCATTATAAGTAGATTTTTAAATATTTTTTAATAGCCACACTTCTCTTTCTCTGTGTCCACATGTACATATCCATGTATGTAGATGATATACAAATACCCAGAGATAGATTATAAATGCCAAAATAAAGAAGAAATGCTGCATTAATATTCATTAGATGCCAACACTTTTTTTTAAAAAAATTGGGAAATAGTGAGCTGCCAAGTTTATTTTGGCAAGGCTGAATGACATGATTTTAATTCAAGAAAAATTATATAAAAGTACTAATAAAATGTAAATTATTTTCAATCAAAAAGGTCTCTTTTAAAAGAAGAAAGTAAATCTGAGTGCCAATCTGTTTCCAATTAATTGTTTTGTTTTAACTAAATAGCTATCACACTATATACAAAACTCTTCTTCTTGGGAAAGAGATAATATCAGTTCTCTAAATGGACACATATCCTTAGTCAGTTGGTACATTATGTGTTTTGCTTCCAGTTATAACTGCCAATAAGCAAATCAAAATTTTGTGACCAAAAAGTTAATACTTGCATTCCTGGCTTCAAAATATATTAAATATGTTATTTTTTTCAAGAAAACATATGCTTATCACACTAGAAATAAAAGAGAATAGATGATTTTGCATCAAATCAAAATGTCCTAAATCAAAGACTAACTCCTTTAAGTATGAATTTATATTTATTAATGCCACTGGCAGAGTTGAACATTTCATGTCATATGTGCATATTATTATGACTTTACTTCAATTTCTAGATGTCTCTATGTTACTATAATGACTACGGGGAGGGTGCAGAGCTCAAAGGGAGGACAGTGACCTATATAATGCAAGTCATCCTACCCCTTCCACCCCCCATCAACATTCATTGTATACCCAACAGGTAGTCATCCAGCCTTTGCAAGAAGATGGGAAGGCGAGGAGGAAGGTGAGAGATAGAAGGGAACTTCAGTGATATCGTATTCCACTTTTATGTACTTTTAATTGTTACAAAATTCCTAACATCAGCTCTTTAACTGTTGCTTTGTAACTTACGCCCACCACTGCAAGTTCTGCGAAACAGAAGTCAATCAGAACCAGATCATGGAGGAATCCTTTGACATCTTAAGTGAGAGCAGCCAGTCTTGCTTGATTGCCTGATTTATCAAGAATACACTTTTGTACGGACTATTGTTTAAAACTTCTGAATGACATTATAGAGACCTTCTCAGTTCGCTTAATATTCTAAGTGCCCAAAGTGGGAATTTCAGAAAAAAAATCAGTAAGGAGTAGTGTAAGAATCCATTCATACTGAAGTTGTAGTAGCATTATTGGATCAGCACTGACAGTGTATAAGTACATGGTAAATTAATAAACATCCTTTTGACATTTACCTTGTAGAGATGCAAAAGAGGGAATTCAAACTTCTCAGAAAAGCAAAAAGTTGTCTGAGAAATCACTTAATAGAAGCATTTGCTTAGGATTGTTAACTTCTGAAGGAAAGGGTTTTCTTATACACATGCTACTCAAATGCTTGAAAGTGATCACTTCTAAGAAATTTTACAATAAACATTTTGATAACTGAATGAAGAAAAGTATTGAAGCATGGAGGGAAGTAAGGAAAGGCTCAGGAAGCTCTGATTTTTCTACAGGTATATTATGGTAGGATACTTATATATGATATTGGCATAAATATAATAGGAGTGGCATTGACAAATACGAAGATAGTGAGGAAAAGCATAAATACAGAATGAAGTATAAATCTGAAGGAGAAAAAGAATTTTACTGGAAAAGAAATAATTATAAAAGAAATAATTTTAAATAAGAAATTAAAGAAAAATATTTATTTACCAAACAAATAATATTAAAAATAAATCTGAGGCAGTACTATGTGGTTTTACTTACAGGGAACAAATTTGATTGGAATGGATATTAGAAAACAAAGGACAATGTCGGCCAAAGTAATCTAGTCCAACATATTTGTAGGGGCGTAAACAATTTCTTACTTATCTGTATCATTTTAACATTTACAAAGTGCTTTTTCCTCACGACTTATGTTGTGTATCACAGTATCTGAGTTTCAGAGAGGTCTCGTAATTTATCCACTGAAGTATCAGAGCTAAGGCTTGAAACATGACGTTACACATTGACTCCAAGTTCAGGGCTCCTCCTACTCCACACCCCTCTTTCACTATTCAACAATTTCACTATACATATTTTCAATCAATAATTATTTTAGAAGTTCTAGATCTCAGCAGAAAAGTGACTTAACAACATTTGCACTTAATATTGAAGGTTAAGTGAAATTATATTCTGAGTAGATGAGTAAATTACACAATGTCTACACAAACAAGAACACACTGTCTCTGTCTCTCTCTCTCTCTCCTTACCCTCTGATATCCCCTACTGTACTAGTCTGGGGAAAAAATTTAGTTGTGGGAGCAAATATTGAAACACTTGAACTGAAAATACACTTAGATGTGCTCACACATGTTACACAAATGCTCTTGTCAGTTAAGATAGCTTTCCTTGTACTTGACATCTGAGGTGACTATTTAATTCCTGTATCTGGGCACTTAAAATTGCCTTCAGAAGCACATTTTTGCTTCTTCCCCTATGCATAACTATATATTTCTCCAAGAATGTGACCTTTGCCAGGAATGTAATATTCTCTAGTGTTAAGAACATTGGAATGAGAATCAGAGGACCCACATTCATAAACTGGTTCCTTAATCCCAGGCATATTCATGAACATCACCTTCTGAACCCTGTAATCAACAGGGGTAGGAGTCAGGGCAAGGTCTCTAAATCCGAGGGTGAGTACTTCAAAAATGCCACACACTTTTATGGTCAACTTGGGCCTACAACCTGGCCATTTGACAGGACTGAGGACTAGAGATGTCTTCCATGCCCATCTTTTGTAACCTATTTCTCAGGGACAGATAAATCAACATTGCTTTTGTTCCTGAGTAAAGTATGGTAATCTATTGTCCAAAGGCTTCAGTCATACACA
Source organism: Bettongia penicillata ogilbyi (assembly GCA_023548195.1). NCBI lineage: Eukaryota > Metazoa > Chordata > Mammalia > Diprotodontia > Potoroidae > Bettongia > Bettongia penicillata. The sequence goes on from JAJHZJ010000226.1 coordinate 491,069, forward strand.
GGATGTAGAGCGTATGTCATTTATCCCATTAGACTGAAAGATTTTATAGAGCAATGTCTGTGCCATGCCTACTAAAGTCTTAGCTCTTAGCATAGGACTTGTCACATACATGCTTGTTGAACTGAATTTTTGGTGAACATATTACATATTCTGGCAAATACACAATGATGGACAGGAGGTAGCAGAGAATTCACTACCCTACTTAGCTAAGACAAAAGAGTTACAGTAAACAAGACAATGTATTAATATTGCATTTGAAGGATGTGTTGTTTTGCAAGGAATGGGCAGCTAGGTGGTACAGTGGATAAGAGTGCCAGGCCTGGAGTCAGTAAAATTTCCTGAGTTCAAATCTGGCCTTAGAAACTTACTAGTTGTGTGACCTTGAGCAAATAAGTTAACCCTGTCTCAGTTTCTTCATCTGTAAAATGAGCTGGAGAAGGAAACAGTCAAACTGTACAAGTATCTTTGTCCAAGAAAATCTCAAAAACAGGATGCAGAGTCTGGCATGACCCAACAACACCAACATCAACCAAGTCAATGTTTCTTGAGTTGAATTTTTGGTGAAGATTTATTACATATTCTGGCAAATAGACAATTTTGTACTGTTTTGAAATTTTGGAATCATTTTATATGGTGTTTTGGAGTGGCATTTGGGAGTTCACTTTGCTTATCTGATGGTTTTCATGACTGCCAGACGCACCACTGTAATTACATTCACCGAAACCTGAAAAGCAGAGTACACAAATAAAAATCTTCACTAAACACTCCCAAAAAGGAACTGGAGGTCCCCAGAAATTTATGGGTGAGGAAAAGAGAGTTTGTAAGAGAAAAGTGTTGGGGGAGTGAGGAGGAAGCTTTTAAAAAGCATTTGTGAAATACAAGAAACTAGGTTGCCTGTGGTGACTATAATTAATACTATAAAGGTCATGTAGGGCCATGGAGATGGTTCTAGATCTCTATATTAGAAATGGGAAATTTGGGTTGTTTTATATAAGGAAAAAATAGCATCCAATGAAAATTCTTGATTCCATAAAAAGTATTTGATCAATTCACTTTCTAGGCTGGGAAAATAATCCTTTGCTCTGTCAAAAAGTGAACTTTTATGCACTTCATTTCAGGCTACAGTTTTTAGTCATTATTCCTCTTCCAGGCCAGGTCATTCCCCTCTCCCCATCAAATTTCAGATTACAAGACCATTACTATTTAGAGAGCCAAGTATGCAGAGTTGAGAGCAGTAAAAATCACCACACAGGCCTATACATAATCAGTCATGAATGTGCACAATTTTTGTAAAACTATATATATGTAGAGGGTACTGTTACTAAGCAGCTCTCAAAATATATTTAATTTGTTGCTCTGAAGCAGAGAGAAAGTAGCTGTCATTTAGGGTGCCATTTCTGTCACATTTTTTAATAATGTAGCTCCTGTAATTACACTGTGATTCTTTATATTAAGTCAGTGAAAGCTTGCTTAGTTTTAGCATGAAAAACAATTTATGAAATTATGGAAACAGACTGAACACAGCAGTTCATTTGTCGAGGCAATTATCCAGATCCTTTTCAGAGAGAGAGAGAGAGAGAGAGGGAGAGAGAGAGAAGAAAAAGACTGTGATGTGCAAGAAAAAAATGTTTTTAATTCTATGCTATAATACATACAATATGTCTTGTGGTTGTGTTGGATTATGTTAATAAAATTCAGTTGAAATATATTTGTCACAACAAAAAGAAAGGGCACTATCAATCGTCCTGCCAGATATTCTGAATTAGTCACCAAAATGTCTAGCCAGAGCTTCCTCTATGACCCCCAGATGAAGGGAAAGGATTATTGAACAGTTTTTCCTGTGGGACTAGACCAGTTTTTCTAGTGTTCAAGTATTCTGAATAATCTGGAAAGTTACAGGAAAGTCACCACAATAGACATTTTCAAACGTGTACAATGCCCCTGAACACAAATTCCATGTCGTTGTTGGCCGTCTTTCCATCAATCAAAGACTAATTTCCCTAGGACCTCCTTCCAGCAGGGAATTTTTATTTCAGCATTCCTGTTTTAAGAAATGTTTAATAAAGCAACTAGATATTTGGAACTAGGTATGTGGAATCCGGAAAAGTTTTAAGCAGGTACATCAATACAAAGACAAACACTCTAGATTTAATTAACATTCTTCTATAGACACATATATAGGAAGAAATCTAATCTTAGAGTTTGGTCACTAGCATAATGATTTAGAAGAAACACTTCAGAAAAACACACATTCTAGTGAGTCACAAAAGTTTACTAAACGTTCCATGAAACTAGCAAAAGTAAGTATGTTGATGCCATACAATTATATGCTACTGAAAATTTAATCGTATAAAAATTTCTCAGGTACAATGACATTTTTAGCAATGTAAAATGTGATCTTTCTCTACTAAAGATAACATATACTTTCTTTTCTCTGACTTAGATTGCTGGACTGTCAGGAGAAGATAATGCCAAAACTTTCTTTTATATTATTTTGATATTTAATTTGTAGGAAGAGGGAAAGGAAACTAACACTAAATGAAGTACTACAAAACAGGGGGCAAAACACAAAATAAAAACACCTAAACATGGATGGTGAATTGTGAATGTGCTACAAAGTGTAATAGGCAACACAATGTGGATGGAGTTCCTTCTTTCCACATCTGGATATAGTTTAGTATAGTGATTTCCAGAAACTAAGCAACAGTCCAGGCTGACTAGCCCCTTTCATTTACAAATAAACAATTAATGGAATGGGCAACTAATTTTCAAAGTGTTCATATTCATTAGTCTGTTTCCTGAGATTAAGTATCTGCCTCCTGATACAATACTATACACATTAAACAGTCACACATTACCCTCACTAGCACCATTTTTTCCCCTCTTCCTCAGTTTAATACTTCAAGAACAATCATTTGAAAATTAAATTCCCTCTAGTCCCTTGGAAAAAAATGTGCTGAACATGTAGGATCAAAAGTTAAAAGCTGCTCAAATGGGAGGCTTCATAGAAATCCCTTTGCCAATTCTTAAGCAAGACTACATGCCTTAAAACTGTTCCTTTCCAATTTAATTTAAAAAACATTTATTTGTTAAGTGTTTATTACGTACAAAGCACCGTGCACAGGTTGGGGATAAAAGACAAAAGCAACACAGACACTGGCTCCAAAAAGTTTTCATTCTAAAGAATCATTTTCCTAATTCAGAATTCAGGATATTTCGATCCATTTCAAAAGATAAATCCATTTCAAAAAGATATCAAAACACAGTCACCAAAAATCAAAAACATGTATTCATCATTTATTATATATTAGGCACTGTGCTAAGCACTGGGGATACAAAAAGAGGTAAAAGATGATTCCTGCAGATAACTCTGTGCCTGTTATACAGAAATGATATTTTCTGGGACAAAAGAAAAGTTCATTCCTATGTATGTGTGCAACATATATATGACTATTACTCTGAAGACAAGTTAAGAAGAAGGGAGAGACAGAAAGGTAAATGTGTAATGAAGAAAGAGAGAAATAAAAATATGTCTCTCTTTGCCATAAGCTCTTCAGAAGTTGGTTTGTTTTCCATGACACCACAAGAAGGAGGAGAAAAGGAGAAAGATACTAAGTGTTCCCTAGGAACTCTCTTCTCTCTAGGAGCTCAGAAACTACCATTTTTCAAATGGAAAGCAATAAGAAAAGTTGTGGGAGGGAGTTTAGGAGGAATCACAGAATCTAACATGTTATTTGGAAGAGGGCTTGGAGATCATCTGGTATAACCTGTATCTAAAAAGGAATTTTCTCTATAACAACTCTAAACCATGACTTGAAGATCTGCAGTGATGGGTAGTTCATTCCTAAATAAAGGTACACCATTCTACTTCTGAATAGCCTAACAGGACATTTTTCCTTATAATATGGTGCAATCTGTCTCTCAATCACTTTAAACCTTCTAGTTCTACCTTCTAGAGTCAAGTAAAACAAGTGTAATCTATCTTCTGTAGGGCAGCCCTATAAAATACCTGAAAACAGCTATCATTGTCATCCCCTGGTCTGAAATCTTACAGTTGCTTGAACTCACGCGGTCCTGACCATTTAATTCCCTGTTCAACCACATTCTTGAAATACCAAAGAAGTCAGTTTTGATATTTTTGGAAATCAAAGCACCAGACACGTATAATTTCCAGGGAAGATACAGGTAGAGAATGGGCTTTCTATTCCAGTATGAGATTCTAAAGTGTTCTCAAACATCAAAAATATTCCTTTTCCCATCTCCCACCTCAACCACATAACAATTAGAGCGTTCAAAGGTAAAAAATGGAGTTTTTCAAGGAAAGGTTTTAAAGACCTATTTGCCAATGATGCTGTGCATATTAGGGAATCAAGGGAGAATGGAGATTCCTGCTCATAGAAATGGCAGTGGATTACCTCTGCAGTCTCTTCCAACAAATATAAAAGGGGAATTCTGTGCTATTCAGAATATAGCAGAGGTTATTTTATGGAATATATCATCTTCAGAAAATATCAGTGAAATAACAGTCTACATGCACCTATGTGCTTGCTTTGTGTGTGTGTGTGTGTGTGTGTGTGTTTGTGCATGCATGCGTGCGTGCGTGTGTGTTTAAGACAGGACTGGCCAATGGGGACTCCATTCTGGAAATATGCATGTTTGCTAATCCTGCTGGGAGTATTTGATGATAAAGAATCAAGGGGCCCTGTTTACCACTTCAGAACATAAGCAGAATTCTATGTGTTACCACTAGATATGTGTAAAGAAAAGGACTTTTGATTGGTTGCTGAGCCAGAAATGGGTGTGCTAAATAAAACCTAAGAAGTATAAAAAATCCAAATGATAGCAATAGCAAAAGGTGTAAGAAGTGGGGAAGGGGGAAGAATGCACTCGAAAGGTACTGACTAAAACAAACCTTTGCCTCCTGGCTGTGGTCAGAACGTAAGCATCCAGGGAGAAAGGAGCCATGAACCTGTTTTTGCCTCTGTTCCTATTGTGTCCATTCCTTCTTGTCTTGGGGAGGACATATTGGAGATAGAATGGGTGAGGTGGTAACCTTGTGAGACCTGAAAGGTCAGGAGATTCACCACATATCTAGAGGCAGGAAAGCATGCTGGAGTTTGAGGACAGCCAAACCCCATGTGTCATAACAATCTCAAAGGCAAAGGAGTGATACCATAGCCAAGATCAAGCAAGGGAAAAACTGTGATCACTGTGTATGCTGTATTTATTATAAATCAGCTAGATGGGGTGAATACTATGTAGCAACTGCTCTAAAATTGAACCCATTCTCCTCTGGGACAGAGGTAGGATAATTGAGACTATATTCTTGGTAGAAGAGTTAACTTCTGTCCTTGCTATATCATCCTAGTAAATATCTCATTGTAAAAGCTAATTGATATTCATTGATTAAATATTAGGACTGCAGTGCCTGCTCTTGGGGTAAACACATTGGCATAGGAGTTCATGCCAGTGGCGTTAGAAAAGAATCCTACAGACATTCTGGGATATCCCGAGAACCCTGAGAAAGAGATATACCACTTCTGTGGGCTCAACTTGCCAGTGAGGCTACTAGTTTAGATAGGACCAAACCCTGTTATCTCTCTAACTCTCTATTTCACTCTCCTTGTCTCTCTGTCTGTCTCTCTCTAACACAAAACAACAGCCACAAACCAAGAACAAGACAAACTCCCATTCAACACTCTCTACAGATTATACAAATTTTTGCTGACCTATGATGATACATTTTACTCTAGGAAATAATTTATGTATAGGAAGTCATTTAAAAAATTTTGTGTGTGGATTTGGGAATCACAGGACTCAAGAACTAGATGGGCCTAGTAAAACTACTAGTAGTTAAACCACTAGAAAGTTCATTGTTATGTTATTTGTTCTAGGCTGTGAATGTTGATATAAATGTTGAATATAGATACTGAATTCTTATGAAAATTAGTGCATCATTAGATGGAATTTGGAAAATTTGTCACTACAGAATTTTCACTGTTGCATTATTTGTTGTAGGTTGATAAAACCATAATAAAGGTGAAATACTGCTTCTGTTTCTAAAGGAATGGTCAATTCTATGGAATCAACTTTAAGGAAACTTTTTAAAATAATGTTTAATGATAGTTCTCTATTTTATAAACACAAGAAAATAAGTATTATAAAAAAAGACAAGCACAGGTTGGAAATTCTGAATCATATTTTAAAAAATTCTAGACCTTAGCTCACCTTGTTAAAATTTATTACAACACCAAAGTTGGGGGAGGAATCAGTTCCCACATAGGTTTGTTTGCTTCACAGAAAAAAATTTCTGAAACTACCCCTTCAACAACCCTCATCAGAATATCCACTGTTTGTCCCAAGGGAAACTACAGATGAAGGAACATCAATGGTTATGGAGAAGACCATGATCACATTTAGAAAACTAACTTAGAGCATATACCCAACTGATGATAGGTCAATAGTATCATTTTCATAAGAAATATTATTGAACATGTTAAAGAGAAGATGGGTATGGTGAAATATAAGAGCAAATGAGTATAACTGATTAAACAACCCTGAAAATTTCATGAATGTTCCCATCTTCCAAGATGCCAGCATGACCCATACTATTAAGCAATACAGGCATAGTGTTCTGATAACATTATTTTAAAAGATCATACAGGATACAACTCAAACTAGGTTTCAGAAAATAAAAGGAATAGAAAAAACAGACATATTGAAAATAAAGTGTACTCTCATGTAGATTTAAACCAAAACAGAGTTCTTTTTATCTGAGATGCATTTTAAGAAGCATGAGACATAGCAACAAAACATTACTGGCATCTTCCGGTAAATACTCATGGGAAAAAGATGTTCCAGTCTCAGCTCTGATACTACCTAACCCTGTGGTTCTAGGAAAATCCTAGCAATCTTTTAAGACTAAGAAGTATGGTGGGAAGAACACATGATTTGGAGTTAGACAACCTGAGTTCAAATATGAGCACTGCCACTGCACGTGACTTTAAGCAAATCATTTCCCTTCTACAGAATTCAGTTTGCACATTAATAAATTGGGGTTACAGTACTTATAGCAACCTACTTCAAATGGTCACTGAGAAGGAAGAACTAGGTAAATATGAAAATGCTTTAGAAATGTGAGATCTTATTGGAGTGTTGTATACCTCTGAAGTGAATGATAAAGGCTTTTTTCTAAGTTTGAACATCTCTCCTTGATAACTACCCCAACCTGTAGCCCATGCCCAAATAAATAATTTTAATTATAGAAGGCAGTGTGGTGTACTGGAAACAGGGAAAAATTTAGAGTTAGGAAATCTGGATTCATATCTGACCTCTGATATTGAATGTATTACCATGGGCATGTCATTTTACTTCCCTGGAGGGGTTTTCACATCTCTAAAAAGAGAACATACACTCCATGTTCTCTAGTTCTACAATGAATATACTAGGTGATTTTTCTTAAGAGTAACTAGCATTTGTTATCCTTAGTACATGTATAATGGTGGGAAACCTATCACCCTCAGGTGGGAAAATCTAGACATGAGCTTCATTTTGAATATATTGGATTTTCCTAGCTTTACAAAAGGAGAGTAGTAAGTTAAAGAGTGAAAATGATCCTCTGGGGCCAGTTCCCAGGGCTTTGGGTTGTTTAGTCATGGCTGACACTTTTGATCTCATTTGGAATTTTGTTTTGCTTTGTTTTTTGACCAAAAAAACTGGTATGGTTTGCCATTTCCTTCTCCAGCTCATTTTACAGAGGAGAAAACCGAGGCAAACAGGATTAAGTGACTTGTCCAGGGTCACACAGCTAGTAAGTGTAGAATTCAGATCTTCTGACTCCAGGCCCAGCAATCTATCGACTGCACCAACTAGCTGACCTAAGTTAAGGGTAGTCCTTAGGACTATACTTGGTCTAGGTAAACCCAGAGCCTTAGGGACCTCTGAACCAGAGGTTATGTATGAGGGGTTTTTTTCCTTCATATGGGTAATGTTCACATCTTATCTACCCTGTGTATATACTCTGTATACAGAAGGTGCTTACTACATGGAATTTTTTTAAATGTAAAAACTTCCTAGAGAGTTGAGAATCAAGGAAATGGCATCTCTGTTATGTATTAGACTAATAAGGGAGGTACCCCAAAGCAATCACTGATACGGAAAATCATTTCCCTTGTACCACCAGAGTATACAGGAAAGAGTTCTGGATTTTGAGTCAGATGAGCCAGGTTTAAAACTCCACTGTTACTTGCCCCCTGAGTAAACCTAGGCAAGTCATTTAACACTTATGGACTTCAGTTTCCTTATCTAAAAAATGAGGTAGGGTTGGTGATCTCTAAGATCCCTTCCAAGCTCTAAGTCAGTTACTGAGACTTACCAAATAAATCTTCTGGAGTTTTAATGCTATTTCTGGTCCCCTGGTATTTCTGTTAACAGCACTGTAGGAATCCGAATAACAAACCTTAACTACTTCCATTTCTCAGACTCCCTTTGATTAGTGTTGTAGGTGACAAATGCTGTCCACAACTATCACCTCCAAGCTAGATCCAAGAGAAAAGAGGGATCCACAGAAAAGGTCTGCTTGGTACTTCCATAGACCAGTGCCCACCGGTAACAAGTGTCTACATGATTTAAGGGAGATTATCTCGTCTCCCCTCATGAGCTGGGACAAAACAACACTGTGCTGATCAACTTCTTTTCACTCTTTTTTTTCCCCCAAGAGGCTACATTCAGTTCATGGCTCTGCTTTAGGACCAAAGTCCATTCCATTTTGTAGCAGCAGAGAGAAAATCTTATTTTAGTATCTTTGCCTTCTAAAGGAGTTCTTTTCACCAATCTATCTTATTCCCTAAAAAGAATCACTAGAAGGAAAGATTTAGTTTTAAGCACTGCACATTTGACATGCTTTTCAAGGGCCCTTCATGTACATGGAGTACAACCAAAAAGGGGGATGGGAAATGGATGCCATTCACAATACAGCACTTTATAATTTACTAAGTGTTTTACACACATTATCTCACTTGATCCTTACAGCTATTATCTTCATTTTACAGATGAGGAAATTAAACTCAGAAAGCTAAAATTACTTGGCCCTGATTGCATAGCTGGTAAGCATGAAATAGTCTAAACTCAACCCAGACCAATGGATTCTAAAATCGGTGTTCAATTATACTCAACAATTCTATAAGCATTTAAGTGACTCCAAGAGTTAAGATACTGTGCTAGACAGTAGAAATACTCAGATAAAAATGAAGCTTCTGCCCTCAAGGAACTTATATACAACTGGGGGGAAATGAAAAAGACACAGATTTTTTAAAATACAAAATAATACCAGAGATTGAGGGGTATAAACCATTGGGGAAATGGGGGGGAGGAGAGAGAGACAGAGACAAAGACAGAGACAGAGAGAAAGAGAGAGAGAGATAGAGAGACAAAGAGTGTGTATCTCTTGAAGGAGGCAGCACTTAGCTGAACTTTGAAAAGGTCTAGAGAATTCAGGAGGAAGAGGTAAGTAAAAACAGCATTTTTGGTCCAAGGAAAAGCTTGTGCAATGCTCATAAAAGACAATAAACATTTCAGTGCCTACTAAGTGCACTATCCTAAGACTCTAAAGATACAAAGGACAGCCCTGGTTCTCAAGGAGCTGGCAGCCCAAAGGGGGAGACAAAATGTAAATGACTTCTTCACAGGATAAACTAGAGATAATCCACAGAGAGAAAGCACTGGAATAAAAGGACATCAATCAGGAAAGGCTTCTTGAAGAAGGTAAAAATTTAGGTGGGACTTAAAGGAAATCCAGAGATGGGGATGAGGAGGGAGAGAATTCCATGTGTGAGGGACAGCCCAAGAAAATGCAAGAAGTAGGAGATGGAGTGTCTTATAGGAGGAGCAGCAAGGAGGTTCTGTCACTGGAGTATAAAGTGTAGGAAGACTGGTAGGGCAATGGTGGGGAGGTCAGGATTTTCTATTTTATCTTGGAAATGATAGGAAGCCACTGGGGTTTATCCATTAGCAAAGGGACATAGTCAGACCTGCTCTTTAGGAAGATCACCTTGGTAGGTGAGTTGATGAAAGGCTTGTAGCTGGGAGACCAATTATTAGTCTATTACAGCAGTGTAGGGATGAGGTGAGGGGCTACACCAGAGTAGTGGCAGTGAAGGAAGAAAGAAGGGAGTATAGACGAGATGTTGCAAAGGTAGAGTCAAGCTTTGGCGAAAGATCCGATATGGAAGGTGAAAGAGACAGAGGAATTGAAGGTGATGCCTAGGTGGCAAAACTCAAGGACTGGGAGGATAGAGGTACTCTCAAAAGTGATAGGAAGGTGAGGAAGAGGGGTAAATTAAAGGAGGAAGATAACGAGTTCAATTTTGGACAGGTTCATTTTAAGATGTCTACTGGACCTCCGGTTCAAGATCAGAGAGAGGTAGTTTAAGTGCAAGTCTGAAAGTAAGCAGAGAGATTAGGGCTGGATAAGTAGATTTGAGAATCATCGGCATACAGATGGAATGCTGTGTATAGGAAGCATTAATTAGAACAGTTTGGTTCTCTCTGCTATATCATTCTGCAAGATTCTGTTTCATAAATAAAGCATAGAATTTCACTTCATTTAATTAAACCTTGGGATTGATACTTCTGCAAATTCTTCAAATGACCATCAAAGTTTGTACTTTAAGCAGGATGTCTAGGGGGTTGGAGGAGGCAGTGGACAACATTTTAAAATGGGGCTTTGTTGTCAACTGGCAGAAGAAAAGTTATGTTGCTTCTGAAAACATTTTCATCATAATGATGGCAAAACTGAACAGGGGATAGGACTGTGAATCTATAATGCTTTTCATTCTAGATTTTAGGGAGTAGGTAAATGGCTTTCATTCCCCAGAAGAGCAGCTTCAGTTTTATAGCATTACAGAGACAGACAGACAGACTATGAGGGGCACATTTAGAACTCACTGGTTATGTAGAAGAAAAAATGTTTTGTCTTCCATGGTATGAAGTCACTGGTACAGGGCACTAATCATGAGGATACTGCTTCACTAGTGCATGAAGAAAGTATGTGTAAAATATAGGCCTAGAGCTACCTGAAGCATTGAGAGGTGAAAGTGATTTACCTACAGCCACAAAGCTAATTACATGTCAGAGAAAAGACCTGAAACCTTGATCGGAGGCTGCCATTATCCACTTATGTCTTGAAGGGAATTCATAAGAGCAAGATACTAGGTAGACAGGGACAGGACCTCTTGTTTCATTAATGTAAGATAAATATAGATAAGGAAACTCCTCACAAAGCACATTAGCACCACTTCTCTTCTGTTGCTTGGGGTACTTAGAGGTGAAAGTGATTTTCCCTGGAGCAGAGAATCTCTAAGTATTGGAAGGGAGACTAGAACTCAGGTCTTCCTATTTCCAAGGCAAGTTTTCTAGTTACTACAAAATACTGCCTCTCATGGGATAAATTAGGAATGGGGACAGAGAAAAGGGATTAGAAAATGTAACAGTACTAAAGAAAAAGGCAGGTCTGATTAGTAAAAAAAAAAAAAAAAACCAGAATGAAGTAAAATTTCCACCTTAAGTTTCTTACAGATAAAACAAATATGCAAAGTTACTATTTGTCCTACTGTGTAAGTGAGGAAAAGCAGACTCCATGTACTATGCAACATATTACAAAAACAAAAACCGCTTCAAAAAAGAAACTATCCACTAACACATTAAGTTTTCTATGACAGCAAAGGGAAAACTCTAACACACACACACACACACACACACACACACACACACACCAAAAAAAAAAAAAAAATCTAGTCTATAAGTACCAGGGAAAAGGAACTTTCCCTAAATAACAAAATAAAAATAAACCTCCAGTTAGAATAATATATTATGCATTGATGTAAACCAAAATGCTCTTGTCCATGGGTCGAAGCTTATGAAACCCTTAAACATGAGGATGTAACACTAACAAACTATCTGACATTATTATTTGGGTTCAAAGAGTCCCTTTCTCCAAATGTTTATAGCACCATACCAGTTATTTCAACTGAGCTGACACAATGAATTTCAAATGATCTAATACTTTTGACTTACCAGTGGATTAGCACATGATTAGCCTGAGTGAAAGGATTATTATTACTGCTGTTCTAAGATATTAACACTTTCTGCAACACACACCAAGGATATTATACAGAAGAAAAGGTAAAGTGTGTGTGCGCAAGCGCAAGCGTGTGAGCGCACTTAAGAAAACTCAATGATTCCTCAGGTTTTCTCATAGGAAATAAGGCAGCCCTTTCCATCTAACTTCTCTGAATTTTACATGACAATTTCAGTATTTCAGTAAAATTTATACCCCCTCCCCAAAGGACTGTTGTTTTAAACAGAGAATTTTATGTGGCAAACTTCCCTGAAAGATCAAGTTCACAAACATAAACGCTTACTTTGTAATGGACAACTAATTCTCATGTAATGAATGACAGAACACAGCATTAATGTACTTAACGAGACAGAGGTAGATTCAGTGAAGCTTGGCACTATTTATATGAAGAAGGGTTCTATTTGCAAAAAGAGGAAAAGGGAGACAGGAAGGATTTGAAACTAAATTGTGAAGTCAGTCTTTTGCTGTAGTAAAGACTCCACTTTGGAAAAGAGACAAGACAATAGCAAAGACTTAACCCCTCGACACTGGCAGCCCCATCGGACACAAGTTAAGCACCAATGCTTTTAAACTCTAACTCCCACTGTCAAAGGGTTAAAGGGAAGAAGGACTTTGCTCAAGCCTTCTATTGGCAAATAAACAGTTTCTTTACAGCCAGATTTTTAGTTCATACAAAAGAATGTTCTTTTCCAAACAGAATCTACAATCTGTATTTCTTCTGCTAAATGATAACTTTAAAGAAAAGTTAGACAACCAGAATTATATCTTTAGTGTCTGTTAGATCCTATGAATCCTTGGCTAAACTTCAGCTCAGACACACAGAGAGATACGTATGGACAAGCCCATATTACACAAAATGAATATATTCAAAACAACTCTGGAAAATTAAAGTGAGGATATCTCCTAAGAGTTCCAGTGTTACATTATACTTATTGTAGAAATCACAGTAAACTTCTGGGGACAAAAATAAGGAGGAAAGAGTGGAAGGGTGTATCAAAGGTGAAATATAAGGATTTCCAGAAAAGCTGTGAAAATTTAATGGACTACACAAAAGGCAATTCTTTCCTTGACCAATACTGGCCAAACATCTGTATTTTGAAAATAGTTTATTATTTCACGGAAAAGGACAAAAGTTTTTTCAGTCCTATTTTTATAAAGCTGGTCAAGCTCTTTCTAAACAATACACTTTATCAATTTGAATGTATTCTTTAAAATTCTGTTATACAAGCAGAGATAACAGAATCTAGAATTATAACACATTTAATGGGGGCAAACTGCCGCTTTCTTCTTCCCTTGCCTCTTTCCAGCATTATCTGGTTCCCCTTGTTGTCACAAAGCCAGGGAATAAAGTTCTTCCAGAAAACTCACCCAAGATCAAACTGTGCCTGGTGACAGCAATGTCCAGGCTATAAGTAATGTTCAAAGGATTCAACAAGGCCTGTGACTGATCATTCTCTTTCCCTTGCCATCACCTGCTGATTTTGTCCAGGTGTTTTATGGCTATCTTGAGGATCTGGAGAACAGACAGAGAGAAGACTTTGCCAATTTCTTTTGTCTGGGATTGTGAATTCCTTCCACAGATGGTGGACAGCCCCAGCCTGGGCCAGCACCAGGCTCTTTTGCCTTCGCCCTCTAAAGAATAGAAGGAGAGATATTATCTTCTTCCACAACACTGCCTGTAATATGTCTGTGGTTAGCAAACTGGGATGGAACGGCTTCAGTGAGGGTAAAATTGGGAAGAGGGAAAGTGAATGCTTTCACCATATCAAAAGTAGAACTGAAATCAATATTACAATTAACTTGTTTGGAGGATTAGTAAGCACTACCAAGCACTTCAAATCTAATGGTCTGAAATAAGATCACCTTGAATTAACAAGTTTCTTTGAAAAGTTTCTCTTCCCCAGAGTTCATCAAATATTCTTTGAAAGCACTGACTCCATTGACTCTCAAACTAAGCAGAACAGCAACACTAAAAAAAAAACAAAAACCAAACCACACCAACATCTCAGGTTCTAAAATCATACCATTATAAGGGCAATGGAAAAGGCACTGAACAGTAAGAGGACAAAGTCCTCATCCCAGCACTGTCACTTATTAACTGCATTACCTTGAGCAAGTCACTTAACACCTATAGTGCTCAGTTTCCTCATTTGAAAAGAAAAATAAAGAAACTTTACTGGCTAATTGCTACGGTCCTCTCCAGCCCCTGAATGCTAGGATTCCTTCTTAATTCTTCAACATTTACAGGGCTTGTATACAAAGTCTACTAACACTAGACTCATAAATGGGGCAGTGTGACAAAAACAATAGATAAACATATCATTCACCTAGTTTAAGTATCTAGAGATTTACAGTTTCATCTAATTATCCAAAGAGAATTTTCAGAAGGATTTATTTAATGCTGTTTCAATTAAGTTAGTGAGTACAGTTTTACCCTGGTGGGATGATCTGAACCATCAGGATAGTTAAAAATATCAAGGGCATTAAGTATACAAGTTAAGATAAGAAGTAAAAAGTACCTATTTTATGAGTTGAAATTAGGATTTATTTATATCAAGAGACAGTTTGCATTATTTCTTACATGAATGCAGGACCTACTAAAAAAGAACATAGGTTCATTTGAATGCAAAATGCATGAGTTCAAATTGTGAAAGTAAATATATGCCATATAGAAGTAGGAGAAAAATCCTATTTAATAGGCTACTTCGATAATAAAAAGAGACCTAAGCATACACACATACACATAAATGAAGCAATACAGTTTAGTGCAGATCTGACAGAGTCCACAAGGCACTACAGGTCCAGTCTCTGACACACCCTGCCTACATAACCCTCTGTATGCCTCTAACCTCTCAGTGTGGTGGGACAACTGTCTGAGACTGAATTGTAGAAGTTCTTAAAAGGACCTCTGTGACCTTCCCCTGCCACTAGAAGCAGTCTCAGAAAGTGCCAATCCCCTCTCAAAATAACACCAGTGACGATACCAAAAACCCCTTTTTTCCTGCAAGAAGGGAGTTTGCTGTCTGGCCATCCTCCCTAATTCCCCACTTACCTTCTTCCTCCTCACCCCCAATGAATTAGCCCCTTGTCCCCAAGTCCAGCTTCTTCTCTCCCTTCAACACTTGCTCAATTCTGCTCCATCCAAACTAAAACCTGATAAAAATCCATTACGTTTTACTGGTTTCAATGCTGCCTTCCAGTAGGCCCTAGTGATCCTGACTTGTATCCATCCTTCCCAACCATCCTTCTTTATTAGGAGTATTTCTACTCAACAAAGCTGACTTCCTTTAATTTCTCACTGCATGTACAATGTATTTTCATGCTCCAAGACTGGTCAAATGTGTTACCTTGGGGTTCCTCAATCTAGAGTAAGACAGTTCCTGAACCTGCATTTGCAGGCATTCTCTAGTCTATACCAAGGAAATAATAATATATTATTATATTGTAGTTTTAAAGTTTGCAAAGTGTTTTATAAGAATCATCTTTTTATACTCACAACTCTGGGAGGGAGAGGATATCAATATCCCCATTCTGGAGATGAGGAAATCAAGACAGAAAGAGTTTGCATGGATGGTATCAGAGGCTGGATCTGAATTCGAGTTTTCCTAACTTCACACGTAGCACTCAATCTAGTTTTACACAAAGTTGTCCATCACCAGTCCAACCCAAAAATGAACAGAGGTACAGAGATAAATCCTTGTCTGAAAGAACTGATTCCTCTCTAATGCAACATTTCTGAAAATACCTGGCAGTTTTGAATAGAATACACACACACACACACACACACACACACACACACACACACACACACACACACATCAAGACTTAGTCTTTAATATTCAAGGAAATACAATATATTCTCAAGCAACTGTTGGATGCTCAGGACTGAAGGACAATTTTTAAGGGTGTTTAGTAAATGGTAGGATTTACAGTAATTAAAAATAGGGCTCAAGATTACAAATGCAAACTCCTATAAGTTTAGGTAACAATTTAAACATTTAACTACATGCAACTCTGATGCTGCTAGATAACTAAATCTTCCACATTCCCTAGATTCTTTGACCTCAAATAGCATTTTATTTTACCAGTTATATAGAGTATCTCAGTTTTAATGACAATTAAATTGGGGCAAGCAGAAATAGGAGGTTAAAAAATGTAAGCAGGCAAGAAACAGGCATAATTTTATTACATGCATTAAGAAGTAGATGAAGGAAGTAAATTCAAACATCTTGGCTCATCGGAAGCCTTATAAAGGAAAATTTCAAGCTGCAAAAAGACGTCAAAACAAAATGGACCCACTGACTACCTGATAGTATGATATATATTAACAAGGATAGGTCATGGATGAGGCCAGAGATTCTTAACCCTTTTTGTGTCATGGATCTCTCTGGCAGTCTGGTGAAGTCATTTCAGAATAATGTTTTAAAATACATAAAATAAAGTATATTAGATTACAAAAAAAACCAAACTATACTGAAATAAAGTTATCAAAATATTAAAAAAAGCAAACACAAATTAGCAAACCCAATATTAAAAGAGTTCTGAATCACATTGGCAGTTTACAAAATGAGAAAATTGTTTCAAGATAAAGAATTGGATAGTGGCATTGAGGAGTTTAAAGTCTCTCAAACTCAGGAGTAATTGGGGTAAAAGAGAAAGTCAGGAACTTTGTAATATTTTATATGACCTCCTAAATTAAAAGCAAAAAACCCGTAACTCAGAGAAGGAGACAAAAGAAGAGATAGGAAAAATGATCAAGTACAGGAAAAAGTAAGAAGACAGAAATAGGGCTGGAGTGAGCAAGGAAAGGAATCCTGGGCAAGTATACCATGTAGAGGCTAGAGAGGAAAAGGAGAATGGTATACATTAATATAGTATGGAGGGGGGGGTGTTCTTTAATGTGAATTTTCTAAGAAGTTCAATTTATGTTCTATGGAACTAACTTCGTTATATACTCCTATGCATACTAAAATATTAATTAGTTCTTTCTTTTTAAATGTTTCCCATGTCTGATAAATAAATACTAAACTGAGACAAAATTCAAAGCTGCTTGCTTTTGGTAATACCAAATGAGCAGAGAACATATTGTGAATGGATCCCTTGTCTAAAGTCTAAGGTGGTCTCTCATATGCCTTTAAGAAAGTCCAATGAAGTCAATTTTATGTTATACCATTGAGGGAAGAAAAAGTATGAGCAAAGGGCAGAGGAAAAAGAAAAAAAGCTACCTTTGAGATTGTCACATGTAAGGATTTTTTTTTCTTCAATCTTTATTAAACAGATGAAATGATATGTTAAAAGGTTAAACTTTTCAAAAATTTACAAGTTTCCAGGGAGGTTTTCATTCATATCAAGTTTTAGCCTAGAATAGAGCTTTACTTAAAAGTTACAAAATCTCTCAGATTTTTAATTTTTGCTGCAAAAGGATACTTAAAAAAAAATCTTAACTCAGTCTTTCAAAATTGTCAATCCGATGACAAGTCTTCCCATCACTTTGCTACATGGAGTTTCCAGAAATCACTAAGACATTTTTGCCCTCTGTATGTTTGGGAATGGGCTCTTCATAAGTTATTAATAAGTCATGGAAAGGTACAGCAGAAAACTATTCATATTAATGAATATGTAATGAATATTCAGAATGGATGTTGGCTGCTACCATTGAGAACTGAGAAGGAAAAATCTGGATTTGAATTCTACTAGGTCTAAATTACAGTGGGGTAATGAATTGTTTGACATAATGATAACTGGACCTCCACTCCCTGCATCAACTACACAACTGCTAATTAGAGCCAAAGAACTGGAAGGAGACAGAAGGGAATAATCCTCCCCCTTCCCAAAATGCTCACCTAACATAAAAGTGAATTTTACATTGGCATTACACTTACACCCAGAACCATCCTGCATTTAAAAAAATCAGATCACCTATACTAAGAAATAAAATCTATCATGCATGGCAATTATTTATAGTCTATTCAATGACTTTTATTGTCTCTGGCCAACTTTTATGTCTTCCTTTCCAGATCCTGAACAAGAATTTCTTACTTAGAACAAGTTACATCAGGGGCAACAGAAATATATAAAAGCTGTGACAAATAATTCCAACTAGAACTTATACACTCATTGAGTTCAGGTTTACTTATGTGACTTACTTGTTCATTTTGAGTCCCTGCCCTCCCCCCTTCCCCATTCCCCAGCAAATTCAACATGTATTTCTTTAAAGAATGATTTTTATGTGGCTGAAATTATAATGCACACTAGATATTCTTTCAAGGCCAGCATGCACTTCCTCAACCAAATCCCCCACTTCCTTTGCTAGCTAAACATAACTATTTCAAATGTGTACATCCTTTAAAAAGTTAGAAAGGAGTACCTTCATATGTAATAGCAGGCAGCTGGGAAGCCAATTGGGGCAGTCAGGGTACACATTTTAAAAAGCAGCTCTTTAACATTCAATAAGTAAGTGGTAATTGGGCACAGAAACATAAACTGTCAAAGTGAATCAAAAAGCCCTCTGCTTTTCTGGGCATTATTTGTAAGATTACACTAGAATTAAATTTGAACATGCATCTACCCCATGCATTCAGTCAAATTATGAAAAAAAAAATTGCTGTGCTTTCCTTGGATAAAATTAATGTCAGCTTTGTGTCCTTAAACCAGACCCGATCGGGAAATGAAATATGTTTAGTCCCGAAATAGTTGTGGTAATCCAATCCCTGCTCTCTCCTTATTTTCTTGATGACAAAGAGGAACTCCCAACTGGCAAGGCCACCTGCACTGATTACTCCCCCATCCACACCCACAGAATAGGAAAATGAGCCAATGATCATTAACCTTAATTTCTTCTAACATAAACCTCGGCTCTTTCTCAGTCTTGCTTCTCAAGAAACTCCCCTGAGATAAGGAAAGGGGGGAGGGGGTGGAGAAACACAAAAGGAAGAAAAGCTGGGAAGGGGGGAATGAAATAAAAAACAGAATTCAACAGCTTAAAAAAATCACAGCTGGCTTATTAAACTTCACAGCAAACATCTTACAAAGATAAAGAGATTTTTGAGGCATTATCAACTCTCTAGATAGTGTGATGTCTTTCCCTTCCTGCCCTTTTTCTCTAAGCAATAATGAGGATGATTCCTTTGCCCTTGCCCCACCCCCTACCCCACACCCCCTTCAGTCCAGGATATCTTGGCACAAAGATTACGAGCAATAAAAGATGGGTCTGGACAGCAGGAATGCAGGTGTGGCTGGGAGAAGCTTCCTAAAGACCAAAGGGCCAACATAACTGGGTGGGATAGTTCCAATGCAACAATTCCAAATACAGTGGAGAATGCATCACACCTTCTGGTCATCCACACACAACTACTGACAACTGGAATCGTTTTGGGTTCAAGCTGTGTGGGGCTAGATCCCATTGGCATTACATCATCTTCTAATGGATGAGGAGCTAGCTCGGGCCCTCAGAAGAAACAAAACAAAAGAAAAAGCTACAGAAATAATGGCCTGTTTAGCACAGATGTGTATACTGAAAAATAACCACAGACACTGTGTTACCTTGTTATGTTTGCCTGCAGACCTTGGTAGACCTTAAGCAGCACACCCAAAAGAATTATAAGACTATGAAAAACAGACAACATGTCAATTCATCAATACATTCAAGCACACGTGATGCTCTATAAAACATTCCATAGGCTGAAAAAAAATCTTTTTAAATTGTTACAATGCTAAATGAAAATTAAAAGGTTTTAAAATTTCATTTTTTCATTAGAACTATTGAATGCAAAAGCAAATATTGAGAATAGAACAGAAGGGTAACTGCAAATACATTACAACAAGCTGTTTGTCGCCTAGCAAACATATATACCAGGAGTGCAGAGGAGACCAGTAGGCAGGAAAAAACTTTGATCATGAAGAGGTGTTCTCATTATTTCAGACCTCAAATCAAGTAGGAACCATCAGATGGGGAGGGGAAGGGGAAGGTGGGCTGCGGGAGACTGAAAGAAAATATAGACGACAATTCTATACTGGGTTCGAAGTCCCAATTTAAGGAAAAACCAGCCTCTAGAAAGGAATCACAGTGTTCTCTAGCCTGTCTTGGTTAGTCACTTGACTAAAAAATGACAAACACAGATTTCTGGACTTTGAAAAAAAAATTAGAATGACAAAGGTCAACAAGCGTATCCACAAGTGAAGACTAAGTGCTGAAGTATTCGGTGCCACAGGTCATCTTAATAGATCCTAGAGGAATTCATTTTGACCTTGCATTAAGTGAAAGAGATGGCAAAGATCTGACAAGCAGCACTTTACACACTCACAGTAGGGTTAATTAATACTTGCCTCTTGTTTACCAAACAGCACCCACATGCCTCAGAGCTGGTAACTTTCAGGTGACAGTGAGGCATATAACAGATGCCCCTCTCTATGCTCTGTTAAACTGCGTCATAGACTATGGCCCCTGAGCACATTCCTCTATTTCAGCCGCAGCCAAGTTGAGCTAATTGTCAGAGACAGACCTGGTTCTAATTCTGCAGAGTCCAGCAACTGCAGGGATATGTGGGGACGTATGGATGGTACATTAAAGGGTAGGAACAGCTTAACAGGAAGGAAAAGGGGGGCTGACGTCCAATATCCCTTTGAAGGGGCCAATCCACGAATAATTTATCATGGAAGTCTTCACAAAATCTCCAAGATTCCCTTCTATCTACTGTTATTCACATGCTGTCTCCCCCCTTAAACTATGAGCTCCCAGAGGGCAAGGACTGCTTTCTTCTTTCCTTGTATCTCTACCATTTGGCACAGTGCCTAGCACAAAGTAAGGGCTTACTGAGTGACTGCTGGAGGAGCAAGGGTTTGAAGGAAATAGAGAAAGTGTAGGTTAAACCAAATATCTACATATGTAAAGGGAACAGTGCAGCAGTGGTCATTTTTAAATGAATCTAGGTAGGCCTGTGCAGGTGTAAAATATTCAGAAGCTCAGAGACTACCTCACAGATAATGACCCAATAACAGATGCAACTCACACCAGCAGTGCTTCATGTTACCCCCAACTGACCATGTCAGAGAGTCTGATCCAAGCCTATTGATGACACCATAATTAATGGAAATGATAGCCCCTCACTCTCAGCTGTACAACTTTAGCCTGCTTTATCATCTGTGGACAAAGAAACTCCCATTTATTGTTCTCCATACACCCAGTGGTATTAAAAGTGTTTCTTATTAGCCATTATGCCATACTCATATTTTATCAGTAGCAGCTATTCACCCTAGTTAAAGTTCTTCACTCGTCATGGGCATTTTTCAGCAAATTAATGTCTTTTACTTGCATGAGTTCTCTCCACATTACAGTTTGGGGTTTAAATGGATCATAATACTGTGCAGGAAAAAAAGAGAAAAGAAGATTCAGTGTTGATAATTTTTTACCACTTATGACTAAATGACCTCAACTGAAGAAGAAAGAATTAAGCCATTTGTCTTAGGAGATTCAGTGGATGGTTTATGGTGTATAATTTAGCTAATAACTGTTTGGGGCCAATCTTTAACAAGTCACATATTTCCATTGTCCCTTCACCCCCTGCTTATGCTTTTACCACATCCTAACAAAAACATGACCAGAACTGGTGAAAAACATACGTCTCCAACTAATGAATCACATACTTTCCCGCAAGTACAGTAAGTACTACCAGCTGTGTGACAGTCTTGCTTTGGCAGTGGGACCAGTGCAGAACAAGCCGACACATCTGAAACCAGCTGTACTGAAAAACCACAAGCAATATAAGTCCGTCTGCCTTCTCAGGGGCTTCTTTGTCTCTGGTCTGTGTCTCAGATCTGTCCCTAAAACTTGCCAGCCATATTGTTTAGTCAGAGTTCAGAGAGTCGCAGAAGTTTAAGGAGTGTAGGAAAATCCACTGATTCAGGGAACTAGGTTTCAAGAAGATGATAATGAGGTCTTTGTTGAGTGGTACACTCCAAGATGACACATAAAGTAACTGTTACACACTAGAGAAACATATACATGGAAGTGAACGCAAACTCAAGCTTGGTAAGTTTCAGATTACCAACTTGTAGCATGTGTTAACTGCAGAAATGTATATGAATTAAGGAAAATTTGATGTTTGTGCAATGATATCCAGGATTAGGCTTCATTTTAAAATAAAGATCATTCACAGAAAACTTCTCAGTAACTCCTATAGACCCCAACATTATATTGTTTTTGCAAAAACTACTTTTCCCTTCTGTGAGGGTGAATTCATCCAGATAAACAGGGCTGTTCAAGTGAATAAAAAGTCTAGCAATGTATTATGGGATCTGTAGTCCTTTGTACATTTTATATTTCACTAAAATATTCATTGATTTTAATTCTGATTAAATGTCACAGTCATAAATAGCATCATTATTATTAAGCATATAATTATCTCAATGTGTTACTGAATTTAGACTTTTTTATAAAAGTCTACTTTATAAAAGGTTGCTGACCAGGATTGTTACTGCCTTATCTACCAAGTTAAGCCATCTTTAGATCAAGAGACTCACCTAAATACAAGTGTCCAGAACTAAGAGAAAAGGCATGCCTTTGATGTTCTGGCTTTATCATCAATTTTACCAATACACACGTAATTCCTGACTCATATTTTCAACATGATTTATTAGGCAAAAGGCTACTGTCCAGTGGCCACAGTCAGACTATTTCTTTTCTTCCCACATGAACCCTGATTTAAAAATAATTTTCTCTTCTAATAACATTATCTCCGGAGCAAAGAATCCCCAACCTAAATACGACAGCTGCCCCAGACAATAAATTAGTCTTGTCATTAAATAAAACCTAAGTACCAAAATATGATCTTTTTCCTCAAGTAGATTTTGCTATATTGTATAGAGCGGTGTTTTTAATCTCGGATCCATGAACTTAAAAAAAAATATTTTGATAAGTGTATTTCAATGCAGTTGGTTTCCTTTGTAATAGTATATATTTTATGTATTTCAAAACAGAATTCTGAGGGAACCATAGGCTTATAATGGTAATTTAAATGGGAAGAACTTTCCTGTTCATTAATAGACCTCTGTGACCTGCCTGAGTTATGAGTCTGAGTTACATGGAGCCTGTGGTGGGAGAAGCTAGTTAGAGATGGGGAAGTAAAGATTTCCAGACATGAGGGACAGTCGTTGAATATACACAGTCAAGGAGGGGAAGGAGTGCCTTGTGTAAGAAACAACAAGAACGGCTATATCACTGAGTCATATGATATATGTGTGTTTGGGGAGAGGGGGGCCAGGCAGAGAAGAGGGCAGTTAGCACAAGTACCATGGGTAAAAAATCTACAGTTGACAGTCATAGCCAAACATAATTGTGAACAACCATACTGAGTGATATTTATAATTCATTTTCAACTGCATATTAATATTATAAAGAAAAGCATTTTTCCAGGGCAGGAAAGAACAATTCATATATCAGATAATGTATAGAAATTTACTAAGCTCTAGGGATAGTCTAAGAGTCAAAACTGATCAAATAAAGGATTGAATCTGAAAATCTGAGGAAGTGGAGGCTAAGGAATTAGGGTCATCAAGTACTAAATGAGACAGCAGTGATTTCAACCCATGACTCTTTACTCCAAACCTCTTGCCCTATCCCACAATATTGGAATTTTACACCAAAGAAAAAGCCAGGGGCAGCTAGGTGTCACTGGCCCTGGAGTCAGGAGGACCTGAGTTTGAAATCCAGTCTCAAACATTTGACACTTACTAGCTGTGTTACCTTGGGCAAGTCACTTAACCCTGATTGCCTTGCCTCCCTCCTCCAAAAAAAAGAAAAAAGGAAAAAAAATTAAAAGTCAAAAGACTAGAGAGGCAAAAAAAGAGGCAAAGAGATGCTTTCTAAAAATTAACCCATTATGTTAGCGATGAATTAGATTGAGTTGTCAGTTTTCCATCAATGAGGTCTGGCTAATTAACTGCTTATCAGCATTTAGGAAGTCTTCTTTGAGTTCAACCTCAAACTGAACCATCTAACTGAACTAAAAGTACATCCAAAGTTTACTTGCACCACTCACAAGCACGCTTTTTAATAAAACCCAGTAGCTTTATATACCACTTCTATTTGTCAAAGCACTCTAAAAAACTAAAAACATATACGAACCACTCCAATTCTGCCCACTGCGCTGAGACGTAACAGCTGTTTAACAGAACACGCTGGAGTGGATTTTTAACAGTATGGCATACTATAATAGGATAAATTTAACTGATAAATCTATGAAGTAAACCTATTCAGGTTGAAATATTGAAAAAATGACGAGGTTAATAGTCTTACCCTTATAAAGAAGGGACTAAGTATCCTCCCCAACAATTAGAGGATTGGTCTAAAGCAGTACTGAACATTTTTGTTTTCTGTGATTTCCCTAAGGACTGTTGTGACCTTTCACAACCCAGTTCCCTTCCCTAAAAGGGCCCAAACATAAAAACTCAACCTGAGGTTTATCTTCCTGATACAAACCCTACTGATGGCTGTTAAGAGCTCTGTAGCTAAGTCTTCACAAATCTTTGATCTTCCCCAGGACCCTTCCCCCAAGCCCAGTTTCAGTAATGCTGATCTAAAATCACTTTCAGTTCACAAAGATTACCAAAAATTCATAACCAATCTTTGGAAACTCTTTGGGATTTTTTTTCTTTGAACCACAAAGGATAGAATCCCCTTAAAAAGGCTTTTCATGTCCCAGGTACTGGCTGGTAAATATAGAGAACAGAAATGAACTACATTCCTTGAAGGTTTGGAAGGAAGATAGTAAAAATTTGAAGGTGAATTGAATATATACTTAAAAGAAAGGGTCACTGAATGAAAAGGATCCTCCTGCATGATTTCCTACACAATTGTTCCTAAATCAGGCTAAGTATCCAGACTGTAGAGTCACAGATAAACCTTCTCTACTAAATATACCACAAGTTAGAACACAGCAAGTGTTGGTCAAAATCGTTACAACTGGGTACACCACAATAGCTGTGACAGACTGGACAAAACAGAAATAAATATTCCAAGGGTGCATAGGTAGAGGATGGTCCATAAGAGAGTGAAAAAGCCTTGGTGCAAGCCTTGTAATAAGTGTCCATATGAGCAGGGGGAGCATGGTGTAAAGAGCACTGGATTTGGATTCAGAGGAACTGGGTTTCAATCTCAGCTCTACCACTTTTACTATCTATGTCACCTTGGTTTAATTGTGTAAATTCCCCAGTAATCTTCTCAATAAAATGACAGAGTTAGAATAGATAACATCTACCTATCCTTCTCTCTCTACATCTTATTCTAATAATAAATAATAATGAAAGGAGACAATGACCAGTACTTTAGGTCAGAGGTTCTTAACTTGGGCTCTGTGAATTTGCCTTTTGTTTTTTAGTATTTTGAAAACCACATTTCAATAGAATTATTGCCTTTGTAATCCTACATATTTTATGCTGTCCATTTAAAAATTCTATTTTGAGAAGAGGTCTACAAGTTGTACCAGATGCAAAAGGGGTCTGTGAAACCAAAAAAAGTTAAGACCCCTTGCGTTCAACTCTCAGAAAAGGTAACCTGGAGAAAGTTAAAGTACTGCTTTTAATTTTGGATTCAAATCTGTGATTTCATTGGTGCGAGGAGCCATTGATTTAGAAGAACAACTAGAGTCTTGGAGAATGCGATTAAGTGATTTGACAGCCATGGCCACACAACTGGCATATGTCAGAGATAGCACTTGAACCCAGGTCTTCCAGACTTCAAGAATGGCCCTCTGACCTCTGCATCAAGGTGTCTTTCAAAGCACTATACTATTATGGATTAACATACCTTCCTATAGCAGTATTATCCAAGTCCAAACCAGAGAACTGCACTGAACTATGAAAGGCTGATTCAAATATGGTGGCGCCTCAGTCTACGAATTCAATTAGTTTCTGAGATTCTGTTTGTCATGAATTTGCTTGTATTGCAAAGCAAATTTTCCCATAGAAAATAATGTAAGTTGGATGATCAGTACCATATCCCCAGAAATATTCATATAAAAATAATTATTTATAATTTTAAGTAAGTTTTTTGTCTCTATTGCACCTGAAATACAATAGCAATGATTACTATACAATATAAATTGAAAAGAAAATAAATTAACCTAAACTTTATTTTGGAGAAGAGTTGTGACTGGTCGAAGGGAGACAAGAGGAAAGAGGAGGAGAAAGGGTTATTGCTTGGAAGGATGTTCTATAAGAACATCAGGAATTTCCACATGGAGAGTGTTCTCTCTTGCTACTTTTACTAAAACTAAAACTACAGTCTTCACTTATTCTTCACTTTTTAGAATCACTTTCATGCTTTGACTCACTGATTTCTTTTTTCTTTACATTCACTACTGACTAGGAATCTGTCTAATGACACTTGTTTTCGATGTTTTTTCAGAATGTCCCAGAAGTGTGACATTGCATTATTGTTAAATATATTCATGGCTCTCATTGCTACAGCCTTATTTGGGTGAGGCTTTTCAACAAATTTTGATGTTCATACTGGGAATTTTTGTTTGTCCTGCAAGACAAATTTTGTGAAAAATTCTTCCTTGTCCAGTGAAATACACGTAAACCAGGTTATTAGTAAACTAAGTTTCTACTGTATGATCTTGTGAAGACAAGTCATTAGTCTACACCCATTTTGTACTTCCCTTTTATAGGGCTTTGTATGTGTGTGGAGATGGCTGGGTCACAAGCTGAAATGTTCTTTTTCAGTAACTTATATTTTTACATGCCCCAGACTATTGCTGGGGCCTGTTGGTACAAAGCTACTGCATTTTGCCTTTACCTTTTATAGTCCAGAAGATGTCTTTTCATCCATAATGAACAAAAATATTCCTGAGTAACACTACAAGATTGTTTCACAGGTATTTGTCTTCGTGGTAATCAGTTTGTGCCCTCCAGCATCCACACCAAACCCAACCCTATAATCAGTCAAGACTCTTAAGCCCTTTGCGCCTCAGTTTACTCACCTATAAACTGGGGAAGTTGGAACCTAAGGTCCTTTCAAGTTGTAAGGGCTAGGATCCTGTGATCTGAATACCAGCTATCGCATCTACAAATGTTGTTTCATTTATATTTAGCATACAGAATAATTCATCCAAAACAGGCTCTATTTATACAATGTGGTTTTAATTGGAGGCTCTTTCAAATGAGCCACCTGTATTTCATTTTTTCAAAATTATCCATAATTTTCTATGCAATTTGCTTCCACAATATAACTAATAGCAGTTAGTTCTGTATTAATGCTGTTGTTTAAAAGCCTCTCTGTCTCTTTTCTGAAATGCTCCATAGTTCTAAAGAACCCTAGTTTTTTTATAGACCCAGACTGAACTCAAACTCCAACACTTACCAATTGTGTGAACATGACTGTAAGTAAGTCATCTCACATCACCAAATCCCTCTTTCCTCGTTTGTAAAATAAAGATAATATTTGGACTGCCTATTGAACAAAGTCATTGCATTAAAAAAAAAAGTCATTTTAACCTCAAGAGTCACATAAATGTGGATTGTCATGACTTGTAGATGATTTGATTTCTGTTTGAGAATCAATGAATTTACATATGGAAAAGAATCAAGGATTCATTTACAGAAAAGTACTGAAAAAAACCCTCTATTTACATGTTATATTGTGGCCATTCTTTATCTCCTACTATAGCTCACCCCATCATCTCTATGTTCCAAATCTGTTTTGTTAATACAGCAGAATTTTTTCCCCTTGTGTTTCTTGAAGTATACTCTGAAACCGAGTACCCACCATGGCTTCTCATTATCTTCTCTATCTTCTATCACTTTTCCAACAGAACAGGTCTTAGTTTTCACAGTTCGATTCACTGCTAGTAACTGTAACAATCGACTCCTATTCCTATTTCTTTAATGATTCTTCCATATTAGCCAGTTTTCCTGGATTTTCAATTTAAAGCATTCAGACATATATGATGGTATTACAGTATCATGTCATACTCTTTGATCAGTACAGGTCAATTATCAACATAAACAAGCATTTATTAAATGCCTATTATGAGACAGGCACTGTGCTAAGCCCTGGTGATACAGAGAAAAAGAAGGGGTTCAGAGCTGCCAAAATCTTCTTTCCCTATAAAATAATTTTGAAGGTATCATCATCATGCATACAGCATAACACTTCAGAATTTTGCCATTAGAAGGAATCTCAGGGCCCATCTAGTCCAACTGATGAAATACAAATGCATTTAAAGAAAATGATAATGTAAATGCATTATATAAGCTTCCTTTTTAATGAGATAGTTGTAAAGAATTCCACTATGGAATACCCTGAAAGGGATCAACCAGCCATTGAGTGAAGATCTCCCATGAGGGAAACCAGTTCCTCCTAAGAAAGCCCAATTCCATCCTTGCACAGCTTTAGTGTTGAATTATTCCAGACCTCAAGCCTAAACTTGCCATTTTGTAACTTCTACAAATTTCTCCAGTTTCTGCCATCTAGGGCTAAACAGAATAAACTGAATCCCTCATCCACATGACATACCTTCCAGTATGTCAAGGCAGCTAACGTGTCAGCTAATCCTCATGTGTCATGAATGCAACACTCATTAACATTGTGGTCACTCTTCTTTGGGCATTCAACAGTTAATTAATGTCATTTTTAAAATGTCCTGCCCAGAACTAAAAACAATGCTTCAGATGCGGTACGACCATGACAAACAACAGAAGGACGATCACTTCCTTATTACTAAAATCGATGCCTCTGGATGTAGCCTAAGATTTTTCTCTATTTTTCTGGCTGTGGTGTCACAACATTGGCTCATATTGAGTTTGTGGCCCACTAGAACAACCAGATCTTTTATTCAGATGGGCTGTTATTTTGCCATGTTTCCCCTATCTTGTAATAATAAAATCAAATTCTTGAGGACAAGAAAAAAGAGTTCACATTTGTCCCTACTAAATTTCATTTTAAGATCTTTGGCACAATGTTTTAACCTACCTAGATCATTTTGGATCCTCATTCTGTCATACCTGCAAAGGTGTGTCAAATAAAACAATGTCAATTTAACAGGAGAAGTTTTGATTATACTATGCTGATGGCAAGATGCTCATGAAAAGAAATTTATTTGGATGTAAATATGGAAGTAACAAATTCTGGCTTGAATTACCTAAATATCTCTTTCCTGTAAGACCTGGTAGGTGAGCATTTGGTTTCAAAATAGCTACAATAGTTCCTTCTTTATCTAATTGTTGGGGGTGGGGCTTCTGTTTGCTGGGCATTTGTTTATTTTAGGCTTCTCCTGAAGATCCCGGTAATATTTTTACCAGTTGTTGCTTTCCTTTTTCATTTTATATGGTGCTAAAACTAAAAAAAAAAAATACCAGAATTATTACACTCTGTTCATGTTTTCCTGCAATATGAAACTGCTTTGCCTTTGATATGTCATTGCTTGTAACTTCCTCTCTTAACTAACCTTTAATCCACGTCAGGACTTCATACCCAGCTTGACAGTCTCTTGTACGACGGTTAAGGACTTACCCACACCTTCTGGGGGAAACTACGCAAATTATATCCATCATTGTTAGTTTAAAGATATTATTATCATTACTACTTTCAATGAATCCAATCAGACCACAGATTTTCTTTAATACATGTCAGTGTGGTTTCTATCTCTGAAGAACATCTTATTCATCAATTACAAGATTCATATTTCCATTTCACCCTCTCCTACATACCCCATCCCCCACCAAATAGGGGAGAGGTTCTTGTAAAGATCACAGTCTACATATTAAAAACAATAGAAACTCCCACCCTGAAAATCAACTCTGCGTAAACAAAATAACTATCACTAGCTAAATATTAAATTCATAATTCACGTACATGGCCTCTGATTCTGGAACTTACACTTAATTTCTTAAGGTATCTCAACAACTCTTCTTAAGCTATCTCTCTAATGTGACAAGGCCATAGCATATGAAAACAGATCTCTAAAAGAAGTATGCTTTTGTCATTTGTGAAGCAGGTTACCAATCTGAGAATTTCTCCCTGAAAAAAACTTAACCCAACATTGGCAATTTCCTCACACACAATTTACATACACTATTATGGTGGCTGGAGTTTGTGTTTAGTACCACTTGATAGAAGTTATTACTAATGTGGTTTACATAAATTACATGTAACATACCCCATATGGAAACCAGATTTTCATAGTAACTAATGTTTCATAATAAACACTGTGACCTGGAATCTCTGTAGCACTCTCTCTTGTGCCCTCCTATCGCATGAGTTTCTGTGATTTGTCTGCTTTAGATATTTAGTTCATGAAACCAAGTCATTTGAATATTCTCACTGTAGTTAAAAAGGGATTAATTCTATCCCATGTTGTACTAGTTACAAGATAATTGGGCTCTTTGAAAGGCACTATCATAAATTACCTCAATCCATAAATTATTCTGAACAGTGGTAGGTAATAATTCTCTTGCATAAACATTTTTATTTGTGGAAGTTAACAATGAATTTTGTTTGTTTTACAATCTGAGGTCCTTTTCCTTAAGGCTTGTGCTATATAAAACTGATTAGCCAAGATTATACACACACACACACACACACATATATTATATCACCTAACAAGTTTTTATTCAAATATTTTTCTATAATTTTTAATATTTTATAATACATAAGTAATTTTAATAAGTGCAGGTTTTTCATTTGAATTTTGGTAGACCATGTTCACTTTTATTAAAATGTCACAAAAAATACTAGTAGGAAAGACATTCATAACCATGAAGAATGTGGATTTTTATGACTATACACTTGGAAGTCATACTTTGATATTCTACCAACACGGAGGGGAGATGATTCCACTAAATGAATTTTACAGACTAACTTTTTTCAAGTATACATACAAATAAATATAGTGTATAAGACAATAAAATATAGACAATTGTATGCATACTTTAAAGGAAGTTTATATATACAGAGACTTATAAACTGTTTAAAAGTTTCATTATCAGACTTTAAAAATAGATTTAGGAACCAAAGTGTGCTCCTGTAACTCAAAAAAAAAAAAAAGGGTCTCCTAGGAAATTGTGGTGAGGGGAGAATTGCTAAAAATATTGTACATGTTGACAATAGAAATAAATATATACGGAAAAAGTTATATGTTAGATCTAATAAACAGATCAAATGCAAAATATCAGTGTTAAAAAGCCTTACTGAGCTAAAATGAAAGTCATTCAGAATTACAAAATGTCCAAATTAGATAGACCTGAAAAATCCAACCTTTTCATTTTATATTTGAGATAACTGAAGTAGTTCTACGGAAGTGGATTATCTAAGGTGATATGGCTAATTAATTGTGGATCCAGGACCACAACTGACAGTTTATTGAACTCTATTTCTGCTCTCCCACACTATATACAGCAGAGAGATAATTCTTGGCATATTTCTTCCAAGAGTAATCATTTTAAGGTACAGGTAATGATGACAAAAGTTTAATTTCTAAGTTTGAATAAAATATTTAAATAAAATATTAGCAAACTCATCATAAAATAAGAAATAATGTTAAAAAGTACAAAATAAAGAATGATTAAGAGCATTTGGTTATACCTCCAAGGAGTGGATTTTCGATGACCAACTTGTCAACCTATCTGATGAAAACGAATTGAAAGTGAAAAGTAGTGTGAGATTCCCAAATCAAAACAGAGCAACTAAATATTTTGAAGGTAACAAATAAATTATAAGTAGGGCTTTTCAGCCAAGCTACAAGGATTCCATGCAACACTCACCAGAGCATCTCATAAGCGAAATAAGTGGGTTGTCGCTTGGAGCTTCAAGTATTATTTACTTAGTAAACTGATAGAGGGTTGATGTTGAGTCTAGATACAACATAAAATCATTGGTCCTCTAATTATTCTAAAACATAAAGGTGCAAACACTGTTTTTTTAACTAAAGGGAAAAATAGGTTAGAGAATGTTCAACAATAAATCCCTCTATGGATTAAAAAACGATAAACATTAGTTGGGTTTTTTTCTTGCTGAATATTTAAAAATACCAAATTTTTCTCTTAGCTTTCTACAGAGACTAGAAATGTCACAAAACAATTTTGTGTAAATAGTTGTCAGTATCAAACAAGGCCCACATACTCTGTGAGGTACATATGTAAATTCCTAACCTATCTGACGAATACATATGTGGCAGTGATCATTTAATAAGAAAATGGTCCTTTAGTGTGCACATATACTAATTTTAAATGTGTAGTAATTATTTATATGCATCACTTTAAAAATATGTGAGGAAGCATGGGCATGCATAAATTTAAAGATAAGTAAGATATGATATAGTATAAACAAAACAGTTCATCTTCTAAAGCATTCTCAACTTCAAAGTAATTTATTTAGGACTCGTAGAGGCAGGCCTAACCAATGTGTGTTAAGTAGGTAACTTCTACCCTAAAAATATTCTTGCTTGCTATTTTAAAATAACAGCAGCAAACCATGCACCAAGTTGGTAATGTCAACTGAAGGCAAATATTTCAAGTCTATATTACTTGATGTGCCTACAATAAAAGCACAAAAGAGGAATAGCTTAGGCTTACAGATGACCATTTAAGTACCTAGAAAGTGAAATAATTACACCCAAATGTAGACAGGACAGAAAAATATTAAATACAAACTGAGAACCAAGGTGAAAAAAGGTCAACTTTCATCCCAGTGCATCCAGGGTAGACAAATATGAACTAGGCAAGAATATTTTTTAAATGGCTTATGTCAAAATCAGAGACACATGGTGATGTGGCTGATATCGAAATCACTTGGGCGTCACACACAACTATAATTAGCAGTGGGTGAACCTCAGCAGGATTAGATACGCCTCCTAAATTTTAAATGCTTGCTTGGAGCTAAATTTCTGTGAACCTCTTTTGGTCTGGTAATCAGTCTGGGAGTCTTGTAGAAACAAGCTTTCTCGAGATATTTCCATTGCTTCGTGGTTTCTGGCAACCTTGGGCAGTCCACAGAAGCGAGATTTTCTAAGACTGTCTTATTATTTCCATTTCCTATCCCAGCTAAAACCAAGTGCATAAGGATTGTGTGTGTGTGTCTGTTTAAAATATTCCTATAAAAATTTAAATCATTAAAAGTTGGGTTTTGAAATCTCAAATATAGCTCAAATTTGTTGGTGGTACTTTGAAGAGTTGAAGGAACTCATATGACAATGAACCTGTGTGCCATTAGTTCAAAGAGAAAGCCTGGCAGAGACAGAACCTATCTAAGCCAGTTTTCAGTAAGATTTAAAAAGAATTGATTTTGGTAGATCAAGGACTCAAAAAAACATAATCCGCCCCCAAAGAATAACAAAGATTGACCTTTCCCATACATGATTAATGAAGTTCTAGACTGTCACATTCCCAAATTTCATATAAAAACAGTTTCAAGTCTTGTTTAAAGACACTATGCTGCACCATAACGTTGTCTATTACCATTTATTACACTTCTAAACCTCAACAGCAGCACAGTCTTTGAAAATTACCATACATACTTGCTTTGCCTTACTTAGCATCTTTCTCATCTTCTACAACAGGGACTAAGAGGAAGAGGACTCGATTTTCATCCAGAAGGCATGATAAGACAGAATCTATTAGAGGATTCTCAATTTACATTTTCCTGCATTGCTTAATATTTATTTTTTCTCAGGGTTCATAAGTGACTTCATCTAGCTTACCAATATTTTAGATATAGTTATTATAGACTTGATGTGCCTACAATAAAAGCACAAAAGAGGAATAGCTTAGGCTTACAGATGACCATTTAAGTACCTAGAAAGTGAAATAATTACACCCAAATGTAGACAGGACAGAAAAATATTAAATACAAACTGAGAACCAAGGTGAAAAAAGGTCAACTTTCATCCCAGTGCATCCATGGATATATGGATATGTAGATATATATTGGGTAGCCCCTTTCTCCCACTGGTGCATTCTTTCAGAACCTCCACTTTGAAAGACTCCAAGCAGTCACCTTTCATTACTCTTCTGGCCCTGTTTCTGACCCTCTGGACTTCACCATCATTTCCCTTTCCTTAGTACCTTCTCTCCCACCCATCTCCCTCCTTACATATAGAAAACTCAATAAATATTGAGACTCACAAACTTCCCAAAAATCAAATTTTGGGGATTTGAAAAGGATGACCATTTCCATTTGAGAAGCAAAATTCAGTAACTGAAAATTAATTGAAATTAAAGATAAAAATTCAATAATTACCAATAAAGCATAATGGAAATTTTCATTGCTTCTTGTTGGCTTTGGTAGGGAATGTGGAGACAGTTGTCAAGAACATAGATTGTTTTTAGATGCAGAAATGATTTTTGAGAGTATGGAGTTGGAATGGGATGAAACTTTGAAAACAAATGTAATTTTGTAAAACTCCTGAATGTGATCTGGGATAACATTACAGAAGTGAATTTTAGACCAGAGCAAGTTTCTCTGACTAAATCCTACATCCCTTAAACTAAGAGTTCATCATGGAAATGCTGAGAAATTCATAATTATAACAATGTTGTTATCGGCCTCAAGGGCTAGAGCAAGACTTTATTAAAGTCATATTTTTCTAACATTAAATTTCAGTGTTCTGCTACTAATTACAAATGTCAAGAACAGAAATAAAGCTCAGTGGCTTGGCTTGTTTACTTCTGCACACACATGTCAAACACACGGTTCATTAATGCTTTCAAGGTGCAAGAAATGATAGCAAGCACAATTCACTATTGCTGATGACTCTTTCATTTCTGATAGCATCTTTATCTGCTAGTAAGTGCTTCTGTGTACAACAGCTTGATTCCCACAACATATTAAACAACTCATTTTATACCTTCACATGGCAGAAATGAGAAAAAGCTCATAAAGCCAACTATTATTAGTAGTATTATTAGTATTAGCACTATTATATTGCTTTGCTAGTGAAGATATTAGGTGATTTGATATTTTATTCTAAGAAAAAAAAACTGAACAGAACATACCACACAAATTATTATGATCTATTTATGGATAATAAGATAACAAATCCACTGACTATATATCCAATATAAATTTTTCTTTATAATAGTAGTACTGAATTAAGACTTTGACATTCCTTTGTTTTCTCCATTTTAAAATAGCACAAAAGCTTCTATGAATAAACATGTTACAAAAATAATATTAGAAATGAAGGTGAGACGTCTATGGTCAACCAAGCTATGGAATTCCAAAGCCATCGAAAATTATTACATTTAATATTATATAAGCATAATACACACACATATATATATATAAGCCAAACTCTACTGTCCAGTTTATTTGAAATTCTAAATTATACAAATGTGATTTAAATAAAGATTTAAATTGATTTCCATTCTGGAAAACTTTAATTTTTAATAAAATATAGGAAGTACAACATATCTATTCATATCGCAGAGACGTTACTTTATTCATTTTTGACTAGACTTTTAATTATTAGTTGCAAATTTTCCAAAGATCCCCATTCTTGCATCTTGAATTTTTTAATTATCCTCTCTTAATGAAATGTTAACACTACAAAAATGGAACAAACAATCATTTGGAGCCTGAGGTGCTGGGTTCAAATCTTAGCACAGCTACTTATGATCTATATGCTCCTGGGCAAGTCAGAGTTTCTATGGGTATAAGGCACCATGAGTAAAATGAAGAGATTATACAAGATTATTCCTAAGCATGGCATGGTGCAAAGAATAATGGCCTTGGAGTCAGACGGGACTTAGACCCAAATATCTACTCTAATATTTATTCTCTGGATGATCTGGGTAAATCATTTAATCCATCTGGGCCTCAGTTTCCTTATCTGAATAAATAGGGATAATAACACTTGTAAGGCTACAATAATATGGTATGAAGAAGGCACTTTATAAATCATTTCTAAGAAGTTATTATTACTACAATTATTAATATATCTTATAATTCTTTGATAAAACGGTGATGTCATTAATGTGGCTTCTTTCTGCACCCTGACCAGTTCACTCCCTTTCCAATCACACAGCAGTCTGGTATAATTTGTCTTTCATACTATGCTATAACCTATTCACACAGACCACAAAACCCTCTATTGCCCTCTAGGTGACTTCCAACTTTAAGAAGCTATTATTGAAAGAGATCTAAATCTTATGATTATTTACCTAGTTGGAAGTGGTTCTGTGAAAAATTATCAGATTTATGCACTGGGTGAAACGGCAGATCACTACGGATTAAGTTCATTTCAGAGGAACAACTCTTCATTTCATTCTACTTGTTTAAAACAATCTAATTACCCCTATTGCTTCTCTGGATAAGACACACCAAACAAAATGCATTAAACTAATCCAAATGCCTAAATTCAGTACATATGCACACCCGTGAAATATAGAGGGAACCAGCAAATAGGAATCCTAGAAATATGACCCAGGAAATACATGGAGTACCACACCCTGATTGATTGTTGGATGGTAAAAATTGGAAATTAGTCCTTAATAAGAAAGAAGCATAGGATAATCAGTATAACTCACAAAGCTGCAAAGGGGAATGTATAGTCTTGGTCTACGATGTTTGAGAGTTTCTGTAGCAGCTGAATATAGAATAATGTCACTGAATTATTCTTAAACTTTAATAATGAAACACACAGGAAATTAAATTATTTTACACCACCTGAATATTCCACTCTGAATACCTACAAAGAACTCTTTTGAAAAGGTAGGGGAAATCTAAAATGGCTAATATAAACTATGGGGAAATAAGGTGAGTGGAGTTCCCCTTATTTCCCTGTAGCTGCCAGGCAGGAACAGATAGGGGAAAAAAAAGGTTTTCTAAATATAAGGAATCTTAATTTGATTAAGAACTCACAACATTTTGTTCAGAGAAGTAGCACTGTACCTGGAGTGGAGAACTTTATTTGAGTCCTATCTCGAATATCTACAATATATATGACCACAATCAGATATATCTGGGTTTCTTTCCATATCTGTAAAGGTAGGATACTTTCACCAACTACCTCAGACAGCAGTTCCAAGGAAGTCATTTGGAGATGGTAATACAACACAGAAATGTAACATATTGTTATTATTTAATGAGATCTTTTCACCATTACTAGGGAATATATTCATATTCACTGTACTAATAACTTGGAATCAAAACACAGGAGTAAAATACAAGTCAAACTCTGTTACAGTGACCTCTGTGGGAATGTTCAAATTCTCTTTACTGTACTGGAGTTTTGCAAAATATTACTTGAAATAAGAGGACCACTGACTGCGGTTTAGAAATCTGTTGTATGTGACATGACCTATACATAAAATCATACTTAACTGCAGTTATATTTCAACAAAGATTTTCTCAACTTTCTAAACTAGGATAATCACCTTTCCATGTTCAATCTTAATTTAACATTCTTGAGAAAGAGAAAGCAAATAAATCACTACCATATATCTGCCAACTCACTGGCAGAGTCTTTCGTCTACCACAATATGCAAACACCCAAAGTTGAAAGTTACTAAGCAACATTTATGATTTGTCTTAAAACCATTCATCATTGTTAAGACTTATCATAATGTTTCATAAGCCAAAATAAACAGTGACCCTAATTTTATAGTACTATTTTCCGAGGTTACCAAAAGAGTAATAGCTCATACTTAAAGTCAACATTCAACAAATTTTTAAGTGCCTACTATGTGCAGAACGCAGAAAGATAATGAAACACAATCTCTTGTCTCTAGAGCTTATAGATATAATGACTACCACAAACAATATTACATAATGAATGGAAGAGAGGTTTAAAAGAAAAGTGTTGATATCTGAAGAGAAGTTGTTACTCATCCAGGAAATGGGAGAATGAAGATTATGAAAGGCTTCTTAGATAAGATGGCATTTGAAACGCACTTTAAAGGAAGGGCGCAGGCAATGGAGCAGAGAGAGGCCATTTATTTCTCAGCACACAGAGACAGGCAATCAGAAAGATGGGGAAAGGGGAAAAGATAACTATAGAATACAAACTACATTTTGAGACAGAGTATTAACTATGCCGATAGATTAAAACAGAGATAAAAGATAAAGTAACACAGGATTACAGATGGCCTTTAATGCCAGGCAAAGGAATTTGACATTTATTTTTCCAAGTAATTATTATTAGGCAATAGGGAGCCACCGATGACTTTTGAACACAAACATAACATGATGCTAAGCCTGAGGAGCACTACTCTAACAGAAGTAGAAAGGGGGGACCGATGAAGACCGTAAGGAAATAATGCAGCATAAAAACCTATTGCAATGTTCCAGGTGAATATCAATGAAGGCTTGCTTGTGTTAAGAGGATGGTAGTGAAAATGGAAAAGACAGAGGAAGGTAGTGTTACAAAGTTGTGCTTGACAGATCGTGGTAAATGGAGAAGAAATAATTGAAATTAACCAAAATACTCTGAACATAGGATTCTTGGGATTCTATGCCTTACAGAAACAGTAAAGTCAGGGGGGAAAAAGAATAGATTTAAGGGGAAAAGATAAATTGGGTAGACAGAAATAAAATTGTGTCCTTTTTAGGACACATAACCCTGATTTGAGATAATTTCTTAATGTTCTTTAGAAGATTATCACACATATTCCTAATCCAAGCCTTCTTTGCAAAGAAAAAGAACATCTTCCCCTAGCTATTCTCTAACAATGTAAACTGAAGTAACACAATGAAGCAAGAGAAAACATCTGGAACTAGAGCTCACTTATCATATGATTTCTCTAGATCTATATGACAAAAATCCTCATTTTTTGATAAAGATATAAAACTGGAACAATCATATGCCCAACAAGTTTCTCCATTCATTGAACAAACATTTATTAAATACGTATAATTTAGAACACTATGCTAGAAGGTGGGGTAAAAAGTTTAGATGGGATAATTCCTCTCATGGATTAGTTGGAGGAAAAGACATAAACACAGACAGCTATAAAAATACAATAATACACAATAACTATATTATACAGATAAGAACAAGTGTTGTACCATGTCCAAGAGGGAAGTTGGACAGATAGCAGAATATGGAGAGTACTCATGGAAACCCCTGGAAAAAGAAGTCTATGCTCACTGTCTCAACTTCCTTTCTTCTCATGTATTCCTCGTGACTTTCAGTCTCATCCTTCTCCCTCCAAAGTTATCACTGAACTTTTAACTACCAAATTTAATCATCTTTTCTCAATACAAATCCTTCTTGGTCACTGGATACATCTGACAACAATGACCATCTTGCCTTCCCATTCATCTTCCATGAATCATGTGCAAGTACTCTCTCCTGTCAACTTACTGCTTAAGTACAAAAGGCCTTTTACTAGCTCTTGAGTAGGAACTGGAGGTACATACTAAAAAGCTCCAAGTAACGAACTCTATTGGTCTCTGTCTCTCTCTGTGTGTGCCTATCTTCCTCCTCCCTCCAAAACTCCCCTCGTGGCATGTGAAGCAAGAACTGCTGTGAGGGACAAGCCTAGACCCTTTGCTCTCTCCACCTGGCTGCCATGTGGCTGGCAATGGTGGATACCCATGTTTCTTCTGTCATTGCTGGGTTTCTTCTTTCTTTAACTTCAATGAATAAGGATTACAGATTTAATGGATTGGATTAAAACTTGGGAACTTTGAAAAATGGGAAGAGCCATTAGGGGTCCAGTAACTAAAGCCAGTAAGAATGTTTGCCAGAGGAGTGACCCATGAAGAATGACCTGCTTCAATCAACCTAGCAGTTAAAATACAATATACTGCATACGAGTGAGAACCTAATCCAGGGGTGGGGAACCTGCAGCCTCCAGCCCACATATGGCCTTCTAGGTCCTTGGGTGTGGCCCTTTGAGACCAAGTTCTACAGAACAAATCTTTTTATTAAGGGGATTTTTTCGGTGAAGTTTGGATTCAGTCAGAGGGCTACATTTGAGGATCTACAGGGCCACATGTGGATTCAAGGCTGCAGATCCCCCACCCCTGACCTAGATCATAAGCAATGTCACAACCAGACATGAACTGTGCAGGGAAAATGTTTTGTAACAAACACTTTTAAGCCTGAGTCCTCTCCATGGAGAGGACAAAGTTGTAAGATAGGGAAGGATATTTTACTTTTAATTTTTATTATACATTATCAGTAAACACACCTTAGTAAAAGTTAAATGATGTGCACTGGTTAAATGATTGTAAGAAGATATAATTAACTTTTAATATTGAGGAGAAATGCTTGTCTGCAATAATACTAGCAGGCAAGAAGACTCCTCAAGTTTACACCTAAAATCCTGAGAGGAGAAATAGCCAATAGAGCTGGAGAGAACTGACCTGAAAGTATAAATGTGGATTGGGAGAGGCAGCCCAAATCCTAAGCAACAGAAAAAACAATGAATAATATGCAATAGTCTAAGGAACAGGGAACCAAGATCCAGAAAGTCAGCTATTAGCATTCTAATCTCTGACGTGTCATTAGCTAAGTTTACTAACTTTTTAACTCCTGTAATCTATAAGCCAAAGTCCGGAGTAGCTTTGGAACTCCTCAGCCTCTTACGATGGGCATCACAGGTATCATCAAAAAGATGTGAACCAGTCCTGGTCCATATGAAAGTTTTTATTGGCTCAGGACTCAACAAATGTGAGAACTCTTAATTGATTCCACAACCACCTTTCCCCATTTATGAAATTATAATGGAAGGATTATGGGACTAGGAGTCAGAAAATCTAAGTTTGAGTCGCAATTTTTAAAATTACCAGTTTTGTGACCTTGGGCAAAAAGCCATAAGCTTTTTGATTTGTAAAATGAAAAACAGTATTTGGATTATCTAAGTTCACAAAGTAGTTGTGAGGAAAAATCACTTTTTAAAAAGTAATTTAGAAAGAAAACCACTAATATTATTAGATATACTTTCACTATTAATCAAATTAAAAAGTTATACAAGCAAGCATCTAAATTTCACTTATAAATTCTTAGATTACGGAAAGTAGTGCCAGGTTTGTCATAAGACGAGCCACATTTCCAGCCCTTTTTACACTCTCATGCGACCATAGGTAAGTCATTTGATCTCTTGAGGCAACTGTTAGCATAGTAGACAGGGTACAGGGCCTGGAGCTTGGAAAACCTAAGTTAAAATTCAGCCTCAGACAATGACTTTCTGACCCTGGGCAAGTCTGTTTGCCTCAGTTTCTTCAACTGTAAAATTAATAGCACCTAACTTGCAGGGTTATTGTGAGTATCAACTGAGAAAATGTTTGTAAAAAAGCACTTAGCCCAGTATCTGGTACAGAATAGCCACTATATAAATATTTATTCTCTTACCTAGACCTACCTCCTATTCCCTCTTTGGGCCTTGGTTTCCTAATCTGTATATAAATGGGCTGACCTAGATGACCTTTAAGGTTTCTTCCAGCTCTGAATTTATAATCT
Organism: Bettongia penicillata ogilbyi; assembly: GCA_023548195.1. Taxonomy (NCBI): domain Eukaryota; kingdom Metazoa; phylum Chordata; class Mammalia; order Diprotodontia; family Potoroidae; genus Bettongia; species Bettongia penicillata. The sequence continues at coordinate 532,604 of JAJHZJ010000226.1, forward strand.
TATCATTCCATGTCATATTTTGTCAACTACAATTGAGGGCAAAGACCATGTCATATTTCACTGTATTACCCTCAACGTCTTGTTCGTGGCATTCCTTGTGATTAGTTAAGTATCAAATTAAGTTTTTTAAATGAATAAGCATTTAAGTTTAATACATGTTTTCTGATTAACTCAGTAATCTCTAAGGAGCTACCCTGTGGAAATTCTTCTGACACAAACATTCATAACTGCTTTAGCTCTGACCACAAGAAGAAGCTACCTTCCTACAAGTTTCAAGAACAGCCACCTTACATTTAAGAAGCCTTCAAGCATTCTTCTTCTCTAAGACTTTAAGAGCAATAAAAACAAGTGGTCAATTAAAAAAATCTTGAGTCTTTATTTTACAATTTATTTCAAGCCTAAAGGTACCAAATTAGAATGTATTAGTATACAGAAAGGATTATATGCTCAAAGATGGTAGCCTCAAACAGGTTATGTGCCTTGTTAATCCATGGAATCCAGGTAAAATTTAGTGAAATGTTTCAAAACAATCAGAATATATGAAATGGTCATACATATCAATATGTATGAACTATATGTATGAATAATCAAACTTTTTAAAAGTTCCCAAAATATTTATATTCATCATATCCTTGCTAAAAGTTCTTTAGGAATATGAATTTACAGAAATTTCTCCAAAACAGACTTCCTTAAAAATAAACTCACTGCACTTGTATTTAAAAACAATTTTCAAAACAATAATGATAAGAGATTTAAAAAAATGTGCAAAACTGACCTAAAGCTGTGAATATGGGGGAGTACAAAAGGAAGAAACAGGAAAGCATCAGTTAATAAGCAATACAATAAAGTAAGTAAGACGGTCAATAAAGTCAAGGAGAATGATAAAGGGAAACTGTTTGCCAATAAAGGGTGAACACTGGTTTTTGTTTGGGATGATTGGGAGTAAGTTTGTGGTACATTTCAGTTTAATGTTGTTGTTGCCTTGTATTGAAGCTTGCAGAAATGTAAGGCAGAAAAATTTTGGAGGAAGAAACCATTGATGAACCTAGCTATTATAAGAATAGAAGGTTAAGCAACTGCGTGCCAATATTCTCTTGAGCAAATTCTTAATTAAATCCAGGACACTTAGAGTCACTGTTTATGATTCACAGGTGGAAAAAAAGTCATTAATATTTTCCCCAGAATTTTGCCCTGGATTATGGGATAGAGCATTTGACTGAGGGTGCAGGGGAAGATTTGGAAGAAAGGGAAAGAGAGCACAGGGCTTACTCTGAACTCTGTGTTACCGTGGGAAAGTCAATGATTTTTCCTTGTCTCACATTCTTTGTCTGCAAAATGGGCAAGACAGTACTTGCTGCTTCCATACCTCACCCGGCTCTTGTGAAAATTAACAAGATACTGTTAGTAGAGTGCTCTGAGACCCTTAGATGAAAAGAAAAGGCTGGCAAATACAATTTTAATCCCATTTTGACACTCTTTCAGGTAACTATTTGAAAATTTTACTAACTAAATTTTATATTTATGAAACCTAACATCACTTCCCTGTACCTATTATACTGCTGTGTTTTCTTTTTTCAGGATGAGGGCCTGTCACAAAAGTATCTGCGTAGGAACACCTCAATCCCCTAGCGCATTATTAAGTGGATGCATGTAGATCTTGTGAAGCCAATGAGCTATAGAAATCCCTCAGCCTAAATAACCCAAAGTCCCAGATGCTGTTTCTAGAGCCCAAAAGTGATAGAATAAGACTTTCTTTGGGATAGGGAATATTTTTGAAAAGTTCATCATAATGACTAAGATTTAAAGCTGAATCTATTTCAGATATCATCTAGACAATGTCTGTCATTTTACAGATCAGGATATTGAAGTCTTGGGGGAAATTATGCCTCAAAGTCCTACAGCAAAAAGATACCTTGGAGGGAAGGTGATTTGGAGTCTCCCAAATTCAGAATTATAGGGTCATCAACTATACCTGAAGCAGATCCCAGTTAAGGAAGCTCTCAAAGTATGTGGGTTGCTTCCAGGTCTGTTACTGGAGTTTTTATTGACTCAGGACTTAGCAAATGTCAGAAGTCTTGAGTGGTTCTGAACTCCTTCCCCACCTCTAAGACGTTCCATGCTTTAGCAATGCCATCAGCGTTCTAGAGAGCAGCTCTTAAATGCTGTTCCTGCACACTGCTTCAGTCCCCACACCACAAAAGATGCCAGGCTAGTGCTTAGAAGGTAATAATAACAATTATTTAGTCACTTGCTAAGTGCTTTTTATATGCGAGGCACGAGGCTAAGCTTTGGGGACACAAAGAAAGGCACAAGACAGTTCCTGCCTTCAAGGACATCACAATCAAATGGGACAGACAATATGCTAACAAATACGTATAAACAAGCCAGATGCAGGCGAAATAGGAAATACTCAACAGAAAAAGGCACTAGAATTAAGAGTTGGAAAAGGCTTCTTTAGAAACTGGATATTCACTAGGATTTGAAGGAAGCCAGAAAATGCAGGTTGACAACACTCAGTGGCTTAACTGAGGCTACAGAATATCCAGCTAAAGTGAACTCTAGAAAGTTTGAGTATGTTTGATAAGGACATAGCATTCTGATTCAGTCAGTATGGAATACCGGAAAGTGCGAAATCTGGAATCAGACAGTTTCAGTAGAAATCCCAGCCCTCCAGTTTACCGGTGTAACCTTGGGCACATCACTTAAATTCTTAGTACTTCATCTATAAAATGAGGTGGTTGGCCCACATTAACTCTATAGTTCCTTCCGTTCTAGGTCTTGGAACAATACTTTCCCCTCCTACATCTCAGTTTTCTCTTCTGTAAAATGAGGGAAATGGACTAAGTAATTTCTAAAATCAATTCAGTTCTAAATCCTAGAAATTACAATGAGCTTTTCAAAGATATGATTCCTAACACCCAAGAATGCCTAAGCTAAGGCACTTAAATTCTAGATACTACAGCCAGACTCCTTTTTCATAAACTATAACTGAACTTTATTTCCCAATGGTCATATATATACTTGACTAAATTCCACTTCTGACCCAGGAGATGATGGGCACCCTAACAGATAAGCCAAGGATTGGCATGAGAAAATGATCATTATAAAGTATCCATAATTGCATCCAAGCTCTAGGTAGCAACAAATTCTAAATGGAATAAAAAAATCATTTTATTTCCCTCCTCTGCTTATCAGATAGTGCCCACCCATGAGTCGACACAAAGAAGCAAGTTTAAAACATTACATGTGTTGGGGATGGAAGATACAATGAGACAATGGGGAAGGAAGAGGAAGGAGGATGGCCATGGTTTTTACTTAAGTACAACTTGGTTGTTGACTCCAGTTCTCATATGGGCTCATATTGCTCAGGCAAACATCTACATATGGTTATGTTTACCTGATGTCTATCAGTCCTTCTTTGTTGAAGACTTCAGCACAGCACATGTTCCAATTAAGTCAATGCTTTTGTTGCAACTTGTTTCAGGTCACCTTTGCCAAAAAATGGCTAGGTGGTGGGTTATATAACAAGGACAGGCATAGTGTCAGCTGCCAAATCTACACATATGAAGTGTGGGGTATGTGGCAGGAGGGGGGAAGGTAGGAAGAAAGGAAGAGTACACAGGAAGAAAAACATCCTCAGGGTAAGGTTCATGTCAGAATGAGACTTTTGTCAGCTGCATTACTACAGCAGAAAAAAATGGTATTAAAAAATTGGTGCAGATGGGATTGAGAAAGATACAAGTATTGATGGGGAAGTGGGGGCAATAGAATGATGTGCACTAACTCAGTAATTTTTGCCTTTGGCATGTTACCTTCAAGATGACGGTGCCATTTAACAAGGCTACCTGAGCTTCTTGTTCAAGGTATAACCAAAATGGTAGTTTCCTAGATTTATAAGTTGTCGGGGGGGAATAAACTGGCAATTAGAAAAATTTTACAATTAAGATCTAAGTATTTTTTACTCCAATTACCTCTTTTCCAAGCATTCATTATTTCACTGGCACCACTCTAAAACTTATAGTACAAGATTCAATTAGAGCACATCTACCTTGCACCCACTCCAAGGAGTTTAAGCTGACCAGCTGACTATGGTAATGAGACCAAGGTCACAGGTTCAATGGGGCAGAAAAGAGAGCGGGGAGAGATCCACTGAAATCTGTCTCCACTTCAGAAAAAAAGCGCAAATCACTCATTCAACTGTTGAGATGTTCGTAGAGTCTTCTTCTTATATAAAGGACAACCTATGTGTACAGAAACTGAATACTGAAAGAGCTTCGTTTTAAAAAGATTCCAGGGCATGGCTCCCAAAGGCATTTTTAATAGAGAGGCTCTAGTATAAACAACAAATTACATATATAGTCTCTGTCTCCAGTACTTATAATCTAAAATCGAACAAATACACAGACAAAACAATAACTGAGTTGTATACACTGTGCCAAGACAAACATGTGCATGTAATAAGTGAGGGAAAGTTTAACACCTACCTTGCCTAAAAGCTTCTTAGAAGGCTTTGCCTTAACTTCATATGATATTCATGGCCAAAAACCAAGGGAATATGGTTAAGTGAACACGTCTTTTTAATTGAAAACAAACAAACAATATCCAGAATGATATCAGCAGGATGATAGGCAACCAGCAAAGAGCCACAGGATCACTTGGACAAACAAGGGTTAAATTAGGACAAGAAGTTGGAGTCTGTTTCCTTCCATGACTTTGGGTATTTGCAACAATGAACCCACATCTTGTTACAGTTAATACCTATCAGTTCTAGCATGCATGTCATGCTAGAAAGCAGATTATACATGTGATTGCTAATGCTGCAATGACAGCTTCCTAGAAAACTTTGGATGGGAGCTTAGATGTCATAAACTCCACATCAGTCATGGACCTGGATGCCAAGCAACGAGGATAGGGCTTACTCTAGCATGTTTAATTATATAATTTTGCTTAAAAGGCAAGGAAAAGGGTGGTTAATGAGACTGCATCAAATTGGTGATTTTTGTTATTTTGTAAAACACACAGAATATCACATAGTTGAAGGAAACATCTGACAAGTGCCTTCTACTCTTCATGAGCAATTCTATATTAGGTAATCTTGCAAATACCATAATTAACACAAGTTACTTAAGTAACGATCCCTATTCCCAGTCCTTCAGTTCAGTTTTCCAGCACAATGATGCTCTCTCAAGGTGACAATTCATACAAGGACAGGTAATAAACTGGTAAAATGCCACATAAGATCCAGACTTTCCCAAAGGTTTGTCTTCTCTCTGTGCTAAGAAAGCATCTTCTTCCATGAAAGATGAAATGTAAAAAGGCCTGCACAGCACACCTGCACACATATGCCCACACACACAGAAGGCATATCACCTGATTGTACTCAAAGCCTGTAGCATCCTACTGAAACAACAACCACTGATTGTAGCCATTAACATCCAAGTCTCTGAACGTATGTAGGAGAAGATAATGTCTGTAGTTCCTATGCTGAGCTACTCCTAAGATGTGCTTCTTAAGCCCAATGTCATGTGCCACAAAATGAAAGAGAGCAAAGAAACATGCTGTTATCATTTTCTTAAAATAACAGGTAACCTACTATAACCACCATTGCTTCCAACCCACCACCTGCCAACCTCCTTATTACGTATTGAAAAGGATTTTTTTTCTGTATCTGGTTGCAGGTACCACTGAGAAACTCTCCAGCAACGATTTGGCATCCATAAGGCTATCTCAGAGTCTCAAGGTTAGAAAACAAAATTAATAGCCAGAAATGCATACAACTGAACCCTACTAAGAGAGGTAGAATGTGGTATATCAAAGAGAGCAATAAATTGGTAGTCAGAAGACTTAGATTAAAACCTTGGCTCTGCAACAGATGAAATCATCATTTGAATGTAAATTCTGTGGGGTTCACCTCACTAAACTTGAAAATGATGGGATGAAATTAGATGACCTTTAAGGTTCTTTCCAACTCTTTATCTGTGGTCCCATGAAATCTAGAGAGAATTACTGCATTTTATTCATAAACATATACTTGCTATTGCCTATATACCTGTTTTAAAAATCTCTAATATTATTGTCTCCTTTCTAGAAAAGTACCATTAAAGTAGATGGTCAAATTAGCGGCTTATGTTGGCTAATGGTGTGGATGGAGCATAAGGTCTTCTTGCCCTTGACTTGCCCAGGATTTTTAGCATTCAGATTATAAGCTTCTAATCATTCTCAGGAATTCAATCATGATGTGAAGGGTAATTAAGTGGATATATTTTGTATGATCATAAGAAAGCCAAAACTTCTTGGACAGTTTCTTTATCTGTAAAATAAAGGGTTGAACTAAAGGATTACTAAGTTCATTAGTGATCTAAAGTTTCTGTGGTTCTACATTTAGAATAGCAAGAAGACTGGATTTGGAGTCAGGACTTGCATTCAAATCTTAGATCTGTTATTTGCTAGCTGTGAGACTCTGCATGAGTAATTTTATTTCTCTTGGCCTCAGTTTCATCATCTGTGAAATTAGATGTCTGGACTAGATGATCTCTCAAAGGTCTTTACAGTTCTTAATCTGTGATCCTACATTTTTTTTTCCTTTAAGGAATGAAGTTAGCGGGGACATGCTTTGTTTTGTTTTGCTGGACAGCGCTATGCCATAAATTCCATTAGTTTCTGACACAATGGCATGGCATCACAATTGATGGGCACACAAGCCTTGGTCCAGTTTACAATAAAAATGTCCAAGTCCATTCAAAGAGTTATAAACTTTCAGGAAATTCCATAAAACACTATCTAAATGACTATTTACTGATATGGAGAAATCTTTTCAATAATGTGCTTGAATGTACCACTTCAAAAAAGTGGTCGCATGGCCACAGGAGAAACAGGAAAACTGAGGCACATGGAGGGTCACTGAACAGATTTTTCCCATAGGAATTTTTTTTTAAATCTTTGAAGTTTAAAAATCTCAAGTTAAGCCCTAGAATTGTAGCCCTAGATTTCAACCACCATAAAGTAGGTGATTTGGGTAAGGGAAAAGTCAGTATAGGACACAAGAAGGAAAGAGAAGGTGATATTGAAAAGATTTTCTATCTTCAAAAGTACTGTGGATTGAAGATAGAATGTAAAATGCATTTTGCCATTCACTAGACAAGGAAGCTCTTTAAAACTCAAAACAAAATTGATTGTCTGTGGATTTATTTTAAAATGGGATTTGACTTGTCAACCATTTTTAATAAGGAACAGAGGGTATAAACGGGGTCATTCCATTTAAATTGCACAAAAATCTGAGATGCATAATGTGTGAGGGCTGCCAGGATTGAGCCCCCACAGGTTAGGGCCATCACTGATGTATTTACGGCTTACTTGTAAAATATTCCATTCTTACCAATTCTGTAAAGACTAATTAAAACCTTTTCAGTTTTTCATTTTCCCTCTGTACACTCGATGCATTTCATGTCTGGAGTAAACATTCAGGTTTGCCAAACTGCCTGGCTGCCATTATAATAGGAAAGTATTATTTTTAAAAAGCAAACCTGAATTCTTTATAATGCACTAATTGCTCGGCTATTTATAGCAATAACTGTTGCTATTTCAGACTGTAGCCTGGTTTCCAAAAATGTCTAGAACTGCTTCAATTGGAAATACAGAAACAGCAGTATTATATGCAGAATGTATACTGTAATTAACTCCATTCTGAAAAGAGAGAAGTCATCTAAAACCTCCAGGTTCAAAATGCTTTAGAAAGGATCTATGAGGCAAGGTAACTGTGCCTTTTGAAACACTGAGTGTTCAGAATCTACCACATAATCACTAAGTTATGTGTCCATGTACGAAGAGAAGTATGATTTTTTTTTTTTTGACGGTTTAGATCTATAATGTATAAAGGAATTTGTCTGGGCATTTCTTCATTTTTAAAGTTCGTTTAATTCATCAAACTTTCCCCCTCTTTTTTGTGCTCATTTACTTTTTAAGGACAGTGAGAGGGAGATCATCTTTCTGCCTCAGTTTCCTCTTTAGCACGATGAAGAAAATAGCTATCAATCCTCAGTCCCTGCTCACTCTTCCCACTTCAAAAAAAAATTATAAGGATTAATTAGATTAAAAAAAATGCTTAAAGCCCTGAAAAAGCAGACTATGATAGAAACAATGTTCCAAGGGAAGTAACATTTTTCACCAGAGAACCTCAAGGTATCAGATCTATATTAACTAATTCATTCAGTCAAGTAAAAAAAAAATGCCAAATCCAAGCATGTTTTTAAATGCAATTTGTCTGTGTTTCCTTGATAATTTCAAGCAATGGGTGGGGACAAAGGGGTGGAGAGGAGGTGACTAAGAGAGTCAAACACCTTGCTATATCACCGGTCAGAAGTAAAATCCAATCCAATTTATTTACATTTCTCTTTATTATTCTGACAGACTCTAAATGCTGCCTGCACTTTACTGTTGTTTCAAATGATTCATGTTACAAAGATTTTTGTCACTGAACTGGGGAAAACATTCCAGGGCTTGAATTTCTTATCCTCCACCAGTCACTTGTCCTATCTCAGCTCAACAGAATCCCCAGCTCTCTGGGCTGATCATGGCCGAGAGCTCATTAGGTTGTTCTTCACGTTAAATTACTGAAAAAGGGTGATGTATTTATAATACAGCTTGCGATGCTATAAAATGGCTCATCAATCTGTTTTATTCATGGAAAGTCCACATAAGGCCACTAGTCTGTTACTGGCAATAAACCTTGGGTGCGTTTTCAAAAGACCTGCATATTAGATAGTGATTTATGTCTCTGTCCAAGAAATCAAACACGATACTAACAAGGCAAAGGATAACTCAACTGACACTTTCAAACGCAATGTAATTTCTGTAGTAAATCAAAGGCATATAACATACACAGGGAAAAGATAGAGGATTAGCATAGAGTTTTAAAGAAAAGTGTAGAGTTAAAAAAAATAATACCAAGCATTCTTCATGCATTTCCTCTTTAATTTTCCTGATCAGGATTCTTTTTTCTTAAACAGTGTTTGTGACTTACCATTACCACTCTCTATACCCTTCCCAATCTATTTTATGCCAGCTCTCTATCACATCCTCTAAATAGTCTGACTTTTTCAGAAAGTATTATTCAGTTGATCTTGCCTCCAAATTTAAGTTTATTTGGGGAAGGGGATGTTAGCAAGGAGGTAAGAGACAAGAGGGGAGAGTAGAAGACATCCAGAATCAGCCTGAGAGATATCAATGTTTCATTTGGCCCTTCATTTCACAGACTACCAACTTATGTCGAAAAATTTGAAAAATTTTCCTGCTGAGTTAGAAACATACACACAAGGTGATATCCCATCTTATTTAAAAAAAAACTGGCTATGTGACAGAAATGAACTTGATCACCTGGGATTTTGCTATCAGCTACCCGTACCCTTACAAATTAAACACTATGAATGGGGGAAAACATAAAGTTGGACATAAATCGTATTTTATTTTTTTAAAAACTGAAAGGGCATATATTCATACAAATGAGTAAACAGATAAAAAGTTCACATTTTCCTAGGATTTTTTTCTTATCTTGAAGAAAATTTTCTGTTAACAAAAACAAATCTTCATTTTGGTAGGGGCATTAAGAAGAGCTAACAGCCAGGCAGATGTCCAATCACACAATAAGAAGAAGACTGTCTTCTTTAAAAAACAAACTGGGCAACAGGGACAGAAGAATGGGCAGCAGAAAGCTGTATTTAAAAAAATGAGAGAAAAAGAAATCTTTTATATTATATCAATAAGTAACATCACCAATTTTCTTTTTCATTAGTTTGTGCCATGGTATGATTTTTGGCAAAGCAAAAAAGGTCCTTGTAGACTTCTCTATCTCATGCACAAAGCTCATGTGACAACATTCCAGAAGTAAAAGAGCAAGACATTCTCCTGTTGTTAGTCAAAATAAAATACAATACTTCAGCAAGGAGTGAACTACAATATGTTTCATTTTACTAGAGCAAAACATTCCTGACTCACTCACACCCAGCAGAGGCTCAGCTTCACCTAACAGATGAGAGTTTTCTGTTGCCCTCTATTTCTGGCTTGTTTAAAAGTCTGCTGCATCCGCAACTGACAAAGGACAAAAGAAAATGGGCAAAATCACACAGACCAAGTGGAAAGTATCAAAATTATTTTAAATTCAGAATAAATTAAACGTTGTTGTAAAATGCAACGAAACAATTAAAGACTCTCCAAATAGCCTCTAGAAACAGTTTTCATCTGGGCAAAGAAACCCTAGATTATATTTTACTAGGATACAGCCCCTGAAAAATAATTCTATTCAGCATTAAAATTGTTTTTAGAAACCTTTTCAGTGTTGAAAGTCAGTTTCTTTTCCCTTTTACCAGAGCACTAAGACAAAAAGGAAAGGAGGGGAATCCTCACAATCCTGAGGATCACATTCTTGAATGGCAGTGCTCTCAGATGGGTATTTCCTCTTTGTTCGTTTACAGTTTGGTTTATGCATCTCCATTCCCCACAATCAAACCCGGTCCTTCAAGTTTGCATGCAAGAAAAAAAATCTGAGGGCTTCTTTTTTTAGCATTTTGAGGAGCGGGAGGGACAGACAGAGTAAAAGAGAGACAGAGAGAAGGAGAACAGCAAGCTCCAAATCTCTGTCACATGTAGCACAGTGAAGAACTGCTACCCTAGACCTCTGGAGGGCCAAGGAGGGGAAAATGTTTTGGAAATAGAAGGGGCTGCTTCGGCAGGCATCGCTTTCTCTCTGTTTATGTGAAACGGACATTGGCATATCTTGCCTGGACTTTTCCTGTGGGGTTCATCTGGTAGGCAGGGTGGGGAATAGATGTCTGAGCCATACCAAGGTCAGCCTGCTAGAGCTGACAGTTTCTGTCTCTGTACAAAGAAAGGAATCAATACTTTTGGACTACGGCTGTGCCCTCCGTGTAAAACAACAAACATGCAGCGTCTGACATGTTTCTAGGTGATTTGTGGCAGAACCTCTTGTCTGATCTGTATCCAGGAGCGGCTGTGTTCCTGCTCTCCCTTCTTCTCCTTCCCCCCCCCTCCCCTTCCTACCCCCACCCCCCAAAGCTTTGTGATGTCTAAGACTACTCAGGTACAGAGGCCTGCGTACTACCCCTACAGCTACTTGTCACTCAATAAATCTCACCTACGAGCACAGTCTGCACATAGTGATCTGGGCTTTAACAAAGGATCAGAGGGACAAAGTGCAGGCAAGATACCGTAATTATAACAAAAATAAAACATTCAGAGAGTGCTAGCAAAGACACAGGCTCTGAGGCATAGGTAACATGTCACTCGAAATTGGAGTTTTTGTCTATCCTCTTTTGGGGTTTCACTCTTTTAACGGACCTTCTCTCAGTGTCTTGGGTTTCCTTTGGTTAACAAGCATGGAAATGCACTCAAAAACAGGCATGTGGTTGAAAGCATCTACAATAACAAATACTGCCCATCTCAAATAACAAAATGTATGTGAGGTTCTGGGTGAAATGACACTTTCAATTAGGATCTTTATCAAATTTCACTTGTGCCCTTATCTACATTACTTGTGCATAGATTACTGAAAGACTGAGTTTGCCATAAATGCAGAAATAGTACCAATAGACAGCTATTAATTATGACTTGGATATAATTATTTGTACAGTTGTGAACCAACCTAACTTACACAAAAACATACTTGTTTTGTCTGCCAGTATAATTTGTACAGAAACATCTCCTCAATAAAATGTTAACATATATCATGGGGCTTTATTTGCTTTGGAAGCATTTCACATTCAGTCTGTTCTTTTCCCCTCCTCTAAATTTATTTTCCAGTACCTTAACCATTAGCCAAGTTGGATAAGAAGGTTTTGGACAGTTTCTTCTGTTCTAAATATTTTAAATGCAGCAGTTTGAGTTATCCTGGTAATTTCAGTCAAATCAGACACCTCTTAATACAGGATAAGTGATGCCTCATCACAGAGGTCTTGCACAACTCTCTACTGTAACTGTTGCTGATGAAAATAAAAGTGAGTTAGAATAGCTCTACGCTTCCTTTCCAGTCAATCAATGCCTGACAGTACCAGTTCCTTCAGCCATGGACTTCAACGATGATGGATCAATAAATGTGGTTTAACAACAGGGAGCCACCAATCATTATACGAATGATTAAAAGGGGTCTAACTCACACACACCTTTGCAGACAGACTAGGCCATGAGACCAGAAAACTAGTCATTTTGTGTTTTATGTTACGAAAACTAAGAAAAAAATCTGAGGTCATGGAGAATGAATAAGATACAGAAATACTGAACATTCTCCAACCTGAACTATGGGGGAAATTCACCAGAATGTCTAACTACCATATTTGTTCATTTTTTCAATGGGTGGCAGTTCCCCTCTGTTTCAAGATCTATTATTATAAAAGGAGAATAGGAAACTTATCAAGGGAATAACTTTATTGCAATTATTTTCTGCAAGGCACACAAATTTTAGTGTCATGCAGAGAACCCCACGTCCTCTGACCAAAAAAGCACCATGCCATATTCCCCCAATTTTCTAGCTGAAGAAAGCTGAGTTATAGAGTAAGCAGAAGAAAGGGAAAGGCAAGTCACTTGCCAGGAGCAAAAAGCTAGAAGTGATTCTTAATTATATAATCCTCCAGCTAGAAGAGATCCCAAGAATTCATCCGATCTGTTCTATTTTCTGAGACAGGCCTTAAGCCATCACAAAAGAAAATCTAGTCTGTTTTTAAAGAACTCCAGAGAAACTTACTCCACAGCCTGCATCTTTTACGCTCACCAGTTATTTAACTTGCATTCACTACTCTTAGAAAAGCAAGCCCTTAAAAAGGTCCCAGATTAGATAAAAACATAACATACACAGATACTTACAGAAGAGCATTATTCTCTGATTTGAGAAACATCTAACCAAAGTTTAAAAGGATCAAATTACTGGACATTTTTTCACATTCATTAGAGGGGAAAATTTTATTATAAGTGAGTATCATACATAATACTTGCTTAAAGAAAAAAGTGTGCTTTGGTCTTCTGAGTTAGGATTTGTTAGCAGTTTATATGATTATTGAGACTGACACAAACTAAGAAAAACTTGTAAGTGCAAGTCATTATAAAACACCTGTTTTTCTGGGATGTAAAGCACTTTTTGCCTTTTTTCCTTCTAGTGTGCAATAACCTAGACAGCATTATTATGATAACTTTTTCTAGCAATAGCTTAAAATCAACATGATAAGGGAGAGGATAAATCTTAAAATGTAACAGACCAAAAGATACATGGACAAAGTTTTGAAAATCACCTTTCTATTAGACAGTGAGGTAAGCTTATTTATGATTTCTGATGGAGAGACTGTGTCTACTAGGGCTAAGATTAGCCTAGTAGCTGATCCATAGTGAATACAAATTCAGGCCTCATAGTGGTGGAGAAAAGAATGTTTTCAGACAATGGGGGGTGGGGGTGGGAGAGAGTTAAGATTCCAAGACCCTTCCCTCAACTTAAATTGCTGGAACATGTTTTAGTTATGCTATAATGTTTCCGGTTTGCTTTATTATTCAGTACATAATGTGAGATTCTCTTAATAGAAATTCAAGGAAAATCAGTTATTATCTTGTTAAGGAGCCATCATATTCAAATTTTACAACTTAAATAATAAAATGGCATTTGTTGGTCCCTACTTCAAAAAGAGCCAACTGTGTCCCTATGTTCATCAAGAACTTTTAGCAATCTTGGTGGAGTTCTTTGGACAGCTGTCTCTGAGGTTACCAATGCCCAAATCTCTATCTCATTTCTCTATATCTTTTATTAGGGCTCACTAGCTATGAAGCAAAAGCATTCCCAAGTTAAACATTTCATTACTTTCAAAGAACCTGAATCATAGAACTTCAAAGTTGGGAAGATGCTGAGAAATCACCTGGCACAATTCATCATTTTACAGATGAAGAAACTGATGTCGTAAGGCATGAAATTACTTGCATAAGGACACACAAGGTAGTATATACCAAAACAGAACAGAATCAGTGTACTTTCCACCATACCAAGCTACCTAAAAGCAATTACACTTCGATTCCCACTCCAGGTCCTTGCTTGGGCAAATGCTTGCCTTCACCCTCCCCGAACAGCTTTCACATTGTTCAGAGAATCACCTTGTGATTCCTTAGCACTTTTTCCCCTTCCAAATGGCCACAGCCACAATTAAGGGAACACATCCAATGTCAAATTCTTAGCAAGTCCCTTATCCTTCCAAATTCTGGGAAAGATCATGAGCCTTACAAGTATGTGCCCAACCCTTTTCCTCTTCTGCCTGCACAAACAACTAACATCATCTTAAGAAAAAGACTACACTTTACCACACAAACTACTTATTAAACAACGTGAACAGAGCATCTAAATATCAGATAGCCAGGGTCAAGCGTCTTCGCATCACATTGGGTACTAAACTCCTTTTTGGCTCTTTCTCTGGATTAATTCTTTCCATTTATGATGTTGGCAGAAGTTCAGGAAAACCTGACCCACTAACTTGGTACAGGAAGCTGAGATGTCAAATTGCAATTGTCTCAGAATCATCTCAGCTTAGATAAGCTTTCTCTGGATTACTCCTTTCTCCCACCTTATCCATTGCAGAAAGACTTACACTTACTTGGGTGTATGCTTTGTGTTTCCTAGGAGACTGGGAGGGGGCATATGATTAGGATAAAGAATGCTGGATTCTGAGTCATTAGACCTGGTATTCAAGGTAAATAATAGTGTGATATTAGACATGTCACTTAACCCTGTTGAGCCTTAGTTCTTACCTCTGTAAAAGAATAAAAAATGAGGGGGTCAAACTCAATGACCCTGAAAGTACATTCCAGCACTAAATGTTCTGTATGATACTAAGTTACTAAATAAACTCTTTGACAGCAGAGACTGATATCTTTCCCTTATGGTACGTGTAACGCCTAACATAAAGACATATGTAATAGGTACTTGGATGTTTTCTTTTTTCCAATTGAATATCTACTAGTTGACTAATATAAGACTTCTTAGTTATGCATTGTTAAAAAAAAATAAAAACATGAATCTGGGGGAATCAGATAAAATAGAAAAGGATAACATTTCATTAGATGGTGGTTTCTGGTGATTTTTTAATCTGTGCATCACAGTAGAGTAAAACATAATTAGCATTATTTGCAATGGGGTGAAGTTAATTATAAAATAAGTGCATCTCAGACCACAGTTCAAGTGGACTGTACTCAAAGTAGCCAAAACCACGTAAAAGGTAACCAAGCCTATAGAGCTATGGACCCCAAGGGTAGTATGACAGCAAGACAGTGTAGCAATCGAATCTTAATGATCACAACCTATGCATCTTCTTCAAAAATATGTTTTTTTAAATTAAAATGCATGGATTAATACATACTTATACAGTGAGATTCCTCCAAGTGGTCCCTGTACTAATCTACATTCTAATTTTTTTTTTTTTGTTGTTGCAGTTGTACAGCAGGAGATTTAGAAACCAAGAGATGAAGGCACTGTGATTGCTTGCCAAATAGTGAACTCAATTTCTGGAGTGATTACATTCCTGTTCTCTTATTCCAGAATTACTCGGAGTTCAAGAAACCACCCGCATGGATCCCATACATCCACAATGCACAGGGAAGCCTAGGGATCACAGGCATACTCCTGTGGAACCTTTGGAAAACCAGGGACCATGTGCTTTCTCAGAGAAGGGATGTCCAGAACCCATGGAAAGTTGGAAATGGTTATTCAGCTTCTCCAGAATGGTATCAGGAACCATGCTGGGATGTGCTGCTATATACCGTCAAGTTCGGAGGTGTAGAGCAACAAAAGTTCAAGCATTCTTCTTCTTTAAATTAACGTTTAAGGATTCAGGGAGCTAGTCAAGGAAGAGTTTTCTGCAGGGTTCTTTAGTCAGCCACACGGCAGCATGAAAAAACTGATGAAGAGTCAACAACTCATAAAATGGGGCAGAGAAAGTAGGGAAATTATCAAATAAATCTTCTTTTCACAGCGCTGAGAAAAAATTTTTTTAAAAATCTTCAACGTACTTTTTAATTACCCTTAAGTCATCTATTAAAGCAATCAAGAACCAGGGACCATCTCAATTTACTGGCACGTTTTTTTAAATGAGATATGAGATTCCATGATATGAAGCAATTTGTTACAATGGAATTCCCTAGATACAAAATGAATGAATAAAATACAGTTCAGGAAATGTTTCAAATGTCTTATGGAAATACACATGAGAAGAAAAATTATATGTTAGAATTCAAATACAGAATTAAACATTACCAGAGGTATAAAAGCTGTAACACTTAATGAATAAAACAAGTTTGAAATTATTTAATTCAACTCCTTAACCAAGTTGATGCTTCACAGACAAGTAACAAAACAGGGTCTGAGGTTTGAATGTGTAAAAAACCCACACTAATAATCTTGCTCAAACCACCAGTTATTCAAAACAGCTGTAAGCAAAGCTTCCTCAGGAAAAGTGTCCATGATTTCAATACTTGAAAGATGAAGGCAATTTAGTCATGTCTCAGAATGTGATATGACACTACTTGAGTGACCATGAACAAGTGACATCTGAGTCTCAATTTCCTTAACTGTAAAATGGGGATAACATTAAATAATGACTGGCACTACCTAATTGGTGTCCTCACAAGTGGTCTCCCTCCAACCATTAAGTCTCTCCCTTCTCCAATACATTCTGCACATAGCTGTGAAACTGATATTCCTGTAGCATAGGTCTGACTATGTCACTGCTTTCCTCAAGATGTTTCAATGGCTCCCTGTTTCTTCTACATGAAAATACAAACTCTTATTAGAATCTAAATCTCTTCACAATCCGCAGCAATACACTTGCAGATATATTTAATATCTTTCTCTCTCTCCCTCCCTCTCTCTCATACACACACACACACACACACACACACACACACACACACACACACACACACACACACACACCCTTGTGTTACAAACATATTGACCTATTTGGCACTCTGTGTTCTTCATCCTTGCTTTTTAACAGGTTTTCCCCAATACTTATAAAGCTTTTCCTCATTATTTCAACATCCTGGAATCTCTGCTCCCTTTCAAGTGGTATCTCGTAGGTACCACTTGAGCTGGTAGTTCAGGTGACAAAATGGTACCGTAGTATACATACTGGTTTTGGGGCCAGGGCACATGGGTTCAAATTCAGTCTGTGTCATTTGTAACTTGGTTGACCCTGAGCAAGTCACTTAAACCCTATGTACCTCAATTTCCTCTTCTGTAAAATAGAAGTTTTGGATTAGATTGTCTCTAATGACCCTTCTAGATCAAAATCCATGATAAAATGACACCAGCAGAGGTTTTTCTTGTGCTGTCTGACCCTTTAAATTAAAAAAATGCACTCAAAGTAAAAGCAGAGTATTCACTTATCGCTATACATATATACACACACACATACATGTTATCCATTTCCATCCTACAGAGTAATCTCCTTGAGGTAACAACTGCTTGCAGTTTTGTCTCTGTATTCTTTGTACCAGCCACTTAAACTGCTTATTGAATTGAATTTAATTCCAACTGCACACCCTTGTTGTAAGAAACATACTTTATAACCTTAAAGTACTATAGTAATTTGTTTTATTAAATGCTGTATATTTCTTATACTTTGCTGAGAAATTGAAGTATAATGTGCAACTATGAAAAATTTCAGATAAAAATGCATGTAGGCAGAAAGATTTGTTCACCTCATAATTTCAGAAGTCAGATAAATAAGCAATGAAATTTCTCTGATGTTTTACCACCAAATATTCCCTTTGTTAACTTAAATCAGAAAATATCTATGCATTTGGATGAATGCTTTAATTCAAACAGCTAGATGAAAATATTTAATCTTTCCTATGACTAGCTCTAGCTATATAATATTTCTTTGCAAAAAAAATTTCTTATTTCCTACCAAACAAATTTCAACTTCCTCTGTTTAGCATTCAGGGCCCTCCAATATCTGGTAATACCATTATTTTTTTCCAGCCTCATCTTACTTATCCCTCAGGAAATTCTAATATTGAACCAAAATAGGTATCTCTGTAACTCCTTTTCCCTCATAGATATGCATATATGTGTTTGATTGTGCGCACGCGCACACACACACACACACACACACACACACACACACACACTCACAGAGCCAGTCTACATCCTTTTTTTAGGACTACTCATTACATCTGGGCTGTCCTGCCTCTTCCCTTTTGAATTCATAGCTGTCTTTATAGCCATCTTAAATGTCACCTCCCCTAAGAAGACTTCCATGATCTTCCATGTCAATAACAACATCCTTTCACTTCAAAACCTCACAGGTGGCTTTTTCTTCAGTAAACTCATTCCTTCATTAAGATTTCCATATTTATCATTTGTAGAAATTAAGCAATCAGCAGTCTGCAGCTGATACATACATAAGGTACTGAATTCCTCCAACTTCAAGAGGTATTTTAGCATATATTAAATGAATAAAATTTTGTAATAAATGTGATGTTAAATGCAGGTCTATATTGATTGGTAATGAAAATTTTGTAACTTTTCCCCATGATATTTCAATGTTTTGTTAGAATTAGTATGCTTGAGCTAGAAAGTGCCTCCTAATACCAGATCCTTCATTTTTCAGGTAAGATAACTGAGACCCAAAGAAAGGAAAGTGATTATCCTAAAAGGCAGGACATGCAGCTAGGGAGGAGAACTACGAGAGGGTTCTTTCTTTTTCAGATGCAGTAGGTGCTAATAAGCACTTCTTATGTGTCTGAGACTGTTAGGAGCTAGGTATATTATGACAAAAGAAAACAATCTTTGCCTTAAGGAGTTATTATTCTACTAAATGGAATACAGCACTTACACAGATAATTGTAGGATATAAAGTGATACATGCAAAAAAGATCCATACCAAGTATCAGACCTTTTTGATCCAGAAATATCACTGCTGGATCTCTATATGCTAAAGAGATCAAAGGAAAACTAAAAGGACCTACATGTACAAGAATATTTATAACTGTTCTTTTTGTGGTAGCAAAGAATTGCAAAGTGAAGCAATGCCCATCAATTGAGAAACAGCTGAATAAATTATGGTATATGATTGTAAAGGAATTCTACTGTGCTATATAAGGTACAATGAAAGAGAACATTTGAAGGAGAAATCAATCTGCCATGCTCCAACACTTTGACCATACCTTAAATTTTGAATCTAAGTAATAACTACTTTTTAGGCTAGATGAGTTAAAAAACATAAGTACTTTCTTGAAACAAAAAGAAATTATATGCCAGATTATAATAATTTCCACCTTGATTTATAAGGCCAAGTTGACAAAGATGCATGCCTAATTGGATAAAATATGCAAGAATATGTTTCAATTCAATGGACAAAGTTCATTTGAAGATGTCCAAATTCCAGTCAGACAACTTCCTACTGGGCCCAGAACAAATCATTCTTTATAAAACAAGTGTTAAAACCCAAGTAAACTCCATAATATATAGAGAACTGACTCAAATGTACAACTATACAAGTCAGTCCCCAATTGATAAATGGTCAAAGGATATGAACAGGCAATTTTCAGAGAAGAAATTAAAGATATCTCTAATCATATAAAAAAATACTCCAAATCACTTTTGATTAGAGAGATGCAAATCAAAACAACTCTGAGGTACCACATCACACCTATAAGATTGGCAAACATGACAGAACAGGAAAATGATAAATGCTGGAGAGGATGTGGGAGAGTTGGAACACTAATTCATTGTTGGTGGAGCTGTGAGCTCATCCAACCATTCTGGAGAGTAGTTTGGAACTATGCCCAAAGGGCTACAAAAATGTGCATACCCTTTGACCCAGCAAAACTGCTTCTCGGACTGTATCCCCATGAGATCACAAAAATGGGAAAGGGTCCCACATGTACAAAAATATTTATAGCAGCACTCTTTGTGGTGGCCAAAAACTGGAAATCAAGGGGATGCCCATCAATTGGGGAATGGCTGAAGAAATTATGGTATATGAATGTAATGGAGTACTATGCGCCATAAGAAATGATGAACAAGAAGACTTCAGGGAGGCCTGGAAGGACTTATATGATCTGATGCTGAGCGAAAGGAGCAGAACCAGGAGAACTTTGTACACAGCGACAATCAGAGTGTACTAGAGTTTTTTCTGTAGACTTGGAACTCTGTAATAATGCAAGAACTTAAAAAAAAAATCCCAATGATTTTCTAAGGCAAAATGCCTTCCACACTCAGAGAAAGAACTATGGAATTCATTCGCAGAATGTAGCAGATCATGTTTGTGTGTGTGTGTGTGTGTGTGTGTGTGTATTATGTTTTGATTTGTTATTTGATTTCTTCCATTTATTTTAGTTCATCTACATAGCATGCCTATAGCGAAAACGTATTAAATAGGAAAGTACATGTAGATCCTATATAGAATTGTATGTTATCTTGGGAAGGGAGGGGGGTGGTGGTGGGGTAAAAATCTAAGTTTTATGGTAGTGATTGTAGAACATTAAAAAAAAATAAATAAAATAATAAAAAAAATATATAAAAAACTCACTAAACTGATTTTTTTTTTTTTGGTTTGGTTTTTATTTTGTTTTGGTTTCTTTTTTGTAGCAAGCTAAGATCATAGAATTAAGAGCTGGAAAGTCCCTTAGAGATCATCTGGTACAATTCCATTTTCAAGATTAGAAAAGTGAGGCCAAGAGGGTGGGAGAGAAGGTAGCCAAAGGTCTTGGAGACAGTGAAAGAAGCCAGGATTCAAATTTGGGACTTCTAATTCCAAATCAAATTCACTTTCCACTACATAGTGCTGAGAAGTAAATACAAAGGAGGAAAATATATGTTCCTGTTTAGAGATTCAAAACCACTACCTCTGAGAACAGAGCGAGAGAAATCAGTGAAAAGGAAGTTTTTGAAGACAAGCAGAGGACACCCCGCCTTCTTTTTGGTCTACCTAGTGACTTTCAATAAGTACTCTTCTAAACTCTTATGAACAGCTTCACAGCTGAATGTCCCCCAAGAGATTTGGAGATGATTACCCTTTTGGTTAAAAGAATGGTAGAAATGATAATAAGAAAGTCAAAGAGAGAGGTGGCACAGTGCACAGAGCACTGGGCCTGAAGCGAGAAAGACCTAGGCCCAGATCTATCCTTAGACACTCACTACCTGAATGACTCTGGGCAAGTCCTTTAACTTTTGTCTGCCTCAGTTTCTCAATTAAAGAATGGAGAAAATAATAGCCTCTACCTCATAGGGTTGTTTTATGAATCAAAAAAGGATTTGTAAAGCATTTAGCATAGTGCCTTGAAACATAACAGCCACTTAATAAATGTTTATTCCTCCCCAACTTCATATAACTCTAAATATTCCAAGATGTCATCTGTATGGTATAAAAAACTGGGAGTGAAGTAGATGGTAGAGAGGCAGGCTGGCATATAGGATAAAGAACTTGAACTAGGATAAATAAAAAAGCATAACTAAAACTTTAAAAAAATAAAAGAAAAATAAGAGAATGATAGAATGCTACTAAAAATTGAAAAACTGGATTAAATAATTGTGTTTCCTCGTATGTAACTTTGCTTTAGCTATTATCATTGCAACAGTTAAAGGAATTCATGACTTTGTGTGATTAGCTTCTTAAGTGATACTTAAATAATTAACTTTAAGTATTAAAAGCACTACAGGGACTATCTTTATAAACATTGTGCAGAAAAATAGTTCTTTGAGTTTACAGAATTCATTTTTAATTAATTGTACCTGTCCTGACAGTGTTTTATTCCATATTTACTATTTTGCATGTTATGCCAAAAAGCACATTATTTAATGGGTTAATGAATTCATTAAGAATAAGTTGTCATACCATTTGTGAAATTTCTTTTTAAACAGATACTAGAACTAGACTGATAAATAAGATGGATTTTAAGAACACATTATTTCTCTATAGTATTTCAGTTTGGTTTCTTTCTTTTTCCCATGGGTTACACTGTGCCCAAGAGCTTTTCTAGCTATATGTTATACAAGTTTTTCCTCTCATTTCCTATTCTGTTTTCCTCCCTTCTGGTAATTTGGGCATTTCCTTGATCTTAATCAACTTGGCTGCAAATGTTCCTTCTTTATAAATATATATGGCTGTACTCTATATTCTATTTTGCTCTGCACTAGGTACCTTCAATAAAAAGCAGGTGGTATTAGAGATATTTAATATGTTTCATTAGGAGGAAGAAGTCACTCTTTAAAATTTACTCACAAAAAGCTTACCAGCCAATACTTTTCAATTATCCGGACCCTGCCCTGGAACTGACTATACAATAAACAACATCTAGGCAATTGTGGCAATTAAGCGAAAGCATCTTTCAAGAAATCACAGGCCAGCTTTCATTACGGAGACTCTGTTGGATCATCCTGTAGCTAAACACTTCAACACACACTCAAATCATGTGATGTGTGTTTTCACTCTAAATGTTACGTATAAACTGAACTCTCCTTAGTTTTACTATCTGAATAAAATATAATCTGGAATCATCTTGTCCAAGGTAACTTCTGAACATTCTTGTGGTGAGAGAACCCTCTGAAAGAAGTCAACAATAAATGGAAATAGTATCTATTTTCACTTAATTTTTCCATGCCCTAGTCTAGACTCTTCTCTTTGCGCAGCATTTCCATAACACATGATCAGAACCTCAGATTTTAGTTCTGTAGTGAATGCCTAGGTAAGGAAACTCCCTCCACCTGTACAAACTGGCAACCGTGGTGCAAATGAAGTGCTGGGGCAGCACCCGGAGCACTGAGAGGAAAACTGGCCTTTAGAATGTCACAGGGACAATAAAATGCATCACAGATGGAACCTGAATAAAGTCTTCCTAACTCTAAGGCCAGTTCTCTATCTACTATGCCATGCTGCTTCTTACCTTGATACAGTAGGTGCATAATAAACGTCTGCTATTGTGAATTGAGAAGCAAATGGCACTAGAGAAGGAAAGGGTAAACTGCTCCAGCATCTTTACCAAGAAAACTCCATGGACAGAACCCGGGGTAATGAAGAGTTGGACGTGACTGAATGGATGAATGTACCATGAACTGATTCCATTTCCACTATATTACTTGGTTGTACATCATAAATTCCAAAAGAGCAAGAAGGGATCTATACAATTTTTGCATATTCTCCAGTGCCTAGCACAGTTCTTTGTTCAAAATAGCAACTTAATAAATACTTGTTGAATTAAATTAAATTTATGCAGGAGTAAGTGTTCTCAGTACTTCAAGTAATTCTCTAAGATTATAATTTGCAGAGAAGGTACTTAACAGCATTGGTAGAAAATGGTTCCACACTGGGGAGCTACCTACAGCAAGGAAATTACAGATCTAGACACTATCTTTGAAAATATATATATATATGTGTATATATATACATATATATATACATACATAGATATGTACACACATACAAAATATGCATATTAAATGATGATACAATGGGAAGAAGTCTAGTCTTAATATTCAAAAATACATCATACCTCTAAAAGAATCTATCTGCATGACCATGAACAAGATTTTAATTTCTCAGTTACTCCCATGCCAATCTGTACAACTGTAAGTGACAGACCACTTGAGCTCCCATCTACACTGATGGGAGCTTTTCCTCTTTGGAAGCTCCCTATAACAAGTACAGGATTGGAATGAAATATAAAACAAAACACTATAGGATAATCAAAAAACTCCGAGTTAGACAGGAAGGTCTCAGAGGTTATCCATTACAAGTAAGACCTGAAACATGCCTCCATCCGTGTAATCTCTGTGTGTGTGTGTGTGTGTGTGTGTATCTGTATGTGTCTGGTAAATGAAAGTGGTATTAACCGGCAAAGTTATAGGGGAAATTCATCTGAGGCACAGTAGGGTTGTGGGTAAATGTATGGAAGCAGGGGAGACCCTGTTCTCAATTAACTAATACGTGCTCACTCATATTATGACCCTAAATCTCCCAAAACCCTCCTTAACAATCCTGTTCAAGATATTTTTTTCAAGAATCACTATCAAGCAACCTGGCCTATAGTTTGTAGGCTCCACCCCCATTTAAAACAATCAGGGCACTTGACTTTCACTAGTTCCAAGACACTATTTTTATTTTCTATGATTTTTTTTTTTAAAGATCAATGACTGTAGTTCAGAATCACCTCCACCAATTGTTTCAGTACTCTAGGAAGTAACTCCTACAAGCAAGATAACAAATTCAATGATGGTATTTAATTATTTCTTACCATTTCCTCATATATATTGGGTTCCAACTGCTGTCAAACATATTTGATCCTGCCTTTTGAAGTACAAAGATGATTGTTCTTTTTTGGAGAAAAAAATAGAAGCAAAACAAGGAGTCAAACAGTTCTGCTCCCTGTCCACTGCCTGTCACCATTCCTCCAACCAGTCAAGAGTGTTATCCTCTCTTTGATCTTTCTCTTCCCCCTAAATGTGGCCCTTTTTGTGATGTATAACATTTTTTTCTCCTTCTAACTCAGTTGGGATCTTGGTCTAACTGATATTTCTTTACCACTTTTTTTTTTTATTTCTCCCCAGTTAACCTACCCTTGCTTCCATCTCCCATTTAAATAAATTTACTGACAAGTTCCTTATCTAGTCATATCATTCTCATCATGGTTAGCTAGTCCTCCATTCTTCACTAGAATGATTTGCACTTCCATTGTCAGCTCTTTATTGGTGAGCTCTTACTGTATCACAAAGCTTTCTTTTATGGAGCCAGAAGCTATGGAATCCTACCTATCTCCTACCTCAAATCTAAAATCCATTCTCTCTGAGTTTAGGACTTGAATGAACCTATTCCTGGATTTCACTGAAACAAACTCTAAACACAGATATGGTCACTTTCTCCCAAGATTCCAATGGTTTCAATTTCATTGACAAATTACTTCTTATTGATCAAAACAATGTCTAAAATAGCAATCCTTTTTTTAACTTTTTGAAGAGCAGTAGTTTTGTAGTAGTAGTTTTGTAGAGCTGGACTCGCCTTAAAAGATTAAATAATCCAACTCCTTAATTTTATTTTCCCCTTCATTCTAAATCTGAAGCCTGTTCAACAAAACCATTTATAGTCAGCTATTTATTGCTCAACTCTGCGGTGCCACCTTATCACTTCTAAAATTCCACTGTTCAAATAGTAGTATGGAGAAAAATTTCACCTGTGCTCCTAAGGCATTTAGTTTCCTGCTTCAAGTTTCATAATCTCAAAGAGATGCTTTCCAGGTATAATTTTCTTAAATCCATGTCACCCTTCCTTACATGGATTATCAGAAGTGGATAGTGAGTGGTTGTCACATTTGAAAAATCTTGTGAAGCTCTTTGTCACATCCTAAATAGACACCGAAGGAAAGCAATATGTGGGCTCAATTGTTCCTATCAATTCAACCTATGTAATAATAGGTAACATTATATAGTACTTCAATGTTTGCAAAGCACTTTGTACAGATGATCCCATTTACTCCTCAACATCTATGCTTCCTGCAAGGGACTCATCAATTACTACAATATGTATCTCTTCTCTCCATGGCCAATAACTGACATCCTTTTTCCTGCTTACACTTGTAGGCCATCTCCATCATTCTGTGAAAGAAGGTAGGTGGTGTTTCCTCCTTAAGAAATCCAGTTCTATCCTTTAGCGTCTATGGGAAGTCTCAAACTTATTAAACATTTCCATTAATTCAATGTTCCTTCTTCCCCTCCTCCTCCTCAGGCTCATATTCAAATTCTGCTTTGCCTCCTCAAGTACCTATTTCTTCTTTATCTTCTTGAAACAATTCTTCCTCCTTATCAAAGAACAAGGAAGTGTCCCTTTATCCTCTTCGGCAGGAAGAAAACAACCCATATTTTGTACGTATATATTTTTGACTGGCTCTAAAATAAATGAATAAAACAAACAAACATAAGAGTATCAGCAGGTCACTGTACTATTCCTGACATTATCCACACCTAATAAGATTAAAACTCGCATCTCTCTGTGACTTTCTTTCCTAACTCCTGAGCCAATTGGCTGATTTCTGTTAACATCCTAAAACGCAAGTCATCGTTTCATTCCACAGTTACCTGCTAAAAAAATCTTCTGAAGAAATGCTTTCTAACTTCTTCCTGTCTTTGTTTTCTCTTCCACTTTTAGTTTGCTTTTTCCTTGTGTTATCACCTTGTAGTATTATTTGGATCTGAAAATGTATAGGACTAAGAATGCATAGTCTTAGAATTTTATTCCCAATAGGGCCTCAAAACAAGCTCTGAATTTTAGATAGACAGGAAGGAAGGAAGGAAGGAAGGAAGGAAGGAAGGAAGGAAGGAAGGAAGGAAGGAAGGAAGGAAGGAAGGAAGGAAGGAAGGAAGGAAGGAAGACATTTAGTAAGCTGACTCAAATAAAGAAATTACATAAAGGACATATTTTAGTCTTATTACTAGTAGTCAACAGATGTATGTTTTAGGGTTGTTTTTCACTAGTGTTGATCAAATACCATCTTTGACCAAAGTTTACCTTTTTATAATTATGTCATATATTTATTAAAAAGCTGGCTAACATGTGGAATAGAAGCTCAACTAAACAGAATCTGAACTTCAGTGGCAAAAAGTTTCACTCAAATGAGTTAGCCAACTGAGCTGTGAGCCTACAGAAAATCTGTTCACTACAAATAATAGACTTGGCACAGTTGTTACGTTGTTTGTGCTGAATTGCTACTTAAATCTTTGTTTCAAGGGATGGTTCAATAAGTAGGGAAGTAGGGAAGGAATCTGTTTAGGAATGGAGGTGATGTTAAAATAAGAGAAATCAATAAAAGCTTTCTCTAAAAAAAAAAAGGTCAAGCATAGGGTTTTTTCTTTCTTTATTTTCCAAGATTCCCTGAAATACTCTTCCCCAGAACAAAAGGTCAATGTTCAGTTTCCACAGCTTGGGTAAATCTGCTCTTAAAATCTTGTGACATAACTAAGAAAAGTAGGAGACATCTTTAACCAACAACTTTTACTAACCCCTCTTTTACCTTCAGTATG
This sequence comes from Bettongia penicillata ogilbyi, assembly GCA_023548195.1. Lineage (NCBI taxonomy): Eukaryota > Metazoa > Chordata > Mammalia > Diprotodontia > Potoroidae > Bettongia > Bettongia penicillata. Next base: position 559,647 of record JAJHZJ010000226.1, read on the forward strand.
CCTAGAGTATGCAGGCCAACAAGAGACCTTTCAAATCAAAATACTTAATTGCCTCCTCTAATCATTATGAGACACAATTATCACAAGTTGAAAAAGAGAAGGTGGCCCACTGGCTTCACTGGTATCCAAAAAGTCAGGCTGGGTATCCCCCTACTTCAAATCCTGAGAATGATTTCGGGAAAAAGAAAACTTCACAACATTCTAGATTCTGTAAGTCACAATATGCTTTGGATAGTGATTTTAAGTGATTTGGATAGTTGTGAACTGCCAGTCTATCGCACACATTCATATTCCCATGTTTGTTCAAAATCTTCCCAGTCCAAATGTAAATGATTTTTTGATTATCCATTCTGGTCTCCATACCATTAACATGGATAATTGAGAAATGAGTGTATATGCAATGCTTTTCGTATTTAAAACAGAATTTAAATGATTCAGTGTACATATGGTAACATCACATCTTGAAACATTATTGTAGCCATTATTATGAAATCTTTCTTTGTTTCATGGTTTGAAATGGGTTCTAATTTTGATATATTGTATTCTTTTCATGTCTTCCACTACCATGATATATAATTTGGATCAGCTATATTCTTTCAAATGAAGCATTGGCAGAGCTGTTGCTGTTACTTAGGATAAGTGTATAATCTCGTTGACTTTCTCTTGTTGGGCACACTGCCCAGTAAATATCAATTTTTTTGAACTACAAATATGGTTTTAATAGATTCTCAGATTTTAAGTTATTAGAATTCGTAGCACATCTCTCCCGGGGTGAGCTGATAATTCACAACAAACCATGTAGATGCAAAGGAGATGACAATGGATCAATCTGTGTGTGAATAAGTTGACACAGTGGTTTTTACTGCATTACTATCTCTCTAACCCTCCCACAATTTTCATACGAAGAAAAATGCTCCAGTCTATAAGAGTTCAAATTAGTCATATCCACATTGGGGACTCAGGAAGACTTACTGTAAATCAGCCACTCAGAAACCACATTTGACATATTTTGGTTATAATGTAACTATGAGTTGCATAATATTGCACATATTGATTGGAGTTGGGGGGGGTTATAATGGAAAGTTATTGCCATGAGTTGAAAGTGACCAACCACAAGATAGAAAATTGCTCCCGAAGAACCCACAAAGGCAGTTGCTTTTCCTATAATCTAAAAATCCCCATCTCTAGATGCTGTATCTTATCATACTGTCAAGACTGCATTTTGCCTCTAAGGTACACAGGCATTTTTAACCCCAGATCACAGAATGCAGGACTCCCTTAGTCAAACAGAAATTCCCAATAGGGAATTTCTTTTTCTTCCTGAGAAACCAGACCAAATGATTAAAACACAGGTCTGTCCCACAGACCTACTCATTCTAACACTGGTCTAACTGGGCTACAATTTATACAGACTGCTGTTTTCATGGTAGAATCTTGTTTTCTTTAGTTTTTCCCTCCATATGGAGAATCAGTCCTGTAGGCTACATCGTTCCAGTAAGTAGAATATACTTAATAATAAGCATCTTAACTTTCCTTAACTAGGGAAGGACAATAGAGACAAGAAGGGAGGAGATAAAGGAAATAAAAGAAAGAGAGAAAAAAGATAAGAATTCATTTATACTACTTCATTCATTCATAGAATATAATAACACAACTTGCACCTAAGGGCAGAAACCCTAAACTTTGATGTTGTTTCAACTGCATGATTCTAGATGGCTACCTTGTAATTTTAATGCTATGGATCTAATAAAAAGAAGTAACCACAAGGAAAAGAAGATGTATAATTGTACTTCAACTCCTGCTCCTCTATTCATCTGTTTTCCTTAGAAGATGGCATATTTCAGGAGTTTATAGAAAATATCTTATAGCTTCAGGGATTCATTGGTGCTAGGCTTCAAAGAAGTGTAAAAGTGGAGAATTTTCAGGGCTTGCACTTTGCCTTATATCAGAACAGAGATAACCCTGGGTTCTCATTATGCTAGCCAACTGTGAGCTCGAGCAGATATTATCTTTCTGGAGAGGTTTAGAAAAGACCAAGCCCTATAAAAAAGCATAATCCTAGATGAAGTACTGAGAGTCTCGTCACTAGTACATAGTCCCCTAGAAGAAGAATTTTTTACCCATGATGAGCCATAAAAAATACAAAATGGCCCTTGGCCCAATGCAAGCCTCTTCTGTTTCTGCAGTCAACGAATCTGAGTAGCCGGCAGTGTTATCCAGAGCTACATCAAAGCATTTCTGTTTTAACACTTTCTCTAGACCTACCAACCACTAGCTCTTCAGGGGGCAGCTGTACAATACTTACTCTGTTCTAAGACAAAAAAACATTTTTTTTAAAAGACAGGATTTTTTCCCTTTCCTACAACTTCAGCAATCAGAAATTACAAATGAATTTTTGAAGAGCCATAATATTTGTGATTTAGTTATAATGTACTTTTTAAAGTGAAAATTTCATCCTACTCTGCTATATCTGTCATTCAAAAACAAACATATAAATGAATGAATGAATAATGTTTTGAGAATTAGGGTCCTTCGAGGTCATATCTATGCTATCTGCTCCCACACAACATCACAAAGATTTCTAGTTGAGACTCTAAATATTAAAACTGGAATGTGAACATTATGAGATCTGTAGCCTTGCATATTACACATGAGAAAAAATGAAGAATGGTCCAGAACAATTTCCCATGACAGCATGGAAAGAAGAATGACTATTGGGTCTGGAGTCCAAAGTCTTGGATTTGAGGACTACCTTTGGTACATATTTTCCAAGTGACTTTAGGAAAGTTACCTTACCTTTTCAGGCTTAAATTTCCTCAAATTCAAAAGGAGGTATTAAAATAGATGTTTCCTAATTCTAAGTCTGTGCTGTACCCAAAAGACATCTTTGGAAAGATACAGAAAACACTAATATATGAAGGTCTTTGGTTCAAAGGAAGAGATTATAAACAGAGGACCATATTTTATTTATCCTTGTGCTCTGAACATAGCAAACTCTTAACAAAGATTTATTAAATGCTAGATGAATTCAACATTTGATTCAGTATTTGCTTCAGTTGAGCAAAATGCATTATTAAAGGTATGCCTCCAAGAAGATATTTCTCTTGCATATCTTAAGATGACAAAAGATTTCTTGACAAAATCAGCAAGGGATTTCTCTCTTCAACAACTCTCAACTTATCAATATCAAGCTTAGCATAAAATAGGCAGATGCATTGTCAAAGAGGCCATCCCAGTGTAAATGGAAGAGAGACTCTCTATAAACAGTGAGATCGTACAAATGTTTCTCTCTGTAGACAATACTGAATGATTTCATCATTCAGTAGATGAATTATATTCATAATAATTCAAAAGAATTTGCTGTAGCTATCTATACAGAAAAGGTCAACTAGATGAAGAATGTCTGTTTACCAGACCGTTGGGTTCCCTCCTCTAGAATGTCTTTCAAGAAGAAGCTGGTTAAGCCACTTAAAAGAAATGCTATGGTATGTATTCCTTTAAAGTATGGGGCAACTAATGACTGTTGAGGACTCTTCTAACTCTCAAACTCCTTCTAATTCCATGTTGTGGAGAAGACTTAGACAATGAAGTATATGAATCTTGAACAAACACCACCGATAAAGAATGAGTTCTGTGCACAAACGAATAGAAAGAGAAGGGAGGTATAGACTGCAATTAGCAAAGCATATATATATATATATATATAGGTAGTTAAGCGGTCAATGGATAGAGGACCAGGCTGGGCAAGTCATTTAACCTGGTTTGTCTCAGTTTCCTCATGTGTAAAATAATCTGGAGAAGGAAATAGCCCACCACTCTGGTATCTTTGTCATGAAAACACTAAATAGGGTCACAAAAAGTCAGACACAAATATAAAACAAATGAACAACAAAAAATAGCACTTTTTAAAAAATCCATTTTCTCTTGAAACAAAAAATATTTTTTTAAAAAGCAGTATTATTAGGATGAGCCTATGTAAATGCAAGTCACTGAATATCAGTCTCCAAAGATTTAAAACTGGAAGACCTCTCAAAGGACAATGGAGAAGAGTATAATGGATACAACTAAGCTGGGGAATATTACTGATGACAAATTGCATCCAGAAAGAAAATTTCAAAACACAAGAGATATGTAGTCAGAACAGGAGGTCAGTTGATCACATAGGGAGAACAAATAGATGTACAGCTCACATAAAAGAGGATCTAAAAGGAGGCACCCCATGTTTATATTATGAAATGAACAGAAGTTGCAACTGATGAAATGGTATGGATAGGTTGGGGTCTATATCACTGGAGAGAATGCATTGATGAGATCAAAGATACAAAGAAGCTGAATGCATGCATACTTATCTAATACAAAAGGGGGAGAGATGGAAGAAGTGTGTAAAACAGAAAAAAAGATGTATTCCTCTTTGTACTCTACTAAAGTAAGATATCACAATCAGAAGACAGAGCATTCATCACAGGAAAAAAAGTGGGGGTGGGGAAATGCAAGAAATGAACTTCAAAAACCATTTCTTGCTTGGAAATTTTCTTCATTCAGAATCACAGGAACACAGAAATAGACTACATGTCAGAGGCCATATAGTGCAGCACACACTCCTGAGCAAAGTTTTTCCTCACTTTATCCTTACACTGCATCTCAACAAGGCCCTTTGCCATCCTTGTCTCACTCCTGCAGATATTCTTTTGTTAGTTTATGTCCTTCCTAAAAAGTGGCACCTAGAACAAATTGCAATAGCCCACATGAGGTCTGACCTGCTTAGAACACAGAAAACCTATTACCTCCTGTGATACTATTTCTACCTTAACGCAGCATTTTGGCCTATCACTTCACACCATTAATTCATACTGAACCTATTCTCTACTTCAAAAAAAAAAAAATCAGAACCTCCTTCACCATTCTACCCATGAAAGTCTTCTGACTTTGGAGAAAGTCTAAATCAGGACAGCCAAATTATATTCCAGAGTTCCCCTTCTGCTATGATCATGTGCATCACTCCCAGTTAGAAACAGGACATGTATCTTGAAACTGTTGCTTCAGCTCTTTGAAAACTGCTTCCTGTTGGTTCTAAAAAGCAGCCTCCGGTGAGCAATAATGCCCTCAGCATGTGGCACAGAGCATTCCGGTCCATTGTTAGTTACGGTTCCAGCCTGATAAGGCAATCTTCCACTACAAACCTTAGCTCCAGTCAATATCTCCCCTAATTTGAATACTGATTTTGACAAGAGTTGGCCAGAAAGGTTTCCAGGAAATGGACCAAAATTCAATCAAATTTATCTGCATATTTCAACTGTGACTGTAAAACTACAAGTTGAGTAATAAGAGTCAAGAGCCAAACAAAACACTGAAAATGTATCATCGCACTTATTGTGATGTAGTCTTACGCCACAGTTCTCTCATTAAGCAAACTCTGAACAAATCATTCATTGGTGATTTGTCTGAGATCTTTTAGTGGTTACTGATTCACAAAACCACAGAAAAAAATACATACTCTGCTAACATCCAGGAATGTTGCTATAGCATCACAGATAACCACTATTGAAACAGGGAGCTCTTCTGTGGCACTCATCTTAGGGAAGAGACAATCATCATTAAAATAATATATCTGAATATCTAATTTATCAAACCGATGATGTTTCAAATCAGCAATGAGCCAACTTGGAGCCAACCAATTAAATCTTCTTAGCATGAAATTAATCACAAACAGGCATTTCATTGTGTCACTTTCACAGTTACACTGCACAGACAGTGAACAGTAAGCACATACTTTTTTTTTTTTTAACCATTCAGGAAAACTTGAAGTCAGTTTCCTCTTTCTTTAAGCATGAAACAAGAAATGCTAAACACTGAGCACCTATGAGCCTCCATTCATAAAAATAATACTCAGGAAGAAATGGCATGTTTGTTTGTATGTTTTCTGCAATTCACTAACAAAAGTACTGCACAGAGCCCAAATTCAGTTAACAAAGAAAAAGAATTCATGGATAAATAAACCCATTTGCAAAGGTAGGGTCAAATGCACAGCTCCTGATTTAGCAAAGATATATTATTTTCTTTTCCCTATAAATTTACATGCTTTACCTCCCTGGTTTAATATTAATTTCTCAAAATCTTAAACCTCAACCAAAGAGATTCTGAAATAAATGGCAGAGAAACTTACTTCTCTGTGATCCTGTTAGAAAGAAGTTCTGTTTTCTGTTCACTGCCTAGATGACAAGACAGTCTTTCAGTTCACACCAGAGATAACGGATGGGCTTTTTTGTTTTGATTTTGCCATGTTTTAGACATGGATTTATGTGACTAATAGTGGTAAACAGAATTCCTTTGCACATCAAACGAAACATTCATTGTTTATTCTAGGAATTCCTAATAGCTTCATGTATAAATAAAGCTTTCTTTCTAATTGGAACACAGTAGCACAGCACAATATAAGAAGACAGCAGGTAGTTCTTTTAATGAACTTTGCCCAGTTTTGATAAAATAGGATCTGAAGGCAATTTGTTCTTTGTGGGTCTGTAGAAGAATGATTCACAAAAAATAAAAATCCCAGAAATAACCTGAGCTACGGAAAACAACTTGGGAGAAAAATGCTGCCCAAGTCCTTGCTAATTAAAATTTCCAGATCTTGCAGTCCTTTATGTACATAAATCCCAGTCAAGTTAAGGAAGACCTGCAGGATCAGGCCTGTACCAAGAATAACTACCCCATCATCACATTAATTGTGTTATTACTTCATAATACTAGCCAGCCAGGTTTACACAGGATAGATTAAAAACAAGATAATGTAACAAACAATGCTCATTTCACATCAGTGTACCAAGGAAGTCTGATTTATATCTGGGGCTGCTTTCTAAATTAATTTACGCATTCAAATGTTTTAATTGTCATCTACAGACACCTCCATTAGGACGAGTATGGGTCTTTTATGGCTTGAACTTTGAGATGAGTTCAAATTTTGCCTCAATATTCTCTGATCATTAAAATATTGTTGCATTACAGCTGCAGCAAGGAGAAATTTTTAGGAAAAAAGAAAGTTTGTATTTTTCAAAGACCACCGTAGCTGGGGTTCCCAATGTCAGCATTTATCTCAGTAGAAACAAGTCAGCTAGTAAAGTTTTACCTAAGAATTGCAACAGGAGACTTATTCTGAAGTTTCCAAGTTAAGGAGGAAGTCTCCACTCATTATCAGTAAGCAGCAAGTCAAACCCTTTATTATTATATTGGCATTCTGCTGTATACTGCAAACATTCAACCTTGTTTGTTTTTATTCCATTTCTGGCACCTTGGCAATAAAGAACCCCCCATAGCAATGAAACTGTAGAAAACCAGCATTCCAGACTCCACTCACTCGCTATCTCCAAGCCATCCTCCATATTACTGCCAGACTAATCTTTTTGCATGGATCTAGTGAGATAAGAACTCTGCTCAAAAAACTCCTTACATCTAATTCAGTAAAATTCATTTCCCTTGGCTTTTCGTCCTCCACAAGGTAATGAACTGACCTTCTAGACTTTCTAAGCAACAGGGTACAAAAAAGAATGCTAAATGGGAATTAGAGGTTCTAAAGGACCTACGGATAGATCATGGGTCCACTACTGCTGACCTGTGGTGACCTTAGGAAACCTCTTCAAGCCTTAGTATTCTCAATTGTAAAATAAGAAGAAATGGACCTCTACAATCCACCGTGTGGGCCAGCCAAACTCACTTCTCTGGCTAGTCATCCCACCCTCACCTCTACCTCCCCACTTCCATCAAGTCCTACATTCTTTTGTCTCTGTGCTTTCAGCAAACACTATTCCTGTTACTGGAATGACATTCTTCTTATTTGCCTATAGAATAAGTAATCATCCTTTTAAAACTATCTTAAAAGCAACTTCCCTTATGAAGCCTTCCCTGACTGCCCCATGGAAAATTTTCCCCAAAGCCTTACAAAGAACTTCATTTCACACTTTTCAGATGGAGGTCAGAAGACTCCAACTGTCTTAATTGTCTCCTGTGTGACCTTGGGCAAGTCATTTAACTTCTGTCCATCTCAGTTTTATCATATGTAAAATGATGGCTGTGGACTATATTAGCATTGTCTAACTTAAATAGAAATGGATTCCTGTGGGCCACATATTGACTTAGGAAACCACAAATTAACATTACGTTCTAATGCATTTTTATTTATTTTGTTAAATATTTCCCAGTTATATTTTAATGCAGTTCAGGTAGCATTTATGAGTCTTGCAGAGGCCAACAAGTTTGACATCTCTGGACTGGAATACCTCTAAGATCTTTGAGCTCAAAATCCATGATGTTAGGCATTCTTCCAGCCCTAAATCTTAGCATTGAACATTAAAACTCACTAGGTTTTCATCTAATTACCTACTAGATTAGAAATTCCATAAGAAGTAGTTCAGAATAGTGGGAGCTGGGAGTTAGGAGATCTGGGTTCAAATGGTGGCTCCAAAATTTACTAGTTAGATTCATATAAGTCCAATGAAGATGCTATTCCATGCATCAGCTATCTCAGAGTTTCTGTGATGAAAGCACTTTGTAAAACTTGAAGTTCTGTATTTAAAACGAGCTGTAACAAATGAGCTATTACAAGGACAGAGTTGTTCTCAGCTAAACTTTCTACGTCTCAAACTCAATACATTGTTTTGCAAGTAGATATATTTTAACAGATACTTGTTGCCTTAAATGCATAGAATGGTGGGGGAGGAAGAAAATAAGAATTTTTTTAAAGTCTATTTTAGAGTCAATTCAGAACATTAAGAACAAAGTACTTAAAATCCAACACAGTGAGAAAAGGAGTTATGCCTGAAATGATCAAATGAAAAGAATCTCCTAATTTCTCAGTACCAAAAATACAACACTTTTTGAATTTTGAAGTTTTCCAACAAATAAAAGGGAGGGAATCATACTGAGCATATCACAACAGGCTCATTAGTGTTAACACTTTTTCTAAAGACCTAAAGAAGACTCAGGGGACAGCTAGGTAAAGCTTGGGGTCAGGAAGACTAGAATTCAACTCCAGCCTCAGACATTTTACTAGCTGTGTGATTCTGAACAAGCCACTGCTTGCCTCAGTTTCTTCATCTGTAAAATGAGTTGGAGAAGTGGCAAATCACTCCAGCATTTTTGCCACGGAAACCTCAAATGGGGGTCACACAGAATCACACACACAATTGAAAAACGACTTAACAGTAACAAAAGAAGACACAAAAAATTTCTTCTGGGCATATCCTGGATTCTTTGAAATCTGTCATTTTAAATCTAATGAGGCTCTTAAGGCTAAAGAATTTACCCAAGTAAGAAAATGAGGAATTTAACTTGGACATGATATAAAAACTTCCTTTTTGTTTAACTACGGGAGAGATGTTTGCTTATAGGTCCATAATATGTTTGTTTCTACATACACACACATATGGCGTATGTATACATATATGTATGCACATATATGTGTTTTAGTTCATAAATTCCTAGAAGGCAGAGACTATGTGTCTGTGTAGGCTTATATCATACAAATTCAGAAACATGTCCCTCAAAGCACTTAGATATTTTCAGTGAGAATGATGGCTTTATATCCGTCCCTCTTCTTCATGGAGTCAGATCAACGTGTCAACATGTAAAATGTGATTTCCACAGTGTGGAATTCCCAGAAGAAATATAGAGATAGATGCGACCTCTCTAAAACCTAGAGAGGAGCCTGGGCTCAGAGTTGTTGTGACATCCTGTAGTCACACAGTGAGTAGGTGGGATAGAGTTGGAACGCTGATCTTCCTAATTGCAAGACCAACATGTCAACTCAGTAACACATCCCCAATTGGTACTTACTAAACACTACAAATAATACTTGTAGAGTATTAGAAGTCTCTTCATAGCAAAAGTCTTTACTAACATTTTCTTTCTGAAGCCAGCCATGGCATACCCAAAAAACAATACTGTTTTACTTCTCAAATATTAAAAAACAGGAGGTGTCGGCTTTGGAGTAAATAGTCAATTACTACAATGATGGGTTCTATAAAAAAGGAAATACCATCACAAATCAGCAGGATTAATTAGCACCTCTTGAACACTGGACCCACATGAGAAAATGCTGGTGGTCTCATACTGGAAGATAAGACAACTTTGAGGATACCAAGTGATTGGTATTTGTGTCCTTCTATTCACATACATACATATACTCATGCTTCATACATACATACTTCTACTTATTAATTGTGAAAAAAACATAGATGGCACTGCTACTGAATAAAAGACCATTAAATATACAAAAAACTATCATAAATCATATACCAAGTCTCTTACTTTTACAAAAAAAAATAGTCTAAACATTTATGGTGAGTAAACTGAATGAAAACATGAGAATCAAACAGGGAAGTATGCACAGATTTATATATATATAAATACCAAACCACACCTGTACAGTTACACAACTCGCTAAAAAAAATACACAATGCCACTGCTTATCATTTGTTGATTGTAAAAAAGTTTTTGATTTGGTAGAACAAGATGTGGCCTTAAAGTCTCTCTTCCAGCAAAGTGTCTCCTATGCAAATGTTGAGATCATAAAAGACTGCTCAAAAGATGCAAGAGACACAAACTGGTTTGTTGACTCTTTGATTTGTTTTGGTTGACACCAAAAGAAGCAGAAGAAACAGAAGGTCTAAGTCAAATGTATTTGAGGCCTAAATTAATCAAATATATTTGCTACTGTGGTGGAAGATAGAGAGCATAAGCATAAAACAGTTTTTCTAGGCCTAATTTAACTAGGCCAAGAAAAATACAGAGACTTCTAAATGAGATGCATAAAAACTCAAGAAGTTATGACCTAATCAACTCAGAAAAAGCCAAGTGGATGAAGAAAGCTTATTGTAGCTAGATGTGGTGGCCCATAGCTGTAGTCCCTACTGCTTTAGGAGAATTGAGTTCATCAGTCATCTTCATCAAGCCTGGCACCAATTTGCTAAATCCCTAAAAGAAGGTGGCCACAAGGTTGCCTACTGGAAGAGCTTCAAGTTTCAGTGTTGGTAAGAACTAGAATCAGGCCAATGAGTCAAAGCTGCACTTCCAGCCCAGGCGAGATGCAGAAACAAAGTCTCCAAAATAAAAAGAAAACAAATAAAAAAAGAATGATGTCTATTGTCCATAGTACAATATGTAGTGAGTTGGATAGCCCATTGATTTGGCCCACTAACATACCTATCATAGAGAGATATAACTATTTGTCCACTGAAGGTAGAGAGAACAGAACATTAAAAAGAGAGCTGAGGGTATAAGGGAACAAGGCATAAGATACGTATGATGCAAGTTTTGTATGGGTACCAAAGAAACAATCACTGACCTGTAAGACCAGTAAGCTGTGGTAGATTCCCTGTGATGGACCTATGAAGACCAGGTCAAGAACCATACCCAGGATGAGAAAGTGTGAATGGGTTACAATATGTACCACTGGAATAAGTGATCCTATCAAAGAGATCATGAACCAATTACTAAAATACTGAAGTATTGAAAATGAGGGCTTAAAGGAGAAGAGAGCACAATGTCATTTCTGCTTGGGAACTGGCTAAATGCCTCTTCTTCAGGGCTAAAAAAGGCTGTCTCCTCATCCTTTATTAGCATTCACTGCTAAACACTAGGGTTAACACCCATCCATAAAGTGACATTTTAGTAAAATAATTTTCAATTCTAATGGAAAATATGAGTTATAGGATGTTCCTAGAAGTTTTATTGGTTTCTTCAAGGGGATATTCTGGGGGAAATGTATGAAAATATAATCTTATGGTACAAAAGACTGGCTTGCAAGTCAGGAGTTCTGATCATAATTCTAGCTCTCATGTTATTCAGTTATCAATATTACCTGATCTTGGGTAAGATATTTCAGCTCTACAGGCTTCAGTTTCCTTCCTTACCTGCAAAATGAGGAGGCTGAATGAAAGATCTCAATGGTTCCAACTCCTAGCTCTCATGTTCTCTGATTTAAAAAAAAAGAATACTTTTGGACCATATGGGACACATGCATATGATCTGTTGGGGCTAAAGAAAACCTGATAGAGATTAAATTCTTTCTCTCCCTTACTCCCCAACACTGTTTTATAAATGAAGAAATGAAGGAGAGGGAGATGGGTCTTGACTCCACATCTTTATAAGAGCTCATTCAATCAAGTGTTCTAAATTGAGAAATAATAAGTAGCTGTCCTGCTTCGAGTTTGGGGGGAGGTAAGGTGAGAAGGGAAGGAGGGACAATCAACAGACAATGATTCCCTTGCCCCTAATTTCAAACAAAGAGGGTACGGCAAGTGACCTTCACTTAGGCAAAAGATATAGAATATTGCACAAGGGTAGTAGAGTTCGAGTGTTCTATTGTTAAAGACCCAAAGTATGTGTTGTCTGTTCTGAAGCCTAATGTCCTTAAAGCATAAGGTGATTATAACTGAAAAACCAGAAACAGGATAGAGTCAGCAAACCTCGCTCTGACACTTGTGTGAGCATGGACAAGTCATCAGATTCTCTCTGAGCCTCGGTTTCCTGATCTGTAAAATGAGGCCAACACTGCTTTCACTCTTTACCTTATGGAGTTGTCAGGTGGCAAATACTTTGTAAACCTTAAATTTAAATTACTATGATAAATTATCCAGCACTCATAAGAAAAAAAAACCTAAATACGTGAGGGGATTTTGTGGTGGTGGTGGTCTTGTAGTAAGCATCAAAAATAACTGTATGAAAAGTATGTTGAAAAGCTCTTGAAGCTACAGAGAACTCAACTTCTTGGACCTCTAGTACTTTCAAGAAAAGTCTCATTTTACTGCCATTTTCCTTCTTTTCATTCATGAATTTAGTTTCCTCTGTTACCTATCACCAAGTATATGCAAGTAATGTAGTATATTATATTCACTTATATTTCTAAATGATTAAACCAAATTTCCTTAAATATACGTATTGTGTGTATGCATGCATACAAAGTAAAGCATACCTGAATTCATGAACTTCTACCAGCTTTTTTAAACTTATCACAATATAACATTTTTGTTCTATATTTCTAGTAATTAAAACAAATGAATAGTCAATATATGCAGATGGTCAGAAAGTCAATCGTCATTACTTCTTTGTCACTAGGAAACAGTAAGGATACTAGAAGAACATGATAAACAATCGTCTCCTTAAAAGGAAAAATCGTGCCTTGTTTAAACTATGTGTCTCTCCCCTAATAATAGCAAGCTTTCTATAGGACTTTGCAAATATTATATCATTGGATCCTCAAAACAATTTTGAGAGGCAGGTGCTATCATTATTCCCAATGTACATACCAGAAAACTGACTCAGGCAGAGGTTATGTGACTTCGCTAGGGTCACACAACTAGTATGTGTCAGAGAGGATCTGAATTCAGACTTTCTGACCTGACCTAGCTGTCTAGAACAGTGCTCCATACAGTTAGCAATTAATAAATGTTTGCTATGCTGTATGGTTCTTAGAAGCTAAATATTCCATCTTTAAATGGCACCAATAGATGGGAACACAGTGATAAGATCGCTGCATATTATCAGGAGTAAGCTGCTGAGGAAGAAGAATCAGATTCTCTGGATTAGGAACTACCAACTCCTTCTACAACCAAATTAGCAGACATTCTACATGACTCCTGCGCCACCACCTTGCAAGAGATTGAAGTCTTTCAAAAGAAACACAATAAATACTTGTTAACTAATGGATCAATGATGTTTTTCCTGACTACTACTCGGTTGTGTTAGAAAAAAGCATATATTTTCTAAACTAATAACACAAAGCAAAGAATTATTATTCAAAAATAAAAAAATTAGAAATACCCTTAATTTCCATATTATGGTAAGTGAACATATAAATTGAAAAAAGAGAAAGGAGAATAAGATGGAATGGAAAAGGAAAATAAAAAGAGGACACCGAGATAAAAGAGAAAAAAAGGAGAGAAAAACAAATATAAATGAAAAATAAGAGGGAGGGTTGGAACACAGAAATAAAGCCCAGAAGACACAAGTATTTCTCTTTCTTGGGGATACTACTTTCCTCATAACTCAGTACTAGGTAGTTCACTTGGCCACAGGCAATCAGAGCATGCTATCACCTGCACATCATGGTCATCTGATCAACTATCCATCCAGCTAATCCTTTCTACACTAAGAAGCAGTTTTTCTGCTTTTAATTTCAAACTTCAAAGTTTATTTTTGAAATAAAAGTTTATTTTCCCAAAGGATTCTAAAGAGTTTACATATGTGTAAATGAATGACTTATATTTTAGAAATTTACTTTGGAACTTTAGAGGTGCTGGTCAATTTACTACCTAACACCTCCGAGTCCCTCTCACATTCCAAAGCACAAGAATGCCCCTTTCTTTGTTGAGAGATTAATGCTGCCTCTTTCCATCAGGTCTGAGGGTTACCTCTAGAAACCAACACGCATTTCATTGCTCTCAGTTTTTGTTGGGTTCTTTTTTAATAAAATGTACATTTTCTGGAAACTTCCTGTAGTTCAGGATCACGTACAGTAGAAATTGCTCTCCCTCCCCTTCCCTGCCAAAAAAGGAAAATCCTCTTCCACAAAACAAGGTAATTCAATTCAACAAACATCTATTAGTCACCTGTCCTCCAAAGCACTCAAAGTTCTTTAACTGCTGTTATCAAATCATGCAGTACTGTCCTATGTAGTATATCCATAGCAGTTATGTTGCAAGGTTGTTGCCAATACAGTAATAATTTAGTACATTCCTCCTGGAACCTTGAACAAAACAAGGCCATGGGTCAAGAGTTTCCCATAATTGCATGAATATAGCATTGAACACTTTTTACTGCAGTGTTCAGTGCTTTCAAGTATATGCATTTTTATCCTCGTTTTACAGATGAAGAAACTGAGGTTTAATGGACCCATTTTGCAAGTGTTTGAGAAACCAGGTATTCTGGTTCCCAAATCCATGCCCTTCCCACTTTAGGCTACCTAATTTCTATACACGGAACCCATTCAACTAAACATGACTTCTACCAATTCTACTATTCTTTGCATTTATACAAGTACATATAATTAATTCATTAAACATCAGAAACCTTAAGCACCAACAAGAATTTACATATTAACAGAGCAAAATCATTTTTGTGATATCTTAAAGACAGTGAGAATTATTTTAAGAAAAAAAAACTTAATGAAGCAACCTACCAGTCAGTCAGTCAATTAGAGAGGGTGGAAAGGAATAAGAATTTATATGGCACCTGCCATATGCCAGCTGTGCTAAGAATTTTGGAAATATCATCTCCTTTGAACCTTACAACCACCCTGCGCAGCAGATGCTATTATTATCCCCATTTTACAGTTAGGAAACCAAGGCAAAGCCCAGGGTCACATTGCTAGTAAGTGTCTGAGGCTGTATTTGAACTCAAGACATCCTGATTCCAGGTCCTGGGCTCTACACACCTCACTGCCAACTACACTTTAACTACCTACTATGTACCCTGAAGATACAAAGAAAGGGGAAAAAACAGTCTCTGCCCTTAAGAAGTCCACAGTTTAAAGGCAGAGATCCAACATGCGAATAGCTATGTACAAAGAAGAAAGATACAGAATAAATTGGGGGTGGTCTCAGAAGAGATTAAGGAAGACTTGCAAAGGCTCCTTACAGAAAATAGGACCCTTTGCTGAAGCTTAAAGGCCATGGAAACCAAGAGAACAGAGAAAAGAGGGAAGAGTCTTCCAGGAATGGGGGAGGGCCAGTAAAAACACTTTCAATATACTGATATTTTTTCAATATATTGATTTTCATTTTCCATTTTCAATACGTTGATCCTACAAACCCCAGTTCTGTGAAGTGGTTGAATGCAATGTCATCACGACACAGTAACTTGTTTCATTTACAGTATCTGTTTCACTTCTACTCATGAGCTAATATAATTCAATTTTTTTTTTAACTGCATACAGGCTGCCAGACACATGTGCACAGCAAATGGAAACTGAACTTAGCTTAACAGCCTCATTTATTCCTGATGGTTTAAATTATTTCATCACAATTAATGACACCCCCTCAGCTTCCTGTGCAGCGCTGCCAGATGTTCAGAGACCACAAAGCCACTCTCTTCTTTGACGGCTAGTGACAAGTCGTCCTCTGAAGGACGTTCCCTAGGTGCCCAAGCTGGATGACACCTCCATTGCTTAGCACCTCTCTGCCTCCCCGAGTAACCATGGTGAGGAAAGCAGGAAGGCATGAGAAACCAGCAAGTGCATTAGTGAGGGCAAATTATGTGAAATGATCGGAACTCGGAGGAACTCAGCTCCTAGCACAGTGGTTTCTAACCTTGTTGTTTCATGAGAGGCAGAATAACTTTTTACCTTGGTCTTCCAAGTCACTGAGGATGTTCACTGTTGTGACCAGTAGTCTTCAAGAAAACTTAAACAACAAAGAAATCTATTTCACTTTTTTTGGTTTGTTTCCAGGGACTGGGTTGTTTTTTGTGGTTGGTGTTTGGGTTTTTTTTCTTTTTTGGGGGGAGAGAAGAGGGAGTTCCCAGAGACTTTTTTAAACTTTGCTCTTTAAAATGGACTTGAGTCACTGCTTTGTACTCCTTTTATTTGATTTCCTATTTTATGTTTCTAATACAAACACAGAGACAACTCCTGGCCAACCAACTCTAAAAATTTAAATAGCTTTTATTTCCTTCTCCAAAACTCATTATTTTCTTAAGAGAATAGGGGCAAAGGTGAGAGATTGCACTTCTCTTCCCATCATGACCCAGGCCTTCAATGCCCCCTTGCTTTCTCCCTTTTCTACCCTGACTATAACAATACTGACAATCTTTCTTAAATTCAGAATTAGGGGTTATGGATTCCTGTCACATTCATAGAAAAAGCAACTCTGCATTTACAAAGAGAGGGAAGAAGGCAGCTAGTAGATACAGAAAGCACACACTTTCATAAATAAGAAACCAGCACTACTGCTCTATCCACAAAGAAAGATACTTCCATCAACTAGAGCACATATGGCAGACATTCTATTGATTTTTTTTAATGTTAAAAAAAGTGCTGATCTTAGTCAGGAATGAGGGGCCTTTTAGGTGGCCAAAAAGTGTAATATTAAAACAAAAAGGCCACCTGTGTTGGCGTACCCTACAGTAAGGCAACAAGCTATAAGGTCATTTTGAAACATATTTTAAATTTGAGATAAAAAAACACTACAGACTACAAGCAGACGCAGAAGGCTTCTGTGCATGCGACTAATTACGCATGTGGCCTTTTCGGTAGAATTTCAGGTGCTTGAAAACGGCGTCCTTTCTTCCTTGTAGACTGGCTTGGGGTAGAATTGATGATCCTTACCTACCAGTTTTTGATAATGGCTACAAATATAGGCTTATCCGAGCTATACAAGCTGTCTCCTCCTCCTTGAAAGACAGCTTTTTAATTCTTATGACTACTGAGGTGGAGTAGATATGCTTAATACTTTGACAACTATTCATTAAAAGTGCTTTACCAGAAAGTCACTTGAATGTCCCACGTAGTTTTACATGTGGGTTAGAGGGAATGATCAGGGCAACAGTAACTCTTATAGGCTAACAACAAAGGAAAACTCTTAGCACTCACAAAGTTAAATCAGATTTTCTATGCATCAAAATTCTAAAATGAAATAGTTGAATTACTGAGAGATAGATAATTAAAATAAACAACTTATTGCTAATACTACTGAGGTTTGGAGAGAGTCATATGGACTTCATTCTGTTGTCTCTGAACACTTTATCTGAGGGGAAAAAAGGAGCTGAATAAACTTTAAACTCTCATGTAGGGATGTATTGCTTGTGTGTCCCTGGCAGATGTGGAAAGGAGATGAAATGGGCAAGGGAGAATCGAATATCCCATCGCTGCAGGTTTGCTGAGGGGAGAGAGCACTGCAAAGATCTCACATCTGGCAATCATTTGTCAATAGCTGGAAAGGGAACGGCAGGAAACTTTCTGGCTCTTGTAGAAGATGAAAAGACAAAAACCATGTGTCACACATACACTGCGCTGGTACAATGACTACTACATTTATCCCTCCCCTCCTTTTTCTAAATTTAATGATCTTCAGATATACTCCATGGTCAAAAACATGCAGTCACTTGACTTGTTAAAGCTGCAGTGTATGTACATTTTTCAAATAAACCCCAGGGCTGATGTTAGAAAATCAAAATCAGTCAAGCATAGACCGCCTGGTACTTTGGGCAGGGATCCTTGTGGTTTAGTCAATAAACAGAATCTAAATGAAAGACACCACAGTAACTAGACAGTAACGTTTTGAACAGTTCTTAACCTGAAGGAGAGGAAAGAAGAAAAAAGTGGCCACGGATACAATGTTACCAATCCACAGAAATGCTGCTATTGTACAAAGCAGCTATGTCCAAGCACAAGGTCACTAGACTGTTTCAGGGAAGGAGAAAAGGTTTTCTATTTTGGGCCAATTTGTGTAGAGTTTGGGCAATTTTTTGTTTGTTTTGTCATTCTAACAACTCAAGAGTAGTGACAAAACCTGAGAGATTCAGTTTCACCTCTAATGCAAACAATAGGAGTAGAAACTTGTTGACCTGGAAATTCAAATTCCTAAAAACAGCTTTTCAACCTACACACTCAATTTGTATCATCACTAGTTTAACAGCTTGCCACAGAAGTGCTTTTAAGTCCTCTAGATATGCCCATATGCACACGCAAACACACACACACACACACACACACACACATACACACACCAAACAGATTACCTTCTCTGAAATTACAAGATTTTAAAAACCATTTGCCTTGATAGATAATACTAAATGGAACTTTGGGTTCATCCTTATGTTGCATTTAAGTAGCAGCAGCCGCTGAACTTGTCCCTGTGATTCTTTAAGTGAATGCTGCAGGTTGTTTAATAACCTGGCAAATTCACAGTTGCTTGTCAAATTATTACAGGAACAGTGTCATCACTAAACAAGCCTGATCACGGTTAATTACAATGCAGACCAGAGAGCAGCCACAATTGTTCATTAATTACAGGAAGCACCTCATTTAAATTTTATGGAAATTTACACTTGCACCCCAGTATGTCTGGAAAAAAAAGTGAGCCTTCACACATTCCCAGAAGAGAAGAATTTGGTTTGATGGTGGATGGTATACAATCTAATAGTGAAATGTTGGATCATTATTTACTCCAATCCTTCAAGATACTTCAGTGCTAAAATGTATCACTTCAAGCTCGACATCTGGAATTTTGAGACAAGTAAGAGACTGTGTAAGCTAACAGTATGATATATTACTACAACGCATGATGAGGCATTTAAATCTGATTTTTAAAAAAATGGAAAAAGAAATGAAAAAACAAGAAACATCCATTTCCTTAAAAGTTGGTCGTGGAAGAACAATGTTTTGCTAGAGACCTACAACGAAGACTTCGATTGATTGCACAAGCGGAAAGAAGCACATAGTCCCAACACCTGCTTCAAAATTACCGTGAATATTCAAAAGTTAAAGTGAATGAAAAATATCTGAATTTGTACCCATTTTCATACATATTAAAAATAAAATCAGAGCAAACACAGAAATAACATAAAGTCAGTCACAAAGAAAGAATGTGTTTCAAGAATGAAGCTATATCCTGATGGTTCTGACCATATGGATCTTGGAATTCTTGTATTGAGTCCAACCTTATGTTGAGCCCAAGTAAAACAGGATAACACAGAAGAATTCTGCAAGTACAGGAAAAGAAAAGGAGGCAAGAAAAGGAAGTAAGGGCTGGTCCCCTTGGACCTTACGGAGGACTATTAGCCACAAGCCAAAACAGGACACCTAAATTCGCTAAAAGTGTATTTCAAAAGGCACTATCAATATATGAAAAGGTCCAAGGGCCTAGGTTCAAATCTTAGCTCTGTCATTACTGCCTGTGTCACTCTGGTGAAATCACCCTGACTCATTCGGGTTTCATTTCCTCATTCTTAAAATAAAGAGGCTTTATACCTCTCTGCTCTAAATATATAATCCATATAAATGACATCCTCCATCAAATTACAAATCTGAGACTTCAGACCAGCACAGAGATAACCTTGGATTCTCAAAGGCTACCCCAGACAAACGCAGGATCTGACAGGTCCTGACAAGTTAGGAAGACTTTCAATATGAGCTGAGTATTAGACTATATTCTGTGGTCTTAGAATCAACTTAAGTAAGTTCCAAGAATATCACGGGATCATCCATTTAGAGCTAAGAGGAGCTTCGAGGTCATTCAGGCCAACCCTGTCTGCAATCCAGAATGAGAAGGCCAAAGTTATGCAGCTAGTAAGTAACAAGAGTTCCGATTCAAACCAAAGTCCTCTGACTACAAAAGCACTGTTCTTTGAAGGGAACAACACTGTAGGTCAGCAATAGGTAATAATTTTTCCAGAATACTGTCTACTTAAGTATGCAAATGTCATGGGCAATCTGGATACACAGTAATCACCAAAAAAATTTTTTTTAAATATTAAAGCAAGTTTTCTAATATACTTCAAGGTCACATGGTAAATACCTAAAAGCCAACAAGTAAGGGATGCCTGGGCCAGACGGGAAGTCTGGAGACCCAAACAGGATAGAAATAGGAGGTCAAGTTGACAGGAGCTAACGGTTGCAAGTCTCCCATGGGCCTTTCAATTCACTCAAGATTAAGTGATCAGTCTGCAGACAAAGGGAGCAGTATCATATAACATGGGTTCCCAGCAAGAACAAGAGATGGTTAGTTAAGGAAAAGATCTTTGTAAGAACTATAAATTGGTAAAGGGCCATGGGTAAAGTTTGAGGTTTCTTTTCATTGTTTTTTTTTTCTTTTTAGCAAAGATATTTCTGGAGGGAAAAGTAGGAGGGGAGGCATGATGGCAAGGGTACTTAATCTGATAGTCTAGCTGGTTTTTTCTTAAACTAACTCAATTTTCCTGATTAACCTAAAAAAATAGGTTTATAATATTGTGCATGTACTCAAATAAAAACACTTGATGCCCCTTTGCTAAGGATATGGTAATATGGACCCTCTCATTTTAAGGATCTATGTCAAAAAGGCTTCTGAATAAGGAGTGAATGATAATATGATCTTGTCAGCTACGGGTTTAGACTCACACCTGGTATTATATTTAAGTATGTAATCATGGTCTCATTCTCTTTACCCACATTCCAAAAGGTACCTATATCTACATGTGTCTCTTCGCCTAAAACATTCCTTTTTATTCTTTGCCAGATTTTATCAGTAAAAACATAATTCAATTGCTCTGTGATAATATACTTGGGATGACATATTTGAAGAACACACCTAAACAGAACACATAACTCCATAAGACTGACCCTTTATCAGACTGTACTTACTATTTAGTAGGTGTACAGAGTGGAGAAAGAGGAGCAAAAGAGTGGGAGAAGAGCAGGAAAGGGAAAGAAAGAGTGGGGGAGGGAGAGAGAAGATAGGAGAGACAGTAGAAGAAAGGGAGAGAGGCAGAGAGGGAAAGAAAAGGAAGGAGAGAGAGAAAAAAGGATGAAGATAAGGAAAAAAATTATGGAGAAAAGTCACGAACACATTTCATATGTGTGACACACCTGTTTTTAGCTATAATACAGCCATACGCCTCCTAGGTCGTGCCAGCTTGTGGCATGGCAGTGCTCAGGTGGTCTGCTACCGTCCATGAGCAGGTGTGCAAGAGAGCCTTCTCCCTTCACTCCCATGTCAGAATGAAACCTCCTGTCAACCTGTTCTCTCATGTGTGGTATTCTAAAGCAGTTGAAAACAAAAGCAAACTCACTCTATTCATCTCATACGCCTGAAAAGTTCAGTGGATGATGCCAAATGGATTTTCATAGGTATTCCTGAGTTAACTCCTGCTGAGGACATCATTTATACTTTGAATTTTCAGCAAAATCTTATCATTACTGGCACAGGTATCCTTTAAATACCAGGAAATAAGCAAAAATGAAGACAAGCCTTTCTCTTAACTGTCACATTTCTTTTTTAAAAAAATTAGCAAAAACTCATTATTTGACAAAAACTGCTTAGAAACCTGGAAAACAGTAGGGCAGAAACTAGGTATAGACCAACACTGCACAACTTACACCAAGATAAAGTCAAAATGGGTACATGATTTACAAATAAAGGATGACAACATAAGCAAAATAAGAGAACATAGAATAGTTTATCAGTCAGATTTATGCATAAAGGAAGAACTTTAGACTAAAGAAGATATAGAGAACATTGTAAAATGTAAAACAGATTTGTTCTGCACAAGCAAAACCAATGCAAATGAAATTACAAAGAAAGCAGAAGGGGAGAATTT
The DNA here is from genome assembly GCA_023548195.1 of Bettongia penicillata ogilbyi. NCBI lineage: Eukaryota > Metazoa > Chordata > Mammalia > Diprotodontia > Potoroidae > Bettongia > Bettongia penicillata. Next base: position 581,931 of record JAJHZJ010000226.1, read on the forward strand.
TGCCACAAGTATCTCTGATAAAAGCCTCATTTCTCAAATATATAGAGAACTAAGTCAAATTCATAAAATAAAATATACATCTTTCCTCAATTGTAAATGGTCAAAGGAAATGAACAGGCAGTTTTCAGGCAAAGAAATCAAATCTAGAGTCATATGAAAAAATACTCTAAATCACTATTTGATCACAGAAATATAAATTAAAACAATTCTGAGGTATCACCTCATATCTATCAGATTGGCTAATAGGACAAAAAAAAGGAAATGCTAGCTATTGCAGGAGATATAGGAAAACTGGGCCACTAATACACTGCTGGTGAAATTGTGAACTAAATCTAACCAATATGGAAAGCAATTTGTAATCAGGTCCAAAGGGTTATAAAATTGTGCATCCCCTTTGATTCAGCAATTCCACTCCTAGGTCAATATCCCAAAGATAGCCAAAAAAAGGGGAAAGGACCTTATTTGAACAAATATATTTATAGGAGCTCTTTTTGTGATGGCTAAGAATTGGAAATCATAGGGATGCCCATCAATTGGCGATTGGCCAAACAAGCTGTGGTATATGATTGTAATGGAATATTACTGTGTTAAAAGAAATGACAAGCAGAATGATCTCATGAAAACTTGGAAAGGCTTACATGAACTGATGCACAGCAGTGAAGTGAGTAGAACCTAGAGAATGCTGTACACAGTAACAAGAATATTGTTCAGTGAAGAACGGTGAATGCCTTAACTATTCTCAGCAATGCAATGATCCAAGACAGCCCCAAAGGACTAGTGATGAAACATACTATCCACCTCCAGAGAAGGAACTGATACTGTTTGAATACAGACTGAAGCATGCTATTTTTCACTTCTATTTTTTTTCTGTTATTCAAGTCTTCATGTACAAAAATGACTAATATGGAAATGTTATATACATCAGATGTGATTATTTACCATATCAGGGACACGGCAGGGGAGGGGAGGGGGGAGAGGACGATAGAATTTGAAACTCAACATTTTAAATAAAAACGTTAAAAAGGATAAAATTTTAATTCAAAACTTAACAAATACCAAATAAAATGGGCATTCCCAGTTACAAAGGAGAACAGGAAAACAGGAGGAAAGATTGTACATGAAATTATGGATCTCTATTATGTACAGTTTGCTTTTCTTTTAAAATATATAAGAAATTCAGGGAGGAGCCAAGATGGCGGAGTAGAAAGACTCACGTATGCTAGCTCCGAACCCACAGCCCATATATTTTCTCTAAAAAGAACTCCCAACAAATTCTGGAGCACTGCAAGCCATGCAGAGACACAGTGGAAAAGATTTCCTTTCCAGAAAGCCCTGGGAAAGCCGTTCCCAGGGGTCCATCGCGCTCCAGACATGGAGCCCACCCTTGCGCTGCCCTGGCCACACAGCCCCAAAAGAACAGACCCGAGCAGGCTTCAGTGACGGAACCTCCGGTGGCCGTGAAGGTCCCTCCACCCATAGGCGCTACAGGTCAGTGAGAGAGACTTCTGGGCTGGCTGAGAAGGGAGCGGGGTGTCTCCGTGACTCAGGCCCCCTCGGGAGGCAGTGGCAGAGGCAGCAGCAGCCCGGAACTCCCGGAGCAGACAGGAGCTCAGGGCCATTACCAAAGGTCTCTACATAAACCCCCTGAGGGAACTGACCCTGGGAGGCAGCCCTGCCCCCACCCAAGCACCAGAACTTAAGCTCACATTGAATAGCATTGGGGAGCAGCATTTGAATCTCAGACCCCAAGCACTAGCTGGGTGGATCTAGGCGGGGGTGCAGAGGAATCTCAGAAGTCAAGTAACTGACTGGGAAAATGCCCAGAAAAGGGAAGAAAAATAAGACCATAGAAAACTACTTTCTTGGGGGACAGATGTTCCCGCCTTTCATTTCTGATGATGAGGAACAATGCTTACCATCAGGGAAAGACGTGGAGGTCGGGGCCTCTCTATCCCAGACATCCGAGGTGGATGTCCAGTGGGCTCAGGCAATGGAAGAGCTCAAAAAGGATTTTGAAAATCAAGTTAGACAGGTGGAGGAAAAACTGGGAAGAGAAATGAGAGAGATACAAGAAAAGCATGAAAAATGGGTCAATACCTTGCTAAAGGAGACCCAAAACAATGCTGAAGAAAATAACACCTTGAAAAATAGGCTCACTCAATTGGCAAAAGAGGTTCAAAAAGCCAATGAGGACAAGAATGCTTTCAAAAGCAGAATTAGCCAAATGGAAAAAGAGGTTCAAAAGCTCACTGAAGAAAATAATTCTCTCAAAATTAGAATGGAACAGATGGAGTCTAATGACTTTCTGAGAAACCAAGAAATCACAAAACAAAAACAAAAAATGGAAGATAATGTGAAATATCTCATAGGAAAAACAACTGACCTGGAAAATAGATCCAGGAGAGACAATTTAAAAATTATGGGACTACCTGAAAGCCATGATCAAAAAAAGAGCCTAGACATCATCTTCCATGAAATTATCAAGGAAAACTGCCCTGAGATTCTAGAGCCAGAGGGCAAAATAAATATTGAAGGAATCCATCGATCAGTGCCTGAAAGAGATCCAAAAAGAGAAACTCCTAGGAACATTGTGGCCAAATGCCAGAATTCCCAGGTCAAGGAGAAAATATTGCAAGCAGCTAGAAAGAAACAATTCCAGTATTGTGGAAATACAATCAAGATAACACAAGATCTAGCAGCTTCTACATTAAGGGATTGAAGGGTGTGGAATAGGATATTCCAGAAGTCAAAGGAACTAGGACTCAAACCAAGAATCACCTACCCAGCAAAACTGAGTATAATACTTCAGGGGAAAATATGGTCTTTAAATGAAACAGAGGACTTTCAATCATTCTTGATGAAAAGACCAGAGCTGAAAAGAAAATTTGACTTTCAAACACAAGAATGAGAAGAAGCATGAAAAAGTAAACAGCAAAGAGAGTCATAAGGGACTTACCAAAGGTGAACTGTTTACATTCCTACATGGAAAGGCAATATTTGTAACTCTTAAAACTTTTCAGTATCTGGTGGGACCACACACACACACATACACACACACACATGTGCACACATGTACACACGTGCACACACACACACACACATGCACGCACATACAGAGACAGAGAGCACAGAGTGAATTGAATAGGATGGGACCATATCTTAAAAGAAATTGAGGTAAACGGTGAGAGAGAAATGTAGTGGGAGGAGAGAGGGTGAAATGGAATGGGGCAAATTATATCTCATTCAAGTGGCAAGCAGGAAACTTTTTAGTGGAAGGAAAAAGAGGAGAGCTGAGAAAAAACATGAAGTTTACCCTCATCACATTCGACTAAAGGAAGGAATAAAATGCATACTCATTTTGGTATGAAAACCTATCTTACAGTACAGGAAAGTGGGGGAGAAGGAGATAAGCAGGGTGGGGGGGATGATGGAAGGGAGGGCAATGGGAGGAGGGGGCAATTTGAAGTCAACACTCTTGGGGAGGGATAGGATCAAAAGACAGAATAGAAACAATGGGGGGCAGGATAGGATGGAGGGAAATACAGTTAGTCTTATACAACATGACTATTACCAAAGTCATTTGCAAAAGTACACAGATATGGCCTATATTGAATTCCCTGCCTTCCCAAAGGGAATGGGTGGAAAGGGAGGGATGGGGAGAATTTGGAACTCAAAGTTTTAGGAGCAACTGTTTAGTATTGTTCTTGCTACTAGGAAACAAGAAATACAGTTAATGGGGAATAGAAAGTCATCTGGCCCTACAGGACAAAAGAGAAGATGGGGACAAGAGAAGGGAGGGATGATAGAAGAGAGGGCAGATTGGTGACAGGGAAAATTAGAATATTTGGTGTATTGGGGTGGGGGGAGGGGAGAAATGGGAAGAAAATTTGGAACCCAAAATTTTGTGAAAATGAATGTAAAAAGTTAAATAAATAAATTTATTAAAATAGATAGATAGATAGATAGATAGATAGATAGATAGATAGATAGATAGATAAGAAATTCAGCCTGTGGCTTAGTTACCCTTACTTCATTGAAGTAAAGCCCAGTAATACTTCACCTGTATATTTGAAGAATATCTAGGAAGCTTGATAGGCCCTTATAGTACACTGCATCTGTTCTTGACATCATCAAATAAAATGTGTTTAGGACCTAGATGAAGCATAGTAATAATACTGGAATTTTCCAAAATTTTACTTGAGTCTGACAATATCCCAGTGAGTTTGGACAGACAAGTTATCTATCTCTCTTTTACCGATAATGAAAGTGGGACCCAGAGAAACTGAGGATTTACATGGCTATCAATCAATAAGCAATTAATAATTACTAATAATAATTAATAAATATTACATATTAGGTACCACGCAAGGATCTAGAGAATCAAAGACACACAACAAATGAAACTGCTCCTAACCAAAAGGAGCCTACAAAAGCACAGACAAGATAATTTCAAGAGAAAGGGCAGTAGGAAAGACTTCTAGTAGAAAATGATGTTTGAGCTGAATCTAGGAGTAAACTAGTGATTCTAAGAGCCCAAAGATGAGGAGGATTTGCATTCCTCAGCATGAAGGACAACCAATGAAAAGTACAGAGCTGGCAGATGGAGTGCCATGTATGTGTGAGAAACAGTTAGAAGGCCATTTATCAGGACAGCAGAGTACAAAAAGAATGGAAAGGTGGGTTGGGGTCAAGAAGTAAACATTTCTTAGGAAATCCCCTTGATCCAGGATGGAGGGGCAAGCCTGTAGTCCCTGTTGGAGGAGTTGAGGCAAATGGATGACTTGAGTTGAGGCAGGGCTAAAACCAATGGGAGAACTTCTCTAAGTCTGGCATGAAATGAACAGACTAGAATGGCTTTGGTTTCAAAAACTACTGATGAATTTTTAAAGCAAACCTAAAGGTTAGATAGTTTGCTCTTGGGGGATGGCATCATGTAATGGTGGCTCACTTGCACAGACATTTCAAGTTTACAAAGCTCCTTCTATCCATTATCTCATTTGATTCTCACAACAATCTCATGAGGTAAGTGGTTCAAGTATTCTTTTCCTCCATAGTGTGTTGATAAAAACAACCGAGGCTCAGGGATAAGCTAAACGACTTGTTGGAAGCCAAAAAGTTTACTAAGCAGCCAAGTCAAGGCTCTAACCTAGAACACCTAAGGGCCATATTGCTTCCTCATTCCTAATGCCAGTACCAATGTTTGAAATGCTGGGATTTCTCCTATTCGCATCACAATCATGAAATTGTCTACTGTCTTTACTTTTACAATTTATTTCACTCTTCATTTTTAAGCACTAAGGGAAAAAAAAAGATTATTTTAATTATCTCTAAACTTGTTTCCTGAATGAAATTTCCTCTTTTTATTGTTTCCGTAAATCCCTACCCCAAGAGATTCCTATCAATATATTGTGCTTACAGGTTTGACTGTCCATTTCCAAGTCCATTTGGCCTTGAATTACAATCTGCCCCTCTGCTTCTCAACAAATTCTTATCTTATTCTACTTGACTTTTAACATTCCAAATTATGACCTTCTGTAACTTCATGGAAATCCACTACTTGGCAGATATTTTCAATTATGTGTACTCTACATAGTGTGAAGTCTACATAACTCTACATTATGCGAACTCTAGTTTTTCCCACCCTTCCCTTTGAACCAATAAGTAATCTTCTTTCTTCAACTTGAATTATCTTTTACTCTTTCCTCATCAGTCGCTCCAATATCTAATCCTATTGTCAAGTCCTATCCATTCCACTTCCACAGCTCATCTTCTACCTGTCACTTCCTCTTCACTAAAACTACCCCTACTCCAATTTAGGTCCTAATTATTTCTATGAGCAACTAAAATATCTATTAACAAGCATTTGTTAAGGTCCTAGAATTTTCTAGGTGCTAGAGATACAAGGATAAAAATTAAACAGTCCCTGCCCTCAAGGAGCTTAAATCAGGGGAGGCAAGTACATATGTATACATGTAGATAAATAGCACCAAAAATCACACCCCTTCATTCTCTCTCCTCTCCACTCCATCCCTTACCATATAAGCTGCCAAAATAATCTTCCTAATGCACAGGTCTGACCATCTTGATTCTGTACTCAAAAGTCCTGAATTTTGTTGAGGAGAGAGCGAGAGAGAGAGAGAGCGAGAGAGAGAGAGAGCGAGAGAGAGAGAGAGAGAGAGACAGAGAGAGACAGAGAGACAGAGAGAGAGAGGGAGAGAGGGAGACAGAGAGAGAGAGACAGAGAGAGAGAGAGGGAGAGAGAGAGACAGAAACAGAGAGAGAGAGACAGAGAGAGAGAGAGACAGAGAGAGAGACAGAGAGAGAGACAGAGAGAGAGAGACAGAGACAGAGAGAGACAGAGAGAGAGTGACAGAGAGAGAGAGAGACAGAGAGAGACAGACAGAGAGAGAGAGAGACAGACAGACAGAGAGACAGACAGAGAGACAGAGAGAGAAACAGAGAGAGACAGAGACAGAGAGAGAGACAGAGAGAGACAGAGAGACAGAGACAGAGAGAGAGACAGAGAGAGAGACAGAGAGAGAGAGACAGAGACAGAGAGAGACAGAGAGACAGAGAGAGACAGAGACAGAGAGAGAGACAGAGAGAGACAGAGACAGAGAGAGAGACAGAGAGAGACAGAGAGACAGAGAGAGAGACAGAGAGACAGAGAGAGACAGAGACAGAGAGAGAGAGACAGAGAGAGACAGAGACAGAGAGAGACAGAGGCAGAGACAGAGAGAAACAGAGACAGAGACTTAGCAAGTAGAATGGTGTAGATGAGTGGTGCATTTGGGAATCAGCAAAACCTAGGCAGGGTAAATAAAGAACTCAGAGCCTCAGTGTCTTCAGCTACAAAATGGGGATAATACTACTTCCAGCATTTACCTTATGGGGTTATAAGGATAAAATGAGGTAATGTATTTAAAGTCATTCAAATACTATAAAGTATAATGTAAACAATGTTAACTCTCATTGCTGTTACTATTAAATAGCTCCCTGTATTACCTCTGAAATAAAATACTATACAAATTCTTTGGCCTGGCATTTAAGGCTCTTTGGCTCAATTTTACCTTTTAAATCTTATGGCATACCTTTTTCCATGTATATTCTTTATTGTGGCAAAACTAACTGTTCCCTGCACTCATTCTATATTCTCTTGCCTCCATCCATTTGGATAGGTCTCTTCTCATGCCCAAAATACACTTGCTCTTCAACTTTGCTGGATGAAATCCTGCTCTTCAAGGTCCAATTCAGGGACCTCAAGGCCTTCATCATCATCCCTCCCAAACTGAAAACAGTTTCTCCTCTCAAATTTCCCTACATCTGGATCTCTACTTAACCCCTAACATATCTTGACCTCTATTATATGATTTGTTTATGACTTACGTCTCCACCCAGTTATATTATAAATTCACTGGCGGCAGAAACTTTTGATCTTGGCCTAAGCAAAGTTTAGAGATAATGTGTTGTAGTGGTAAATCCATAAGTTCTGGAGTCAGAAATCAGTCTGGCTTTGAGTCCTACTAGTTGTAAAGTCAGGAAAGTTCTTTAAATCCTCCAGGCCTCAGTTTCTTTGGCTATAAAATGGAGAGGTTAACCTAGATGATATTTAGATCCTATGGTATCATAGAAAAGTGTTATGTACATGGTGGATGCCTAGTGCTTGTTAAATTACAGGTTAATTACATTAACACCGACCATCAAAAGGGCTCTCTTTGTATTGCCAGTCTATTAAGAAATCTCAGTTGGTTGTATTGATGACTAATTTCAAGATAGTTCCAACTTAAAAAAAAACTTTCTAAAAACCCTAAACAAGCCTAAGTAGACCTCACAAAGGACTATTTCGTACTCCATAGATAAATTGAAGATCAGAGTAGAGGAAGATGGTACCTCAGAGATCCGTTATTTTATATATACTGAAATTCAGCATAGGGAAGTTAATGTTACATAATTTAAGAACCTATACAATTATATTTATCCCTCTTTAGACTAAGTTCTACTGGTCTTTGTATCTTTTCTCGCAGCAAACACAGCACAAAGTAAGTGACAAATAAAAGCAGCTGGACCTGGTTGATAATATTAAATTCTTTCAAATCCAGCATGATCTAGTATTTGTAACTCTTGGTTTCCCTGGATTCCTTTACAATGCAGCTCAAATCCTACCATCTGTATGAGGTCTTTTCTTGTAACTTCACCACCACTTCCTTAACAATTTCTAGAGCCTCCCTCTTGAGATTAACTTCCATTGACAACATGCATCTATAACTTGTATGTATCTAATTATTTATATGATAGCTTCTTCATTAAAATGTGAGGTCCTTGAGAGCAGAGTACATGTATTTGCCCTTCTATGTTTCCCTAAAAGTTAGTACAGTGTCTAGCACAGAGAAATGCTTAATAAATACCTGCTAACTGACTGACTCCTATCTATCTGACTCTTCTTTCTTTGTACTTCTCTGGTTCATCATTCAGATTACGTCCCCTAACTGTGGGTGTTCCCCAAGGCTCAGACATAGTCTTCTCTCTGCTCTCACTATTAATGACTTTATCAACTCCCATAGGTTTAATTAGCGATCTCTATGCCAATGGAGTGTGTGTGTAGCAACACAGATATAGATGAAGATATAGAACTCTAGTTTTATGAGACCATGACTATCATCTCCTAAGAATTTTATCTAAAGCGAATCATCCGATTATGACACACAATCCTTTTTCACTCACCTTTTCACTCCGAGTATTGGGACATTAGAAAGACAATGGATAATTGTCTTTAATTTTCTTTTATGTCTTAAAAATAAAAGCACATTGGTTTCTTAATGTCACTCTTCTTGTGCAGAACTAAGGGAGACACTATGATTTGAAAGACCACAACGACATATGACCAGAAAATAGACACTGACTGTGTTGGAAAGGGTAACAGAAGAGCGGTCTGGGTTATCACCATTTTATGGGTTTTTCTCTTTTGTTCCCTTTATATTATGCCTAGAATAATATTCATTGTAATAGAAAAATAATATAATACTCGTATCACGTCATATTCCCACCAATAGAATAAAAATTCATTCAGGGTAAGGAATGTAAATTTTAATCTCTGAAATTCTAACAGGTATTGTACCAGGCACTATTTTAGAACCCAAGGATACAATGCCTAAAGTCATTGTAAAATAATCTCTGTTCTTGAGATGCTTATATTTTAATGCAAGAGATAAATATGTAAATACAAAATAAATTCAAGGTAATATTATGGGAGAGAAATATTGTAACAGCAACAGGGAATAGTAAGCAAAAGTCATGCTTGAGATGAGTAATGAAGAAAACCAGAGATTCCAATAATTTGAGGTGAGAAAGGAGTACATTTCAGACATGGAGGATGGCCAGCACAAAAGCAGGGAGATGAGAGAAGGAAATAGCAAGACAGTGAATTTGGTTGGCCAGTAGAGTGTGTGAAGGGGAGGCCTGGAAATAAGGCAGGAAAAGACTAGATTGTGAATCGTTTTAAATGACAAACAGAAGAGTTACCATGCCATCTGACAGGCATTAGAAGCAGAAGTCACTGGAGTTTATTGGGGCCTGTGAAGTATGGATATGGTCAGTCCTGTGTTTAAGGAAAAGTACTTTGGCAGCTGAATGGAGGACAGATAAAAGTGGGGAAAAATGCGAGAAATTAAGAAGTTATTGCAACAGTACCTGAGAGAAGTTAAAAAGACCTAACTATCATAGTGAGTGAAGAAAAGTAAGAGATCTCTACAAGGTAGCCAAGAGAAGATCTGTGGAATGAGAGAGAGTATGATACTAAGGATGAAGGTCCTAAGGCAGCAGGACTGACAACATGAATAAGTGGAAAGATGGAGAGGCCCTCAAAAGAAACAGAGATGTTTGGAAGAGGAGCAGGTTGAAGGCGGGGGGACGATTTGTTATTTTAAACATGTTAAGTTTACAGAACGTTAAGCTCAAAATGTCCAATAAACAGTGATGGGGGAATAGAGCTCAGGAGACAGACAGTGGCTGGAAGTCATCTGCATAAATATGATAATTAAACCCTTGAAAGCTGGTAAGTTCACCAAGTGAGAGTATACAGAGAAAAAGAGAATAGATCCAGCATTTTGACTTTGGAGATAACCACAGTTAGGAGGGTGTGTGATACGGATGATGATCTTACAAAGACTGAAAGGGAGTGATCAGACTAGTAGAGAGAGCCAAGGGAGGACTGTGTCAAAAGAATCCAGAGAAAATGGAGAGAGGGCAATAAATAGAATCACCTACTGCTGAAAGGCAAAGAAGGGTGAAATCTGAGAAAAGGCCATTGGGTGTGGCAATTAAAAGGTAATTATTAAGTTTGGAGAGCAGTTTCAAAAGATCATGGAGGCCATCTAGTTCAATCCCTTCATTTTGTAGGTGAAGAAAGAGACACAGAACAGTTTAAAAATGACTTGTCCAAGGTCACCCAGTGATGTAAAAAGCAGAGTCAAGATTTGAACTCTGGTCCTCTGTGCTAGGATTTGAACCTAGAGTTTTTCCATTCTAATTTTCTGTATAGTTATGACAAGAAATTCTAGTAACTAGAGCAAATACCACAAAATTCAATGAGGACAAATTCATTTTGAGGAGTAGGGAGAAGAAACCCTAGAAAGAGACCTTTAGACTTAAAACCTCATGGTGAGGAAAAGGGAGCAATCAATCCCAAACATCAAAAGTTACTGGGGTAAAAGAACAGTATAGACCAAAGCTTGAAAGGTATTCATATCTGAAGTTCAGCCAAAGGAGAAAGAAATACAAATTAAAATATTCACCAATCATCTCGGCTAACAATATGTTAAATTCAGCTGTCTATGCATTGAGCCTTATCTGCCCCACCTTAGGTACAGATCTGTCCATCATTGCAAAGGTGATTTCAGTTTCAGCAAGGTGACTTCAATTCCCTGGGGATAAGGTATAATTAGTGGCCTCTGAAAGATGTCAAAACATTGGTATATACAGCATCAAGGGCCTGGAGGCTAGCCAAGGTATGGTGAGCATGGCAGTGCTGGAAAGGCAGTGAAGCTAGTCTAGGATGGTCTAAGAAATGTAAAGGAGGGCGGCTGTGTGTAGTAAGAACGCATGGTAAATGTTGTATCATGAAAACTGAGCAGAAGTACAGGGTATAGGTGAGTGCAGAGGCTGAGGACCCTCGGCACCCCAGAGCTTGCCACAGAGCTCCTTCCTATGAGCTGTTTACCTCTGAATGAGCACCCTGCTCCAAGTCTTTCAATGTCGCTCTAATTTCTACCAAAGAAAATCAAGTTCTTTAGTCTCACTCCCGGTCATCCACGTGCTCTTGCTATTTACACTGTTATTATTGATGAAATAATAATTATTATCAGTCATCTTACATTGTAATACTTTTAAGTTTATAAAGTACATCATAATTATTTCTTTTGATTATCACGATAATTTGTGAAGCAAACTTCGCAATCATTCTTAATCTATTTTAAAAAGGAAGGAATCTGGGGCCCAGAGAAAAAAGAGGCACCTAGGGTCATACAGCAAGTATGCATCAAAGGCAGGACTCTAAATCAAGTCTCTCCCAACTCCAAGCCTAGCATTCCATTATACTATACAACCAGGCTAGTGATGGTGGCCTATTATAATGAAAAGAGCTCTGGGTCTAGAGTCAGAAGACCTAAGTTGGAATCCCAGCTCTGGTGTGCCAGGTCCTTTCCTCTAGGCCTCAGTTTCTCCCTCTAGAATGAATGATTTCCCATACTCTACGTGTGAGCCAATGTGGACCATTGCTGGACTTTAAAAGGGCTTAGCCAAAGAAGTAGGCTAATAATATAAGCAAATGAATAATGCAGGCAACAGCCTCTTTCACTTGTGTATTTAAGGGAAGGCTGCACAATTTATCTTTAGATACCCAAAAGTAGGAACACAGAGAAGGCAGAGATGAAAAGGGAGTAGGAGGCAATACAACACACCAAACCAGGGTAGCATCCAACACTCCCAGATTGGCCAGGGTAGAGCAAGGGACACAACAGGGATTTTACCATTAGGGCCTTGGGAGTTGTGGACTTCAGGCCAATGTAAGAAGAAGGCTCCATGACGAGCCTTCAAAGGGTTGCCCCTAAAACTTGGTACACATTAAAGCAAACTCTTGCCACTGTTTCTGTCATTGTTTCATGCATCGCAGCAGCACGGGGAAGCTGAAGAGAGCCAGGCATTTTATGGAGGACAGCAATATCGTGCTCAGATTGTCTGAATACTTTCCCATCTATTCTGTCATAGGTGTGGGTGACAATCAATAAAGCTGTATAGGAAACGGAAGGCTCTGGGAAGATTTCGGCAGATGGAAAGGATATGAAGTAGGAGAAAGGAAGAGAACTAAGGCAGATCCAGCCTGTCAAAGAAAGACTGTTCTGAAAGATGAGGTTTTTCTACACTATTATAGGAATGGGTTGCACTCTAAATATGTCCTAACTTTTCTCACCTACTTTAAATACAAATAGTGATTTAATAATCGCTCTTATATTGTAAACCAAATGTAGAAGTTAGGAACAAACGAATCTTTTTTATATTTTACCAACAACAGTACAAACCTGATGCTAATTAACTATAAAAATCATAGGTGTAACTTTTGAAAATGACACATTTGGTAATTAAAATGTTGTGTTTTATGTCTGATGAGAATTTTATTTTTTAAAACTTACTGTAAATGGTTTACAATCCACTGTTTTACAACCTACAGTCTTCATTCACCCCACTCCCTATGACTGGAAAGCCTTTCTTGCTCCTAATACCATTTATTGCTTCCATCCTACAATTCTCAACAAAGAGGGAACCTTTTCAGATTTCCTGATTCTCCCAGTCAAAAAAGATCTTGCCTTTCAAATAACGTAATACTTGTAATGCATTTAGAACATTATCTGGCACATAGTAGGTACATAATAAATGCTAATTTTATTCCCTTTTAGTTCTATCTTTCTCCACCTCTCTTTTATTCATTGATCAGTTTCTATTTTGTAATACAGTTACTTTCTTAAGTCTTACCTGCCTTATCTCCCCTATAGATGATGAAATACTTCAGACAGTTTATTTTAGGCATGACTAAACACCTAGCATCTCTTGAATGAAATCCATAGTTAATTAAAATAAATTAATCTAACAATCCACACAAGAAAAAGCAAGTGGATGAAACAAGCTTTTTGTTCAGGCTATCGCATCCAGTCAGTCAGCTGAGCAACTAACTCCCTAAATATTTTTCAGTATCTATCTTGTGGACAGACACTGGAATGGAAGATAATATGACTACAGAAATAAATGAGAGGAAGAGAAAGTTGACTAATCTGTGCACAATTTTTACGATTTCTAACTGTTCCACTTCCACAGCTAATACTCTTCTGGTGACACTAAATGGCTGGGAATCCTAGAATATCACAATTACTAAAAAAGGAAAATGAAGAGTAACCCAGAGGGCAATGGAAAGATGCATGGTGGGCATTGGTCAGCTGTAACACATTACCAATGACTAAGAAATAGCATAAATATAGTCAAAAATGCATAAATATCAAAGAGGATAGGCTGGTCATATATCATGAATAAAGGACAACAGATGGATACTCTAAACACTATACTAGCATTCAAGTATTTTTTTGTTTTGTTTTTTTCCTTTTTTGCATCCATGTAATGTTAAAAACCCTAGAGGAAGGCCATCAACTGTGGGTAGATGGTCAATATAATACTTACAGTGGTTAAGTTGACAAGAATTCTGCAGAATAAGAAAAATTAGATAGGTCATAACCTAGACTATGGGAATAAGCACCCACATTGATGAGTTCATAGACCCACTCAAGTATTGAAGTATCATCTCTCCTATTCATATTATAAATTCTTTAAAGTAGAAACATTAGTTTTCCTATACTTTGGAACTTCTGAGTTCAAGTTCAACTAGCCTCCTCCCCCAAATATTCTCCCCAACAAGTTTATAAAATCCCTACTTATGGTGAACATGAGTATTGTTTTTCCTAACTTATGACAATACCTCATCAATCGAGCAAAACAGTTATTTGTTAAGTACCTACTATGTGCTGGGCAATATACTAATGTTAGAGATACAAAGACAAAAATTAAAACTGTGATTGCTCTCAAGAAGCTTACATTGTGTGGTGGAGGGGGGGAGGGCTGGAGAGAGGGGAAAGGGAAACCCCTCACATAGCAGCAACGACTCAGCAAGTACATATTCAGTAAATAGGTATGCACATTTGGTTTCAAGTCCAAAATGTCCTCCTCTTCACCTCTTTGTCTGACAAACCCCTACCTATTCCTTAAAGTCGAGTTCAAATGGCATTCCTTTAATGAAGGTTTTACAGATCATCCTATCACTAATAATGGCCCCTGCCAGACATTATACTGCCCTTTGTTTTGTGGCTTTCTAATGTGCACATCACGTACTGCATAGTCATCTGCCCATGGGTCAAACCACACCACCTCAACTAGACCAGGCTCCATAAGGGCAGAGACTATGTCTACCTAAACTTGACCTCCCCATCCCCACATCCTCTCTCTCTTTCTGTCTCTCTGTCTCTCTGTCTCTCTCTCTCTGTCTCTCTCTCTCTCTCTCTCTCTCTCTCTCTCTCTCACACACACACACACACACACACACATACACACACACGCACGCACATGCGCATGCGCACAACATAATTCTCTGCTTGGCAAAATGTACTTGATAAATCTTTGTTATATTGAATTGATTATGTCAATATTTTATGGAGAGGAGAGAATCACTGGCAGAGAAGATTAAGCAACTAAGAAATATTCTCTCTGGGGTACTGGGATCCATCTAATATAGTAGGATGGGTTGAGTATCCTGTGAGAAATAGCTGGTGCTCAGGTACGTTGGACTTCATTAGGAAGAGAGAGTCCAAATTACATACACAGTTTGCTGAAGGAAGTTGCCTTCTTCCTAAAGCATCAATAAAACATGAGAAGGCACCTGATGGTGTATATGTGTGTGTGGGTTATGTGTGTCTGTGTGAGCGTGTGCACACATACACACATACCCCACATATAGACTTTATACAGGTTATAAGCCCTGACAACTGGCAAACTAGATGCCTAGAAGAAATAACAGACACACAGATCGACTGCAGTACTATTATAATTACTCTACTATAAAATGAGATATTAAAATGTAGTCTAAACCTAACTTCTGTTTTTACAGAAGTGTAAAATTAAAACTGATTATTGGAATTCAAGTCCATTTCATTTCCCTTCCAGCACCACTTATAAATCCATGGTTAGGGGTTATGCCAGACCATACTAAAATTTCTAAGAATAATGCTCAGAGTTTAATTATGGGATGATATTTGTCTAATGTGCTTCTACATTTCCTTCTGTCAGTGCTGTAGGAGGAAGTGAAAGGGGCCGTTAAAGGGTCTCCCTGAAATCCCTGGAGTAAAGTAGGGTTGAGAGTTACTCTACTGTAAAAACCTCAGAGGAATACGATGTGTGAGAGTGCTATTTACAACTTACTTTGTGTATAATCAGTAGAAACAAAAAAATATGACAACGAGCATAAAGGCTTCTCTCTCTACCCAGGGGAATTCAGCGAAGGAGAATCAGTGGGCATTCACTCTAGTGTCAAAAGGGCTTCCAGGCAACACATCTTTGGGGACATGGAGGAAACATGGAAGACTTCCTATAAACACATGCACGCATATATCTATGTCCCTTTTCTTTGTTTACTGAGATCACCCAGAGAATGCGAAGGGCTAGACTCCTTAAAAGAAAGCTGAAATGACAGGCAATAACCTGACTGAAAATTAAGAAAAGAAAGCCATGTAATAATAACTGACATGTAGATCGACCACTATAAGTTCCACAAAGTGCATCATATATACTATTGCACTTGATCTTTGCAACAACTTTATGTGCTAACTACTACAGGTATGGTTTTCATCGTTTTACAGATCAGGAGACTGAAGCACCAACACCTGTGTGCCTACGTAGACATTTGAATCCAGGTTTCTCCTGAACCCCAATCCCATGGCTCTTTCAACTACAACCCTCTTCCTCTTTAGAGGCAGCATGGAAGGGGACAGGGAGGACATGAGGAAGGCAGAGTAATAACAGCAAATTAAGAGGCACACAAATGATTATTTGGGGGAAAATATTACTAGAGAAAGGGCTTATGGGGTCAGGGGTGCTGTTTGCTGAGCTCGGGTCCATTTGAAATTTAATTTGGCTTTTAAACATTAAACATTCAGGTAGGCATTTGCCTGGTAGGCACTATAAAAGTCCAAAACTAAATAAACAAAGTAACTTCCCTGTCAGCTCAAGCCTCTTCTTCTAACCTGGCCGCGAGCCCAGAACTCTTCTGGAGTACAGTATATGTTTCAATAGCTTTAGTCTAATAGTGCTGAGGGAAAGAGGAAAAGGGAACCTCACTAGATTCTGAGGAGGGGAAACACCCTGAAGGAGAATGGGGAGTACTGGCAGAGAGGGGGGAAAAGCCTCAGTAATACTGAAAAAGCTCCCAGGGAAAGAATCCCTACCACAAAGATCCTATGATATCCTTGAAGACATCACTGGGATGGTTCAAGCCCAGTGACATGCCTGGTATGTATGCCACATGAGAACTACAGCCCATCTTCATGGACCCTGAATACCCAACCAGAAAGAAGAAAAATACTCAGGCCACTCTAAGAAACCAGGAAGATGACTGTATGAGAGGGTCAGCCCTAAACCTGGCAGGACCCCATGTGAAAATGTCTGATTAAAGGACCCTACACTTAACAGGAGTTAACCATTATTACCACCGGAATAAAAATAAAGACCAAATTAGCTGGCCCTCTGGATGATAATCTGACAGTAGTTTATCAATTTAAACCTTAAAATCTCCCTCCTCCTCAGATTGAACTGGAAGACCACGCTTTGAACAGAATCCGAAAGCAGGCTGCTAGACCATTCTCATGTAGGAAAGTAGAAAATCAGGGTAAAGGTCGTGATACTGAGAGAAGAACACAGCCTGCAGGATAAAAGCAACTTCTGTTCATTCAGTCTGAAAGAAACAGGTGAGTCAAGACTTGTTTATCCATTTTCCAAAAGAGAGGGGCCAGAAATATTCACTTTTTTTTTTAACAGAGGCCTTGGGTAAGGCAGGATTGTATCAACAGGAACATGATAAGGATGGAAGATATGTTCTGAGAAACAAAGCAAGTGGAACTGCAGACTACGCCTGAGGGAAACATGGATCATCTTCTTGAAAATCATCCCAGAACAATGAACTACCAGTAGGGATGAGCGCATGGAACAGAATGACTCTAATAAGGGATTCAGCTCCTCAACAGGTTGACAGACACAGAAAATGATTGATCCAAAAATGTAAAAGATACACAAGTCCTCGTAGGAGCCAGGAACTTCTTAATTGACTTAATTCCTCCCTCTCTGGAACCTGCTCTCTCTGGGTCATTTCCCAGAGCACCGCAACCTCCAGTCTCTTTGCAATAAACACCTTAGGTGAAATTTTCACAACCAACAACACGATGGCCTTGTTTTTATACAATGTGCATGGGATAAATAGTGAAGATCTCTCTTCCCTGGCAACACCCTGAAGAGCCTAATGGAGCATGAATAATGCTAGAATTACACAGTATCTTTCTTTCGAAGAGACTTACACATATTTATTAATTCTCAAAACATGCTGTACAGTAAATAGAAGGCAAATATTACCATGCCTATTTTTCAAAAATGAAAAAAACTGAGGGCTTAAGAGACTACTCATCTATCCCCAAGTAACATCCAAGGTTAATGGTAAGGACTCAACCAGGATACACATTTCATCTAAAGTTGCAGTATTGGAATCCTGAAGATCACTGCATTACAAATTAAAGCTAGAAGGGACCCTATAATCTACTCCAACACGCTCATTTTAAAGATGAGGGAACTGAAACCAAGAGAATTTAAGTCTTTAAGTGACTTGGACAAATTTACTTGTCCAAGATCAATAAGCAGAAAAGATGGGATTTGAATTACAATCCTCTAACTCTAAAACTAGCCTGCATCCCCACTGCATCATCCTGGCTCTGCCATCCTATAAAACAATGTTTTTTAAAGACTTACTATCCTGGTGTTTCAAGACCAGGAGATAATGTTTTTCATCTGTGTTACAAGGTTAAGTAACAAAGATGCGTAATGCTTATGGACAGTTTTTACATTAGCAGCTGTAGCTACAATATCAAATTATTAAATAACAGGTAGCAGGAATAATATCTCACATTCAGGACTTTAAAAGGACATCCACCAACTTGCTGTGTGAAAGTCCATTCGTTTACAAGTCTAGCTAAATAGAATCCATTGCATTCTCTCAGAGTCTCAGGTCCCTTTTTTGAACCAAAGTTCCAAATGCTCCCTACTGACTTGGGATCTCAGGATCCCCCTAAGGAAAAATAGATGTTTCACAATCTGTCTATTACAGTACTGTGAGAGCCCCATGATGGTGTTTCAGCTTCCATACAGCAGGCCTCCAGTTAAAGGCTACCATATGACTGTGAAATTTGAGTGGCTAAAGAACAAAATTCAGAAAAGTAAAGAATTTCAAAAGGTTTTGGAAAACCTTCTCTAAACTTTTACAAAAGTATGTTGTTTTTTTTTAAGTTACAACCTGAGACATTTAAAAAAATATACAGAGCTTCCAGGAGGACAAAAGGAATTATGTAACAACATCCTTTAGTGCTATTTCCTATTTTCAAAAATGTGCATTAAACAGTGGAGGAGAAAAAGGTTGGACAGGGAGGAACTTTTTGCATATGTTGACAAATAAATGTCAAACCATCATCACCAAAGCTTCAATAAGCATTTCCTAAATTATTTTAGTCACATTTTGGGGCTCAAAATATATGATGAAACCTACAAATGTTGATCCAGAGGTCTAAGGGTATAAGATATCTCTCTGGAAAAATATGGGGGTAGGATCAGGGAAAAAAAAATCAAGAAAAAAATCTATTTTTGCATTAAAAATAATTGTGATACTATTTTTTTTGAGATATAGGTGATTTTTATATTGCATATTTAAGAGGTAAACATATCTATAATGCAAAAATTTTGTCATGGGTCCCCTACTCATATTATATGAAACACAGGTTAGGTTCAATGCATAGGTGATATCTGAGAAAGGTCAAGCAAGGAAGTGGGGGACGATATTGACCCAAATAAGCAAGCCACTTCATAAACAGTGGTATCTCCCAGCTCTAGATATGCTGGCAAAGCACTTACGTGGAAATGATTTGGAGACAGAGACATTAACCTTATGATTCAAAGTGAAGGCATTTTAAAGCTATCAAGGACATGTTGAACGAGGCAGCTTGGGTTTATTCCAGATCAGCTTTGGTCCTTTGGTGTCCACAGAAGTTGTTGTTGTTTTTTTTTTTTAAAAAGGAAGATGTCTTCCACAAAAAAAGGGCAAACTAAATAGAGTTTCCTGAAGTATGATAAGTAGTAAGTGATTGGTTTCTTGATTTAAGGCACCTGGATGGTCCAGTGGGTAGAGGGCTGCACATGGAGTCAGGAAGACCTGAGGTCAAATCCAGCCTTAGATACTTGCTAGCTGTGTGACCCTGGGCAAGTCACTTAACCTCTGTTTCCTCAACTATAAAATGGGAACAATAAAAGGATCTATCTCTCAGGGTTACAGCTCGGTGACTAGCACATAGTAGGCACTTTATAAATATATATCACTTTCCCCTTTTGTTTGTTATTTGGCAGAGAGGTAGGGGCTGGAGTTTGTAGAGGCAATTGTCATTACAAAGTTTTGCTCTTTCATTTCTAATTAATCTTACGCCTACAGAATCACCCTTTCCTGGACTTTTATTCCTTTAGAAGAAATTTATGTTTTATTCAAATTTTCATAACCCACAAAGTAGCTGGCAAAGTTGTCCAGCAGCATGAGTGCTGAATTTAAAGTCAGGAAAACCTGGGTTCAAATCCCCTGCGGGACACTTACTAGCTGTGTGACAAGAGGCATGCCCCTCAGCCTTTCTGAGCCAGAATTTTCTCACCTATTAAATGGAGATGAAAATACTCGTAGTGTCTACCTCACAGGGTTATTATAAGACTCCCCCCCAAAAAATAATATATATGTAAATCACTTTAAAATTTTTAAGGTGATAGATAAATGCCTTATAATTGGACATAGACATTCAAATAATCTTTATCAAATTGAGTTTATTTTAGTTATCAGAGCTACCAAATGATATAAGGTGAATTTATATTAGATAAATGGCTCTTTTATAAGTAAAGATGTAAAGATTTAACAAAGGGAGAAGACAGAAGAACAGACATAAAACAATAACAGGATAAAGGAAAGTGAGAATGGGAAAGATAAAGGGATGATACAGGCAGAAAATGGAAGAGTAAGAAGCGTGGTGTTCTTGTATGTGTGTACATATGTGTAAGCGTAAGAGAGAAAAAGGAGGCAATCTTGGTACAGAGAAACACCAAGAGAGAGAAAGTTACCTTACCACCCATTCTAAACCACACAGAAAGGGTAATAAGGAACCATATTTGGTTCAAGTGATAAAAACAGAGTGGATGCTAATTATTAGATCTAAGTGCTTTTCTAGAGATGTGATTTCTTCCAGACAAGCAGACAGCCCTCACTTGACATGAGTTAGGCTCACAATGGAGACTGGGCCTGAAAGCAGGCCACAAATTGTGCCGACAGACCAGAGGAATTCATATCGCTGTAAACACCGGAGCCAAGGGAGCCATTACCATGCTGCCAAAACCCATAATGTAGCATTCAGAAGGAGATCAATGAATCAACATGGTTTTCTTTGTATGTGAAGCTTGAACATTGGCATCATAGAGGAGGAGGAATAAGACTCCCTCCTAATGCTCTACTTGCTAGATCCAAACACAAGTTATAGTAAGCATTGCCCAATTTCCCCCAAAGCCCGCTGAGGCCCCCAAGATGAGAAAAAAAAAAGAGGAAATGTAGAACCATGTGCAGTTAGTTTTTCATGAATAGTTCCACCCACTCCCACCCACCCCCAATCCATTCCATGTTCACTCCTCTAATTGAGGCCAACTGGGATTCAGTAAGTCATCTACTAGACCAGAAAGACAAGAGGTCAACAAAAAATAAAAGAAAGAAAAAATTCTTTAACCAATAATATTTTCTTTCCTACTCAGTGAAGAGGTAAATTTAAGGAGATGTTTTCTGTTTTCCTTAGGGACTACCACCACCATCACCACCATCACCACCCACAAAAAAAGAACAAACAATTTTTAGAATTTCAATTAAATTGCCCAAAGTAGGATGATGGGAAGGGTATTTTATTAATGTAGAAAATGTCTATTGACATAGTTGGAACTTTGCCATCAAACATAATATAATTTAGTCAGGTAACTGATGCAACTACTAAATTCATACAATGCTCATACAAAATATTTTCTTTCATCTCATTAGATTTATATATTCACTACCCTCCTTAGTGAACTCACCAACTTCAGCTACTTTCATCATTAGAGGCAGCTAGGTGACACAGTGGATAAAATATTGGATCTGGAATCAGGAAGACTTAAATACAAGTCAGGCCTCAGACACTTACTCTGAGACTCCGAACAAGGTCTCTAATCACTTGTCTGACTCAGTTTCTTCAACTGTAAAATAAGGATCATAACAGTAACACCTACTTCACAGGGTTTTTGTGAGAATCAAATAAGATAATATTTTTAAAGAGCTTAGCATAAGGCCTGGTACACAATAGGCACTTAATAAATGCTTGTTTCCTCCCCCCACCCCCCCAACTTAGTGTGTTAAGATTTGGAGAGACGATTTTGACACTGAAAGACCAAGGTTCAAATCCTGCCTCTGATACATAATGACAGTGTAACTCAGGGCAAGCGACTTAAACTCTAAGAAAGAAAAAAGTTGTAGAGAAGTAGCAAGCTCATTGGTAGAACAACTGTATCAGTGAAATCACAGGTAGCCCCATCCAAGACATGATGAGATCCATAATACAACTATTATTCTGCTTATTTTAGAAATGAGACCATTGAGGTTAAGAGAGGATAAGTTGCTTTCCTACAAGTGCCACAGTAAGGATTTGAAGATAGTAGCCAGGGCTGTTTTCATGATACCAGATTCTTCTAGCTACCGACTGAATCTTTCTGTTTGGATGCCCTGAACAGCACAAGAAACCTAATACTTAGAGAACAGATTTCATCACCTCCTATCACTTGATCCTAATTATTTTATTTTCTAGCTTTCCAACTGGAAACTTCAACATCAACCAAGATTCCACCCAGTCCCTGTACCTCACTCCCACTCAATCCAGTCACCAAATCTTGTCAATATTTTCTTTTGAAAACTTTCACACCTATCCTTTTCCATTTCATTACCACCACCCTATTTCAGGCTCTCATTAATTCAAGTAATAGCTCTATTACCAGTCTTCCTTTTTTCATTATTTTTCCCATTATTTTTTCTCCAATGAAGGATTCATACTAGGAAAGCAGATTTGATTCAGCCTTTTCCTTGTTTAAAAATTTTCAATGACACTTCTATGACACATCACATATTACCTTATGTCAATTATTTGTGAATGTCTTTCAATCCTGCAAAATCAAAGTTTTGCACAGAGATGCTTAAAAAACTCTTGAATGAATAAATAACATTGCCAAATTATGAGCATAGTTTACAATCTTGGAGACCCTCTAGTCTAACCATTTAATTTCATTAAGGAGGAAATTAATGTCCAAAGAGAGTAACTTGCCTGTGGTACTAAATTAATAAAAATGAAGCAAAAAACTATTCATTAGATGGCTACTAGGCATTGGAATGCAAAGGAAACAGCTTTGCCCTCAAGGAGTATAGATTCAAAGAGGGTGGAGCAGAAGGAAGAGATAAAACTTACGCAATTATATACAAAGTAATTTCAAGAAGGAGAGAATGCTACTAACTAGACAAGATCAGGAAAAGTTCCAGGTGACATCTGAACTGTTTTTCAAAGATGAAAGGGATCCAAAAAGACAGCTAAAGAGGGAGTGCCTTGCAGACAAGGGTTGGGGTGGGGATGGACTGATCACTTGTGCAAAAAGGCAAGAGATGGAGCATCTCCTGTGGGGATTAACTAGCAGGATTGAATGGAAAGTGTGTGAAGGGGAGTCATCTGAAGTAACAGGAAAGATAGGTAAGAGTCAGATTTTCAAGGATTTTAAACGCCAGGCTGAGATCCTTTTTTTATTTGTATCAAAGAGATTCACTAAAGATTTTTGAACTGGGGAGAGGGGATCAAATCAACTTGGCAACTCTATAAAAGATAGATAGCCTGGAAAGGAGAGAGAAACCATAGGCAAGTGATCAATTAAATTAGCTATTACAAAAGACCAGGCTAGAGATGATGAGGACAAAGATGGTAGGTATGATTAGAGAAATAAGGGACAAACAGGGAAGAAGCTGAAAAGACAGAATTGAAAAGACTTGTCATCTCATTGGATATGGGGGATGAAAGAGTTCACTAAAAAATTATTCCAAGACTGCAAACCTAGCTGAGTAGAAGGATGATAGTATTGTAAACAAAAATGGTAGAATCTGAAGGGAGGATGAGTTTGAAGAGAATCTGGAGTTCTGGTGGCACTGGGGTGGAGATATCCAGGAACCATTTGGTGACACGTGCTGAAATTCAGGAGAGAGATTCGTACTTGATATACAGATTTTTGGAATCATGTACATAGAGATAATAATTGAATCCATGAGAGTTGAGGAAATGCCCAAGAGAGAAAGTATAGAGAAAAGGGTCATGAATAGAGCCTTTTGTGTGTGTTCATCCTTGGCTGCCGATGAAGACCATGCCATCAGAGATATGATGACATGACTTGCACTTGACTTTTTTTTTTTTTGAGTGAAGGAGGGCTGTGCAGATCACCAGCCTCACTCTCCTCCTGAGCCATCTGAATCTAGTGACCAGATATTCATCAGGATGACTGGAGATGACCCAGAATGAGGCAGTTGGGGTTAAGTGACTTGTCCAAGCCAGTGAGAGTCAAGTGTCTGAGGTGAGATTTGAACTCAGATCCTCCTGACTCCTGCACTGGTGCTCTATCCACTGCACCACCTAGCTGCCAAAGAGAGACTTGGAGAATGCTTATATGATGAGCAAGAGGGGAATTAGTGATACAGCAAAAGAACATCTCAAAGAAGTTGTCTGACAGGTAGGAGAAAGAGAATGCAATGTCACAGAAGGAAAGGATAAAGAAAGTATTTAATAGGAAGAGAAATTAAAGCTGAATATGGAGTTCAAAGAAGATAAAGAATCAGAAATGACCGCTGCATTTATCAGTTAAGAGATCAATGACAATGGGGGACAGGGCCATCTCAGTAGAATATTGGGTTCAGAAGACAGATTTCTAAGAATTGTTAAGCAAATGTGAAGTGACCTAGTAAAAGCAATGAGTAAAAAATGACCCTTTCTAGGATTCTGGCTGTGAAAGGAAGAAGAGATATAGAATGATCTCCAAAGGAACTGACAGAGACAAATGAAGGATTTTTAGAGATAAAGAAGAATTGATCATGTTTGCAGGTAAAGAGGAAGAAGTCTGAGGATCAGGGAAGGTTGAAAACAAGACAAATAGAAGGAAATACTGAAGGGACAAAAAGCTCCCACATTATACTGTATTTGAATTTTGATTTTTAATTTGCTTTTACTCGTTTGATCCTTATGGATAATGTAATGCTGCTACTTTTTTCCTCCAACTTCCAAAGATCTATGATTTCACTGATGTACTCTACCTATGAGTAATCATGAAGAATTAGGGCTAAAAAAACAAAACAAAACAAAACTAACTCATAATCAAGTTGCCA
Organism: Bettongia penicillata ogilbyi; assembly: GCA_023548195.1. Lineage (NCBI taxonomy): Eukaryota > Metazoa > Chordata > Mammalia > Diprotodontia > Potoroidae > Bettongia > Bettongia penicillata. Next base: position 606,769 of record JAJHZJ010000226.1, read on the forward strand.
GCTGTTTAGTGTGAGCCATTCTAAACTCAGTGTGGCTGATTCTTTGATGACAGGACACATAGTCCATCATCAGGTTCCAAATCAAAGTCTTTACAGCTAACAGAGATGGCCCAATCAGGGCGTATATTGACATGACCTTTAAAAACACTCGATCATCTTAGCTGAAAGACAGAAAAACTGAGGTCTGGGGAAGTTAAGTGATTTGCCCAAAATCAAGTTCAGTCAGTTAATGATGTAAAAAAAGTACTAATATCAGTGAAATCGTGAATCTTTGGAAGTTGAAAGAAAATGATGGAAGAATATCAACACCCCTAGCATCAACACATATAATAAAATCAAAACTAGACCATGATAGCAGGAAGTTCAAATACAAATATATACATTCCTCCATTTTTCTAAAGACCATAAAATCATAACTTGATCTTTGAAAATTGATTGGCTTTGTGTGCCTAGTGACTGATAAAGGGTGGACCTGTGATTTTATTAGTATAAGGAACTCATAGATAAGGAAACTCCCTTTATCAATGCAGGTTGCAACCTTCTCTGCAATTTATAGTCTGACAGTTACCTAGGGCACTAAGAGTTCCAATAACACATTCAGCATTACAATTCAAAGGTAGAACTTGAACTTGGGTCTTCCTAGTTCTATCCAGTCCAAAACTCACCCTAAACTCATGACAATGATTTAGAGGTCAGTTTCACTTTACTCCAGAATATAATAGATACCTAAAGGAGAGCCATCCACTCTCAAAATGATTTCACAATTAGGGAAATATGCAAACTACAGAATTTCTATTTAGACATCTCACTTTCCAGGAACACAGTTTTTTTTTCTTCTTTTTAAAAAAAGCTCTCACAAGGTTTCTCCTAAAGTAGATAGATATGAAATGACATCACACACATGTGACATAAATACTGGATGCAGAAAAGGAGAAGTTTCTTAACAAAAAGGATGCATCACAAGGGGAGGAGAATATAAAAGAAATGCTATTCATGGAAATGTATTAATTCAATCAGTGCCTTTGCTGCAGGCTTATCATAAAAAGGTTCATAAAGTGCCCAAAAGCCACATAAGATTTTAGAATTATGTTGCTCAATGATTGATTCTCAGTGAAGAGTGAGAGAGAAGAAATTTCTCTCCACCCTCATTTTACTTGTCCAGGAAATAAACTTCTGGCAAGATTGGTTCTAGTATTTTTATCTAAAAGGATCAAATATGTTTTATGCAGAATATGAAGGATGTTGTGATACACTTTTAGGGACAGGTGCCAAGTGAAAGTAAAGTAGACTACGGTTTATTAACTTCCAGCAAAAATGTCAGGAAGAGGATCTTTGATGGCCAAACTTCCAATAAAGACTAAGCAAAATCTAAACTTAAATTCAATAGCTGTAGTGAACTCCTTCTATGTCTGTTTTGCCTCCAAACTTGTAGATTGTGAAAATATGGCATATAGAACTACAGTGTCTTTTAATTAGCTTGCACATCCATTTATCTATTTTAAAAAAGAATGTCATAGGCATTAACATGCTCTAAGGGTTAAAATATACCATATCCTCCAACCTTGCAGTTAGATATGATTTACAGATGTGCTATACAATTATGTACACTCTAAGAACTGTTTTTAATTTTTTTCAACTGTGGGATAGTCTGTATAAATTAGTAGACTCAGACTGTAGTTAGCCACAAAAATGTGCTTTAGTTTTTCAGGCTTTTCCTACAATCAGGTAATTTCATTGTTATATTAAACAAAATCTGTTTCCAGAATATCTCCATGTGAAAAGATACATGAAGTAATCACAACTGTAAAAGTAGAATTTATATAGTCCCTTTTGCACCTCCAACACACCAAACAGATTGTTTTTTCTGGGATATCGCATGTGAGCACCAGAGTTATCATTTCATATAGCAACTTTCAGCCAATTACCTCCATGGGACACAAAAGCAGACACTGACCTTCAAGCTACAGACAAGAAAATTGAGACTTTACAGGTCACTGGGCATCTCACCATTCTGGGTAAAACCAGAAGGTGAACCCAAGTTTCTTAACCATTATTCTTATACTTTAATAACTAATTAAAATAGCAACAGCAGTAGCTCATTCGTGTACGGCTTTGTAGTCTCAAAGTGTGCATTATACACATTGTCTCATTTATTATAGAAAAGAGATAAAGATAAAGAACAGATTTGAAGAGAGGATCAAGTTCAACTTCATTGTACAGGTAAGGAATTTGAGACCCAAAGATGAAAATGAACTTCCCAAGGGTTACACAGGTATTAAATAACAGAGCTGTGATTCCCAAAACATGGTAAAGCAAGGAAGATTTTATTAAGAGCTTCTATCCCCACTATATAGATGTGGAAAACTGAGGTGTTGAGAAGCTTATTCACCCGTGTAATTAAGATTCAAACTGAGTCAAAAGTTCTTTCTACTATATCAGACTAGAACTACAGGACAAATATTTATTAGGTGGTCCTTAAAAAAGGAGAGATCCTGATTATGAAACGTAACTTTAAATAAAGTGTAAGAGAAATTCATTTGAGAGGAGACAGGAAAAAAATCTGAGAAACAAGGCTCCTTGGAAGTGACAATGTCATCTTTTGTCAAACATAGATAATAGTAATGAAGGTAGTTAGTATAAATTAAGTTTAAGTAACAAAATTAGCACTGACAATGAAAGTGTCTTTAATTTGCCAATCATTTTTCCTGGGTTGTCTACATTAACCTCTTTAGCCATAATTTTAACCAAATTCTTTTTTATCAGTGTAGTCCTTATTGCTATCAGTTTTCATTCCCTCATCCTGTCATTCAAAAACTATGCATTAACCATTAATGTACAGACGAATGTGAGAGGTACAAAACCTAAATGAATCAGTGGTCCCTGTCCTCTTGAGCTCAGTCTGGTCCATGACTGGGAGGCAAAAAATGTTACCAGCTGGTAGTCTAACAGACACACTCCAGAAAGGTTCATCCACAACAGCATTTTATTATTAGTAAATGCTACATGTACTTCAATGAATATTTTAATGCTTCTGGAATGAAAGACAAATTTCATCTCATTGGCTTTTCCCAGTTATAAGTTATTTTTCAATGGACTTGAATTTTCATCAATAGGAGGAAAAATGAGATATGTGAGTTAAGTCAAAGAGTAGCATAGAGTAGCAAAGAACATAAGGAAAACGTGTTAGTAAAATACAAGTTTTTTTAAAGGAGAAAAAGGAAATAATCATTTCTATAGAACCTACTATGTGCTAAGTACCTTTCAAATATATTATCTCAAGAACATGTTTTAACAATAAGAAGTTTACTTTGAAAAATATATCACAAAGACTTGCACTTGTCTCATCCTGGAATAATGATTTTGGTATTCACTGGCTGTCGCTTCAGAATTTAAGGAAGAATCAGTTTGAACAGCAGAAGTTGGTGACAACTAAGAAATCTATACAATTTCCTGTTTCTGTGAATGGGATGACAACATATACTTTCAGGATATTTCTAAATATAATCCACAATGTTGTTTTTTAAATTGGGTCCAATTATCTAATTGTTCTATTAGTTAGGAATTAGGTACATAATAAAAGGAATGGAATATGGGAGTATATACTCCCAAGTTTTAATTATTCCAAGAAAAATCATATTCTAAAATTTGTGACTTTCAAATTGGAAAAAGAAAACCTCTGTACACATACACTCAAAAACGTAGAGCAGGGAAAAAAATGTTTAAAGTAGATCTACTTTAACATCTAAGGAAGATATTAATGAACTCATCTAAAATTAGAAGGACAAAGTCAATATGAATCATGATTTTAGATAGAGCTGATTGCTGCTGAGTTTATGACTTTCCACAGACTTTGTCAATATAATTGTTAAAACCACCATAAACATAACACTAATCAGATAAAAGCTTTGTTTATCTGACAAAATCATGCTTTTTATAGATAGGAATAAATCATTTATTCAAACCTTTGTGAATCGTTTTTAATTTTTCTTCATCAAAAAACAGTATGCAGAAGCTGCCTATTTATTTTTCTGTTATAGTTTGTGTTCTCAACTTGTACTAACACTGCATAACGTTTTTTATTCTGGTATCTTTTTTTAAATAACCTTGTTTTTCATCAATAGAAAAGGTACATTCCGTAACCTGCTTTAAAATTGTTTTTATTATAATCAGTATGACTTTTTAAAGACACCAACATAAGACTCTTATGTACTTTTTAAAAAACAACGAACAAGGACAGTGATCTGTATATAAAACAAGAATTCAGATTCGAAGATGAAAAGACAGAGAGGTAGTTCAAGACTAAAAATCGAACAACTTAAGGAGCATTTAGTATTTTATGGAGTACTTAAGCCAAGACAGCCATCTATTTCATTACAAAATAAATGCCAGAATCTTTGAGAAGTATCACTATATACCATGAGAAAACTTTTATCTATCTCCTTATATTGGATGATATAAACACAACACATGGCAGCAGGCATGCAATTTGAAAAGGAAGGTAAAATTGTATACAGTATGTTCCTGGTGTCTAATCTAAAAAACTAGAAAGCATTCAATTTTAGTACCCAGAACTTTTTTCTTCCTTTGCATTAAGAAGTCACATAAACATCACAAAAAACAAATCACAAACAGGTCATAGCCTTTAACAGAGGTATATGGATTGAACATCACGTGTGTATATGCATTTATATATGTATGTATGTATGTATGTATGTATAAGCACATGGTGAAACTGGTGAAATAGCATCTGGGGAGGAGGAAAAAAACATTATGTAATGCCTCCAGGAACAATCTCAAGGTCTGAAAAATCCTAAAAACACGAAAATGCTAATGTGGTTTCACAACAAAGTTCCTTTACAAGGACCACACACCCACATGACTTGCATCTTTTAAACTGTCCTATTTCTAGAATGCCTGCTTTTTCTTTCTTTCTTTGAGTCACTGGAACTCTTTGGCTGCAGCTAAATTAGATGGTCCTGTTTAGCTCATCTGAATGACCCCCGTTTCCCCCGCCCCAAAGTAGCAAATTCAAGTTGGTTTTTCTCCAGTCAGTTCCTGGATTCCTAAACTGTATCTCTCTCCCTAAAATAAACCATTACTATAAAGAGATGGCTAAAAAAATGTAAAAAGGAATGAGGGAGTAGTTATGGTAACATACAGTACCATGAGCTGCTCTGGCCTCCCAGTCAGTGGTGTACAGTTAACAGATCACTCCTGGCCTTCAGCAGACAGCAAACACAGCTCTGGAAGGAGGGAAGGAGATGGGGGAGGGGGTTCATCTGGCAGTTTACACAAGAAGGCAACTCAGCTCCGTCCTGGCGCATTCCTTCTCTCTATCTCCCAACCTCTTTGCGTGTGTCTTGTCATATTTTCTTCAGCTGTTAATTGTCCAGACTGCGAGACTTTAAACAGCCACAGTTTAGGAAAAGCGAAACCCTTCTAAGTGACTATCACGGCAAATCAGCTTCACGCTGGTGGGTCAGATTTTCCAAGGGAAGTGTTCTTCTGACAGTTCCTGAGTCTCGAAGTGCCCCCCCTTCCCCACTCTCCGCCACACACACTCCCCTTGAGGGCTAAATGCACTTGTGGCAATAAAACATTCATGCGACTTGGAATTTTAACACAATGCCATTTCCCTAGTTTAACCTGAAAGGAATGCACTAGTCACAACAGACTACATCATCTCGCCATTAAGCCTTGCCAAGGAACCGCTCTTTTGGCTGTGCTGGGCCAGCTTTGACGGGAAAGGAGTACACAGACCCACACACGGAGCGCACAGGGGCCACCTCTGCTTCCTCAACCTTCTCCAGCAACACCCTGCTCTTAACCGTGACCCCTGACCCCCCACCCCCAGCATGGCGAGAGCTTGTGATGCATGTGTCACTTTGGAACTTCTGAAGTCACAACACTGGGAAAGCGAGTCCAGTGTTCCGCTCATTTGCTGCTCTGTCTCAACAGGCACATGGCTCACGGCCAAGAGCCTTTTGAAATATCATTGCCACTACTCAAAGTTGTGTGCTTAAGTAGAAAGATGCTTTTTTCCCTTTCTAAAAAAAAAAAAAAAACCTTTACATTTGCATTCAGTAATTAGGTTATGATTACTGACAAAACAGTTTGCTTAGGGGACTACTTATCCAGGCTGACAGTACTTTTGAATTCTAGTAGCATTTCATTTATATTTTCTTTAGAAACACATACACACATACAACACAAAAAATAAATATCTCTTTGATTTCTTCTGGGAACCTTGGTGGGAAAGTCAAAGGTGTTGAGTAGTAAAATATCTATGCCTAGCATTTTCAGTAGCTAGTCAGCTTGGCTACAAGTTAAAGAGGTAGGAAAGCTGAATCCCAGGAACTTAAATGTAATCATTTATTTCTGGCTCACCAACAGGTTTTTTGGTTGGGTTTAGGGTAGAATATGTTAGAAAAGATAGCAAGAAAAAAAAAAGACAATTGCCAAAAAAGAAAACTATTTCTATTCTCTTCTGGAAACTTTTTTTTCTTAAAGCTGTTCTCATTATTTTAATGCTTCATTTATTTAAATGCCACCAGAAGTCCATTTAACACAGTCTAGTGGAACCATCAGAAGACAGAGGTATCAGCTAGCAAATTGAACTCGCCTGCCCCAAGACCTGACGTGAGACCCTTAAACTTTAGGCGTCAGTTTCCTCACCTGTAAAATGAGGCAGTTGGACTAGATTTAACAAAGAGTCCATTTCAGCACTGAATCCCCTGATTTCATGATATAAACCAAGTTATGCAGAATTGTTTTTAATTAATAGTCCTGCAAAAGGCCCAGGTTCAAAAAGGCCTTACCCAGCCCAACTCCCCAGACCCATCAAAATCAAAGGAGCCCTCCCTACAAAACTTTCTTTCATGTTTGTACATATTATTAAGGAAACTGTCTTCGTCAATTTTATACTCAACTGTTTCAATTCCTCTTTTTCAGAGACAGGCTCTTCATTCATTCAGTTTTTTAACCCAAAACATCAAGTTCTCTTCCATCTTCCCCAAAGGCAATCCATACATTTTACTTATTGCCAGGTAAACTATGGGCAACCCTAAAACGACATTCCACTCCAGTTCCCCAATGAAACTATCACCTGCATGATTAAATTAATCTCCAGTGGCTCAGTGCACTTCTGTTATAATAACGTAACAGAGATAAATACATCTGCATAAATACCATATCAGATGTACTTCACCGGGGTGTCTCATGTTTATGTAATACTAACACAGTAGGGCATATTTATTTAGTGGTCCTGGGGAGAGTTGCTTAACAAGCTAATATGCACATAAAAATAAAACTGAATTGCCCTCTTTAAAAGGCTTAATTTTTGTCGTCTTAGTAATTGGAATTAGCTTTAGAGCCCACTCTCTTTTCCTTTGAGTAGACAGCATGACCTGAGAAGCTACGCCTCCTCTCAGATGGGCCATGATAATTTTAGATTGAAAAGTCCACAATTAGGAAGCCAAGATACATACATGTTATATAAATGCACATATACATAAACAATCTCTAAACTCAATGTGACAATTATTAAAACCAATAGTGATATCTTTAAATAATAAAAGATCTCAAATCATGCATGAATGGAGAAATTCAGACATACTTTTGACAAATTCATGTTAAACTCACATACTAATCATTCAGATTACAGTCATGCTATATGGCTAGTCAGAAAACTTTAAAATATCCCACGAGGGTACACCCAAAAAAGAAAATTTTCTATTAAAAGTACAAAAGAGCATATTCCCTTTCAAATATAATGGCTCAACTTCAGGAGAAAGAAAATTTTTCTATAATAATTAAGAATTCACTGTGAGAAAAAATAAATCAAATTTTAAAAATAATTAGCATTTAGAAAGTAGTTTGTTGGAAAGAGAAAAGAATTTTCTTTTGTGGAAATGTGGAAATGTGTTAGAATTTGAGTCAAGAAAAGCCTGTCCAGCTTTTAGCAGTCACTGGCTATGTCACCTTAGATAAGTCATTTGAGCTCTCAGAGCCTCAGTTTCCTCATCTGAAAAAAGGATTAAAACAACTAGGGAACCAATCTTAGGTAATTTTTGTAACAATCTAATAAAACAAATATTTTATTTTATATGTATAAGCATTAAAGCACTCTCATTGTGTCTGCTATTAGTATATGAACTTCTCCATGGTTAATAATTATCAGTATAAAAAAGAGTTTTTATTTGTTTTCAACAAAATAGGATAATCAATTTCACAACTAATAGTCTTTATTACTACACATGATTATAGTATTCTTCTACTAGTCTGTTAAGTCTGACCCAGAAAATTTAATATTACTAGAAACAGAAAAAGTAGAAAAATATTTAAAGCATTTAAAAATACTAATAATCCAACATATCTGTAAAATGTTTTTAAAATCCTGAAGTATAACAAAAATATTCATTCATTAGTGTTTTGATTGAGACCTAATGAGCCTGTAATTATCAAGTCTTTGATGCCAGTGGATTTTTATTGACCCTTTAACAGAAGTAATTCCTTCAAATTTTGGTCAAATTTCTCTTCCATAACAGCTTCACCTAACTCATCTTATTTGTGTTACTTGGTATATAAAAAATCTCAGAGAATTAAAACTTCTTACTTCCTTGACATCAAAGAAAATAAAATATGATTCTCTCACCAACCTAGAGAGTCCAAGAAACATTTGAATGGTTATACACATGTACACATGTTAATTTATTTTACTCTATAAGGCCCCATTTGTTGAGCCAGGATTAGCTAAGACAACACTATGTTGGGGGACGGAGTAACAGAGGTGGAGGTAAATGCAGGCTCAGACCCTGTGTGTGGCCAAGGCAGAAAAGAGGAAAGGAAGGAGTGTGGAAGAATGACAATGAAGGAAACAGAGAGAGACAGCATAAGAAGGCAATTAGCATGGGAGATCTGTGAATGAAAATAGGAAGACACAGGGGAAGAGAAAAAGGAAGCAAGAAAAAAGAATGGGATGATGGAGAAGGAGAAGGATGCAGAGAGAGTCACATGGAGAAAAAGTGGGTGAGAGAAGGAGAGGGAAAGAAAATAGGAGCCCAAGAACACCACAGTGGAACAGGCAGCTGGCCTGAGATGCTAATTCAGCGCTTTAACAAATCAATGCCACTTGAAAAGTACAATGCGAGCCCTCACTGGGTGGATGTCAGGGGACTGAGAAAATGCATTCTCAAGTATTTCACATTAAGAGGGAATAATGTGTTAATTTATAACTCTTCACCCTATACACTTGGATTATCCATCTGTGTCAGCGATTTGACTTCTTAAATTTATCAAAAACATGAGCAAAGGGAGGCATCTTCTGCTTAACCATTGGGAAATAGAGGTGTAGAAAAAGCCTGTCCTGTGTGGTGGGTCTTCGTACTGGGGGGCGTAAGTGGGGGTGACAGAAAGGTGTGTGTATTGGCAGGGAGGGGAGAGGTCAGAAGAAAAGAAGGAAAACCTATGGTCTTGCTAAAAGAGCAACCAAAGGAGAGGCTTTTTGGGGGGTGGGGGTAAAAAGCAGGGTGGCGGAAAGGAGAGTTGTGGTTGATTGCATTAGGTACCATCCATCAAAAATGACAAAGGAGAGAGGGAAAGACTTGAATCAGCAACCAGAGCTACCAACATGAAGAATTTACTTTAAGGAAACTTAGTGAGAGCCTTTAGCTTAGCCAATGGAAGAGGAGTTACCCATAACTGAATTGTAATTAAATTGTCCTGAATGCAACAGTTTATCAAGAAGAAGAAGAGGGAGAACTAAGTTTATTTTATTTGGTTGATTAACAAGGAGGAGAGTCAGTAAAGAAATCTGATAGACTCTTCTCATACACACGAGATGAATTAAATGGAACACTTGTCCTCATGCTAAAATACTGATTCAATTCAAAATTAAGGTCTTGACATGGTTTCCTAATTCTACCTACTAGTTGATTTTTAATATGTGGACAGTACACTTGATTGATTACCCCCCCAAATCTAATAAGAAACATTTACTGTACTGACTACACTATCTTGAAAGCATGATTCACCTGGAGTACTCTCACATAAAGGGGATATTTTGGCTTCCTAAACGTGAAGGACTCAAGTTTGAGAGCTATGAACATTGCCAACCAAATACCTTCTCAAGTGATTCAAAAAGAAATATAATCAAAGTCTAAAATTACTCAAATTTCAGAACAAGAAAGAGAATAAGTTTCAATAAAGCATTTGAATTTAGATCTCATTTTCCAAGATTATATGGAAAGCATAAAAATAGCTACTCTGAAAGAAAAAAAAGACAACTTTGTAAATGTCCTAAGGTTTGTACTTCTGAACATTTTTCAATTATTTGTGCCACACACTGATGCCTAAACTCTATGGGCATTCCTCTTGCCAGTTCTACAACTGAAACAGAAACAGACATTCTCTTATTTTCAAGACATTCATATGTAAATACATGCTGATGAATGGAAATGAGATGCTATACATGATGGGTAATGCTCTACATTTAGTACATGTGAAAGTTACCTCACTCACTGAACCTCTAGTCCCTTCCCTTCCATTTTACTTGAAAATAAAAATCAAAGACTACAGTGGACCTTCCATAAGTTTCTATAGGTTAAACACATTCATTCTCAAAGAAATACTTCTGACAGAAAACTAGAATTCTTGTAAGTAGGATATTCAGTGTCTTCTTTATAAGGTTCTTTGTTCTAGAGAATTTAGTTCTTTAAATATATGTTGAATTCTGATCAGAAACTCAAATTGTAAATCTTCAGTAGTAAGTGTTATGGTGGCCCTAGACCAAAGGTCCACTGTACCCAAAATAATATAATTATTTGATGAATGCTTTATTTCTTCCAAAGCACAAAATTATCTCAGGAGTTTTCTTATTTCATGATGATAAAGTAGCTTATTTTCTTCTTTCATAAAACCATAGGAGGCAGAATGAAATACATTGGATATGTGTGGATAAAAAGCTAAGGAATCACATATTTACGTTTTAAAAGAGTCCACTATTTGTTTCTCCACAGTAGGAAGTCATCCTGTCCTTGTTTTTTGCATGAATTATTCCTGTCTGTCCCATCCAGGCTGGCCCCTAATATAAGCTATCTATTCTTATCATTATAGTACAGTTAATCCTCCTCTCCCTCCCCCTACTCCCTCCCCCCACTCACCTAAAGGGTTAAAAGACTACAGTACATTTGTGACTTGTCAGTGACATATAATACCCAGGTCCTTCATGCAATCAACTTTTACTTGACATGTATTTGCTCATCACAGGACCCGCATTACTACTGGGAAAATGAAGAAAAACCTAAATTAACACTTGACATTCAATATGGTCAAGTCCTTAATTGGCTGGGCTTCCTGAGAAAGCAATTTTCTATTCCCCAAACTGTTCGTGTGTCATGTGTGGAGTGCAGCTCTTGGCCATCACTGCTGTCCCTCGCTCACTCTAATGAGAGCAGATGAATTAGTGCGACGTGACCCGATTTGAACAGGGCTTCTTCCTCCCCTCCCCCCAATCCTTTTCCTATACCAGTGACAGCTGTGTGGCAGGGCGAAGAAAGACTAAGAAATGCTACTGCAAAGAATCCTAGGAAGAATAACAATTTTTTAAAAAATGGATCATCAACATTTTGTTGATACCACTGGAAACTGGTCATTTAATTGGGGAGGAGGGGTAAGGGTGCTGCTGCTTTTAGGAAGATCAGGGGAATTATCTGAGTATGGTTGATTTGGGTTGGTATTAACTTGCAGCATCTCTCCCACTCCTGTTTAGTTTCAGTATTAGATTGTAAAGGTCTAATTAAAATAGAATTTACATCCATTTAAAAAAATTAAAGAGTCTGGAGAATAGGTCACCTAGCAAAATGAACAGTATTGAGTTTGGGCTTTTGGTTTGGTTTGGTTTTTTGGAGGGGAAATCAATGCATCTATCTTTTGGTTACAAATTGCCATTCTATAGCACTGTGATGGGCACAGGGGATGAGGGGAAAGGGTAGAATACAAGAACAAATTCTCAGTATAATCACCTTGTACAGGTTTGTACTTCTAGGCTATCCTGATTGGCATTCCAAATGATCCTGTTTGGTTACACTGGCTTTTAATTTGTGCCATGAATCTGCATGGATTTAACTCCTATTTGTTAAGGAACAATAACTACTATGTCTTGAATTGCACACCTTGCTAGCAAGACGAAATATGATCTAGGCACAGATTCTAAAACAAAAGAAATATATTTCCAATTGTATTTCTTTTTTTTTCATTTCCAACGTTAATGGGGACCAAATAAAATGCCTAAATTTTTCTGCCAACCCAAAGTTGAATAAAAAAAATCTGAGGGGTTAAAATTATATATTTGAGGGATAACTAATTTGTCTGAAACAAACAGCCAAGTGAAATGCCTAAGGACCTCATTACACTGGGCTTTAACTCATCGTACTTAGGTGAGACCCCCAAACAATGCAATATGTATATAGAAAGCCCAGTCAGAAAATCCTTGTGTCAGAAAATCAGTTTAAGTATGCAATCTTCTGGGATAACAGTCACAATGTAAACCCTGCTTTCATCTTCAGTCTGTCTAGAATAAGCCTCAAATGGTTTGACCATAGCCATCTATAGCCCTGACCCTGACTTAGAAATGTTATCTCAATAACTACATCAGAAGATTCTTGTGAAAAAAGTCCTTTATAAAATCTAAAGCATTACAGAAACATGAGTTATGAATTAAAATATGAAGTGATGGCTACATTCTATGAAGATATACCAGGATTTTGCAAAAATGACACCACCACCACCATACTACCCAAGTTAACAAGTCGACAACTTCTCCTGCTGCGTACGCTCACATATACATATGCATGCAATTGCATATGTATATGTGTCTGTATCTGTGTGTATATAATTATGACATCAAATTATGAAAACATCTTCCCCTTTTTGCATCTATAATAAAATATAATCCAAGAAAATGAGATTTTTTGAGATTTCTCTCTTCTAATATAGCAATTCATAACAACCAAACTTATTTCTTTGTAAGATATACAGATAGATATGTACCTATATTTATATGTACTGAAAGACAAGATTTCAAGCCTCCATAGTACACTGAAGAACTTAAAAAATTAAATCTTATACTTGTGGGAATATTAAGAAAATTCAGAATATAGGAAAACTCTGAGAAAGTAAACTCTTTAAAAAAAAATTAGACTTAAGATTTCAGAATTTTTCTCAAAGTAATCCTAAAGGAAATGGTGTATTATTTTCTTCATGTTGTTGATAAGGAAACTGAGCCTCAGAGAGGTAAGTGACTAATGCGTGACCATATTTTGAGGAACACAAATCATCCTTTGACCAAAGTGCTTTTACTTTAAATAGCTATCCAGGATATTTGCACATCATAACTTGTGGTGATGCTATTATTTCGTTTTTTTCCCCTCCATAATATAAAGTCAAGAGGCAGAAGGATATACGTATGATATTATGGATAAATAGTAGAAATTGAAGTAAAAAAGACCAGGATTCATTTCTTGATTTTGACACGTATTAGCTATGTGGCCACAGGTAATTCACTGAACTGCTTGGTGCCCCAGGCACCTCAGACCAAAAATCTGATGAATTTCTAATTTTGCATCACTGTATGGGAAGTCTTGACAACAGGAGTTTTCCAAACCTAATGAAATGAAAAGGTAAGGAGGACCTCTCCCTCATCCTATGCCTACCCTGCAAAAAGGCATCCTCGTGGGTATTTTATAAAGAAAGAAAATGGTATTTTGAGATAGTTAACTAAGTTAACTACGAAGTTAACTAAGATAAGTTAACTGCTACAAGTAGCAGAATCATCACCGAGAAACAAAGGGCAGTGTCATCTGATGAATCATTTCATGGTGACCTTTGAGATGCTGACTGGTCCGTCTAGTTCCATCTGGGAAATGCATGGCTTAGACAAGGATGGTTTATTAACTGGAGTAGAGGGTGAAGACTACAGAGTCCTCTAAACTTGAAAAAAGGTAGACCTTTCATTGTGCAAACTTGAGGATATTTTTTCCCAAAAAGAAGAACATTATACAAATTAGGATGGATTCACCACCTTTTCTTCTCCCCTTAAAAAAATAGATGACACACCCTCTCCTTGTTTTAGAATAATAGCTCACATGGACCTAGTGCTTTAAGCTTTAAAGACATTAGGGTGAAACTGCAATATAAGTGTTCTTGACACTCAGCTATACTACTGAGGTGTGTACTTGGTAATATAGTGGATTATGGCACAGATGGGGGAAAAGGCCAACTATGACTTGAGCACTTAGAAAGCAGTTGAAAAAAGAGTTTGACATTTTCACAGAGTGTTCAAATTAAATATGGCCGGTGCAGGGTTGGGGTGGGGGATGGGGTGTGAGGAGAGGCATCCATCTAACCACTGATTCATCACCAACAGATTTGACCTTTGGGGAACAGAGGGCAAGCAACAATAGGTCAGAGAAATGACTCCTTAATAAACTAGGCATTTTCTTCCTGCACTGTTTATACTTAGAAAGTTGTTTTTTGCTTCTGTTGTTTTGTTTTTTAATGAAAGGAAAGTAATTGTGACTATGGCAAAAAGACTTGCTTAAACTTGACGTTTTGTTAGGGATGAGCACTCTTTAAAATTCATAAAAAAAAAAATACTTGAAGTGGTTCTCTGGAATGTTAAGGATTAATACAGATGCTGGCTGCCACTGTCATGCCCATGTAAAATATGTCAACCCAGAAAGAGCTGCATCAATAACCTTAAGATACTTAAAATGCAAAGCAATCTTTTAAAAAAATTTATTTTGAACCAAGAGGGATAGTTACACAGTTTTCTACACAGTTTGCCCACCTCAAATAAAATGTTTATTCTATTTTTAAGAGTACAAATGTATGCCACCCACTCAGCTTATGTTAGTTTACATTTTACCATTTTCAGAAATTATAAACCCAGTAAAGAGGGAAATAATTGCTTTAAAACAACCTGGCACAGAATATGATTTTTTTTAAAGCACTAGAGACTTTCTGGCAAAGACAAGGCACACATGGTGTTTTATGAAAATTAATAGCATATAAAAGGATATACCTTCCTTTTTTCTTCCTCTCCCCAAGTCCCTTCTTCCTAAGATCCCCTCCCTTGTATTAAAGGTATTCTATCAAATTCCCAGTGGAGAGGTTGCTAAAAGTGGTTAAGTCACAGCTGTGTTGACATAGACCTTCTTGAACATGGCATACCAACGTCATCCCGACACACTTACAGAGGCCTCGTTACAAGCTGCACCAGTCACTTGACTTGAAATACCTGACTTAACTGTAAAACAAACTGTTAATCTCTGATCTTTCCTCAAGTTCAGCTCTTCTCTGCAGTTTTGGAACTAAACCAATACCTTGAGATGTTTTTCTATCACAGAGAGCTTCACCCTGATTGGTATTTGACACTGTCTAGTGACTGCTCAGTGAGACCCCAGATAGCACCTAGCAGCACCCCGGCCCTGTTTGCAGATCATTTGAAATGAGGTGTTCTTGATTCCTGTTCCCACAGAAATCAATAATAGGATGACCTTCAATTTAAAATACAAACTAATTAATTACCTGTTCTGTTGAAAATGTTGATATCTGATTTGCCTGGAGAATTTCAATTATGAATAGATTATTTCATTAAAGAGGCCCTTCGAAAAATATGAATAGATACTGAAAACCTCATATTATACAATATAAATGATATTTTCTTAAAGTAGATGTAAAATATTTTCCTTGCAAGTATTAATATTGGGAAGTTTCCCTCTTGTGGCCCATTTCCTACTGGTGACATCCTAATCAATTGCCTTATAAATTAAAGCAATCCCACAAACATACACAGCCAAGAATTCATGGCTTTAAGGTGAACTGAAAAGCTTTATACTTGAGTTCAGAGCCATTTTTCCATTACAGCAGTTAATGACCAAAATCTCTATTACAATGAAAGATGTTGCATAAAAGATTTGCAACTGTTGTTTTACAACTTCGAAAATACTTTGAGTCTCTACATATATTAAAACTATTTAGTACCGATTTTGCTTTGTTCATTCTTGATTAAACATCATATACAGGTCAAAACAAGAAAAACTATATAGAATCAATGCCTATTCATTCAGACTTACCACATACCCTATTCAAGGCACTATATTAGACAATATGGAAAATACAAAAAAGACGTTTTTATTTATTAGACATTAATTTATCATTATTGTATATTAATACATCATTAATGTATCCTTATCCTTAGTCTCAAAAAGTTTAAAAATAGTAAGAGGAATTTAATAACTAACATGTGGCAGGAAGATACAGTCATGAGTATAAAGTATATAGTATATATAGTATATAAAATATATATAAAGTATAAAGTAGTATGAAAGTTCAGAGGAGTAAAAGACTGAAAGGCTACACAAAGAAGGTGGGATTTCAGGTATCCTTGGAAAAATGAATAGGATTAGAAAGGTGAAGATGGAAAGGAAATGGTCACTGCACACAAACTGTTCTAAGGTAAGCAAAGGCAAAAGACATGGGAAAAGGTGAGATCAGTTTAAGGAACAGTGAATAGTTGAGTTTATGGCAGTGTAACATGAATGACGAAAGTTGGTTTGGGGTTTTTGTTTTTTTAATGATCTATGTTTTAGGAAGATTATCTTGGCAGCTACGTATAAGACTAAGTGAAAGGAGAAAAGACTAGATGAAGGGATACCAGTTTAGAGACAAATTCTATAATCTAAGTGATAAATGGTGGGAATGAAGACCAAGGAGGTGGCCATAGGAATAGAGGGATGAGACTGGATGTGTTGCACATTAAAACTGATTGCTGAGAGAACAGACTGTACTTGGGAGGAGAAGAGACCATGAAAAGCCATCAGTGAACACTTTAAATACAGCCAACACATTTTTTTTGAAAAATTTCAATACAAGGTTAAAAGAAAGGATATTTCAGTTTATTCCTGTAGAGGAAAATATTCACTTGGGAATGTCTAGTATTAAAAAAGTATATGCAAAGAGTAATGAGTACTATTCATTCAAATGTTATCTAAATGCTACACTACATTTAAAAAGAGTTCTAGAAAGATTATCAAAGGAGTAGTGTTCTGGGAGCCTTGTTGCACGGCAATGGAAAAGAGCATGTGACAACTTTGTTACAAAATACAGTTGTACATAAAAGTCAAGTATAGAACCACGGGGATTCACTTTTTGGATGTAAGAAGAAAGTAAAGTTCACAGACTAGAAGTCTCATGGATCTTTATCCAATAAGTTCCCCCCTTAAGTGAGTTTTCACATAAACCATACACTGCCAAAGGGAAAATACACTCATTAGCAGCAATGTGATCTTAGACAAGTCATTCTCTGAGCCTTAGTTTTCTTATTTGGAAAAATTAGAGTAATAAAACCTGAACTACCTGATCTTAGGGTTGTTATGAAGTACATTGTAAACCTTAAAAATACCTTAGATGTGTGAGTTTTTATCAAATATCCTACTGAAATCCATATCCACTTTGGTCCTAGATAGAAGACAGTCTCATTTTCAAAAGTAAATTACATATATGAAGAAAAGAAACTCTAGAGTGAACTGAAGATATTTCTCTTTAAAAAAAATAAACATCTAAAGGGCACAAATGCCATTTTACAAAAAAAAAAAAACCCAAACTATCATTTTATGAAGTCCTGAATCTATACACAGGACACAATCTGGCATTTATGTAAATTAGAAATATATGTCTTTAGCTCACGGTTTGCACACCGAACATACCATGTGCACAACATATGATGACCACAAACAGACCAACACAGATGTCTTTAACAAGAGAATGTGTTTCTAAAGGCAGACTACTATCATAAAGCTAATCTATCATGCATTTTTGTATGTCCTCTTTGTCATAACTGAAAGGTACTAAAAAAAAATACTAGGGAATGTTTTTAGAAGAACTAGTAACACTGCATGTTTTATTGTACAAACAAACACATGCACATGTGCACACACACCATCACATCTCTATCACATTGTAATTTTTTAATAACAAAAACAAAAATTCCCAAGTAAAAGGTGTGGGGTGAGGTGAGTATTCACTTCACACACCTGTACTCAAAGACCAGTGATGGGGGCTGGGGAGAAGCAGATCTAAACCAAATGAAGGCATAAAATGCAAGAAAACTCTCTGTTAAATATGCTGTAATAAAACTTCAATGTTTCAATATGGAAAATATCGCAAAATATAGACAACATATTTACTTCCACGTGCACTAAATTTCTGCAATTATGTGTCATTACTGGAACATGTGCTTGAGGGCCAGCATTTTTTTTGTTTGTTTGTTTTTAAATAAAGTGTTTCTAAAAGAACATTTTTTCCACTTGCACTTTCAGGTCACATCTGAACTTTTAAGTTCATTTTTCCTCACAAGCTAGATTTTTATTCCTAATTTACTCTGATTCTTAATATAAGTTGAACATTTGTAAATCACAAAATTACAAGTGAATAACTGATTATGCTATATTTCTTAATATACAAAATAGAAATCAAACAAGCAGTAAGTATATCTGTCTAGCACATTTTGGAAAGACTACAGGAGAGAAAGAGAGAAAGAAAGAAAGGAGGAAAGAAAGAAAGAAGGAAGGAAGGAAGGAAGGAAGGAAGGAAGGAAGGAAGGAAGGAAGAAGGAAGGAAGGAAGGAAGGAAGGAAGGAAGGAAGGAAGGAAGGAAGGAAGGAAGGAAGGAAGGAAGGGAGGAAGGAAGGAAGGAAGGAAGGAAGGAAGGAAGGAAGGAAGGAAGGAAGGAAGGAAGGAAGGAAGGAAGGAAAAAGGAAGGAAGGAAGGAAGGAAGGAAATAAAAAGGAAGGAAGGAAGAGAGAAAGGAATGAAGGAAGAAAGAAAAGGAAAGGAAAAAGAGAGAGAAAGAGAGAAAGGAAGAAAGAGGGAAAGAAAGAAAAAGGAAGGAAGAGAGAAAGGAAGGAAGAAATAAAGAAAGAGAAGAAAGAAAGAGAAATAAAGGAAGAAAGAGACAAAGAGAGAAAGAAAGGGAGAAAGAAAAGAAAGAGAGAAAGAAAGAAAGAAAGAAAGAGAGAAAGAAAGAGGGAAAGAAAGAAAAAGGAAGGAAGGAAGTTAGAGAGAAAGGAAGGAAGGAAGAAATAAAGAGAGAAAGAAAGAGAGAAAGAAAGAGAGAAAGAAAGAGAGGAAGGAAGGAAGGAAGGAAGGAAGGAAGGAAGGAAGGAAGGAAGGAAGGAAGGAAGGAAGGAAGGAAGGGAGGAAGGGAGGAAGGGAGGGAAAGAGAAAATGAAAGAGAATACTTAATTTCCTTCTGTGAAAGGTTCTTGAACATAAAAATAAAAATAGCCAATTGAACCTTCGTCACTCATGTGCCATCATTTCAGAGCTCGCATTGAACAGTCTCTCAATAACACTTGCTTTTAAACGCAGTGGCACTCTGCCCATAGTAGATACGCTATTATTTTTATCATAACCTTTGCAATACACTGATTCAACATGTTTTGTTTCTTTCTTTTCTTGGACTTAAAAGGTACATTTAAATAATGTTGATTAGAAAAGCAAAGGCATCACAGCTGCCAAGAAAACAGAAGCAACCATTCCATTGAGTTTTGTAGAGCTTAAGACTTGGGGATGGAAGAAATAGTAAAGATTTTCAAGTCCACTTCCTCTACTTTATGGGTGAGAAAACTGACACTTAGAAAAACAAAGTGCCTTGCCAAAAAGCTAAGTTAGTTAAGTGTCAGGCCAGGATTTGAACCCAGCTTCTAAGGCTAATCCAGTCATCTTTAAACTGGCGGTGTGAATTTACATTCTTAATGGCTAAAATCTATCTATCTAGTCTTCAAATATTTCTTATTTCTACTTTTCTACTGCTTTTTTGAACTAACTGAAAATATTTTGTTTCTACTGGGTTTAAGAGGAAAACTAAGGCAGAAAAAAACTAAGTTAAAGGATGCTATATAAATTTAGCAAATATTTATTCATTGTTACTATGAGGGAAGTTACATGTATGAATTAACGAATAATAACTGACAATTAACTTCTTTATTCCTATACTATCTATTTCTTAGAAGTAAGTATAAAATACTTCAAATGCCTTATGTCACAATTAAGCATTTTGCTTACAAGAAGACACAAAAAAGACAGACAAATCTTTTTGGGTGTGTGGCACAGAGGACTATAGTTTATATAAATAAAAATACATACAGTAACATAGAAATTAACAGAGTAATTGAGTACACATCATTTTACTATCATCTATTGACTGGCTGCTGGTTCACGTACAAGAAAAGTGTTTTTATATAATGAACTTTCCTGTCTCTCTTTTCATGAGAGAACCTGGAATATATTATACACATATGAATGTGGCCTGGAATGCAGGATATGGGATGTGCTTGCTATCAACAGATTAACACTTCATTTTCATTACCCTAATCTCACCACAGCCTGTGAATGCTCTCACTCTTTCTTATTTGAACAACAATAGTGCATGAAAAGCAGGCTGACAGACAGAAGGGGCTCATTAAAAGAACAAGGTCCTTATTCCTGAAACATGTCTCACCTGTATTATCAGGGAGTTCTGGCTCTCAGAGTCTGCTACTGAATCAAGCCGTCCCAGATGTTAACTTCCTCTGCCCCCCACTTTCAATTTATTCTCTTTATAGCTGAAAACAATACACACACATGCACACATGCACACACACACCCTTCACTAAGAAATAACTCTTCCTGGTGTACGAGGGAATTTGTGACCTGTTATAAAGGCTGTTAATCCCAAACTATTTCTTTTTAAGTTGGCCAAGAAGACAGTAGGGCTGACTATGAAGAGCGCTAAAGATGAAAAATTTTGCGCTAAAGCCTGAAGTATCCTCTATCTCTATCAATATGCTTTTCTAGATTGTTTCAAAAGAACTATAGTTTCTTATTGTGAAAGTTTCTTAAACATTATGATTTGTCCTATAAATAAATGATAAGAATAGTCTAATAGTGGCATTCCCAATAAACTGCATAGGAACTTCACTATAAAGTCATCCGCCATCCTCAGGGCTGCACGCCATGTTATATACAGTGTTATAATGAAGTCCTTCTGGCGCAACCAATTAGTAAATCCCTTTGGATTGTGAACATGATGGACACCACATTATACAGAATTCCACACTCTAGTCATTGCTATGAAAGCTCCTGTGTACCAGGCCAGTGTGTGAGAAGTCTCATTTCCAAGTAAGATACTAATTTAACCTGAGGATTTTATGTAGAAGTTAGAACATAAGGAATAATATTTCTAAAACTCCTTTGACTACTAAAAATGTCACATTACTCTTGTAAACAAAAAACTAAACTAGCACACTTCCCATTTCTCCAAGAATCACAGAAATTAAACACATCACACTGCCATGCAGTGAACCTATTTTTATTGTACTGAATACTTTCCTTGGAATTATACAAGCTATTTTGTTCAAGTTGGAGCTGGGTTTTTGTTGGGATGTTTGTTTGTAAACTGGGATTTCTCTTCCACTGTCTCATTATTTTAATTAGATAAATCATCACATAATTTGACAGTGTACGAGTTAAATTCTGACACAGGGTCAATAAAATGAGAGTTTGCAGTAGTTTCAGGTGAGGACCATTTTCATGAATGCATCCATTGTATGAGGACTTCGTATAGCATGCCTGCAAATGACAGTCATATGCCACCAGCTGGAGTAGGCATTTCCAACCATGTCAACTGCTCTAGGGCTTTAAACACTGGGCACAGTAGTGGACAGATCTATTTATTAACGCCTGCTGAGTAACATAAACAACTACTTTTTGACTGACTTAAGCAGCAAAGCATTTCTGCTTTCATTTGCAAGCCAAGATATATGTGTGTGTATATATGTATATATAATTAAACCCATGCTAATGGAACTTCATTTTAATATTAGTTTTGTTATTATATTAAGGCAGCTGAAAGTAATTATTTTTATATGTGCAATCTTCATTAGCTTGGGGTTTTCCTCTCAGACATGTAGTTCAGACATTCCAATCATGAAACAGAAGTCTTGAAGAACTGTCTGGAGAACAAATAGCCACTAAAAGCTACTTTAATAAAGTTGAAAAATTCATGACACTCATACAAAAGCACAGCAGGTACAAAACTGGGAGATACACTCTCCTTACATACATACTTTACCCTTGTCAATTCTAACCACCATATAAAAGTATATTAGTTTCTCATTATAAACTACATTTTTAACCTAAAATTCCAATACTAATTTATTAACACTAATTCTATTTTGTCTTTTATACTTTTTGATGTTGCATTTATCTTTTATCTCAGAAAACCACTGATTCAAATAATTTCACTTTCCTTTTGAAATTTAATCTGAACAAGAGTTCATATTATTAAAATGAAAATGTACCACTAGAAAATAATAATTCTCTTTAAAAATTGAAAAAAAAAATCACAAAATTTTCCTACTGTTAGGCACTTTCTTACACAGAGTAAAGATCAAATTGAGCTACCTTTCAGCACCTTTGAATGATAAGCCTGGGCATCTGGTCACACATTTTTATCATGCCTTCACTTATAGGAACACTTACATAGCAAAACACAGATTGTCCTCATGTCAACACCCTATGCATAGGAACCTCCAGAAATGGTGCTTTTCCTTCCATTCCTAAACCAGAATAAACTGCTGGCAAAACAACTATGCTATTTGATTATACCAAATTTCATACATATTTTAATTTCTTTCTGTTTGTGAGAAAACTGCCAATGAAAAAAGAGAAGTGGTAAAGAGATAGAAAGAAGATAGATGAGAAGGAAGAAAACAGTGAAAGAGAAATTATAGTAGGATGCTGGAAAGAGAGGAGAGCAGATGAGATTAAACATTTACTGAGGTTTTTTTGGACATTTTCTGCCAAAACAAGATTATAAAATCATATCCTCTTAACAAAGAACATAGCAAAATAGCATTCTGATCCAACACATGAAATTAAGTTACTAGACATGCTGAAAAGAATGGATTGCTACTCAATTAATAGCTGCAAGATTTATTTTTTTCTTTTTTCTTGATCAACAAAAATTACAGCTAAAAAACTCAAACTTTAAAAATAAAACTTTTTTTTAAAAAAAGTGATTATTCATTTACTATATTAGTAAACTTGGAAATTGAAATTCTAGGTTAACCGCATTAGGTGTTCTTCAACAGGAATTTATACATACTCTTAAATAAATTTATGTAAATGGAGGAAGAATGCAATGGTTCTTTCTGTCTTACCCTCATCCTTTACACTTGGTGGCATGAAACGCTCCCAAGATTATTTAAACAGAATGACAACGAATAATGAACCCAAATGAACGCAAGTCATAAATGTTTTACCTTGGGGTGATACTTCAGGAAATTTCCTGGGATCTCTTTAGGAAAATGACAAATTTTAAAAATCATAAATACTCATCCTCAATTCCCTAAATTTTCTTTAAAGCTAAGTAGGGTGAGGAGAGAAAGGGTTGTGCAGGGAGGAGAATATGCTTTATGAAGGACCATGCACCTCCAAGATTGCACAGACCTCTTTAGAATTGGTGAGGTGTCATCTGCATTAGCTGTTTAGATTCTTGTTACCCACTTGCTTTGCTTCTCTGAAAAGCATTCCTCTTGCAAGGTGGGTTAGAGGTGGGGGGTGGGGAAGAGAGACCATTGCCCTTTTGTGTACTTATATTTTGGTTGCGTTAGGATCCTCAATGCCCATGTCATAGTCACATAATAAATTATATATAGCATGTAACATATACCACATTTCAGATATCCCCTTCGTGTGTCTGTCTTTTACTCTTTACTACTCTAGAATTTTTTTAAAAAACCTTCAGTTTCAGGGAAAGACCTTCTCCTTTGCCTTTCCTTAAACCCTAGTAGATGAACAGCAGGAGTCATAATTTCGGCACTAACTGCTTTTCTGGGATCAAAAAAGAAGCATCAGCTTTGGTAAATAACGTGAGAATAAGCCATTTCCCATAAACTCCAACCAGCCATTGACTAAGAGGCAGCGAGGTGCCCTCAGTCAGCAGCAAGTATCTGCTTTGTAGGACGGAGTAGAAAAAAGCAAATTCATTCGAAGCACACTATTTATTCTACACAGTCAGATTCCAAATAGAATCCAACCTAAAGGAAATCTTGGAACCTAATATGATTTGTTCTTTTAGCAGCATACTAAGCAGCCAGGACCGACAAAACAATCCCACAGAAAATTTCTAAGTTGGAAAAAGCAGCAGACTGCTCTGAAAAAGTGGCTTGTTTTCATCTTCACTATGTCTATTCTATAAGGAAAGAAAATGAGAAGTGGTCAGAGACAATATTACTGTATGTATATATATATATATATATATATATATATATATATATATATATATATATATATATATATATATAGAGAGAGAGAGAGAGAGAGAGAGAGAGAGAGAGAGAGAGAGATTTGTACTTACATATATACACATAAAATCATAAACCTAAGTTTTAAAGTACAAAATTAAGAATAAATTTCAAGGTTCCCTCTTAATCCTTCCTTTTGCCATATACTCTAGAGTCTCAAGTATGGAAAAGCCTTGTTAAGCTGTGCAGGTCCATTAACTACTTGTATCCATAAGGAAATTTCTGTTAAAAAGCTATGAAAATGGCAAAAAGACTCTCCATTGTGCACATATTTTTAATCTTTCTAGTGAAAGTAGATATGGGGGAGGGGGGGTTACTAGAGCTTTTTTTTTTTGTTTTTCTGACTGAAGTTTATGACGCCAGCTCTATATCAGTAACAGACTGTTCCTTTGGAATCTGGACGCTGTGTCACAACGACCTGGCAAATCTGAGTGCTTCTGCTATCGCTACAATCCTTGCAGTCTTGCCTCAGCTGTGACCCATTCACTTTTGCCCCAACTGCTTAGAGATGCCTTACTCAGCATCTCATTAGTTAGGGAGGATTTGCCTTGGCTCTTAACCCTGACACAGGAGTAGGAGGATCTGCTGCTGCTATATCCCAAATCTGTCCTGTCACTACATTAAATCAGATTCCCATAAAACTATGCATGAATAATTGGATTCATCAGAGAATGTTAAAATACTCACATAAATATAATTATGAGAAACGCCTGCAATTATATATGCAGTACATGTACCTGTAGGTAAGTATTTTTTCATCTATGGTTATCTGAACTCAGCAAAAGCTTTACAAATTGTACCCACACCTTTTATGTTTGTACAGCTGATAAAATATATGTAAACATAAGCTCATGAAAAAAAATTCTTCAAAACAGTTACTTGATATAAGCAACCTCATTTAAATTATATTAAAAACAAATGGAAGTGTTCCACATAATTTTGCTATTTAAAATGTATATAAATTATATATTATATATTTGTATTTATATATGCTCAAGATGTGCATACTATATACATCTCAATTTTCTTGTTATAAATTTATAAATTCTATATTTTATATATATTATATATATATATATACACACACACAAATCATGACAAACAACCCTACTGTATTCTATATTTTAACTCCCCCCCCAAATCTAATGTCAAAGCTACATTATTCTAGGGTACACATGTGTATAAATTAATATATGACCATTCTTAAAAAGAAAACACTTGACTAAAAGCAACACCTGAAATGAGCCTATTAATTCAACAGGCTAGAGCTCCATGCCATCTAAATTAATGCAGATGTTTATTTTAAGATGAACACTGTAAGTTTGGGTAATGTAATTTTTCTTTTTATGATCACATGATTAGCAAAACATACCAACAATGAAGTACAGTATGAAGAAAGGTGAAGATATCTGATGCTTGGTAAAAAAAGTTATTTTCAAAGATATTAGCTGTTAGTTATTATATTAAGGGTCCCTAAGTCAATGAAATTAAATCTACATTAAAAATAAATAAGCTTAATTTGGGCTGGAATGTTTCTCGTCAAAGTTCAATTCACAAAATATAAAGAAAAAGCAGAATGAAATGTGATGGAAGCCAAAAGCATATATCTTTTCATTAACCAATAAAAAGTATTCAAGAGAAAAATTTCTTTGAAAGTCTAAAAACTTAGACAAAGCCGTAATTTCCATCGTGAAATAATGAGTCTACAAAGTGAGGATATTTGCTTCTGTGCATGGCAGGAGCTGGCAGACTGCTTGCAGAACAACTCACACCAAACATGCATTTTATATTGGCTCTGACTCTCTTATTATATATTTCTTATTGTACATTTTATCATTTTCTCTGAAATGTACCAGATTTTACATTAGGTAGAAAAAGTTTGCTTTATTATATCATATCTCTGGTGAACAGATGCTGCTGTCTTAATGTAAGTCATTGATCTAATTTTTAGTTTTCTTGGTCTGCCCCTCACCTATCTAGAAAATGATTTCTCTGGTGATAACTAACACATCATGCTAATGAGAGAATCTAATGCACAATAGAAAGATGTCACTACTAATAATATTTGCATGAAGTTAAATAAAGCAACTGTACGAGAATGTCAGACAGTTGTTCCTTAATAAGATACAGTTTCACAATAAAATTATGTTGTTAATTTTGTTACATCATTGGGTGAATCCTAAATTACTCTATAATGATGCACAGAGTCATTTATAATTCTAATATACTCTTTCACTCATGTCTTAAAAGAGAGCTTGTAGAAAAGGTTTTACATTTTATTTGAATCTGGCTAAATACCACTTCCCTTTTAATAAAAAGGTAAATGTCTTTTGCATCTGATGTCAACATGAGTTAAAGCCATGTCTCTGTAATTGTCTCATTTCAAAAAGAAAAGTATTTTAAAAGGTAACTAGAAGAAAAAAATATATACTATTTTGACCAAGAAATAAAACATTTGTGAAAGCAGAGAAAAAGGCCTAATTTTTTTTTTATGTGCCAAAATGAGTCCATATTTTCTGTTGATAACAATACCTCATAAGACTAGACTAGTCAGAGTTCTGGACTCTGCCAGATTAGCAGGGAAGAGAGCAAAGGGTTTCTGGTCATTCTCGACCTGTCACTGATCAAAGTGGCCCAAAGAAGAACTCCTTTTACAAAAGTTAAGATTTATGCCCTTTAAGGTTATCAACCATTCTTCTGTATACAGAATGAAAATGACCCCTTTTAAGTGAATCATACTTCAATATGGTAGGGAGTAGGGGGAAAGGGAGGCGAAATGTCGAGTGGCAAAAAAAAAAAAAAAAAAAAAAAAAAAAAACCCAAAACATTTATTCAAATTCTCAAATCATAAGCTTCTACCAGATAATTTGGAAATACATCTCCCTCTACAAATTTTCTTTGGACTGTGAAGACTTTACTTTTTTTAAGCATTACACAGAAGGGAAGATCTACATCCTGTAAACAGATTCAAACTCATGTGAAAAGATCGCAAAAAGCATTCCTGTATCCCTACTTCCCCGCCACCTTTAGATACACAATCCTAGATTATTCAATTTCAGCATTCATGGAAAATTTCCAATCTACAAGTTCTTTTCCAGTTATTGATAATGAATTCTCTATCATCTAGGTATGAAACCCTCCAAATGGGTTATTGCTAAAGAACACTACTTAATTTTTTATATTTAAATAATATTGACAACAATAATGCAATTAGCAGTATCACATTTCATGCTGTTTAAGTAACCTGTGAAATGAAACTATTTTTCTACTGATTATATGAATATTTCATTCAGTATACATACAAGCATATAACATTCTCTTTGAAAATTAAAAGATAGTTGAAAATATGAAAATGTTTGGGATGATTTTATACCCAAGAAAGTTGAATTCAGTATTTTAAACTTTTCCCTTCAGTATGAAAAAAATTTAGCTTAATTTGTTCATTGGAACTAATGTTTCTTTAAACCACAATTCAAGAAAGAAGAATTAGGTATTTTAGGAAAAAAGGTCACTCAAAAATTAGACATGCTGAATCAGCATTGCTGATGAAGGGATAGGGAAATAAACATTACAGTATGTGAAGAAAAAAACTTGACACTTACATATATTTGCAGTTTTGCTCACACATTGTTTAAATGTACAGCAGTAAATACAAATCAAAATGTTGCAACAACCTGAACAAATGTGTGAAGGAAGATAAAATGTAACCCTGGAGGAGGGAAAAAGATGAAGACTCACATCCCTCTCCTTGCATGCTTTGTAAAAATGCAAGTATGTTAAGTAAACATTTTATGGCAATAAAAAAAGGGGAGGAACTATCTCAACC